>JANUYF010000004.1:211663524-212863524 GCA_026167975.1 Phrynosoma blainvillii | reverse complement strand
TGGGACATGCCCATGCATCACATACCCAAATTCACATTAAGGAAGAAGTAGGCTTAAAACCTATGTTTCTCTGGTGCTGGAGAAGTGGTACAATGGAACCTTCTTCCCCTACCTTCAAGTCTTCAGAACAATTTGAAAAGTGGTTCAAGAGGGTTTCCCAATCATCTGGGGAAGGCTCTTCAAATGTACAAGGGACTGCAGTCAGGAAGGGAGATTGCCTCTTTCCAATTCTGATGACAAAAGCAGTTGCATTAGTGAATATACTCCACTGGATGCTGGCCAAGTAATGGGGAACACATGGTTCTCCAGATGTTATTGTGATACACTCCCCAAATCTCAACATCCTTCAGCACTGGCTATTCAGGCTGGAGATCATGGAAGCTTCAGTCCAAGAACATCTGGAGGGTCACATGTTCCCTGGCCTCGGTAAAAGCTGATGCAGATTGAAATTGTTGACATGCAAGTTGCTTCATGCAGTGCTCTGTGTGATTTTGTCTGACAACATGAAGTGCTGTCCTTTCCATCCATCCTGAGAACAGCAGGATATGGCATTTGCTACCTGACAAAACTTTCGCAGGAGGATCTTTCTAAGCAGTAGATAAATCCAAGGGTCCAAGATCTGATTCAGTGAGGCCAAGCGAACAGCAGTTAAGAAGAAATTGCATTCTGGTTGCAATTCTGTAGTTTGGGTTTGATTGCAGGATTCTTCACATTTATCCATAAAGGTATGATTGAAGGTCACTTTCAGCATCATAATCTAAGAAAATAAAGGGGAAAGTATATGTTGTAGAGGCATAGTTAATCATTTAGAGACATTCCTTTAAACAATAGTCAACAACACTGAGGTAATTTGATGGCATCTCCTAAAGTCACTGAGGCTTTTCAGATCAAACAGCCTTGAGACTACTGAGCTGCTTTAATAGGTCTGTTAACATATTTTACATTCTCAATCAGATTCTCATTCCGGAAAGCCGTATTCAGGATCCAAAAAGTTATACGTTATTTAAAAAAAGAAAAACAAGGACGTATCATTGTATTTGTACAATATCTATTTCTTTGTATATCCATACTTTCTTTGTTGTATTTTATGTGTACAATATGTACCTTCCCTTTTTGTTATGTTTTTAAACATTTTCAGCACAGGACTTGATTGTATGAAAATTTATTTAATAGTTTTGAAATTACTCTTTAACTTTATAACCTATGGGATTTTGCTGTATATTGTTTAAACGTTGCAAGACACCTTAGGTCCATGTTGGCAAACCTATGGCATGCACGCCAGAGATGGCACATGAAGCCATTTTCCCTGGCATGTGGAGCAGGGAAGAGGTGGAAAAGGCATGCACCTGTTCCTCCTCCTCCCGGTTGTCCCAAGCCTTCAGCTGCCTCCAGAGAGGCAGGTGAAGGCCTTGGGAGGAAGGGGAAAGAAGTCCCACCCCAGAAGTCCCCCCAGAAGTCCCACCTTCGCCACAAGGTAACACTTGGTGCCAGAAGGCCATTTAGTTTGAGCACTCGGTGCTTAAAAGGTTTGCCATCACTGCCTTAGGTCCTCTGCAATGCTCAAAAGGCAGGGAAATTATTTAATGTCAAAACATCTTCGATTTTGTTTTCCTCACAGTTCCTAAGATATGTTGCAAAAGTGAAAAAAGGGCAGAAGGTGATATAATGAAGCCACTGTTTGCACTTGTTTCTCCTGCCCTGTTGTCTTCACTGATAAATACCAATTTTCAGGTTTTTGATGTTCAGGCTGCCCCCCTCTATCCATGATAATATGTTCCTGCACTTACCATTTATAAAACGAAACACCACCAAATACAATAAAAATTACACTGGAGGACCTAGAATACACTGGAGGACCAGCGTGACCTCCATATGTCCTAGAAAGACCTTTTTCCCAACTGCAGTTAAGTGCAGCTGCAGTTATTGATACTGTGGATACAGGGAACAACCTGTACTACAGAGATCTGGCCATATTTTACTGAGTATCTGAGAGTAAACTAAAAGGATGATGAGACTTGGCCACAGTGAAACATGCTTTAGTCACATCTAGACTAATGCAATTTGCTGTCAATGGAGCTATCTTTGAAGAGCCTCTAAAATCTGCAATTGCAGCAGTGAAGAAGGCTGCTGTGAAAATATGGGTGTGTGGTTGCTTATGAGATCAACACAGCTCTCCTTTGTTTCTAGGAAAAATTCAAAGCATTAACTATGATCTGTAAAAATGGCAGTGGTATAGGGGCACTGCCGGCAGGGGGCTTTTGCTATGTTCCAACTATGGTAGAGGCACAACTGATGTGGACAAGAGAAAGGGCCTCCTCAGTGGTTACATCTATGTTGTGTAATCCTCTGTCCACAAGGTTGGGGTAGAACAGTCTTTGATAGTATATTGTGCATACTTTTTTTTCCAGCAAGAATTTGCTTTACAGAATGATTGCACAGTTTTTAGTTCCATCTATACCCTTCCTTAACTTCCCAATCTAGAGCTTCCAAATTCTGATCCAACAGTAACCACTACAGCATCCTAGCTCTTTCCACTGCAAATCGGCAATGTTGCTAGGAAAACTGGTTTCACATTTCTTCTAAGTCGTCAGGAGCTGAACAATGAATAGAAGTATCAACCAATGCCTCTGTTCTGAGTTTATTTTCTCCATGTAGTGATCATAAAATGCTATCAGTGCTCATAACAACTCTGCAATCCAATTCTATTTTGTAGAACTCACACAAACATGGGGTGCATTCTGATGAAAGGCAAGGAAGTATTTATTTTTCAATGAATTATTTGTAATTTACTGGTACTTTCTCTTTTTCCTCACTAAGGACCTGAATAGACTGAACAGAAATAATCCATCTTGAGACCACTTTAACTGTCCTGGCTCAATGCTAGGGAATCATGGGAACTGTAGTTTTTTTCTGAGGCATTGAGCCTTCTCTGTCAGAGAGCTCTGGTGCCACAATAAACTACAATTCCCATGATTCCCTAGCACTGAGCCAGGGCAGTTAAAGTGGTCTCAAGCTGCATTATTTCTGGCAGTCTCTTCAGACCCTAAGCTCCCTCTATAAAAAACCCCACAGCTGTCATAAATCTAGTGCCACTTAAAAATACTTGATATGCCTCGTTGAAGTCAACTAGGTTCTGTCGTTACAGAATCTTTTCAGTAAGTAACCGGATAGATAATATTGGTATTTGGTAAAATGGCCTTTTATTCTGAGAGAGGTGAAAACATGAAATTCCTGTGAATTTTGTCCAAAAAAAGCACTTCTGAAACCTTTCAGGTTGATTTGAATTTAAGAGATATTCTTGTGAGTTTTTTTTTTTAAATAGTAGCCTAATACTTAGAACTGCTACAGGGCACAGCTAGCATAATACTTTCTTTGTACCATAAAATCTCTACTGAGATTTTAAAAGAGCCATGATGTCAACATGTGGTGAAACAATAGGACAATTACTTGGTGGATTCCACATCTAATCTCTAACAATGCACCTAAAAACTTTGTACTAACTACACAAACAAGGTCATGAGAATTACCTTCTTGTGAAAACTTCTGTACTAATCACTCTCTAACACTCAGGTTCCAATTGCTGAGAGTAGGTTCCTACATTATTTCAGTGAAATGGTAATAGCTTCTTCATGGACCACATCGGAAGAACCTACATTGCAGCCTCTCCCTGTATCACCATCAACATTATAGCAACTAGATAATGTTGGCATAGGTCGTACCCATGGCATTGGGTTCTTCCCATGTGGTTTGGAGCATTTAGACTACCACTGGCAGCACAAAATGCTGCCACATTACTAGATTATCAAGAACCTGTTTTGTGAGCTTCTTTTAGACTTTTCTCAGAACAGAAACTATAAGCATAAACTGCCAAAGCAAACGAAGAAGAGGAAGGGGAACTGTGGGTAGAACTTGGAAAGATAGGGCCTTTACAGACTGCCAGAAATAACGCAGCTTGAGACCATTTTAATTGCCCTGGTCCAATGCTAGGGAATCATGGGAATTGTAGTTTTTTCTGAGACATTGAGCCTTCTCTGTCAAGGACCTCTGGTGCCACAACAAACTACAGTTCCCATGATTCCCTAGCACTGAGCCAGGGCAGTTAAAATGGTCTCAAGCTGCATTATTTCTGGCAGTCTATAAAGGCCCTTACTCTTAAAAATTAATTACAGTCAGCCTTTCACATTTTCAGCTTTGATTTTTGTGGATTTGAATATTCATGGATTTGATTAATATGTTCTCTCTAGGAATCTCTAGTTCCTCCAGCATGATTCTACAGACAACATCTGATAGAAGTCATGCTGGAGGACCTAGAGATTCCTAAAGAGAACACTTCACTTGGCATTTGTAGGTCCTCCAGCATAATTCTATGGTCAGCTTCTGGCAAATGTTGACCATGGAGTTGCACTGGAGGGCCTAGAGAGTCCCAGAGAGGTGTTCTCTCAGATTACAAAATAGTAGCATTTTTATTTGCAGCCTTGTCCTCCTAACACCAGTGAATGTGGAGGGCCCACTGTATTTAGAGTTATTATTCCAAACACCCCAAAACACAATTTAAAATGTTTAAAAGAAAATTTACTTTCACATTTCTCTAAAGCAGGGGTAGACAACCTTTTTGAGCAGGGGGCCGGTCCCCCGAAGTCCTCCCCTCCGCTGGGCCGAGGGGGTGGGAATGGTGGTGTGCACATGCATGCGCACGCACCCCCTGCCACACGCGCCCCCCACGTGCTGCGTGCGCTGCCACACCCGCCATTTTGATTTCCAAAATGGCGGCCGTGGCACGTTTGCGCATGCGTAGTACTCCTGCGCATGCGTAAACACATCACGGTCGCCATTTTGGAAATCAAAATGGCGGTCGTGGCGCGTGTGGTGGCGGTGGCGCGTGGTGGCGGCGGCAGGGGTCTGCCTGGGCTGGTAAGTACTGGGACCTGGGCCGGAACCGGCCTGCGGGCCATAAGTTGCCGGCCCCTGCTCTAAAGCAACTAAAATAATTCTGGCCTATGGTTCAAAACACATTATTATCCCCTACATCTTATCTTGCTCACAACAGAGGAAGAGGTAAAGTACAAGCCACCCATTGAAACAAATGATATTCTTCCTCCACCTCTTAGTAAAGCCACACTCTACAATTATATATATATATATATATATATATATATATATATATATATATATAAACAAACATTACAGTTACTGCACAAAAGGGATCTCTTATACCTAGTTAAGTTACAGTTGTAACATTGTTGTACTATCATTATTGGGAAAAGAAATGAATTACAGTTAACTGGTTTTCAAAACTAGTTGCTTTGAAGCTCTGGTGATGGACAAATAAAAAAGCTATGGTGGTTCATTCCCTTGGAATGATAGACCTTGGCTGCTTTCTCTCAGTCTCAATTCCTGAGATAACTGAAGTCCTTAGAATATTTAATAATTATCAAAACATTACATTATTAGCATGACCACTTCTGACTAATTCTCTTTGTTTATATTGCAGCTCTCTCTGTGTGTATGTGTCTTTAAGTTGCCTGTCAATTCATAGTAACCCCATTAATTTCATCCTTCTTAAGTAAGGAATACTCAGAGGTGGTTTTGCCAGTTCCTTCCTCTGAAATAAAGCCCACAGCACCCGGTATTCCCTGGTGGTCTCCCATCCAGGTACTGACCAGGGCTGATCCTGCTTAGCTCCAAGATTGGACAGGACTGGATGCCTTCAGGGTACTTAAATCTTATATTACAGCTAGTGGGCCTCAAAGGTATTGTATTGCATAATTAAGTTTATTTGCAACAACATACTATACTTTTTGACAATTGAAACATGTTCTTCCTCCCTCCCTCCCTCTCTCTTTCACATTAGGGACATAACATACCAAAAGTATTCATATAACCTTCAATATTGCACAGATAAAAACTGGGACATGTATGGTCGAACAATACAAGGGTGTAGTCAAAAGAATTGGGCAACAAGATAGCAAAAGGTTTTAACAGAGAAAACATCCAAAGCTACTATTTTAAGTAGATAAGTCTTAGAAATACTGTTTCCCTTTTTACTATAGGTTGGTATAGTGCAGGGGTAGGCAACCTTTCCCCTTTAAGGGCCAAGGGACTTCAGCTCCCAGAAGCCTCAGCCATGTTGGCCAATAGTCCCATGTTGGCCAATAGCTCCTGGGATTCTGGGAGCTGAAGTCCCTCGGCCCTTAAAGGAGAAAGGTTGCCTATCCCTGGTATAGTGGTTTGAGTGTTAAGATCACAACTCTGGAGACCAGGATTCGATTCCCTGCTCAGTCAGAAAACCCAATGGGTGGCCTTGGGCAAGTCACGTGTTCTCAGCCTCAGGGGAAGGCAATGGAAACCCTCTTTTGAAAAACCCTGCCAATAAAACCCCATGGTAGGTTCGCCTTAATGTTGTCATATATCAGAAATGACTTTAAGGCACACAACAACTACAACAACGAAGTACACCTCATCCAAAATTCCAGAATACTCCAAAATCCAAACTAGGCAGCTGAGATGGAGACACCTATGCTCTGATGGCTCAGTGTACACAAAATTTGTTTCATGCAAAATTATCAAAAATATTATGTGTAAAATTACCTTCAAGCTATGTTTATAATGTGTATACAAAACATATATGAATTTCCTGTTTAGACTTGGGTCCCATCTCCTAGATAGCTCATTATGTATATGCAAATATGCCAAAATCTAAAAAAATAAATACATCCCAAATCCCAAATACTTCTGGTGCCAAGCATTTGGGATAAGGGAGACCTGCTTATTTCCCAGGTCTGGCTTTGGCAAAATGCATCTAGCTATGATGGGACTGGACAGGGTCTTCCTTGGGAAAGAAAGAAATTGTTTTGTTGGAAATGAAATGTAACAAGCACACAAACAATGATTTCAGAATGGGAAAGCAGTACAGAGACAAAGGTGGGAATGGGTAATTTTCTACTGTGCTAAATTCAATTATGGTGGGAAATTCTCCTCATTGGACACCTGGGGTTCCTCCCTCACACAGTCAATTTCCTCTCTTTTGTTTCTTACTGATATTACCGCAAACAGATTGGACTGAGCTGTTGACTGAGTGAGGCTGTGACTAGCATCAAAATAAAAGATTAAAGCAAAGATCAACAACTACTGAAGTTAATAAGTGGTGGTTCAGGAGGAAGTGTCTTGTCTACATTCATCTCTGTATCTGTCTAACTCCCACAGGGCTACCATTTTAAGGTCGACTGAAGTACTGGGGTGAGAAGCAAAGTTCACATTTAGATTCAAAGGACAAATGATGGATAGGTGCAAAAATAAACTGCAACATGCCCCCCACAACAACCAGTGTACTTTAAGAAATGTCTTTCATAACTTAAAAACAACAACCCTCCACAATGCCACTTGATTTGGAGATATAGGCACTTGTAGGGTTAATCATATATAGTTTTTTGTGGGGTTTTCGGGCTGTGTGGCCATGTTCTAGAAGAGTTTCTTTCTGACGTTTCGCCAGCATCTGTGGCTGGCATCTTCAGAGAAAACTGGAATAGAAGAGAATGGGTCTATATATACTGTGAGACCCTGGTTAGGGAGGAGTGGTTCCCAGGTGAACTGTGTGTTGTTCTGTGCTGAATAGGTATTGTTCTGTTGTTAATGGCATGGCTCCAGGGTGGAGGAAATGCACTCAAGGTTATTGTCTGCTAATCCCATGTAAACTGTGTATTGTTCTGTGTTGAATAGGTATTGTTCTGTTGTTAATGGCATGGCTTCCAGGTGAGGATATGCAATCAAGGAGATTGTCTGCTATTGTCTACTGGGAATCATATATGTTTGAAATGAAGGTGGATTAGGACTCTTAATCTAGGGAGTTTATTGCATTCTTAAATAACTCGCCTTACCTGATCTGGTAAGGGTTTTGCCACCAAAACTGCCACCCGAATGCAGCGCGGGGCCATCCCCGCTCCTAGAGCCGCTCAGCGTGGCTCTTTTGGAAGCGAGGAGTTTTCCGGTTTGAGAAAATGGCCACTGGAGTCACTCCAGGAGTGGGGATGGCCCTGGGATGGTCCCAGGTGGTGATTTCAGTGGCAAACTCCTTGCGATAGGGTCCAGACACCTCCCGAATTTAATTTAAAGCTGGATCAGGTAAGGCGAGTTATTTAAGAATGTGATAAGCTCGTAGGTTAAAGTGCTGTATGTGTACACAGAACATTTACTTCAGGACCTTCACCCCAGTGTATTTTTAGTATAATCTTAACTTAATGAGGACAGAGATACTGCATTTCCAAGAAACAAAGGAAGTATTAACAACTCAAGAGACATAATTTCTCTCCCTGTTCCTTTGTTTCTGGTCCCTTTCAGTGATACAATGGGCAGAGCTGTATCTGTTGACATGCCACATCTACTATCTGCTACAGCACAAATCAAAAGCCACCAGATGAATTACAGTGAAAAGACCAATGATTCTCCACTGATAAAAGTAGAAAGGAAATCACAAACGTGTTTATAGAAGGGAGGGTTGCTTCCTGGGATCCTACTGCAGGGATTGCTTGGGAGGGTAAGATTACAATCTCTCCACTCTTGCTTACTGTAAATTAAAGTGATATGTGGTTCTCAATATTTGGTCCCTTAGATGTTTTGGATTTCACCTTTAAAACTTTCTGACCATTATTAGTCACATTGTCTGGGAGCTGATGTCCAAAACATTTGGCTACTAACTGAAGTGACAATGACAAACATTCTCATATACCTAGTTAGGACAAACCCTGCTGTACAGCAGGGTGAAGTGACTGGCTTTGGTATCATAGACAAAGAAGGAAGGAAGTAGCAGTTCTAGAAACTGCACCTAGAATTCCCCAAGTGTTACCCTTAGGAAAGGGAACCATCTTGTCTCTAGATAGCAAAAATATTTTGGCCTTGGACTGACAATATACTAAATGATGCTGGGATTCTCATGGCTAAGGAAGCACTGAAATTATTACATATTTCTGCTTTTTTCTGGGATGAAAGTAATGTAAGTACATAGTATTAAATCAAGTACTATTATTTTATTAAATGGATACTTTGATTAATTAATTTAATCTTTTCCTCCCATAGCTTGCAGCCTTTCAGCACAATAACATGTCTACCTGCATGAATGTCCCTCCACTACCACCTGAACTGAGAACAGCTACATGTTGACAAAATGCATGTTGGGACTACCTGCGTCTTAATTGTTTTTTTCTTGTACAATTTTTAATATCTCTGCCTGATAAGAAGCCAGTGGAGCTTTGAAAGCCTCCAACATGTATTTTGTGCATTTTGGTTGGCCCAATAAAGATAGCACTGTTTTGAGGATTTTGGATGTCATTGTACTTTGCTACATGGCCAACACGCTGACCAATGGATATGTTTTAAGGATGTAAGGTACCATATTTTAGGCATATCAGAGAAAAACTAAAGAGAAGGCCAATAGACTGGGACTTAACCATTGAGGTTTCTACCTCCAACAAAGGTAAAACATTTTTTAAAAAATTGCCTGATGAAGAAGTCAATGGATCTTTGAAAGCTTACAACTTGTATTTTGTGTGTTTTGGTTGGTCAAATAAAGGTATCATAGTTTTATGGATTTTGGATGTTATTCTATTTTGCTACATGGCCAACACAGCTGTCCCTGATTATGTTTTCTGAATGAAAAACAATGGGACTTAACTTTGTCTGAACTTGCCCTCAGTTTGCAAGACTGTAATTTCACACAAAGTGGTCTTTCAAATAAATCCATCCCTTCCAATGGACTAGTTTCACCCTGATAGAGCACTGGTTTTGGATTTCAGTTTTAACCTATGAAACAGAATATATGGTCTGTGGTAATCACAGTTTTCTAGGGCACAATTGTTACATATAAAAACATCCCTCTTGAAGTAGCTTTTCTCTATTATTAACTACTGTAGCCCCCAAAAGTGGCATTTCCAAACTCAGTTTCTAATACATTCCTTCTTTCAGGTTTGTCTCATGAACAAACCACTTTGTGTGAGAGTCAGTGTTGAGCTACAACCCCGGAGACCAGGGAGATTATTGCATCAGGTTTAAAAGCGGCTTACCTGAGCCGGTTTAAAATTAGAACCAGGTGACATTCTGATAGTATCAGACACATGTAGATGCCAAAATCGCCGCCTGGCTGCAGCCTGGTTCCACTACCCCAAGGGGCGCTCCTCACACCTCTTTACGAAACTGGGAGTTTTCTGGCTTGAAAAAATGGCTTTCTGAGCACCCCTTGGAGCCGTGATGGAGCTGGGCTGCAGCTGGGTGGCGATTTCGGTGGCTAAATGTGTCTGATACTATCAGGATGCCACCCACTTATAATTTTAAGCTGGCTCAGGTGAGTCACTTTTAAACCTGATGTGATAATCTCCCAGGATTCAATTCTCAGCTCAGCCATGAAACCACTGAGTGACCTTGGAAAAGTCACACACAGCCTCAGGGGAAAACAATGGCAAACCACCTCTGAACAAATCTTGGCAAGAAAACCCTGCCTTAGGGTCACCATAAGTTGGAAACTACTTGAAGGCACACAACAACAACAAACCACTTTGTACAAATGGCTAACAATGGAGAAGTTGTGATTCCCAGGGATTCTGTAGCTGCTGACTGCATGAGCAAAAGAAAAGATATTGTATGGCTGTCTTGTGCTTTTTAAAATGTTTGTTGTACCCTATGGATTTCTTTTCTACCAATATTTATTTAGGTTCAACTTCTCTTTTTCTCTTCAACAGATATAAATCCAAAACAGTCTAGAAAAGTAGTAACATAATAACAATGTAAGACAGTTAATAGAAAAATACCAACATCCCACACCCCCACAAAAAAGGGTACAGAATGGATTTAAAAAACAGCAACATTCCTAGCTACTAGTGAAGATAGGTTATCAAACAAGATAAGACTATGGACATAATCATGCACACTCAATTTTCCTGCTCTCATTCAGGAATCATTGTAATTCTCTTCTCCTCTCATTATTCCTATAAGAACATCTCACCAACCCTTACAAAACATCATTTTTGTTTTCTATGAAATCAGGCCAATTATTTAAGACCAACGTTTGTAGAATAAGCTACTGTTTAAAAAGTGGTGTCATAAACAGTAACTGCAAAAAATGTTAACTGTTGAAACTCTAAGAGGCTTGGTGAGTGATATCTCAAGAACTACCATTTTCCTTAAGTTCTCCCTCACATGCTTTGCTATCATCCAAAAACTAATTTCAAACTCCCTAGTCACCAGGTCTACAACTTTTTTGATGTTACATTCACTAAAAGACATCAATCAAACCCCATCATTAAACTGTTTAGGTGTTATGTAAAAATTACTGTTTATAGAAGACATTTCATTAAACATTTTAAGAACCCTTGAATTTTTTTTAGTTCTTTGCTGTTCATATAAACTTATTGTTTTTAATCTGTATTTTAAAAACTGTGTTTATTTTTCAAAAAATAAATCTTAAATCCATCAACAAAGGGTTTAAATATAGTTGCATTCCCTCTTTGCAAATAGCCAGGATATAAAATAAATACATTTATACAGAATTTATCCAATACTAATAAACACTTCATAGAATGGGTTCTTCTGAAGACCAGTGATGAAAAGGTTAAAAGCCCTCTTCACTCCTGTTGTGATTACCCATAATTATCTGCTTCCCCTGCCTCACTGATGCTATTTATATGTGCAAAACGTACACATTAAATACAAATTTATGCTTAACATCACATCTGGTTTGTCTTGCATTATCCAGCCATAAACTCTTGACGCATTCAATCCTACATCACAGGTGCCCATAGTATGACCTCTTCTCTATCCTCCTCAAAATTCCATATATTTCCATCTCTTGACAAGTTTCCCTTCCAGTGCTGCTCAAGTTTTCCCTAGAGCATCATGTCTATCTAACTTACCAGAGTTTTATCTGGAGTTTGAACTCAAAGGAAAATACAGACAAACCAATCTGCTATGGGTATGCCCTGTAAAGATGTGTGTTTTCACTTCCTTGAAATAGATGTCTTATGTATTCTTAGGAAAAAAAATTATTTTACCTGCCACAAAAGAATATGGATGTGTTATCATATATCTGTCCTACAGCAACATAAAACCAAATATGAAATAAGGCCTGGAAACAAAATAGGTAAATTGTTCTTGCCCAAGGAGATGTGTTTCCAGTAAGATCTTCCTATACTCTCAGGAGGCTTCCATCATTTTAGATAAAAAGATCAGACACAAAGGCACAGGAGCCAGGATTTTATGTGCATAACCCTTGCTGGATGGAAAATTTCTCACATATGTACAGACATGACATGGTTATTGTGCAAATGATCTCCCAGGTTGAAAGATTATCTGGAGCCAGACATAAATAACTTTGTCAGATACCTGGGAATTGGGCTTACCAAATACCGAGAAGAGGAAAGAGAAGGCCTGTTTTTAGCTGCCATTGTTCCCTCACCCTAGTAAAAGATTTGGCTCATGCAACTGCTTCATATATGGGACAGCTATAACCATGGTTTGTTGAACATTATGAACACTGATCCCAAATCTGTGCTTTGTTCTCTTTGCAGGCTCTCACAGGTGAAGAAGTGAGTCAGTGCGTTTCAGTGTTCAGACTGTGGACTGGGACAATACTGGTTGACCCTGGACCGTTATTATCCCTTAACTTCACCTACCTTGTAATATCCCCGTGAAGCTCATAGCTGGTGAGAAATAGTCAGGTCTATTGCTGTGAGTGCCTTGGGGGCAGTGAGAATGGGGGATGGTTGAGAATGAAAATAATTAGACTACTAGTCGTAAGTGGCAAAGAGAATCCCAATAGTGTTAATTTGCTCTTCTTGTTCATGTAAACATTCAAAAGATGATGATTCCCCCCCCCTTCTGTCATTGGTGGCAACAGCTACTTTGGAGCTGTTGCTGTTGTGTGCTTCCAAGTCATTTTTGACTTATGGTGATCCTAAGGTTTTTATGGGTTTTCTTATAGGGTTTCTTGGAAAGTTTCTTCAAAAGGGGATTTGCCATTACCATTCTGTGAGGCTGAGAGAGTATGAGTCACCCAATGGTGTTTTTGTTTAAAGCTCAAGCAGGGAATCAATCAGAGTTGTAGCCCAATGATCAAACGACTACACCATGGTGAGCTACAGGACTACAAATGCAGTTGTTCCTTTGTGCAATACCACTAGGGCTAGGGAAAAAAAGCAAAATGTTTAGCTTAATAGTGGTTACATGTGCTGAACAGTATAAACAGGGACTTCAAAGTTGAAGCATTTCTTTGCTAGACCAGCCTGATATAGAACTAAATAGAGAACTAAATACAGACAGAGTAGAGGGTGGCAGACTCATGAGTTCTGAATCAGGTTGCTCTCTGTTGATTTCTATGAAACAGAAAAGGGGGGAAGCATTAAAATGAAACAAAAGTGGACATGAAGAGGGTATAGAACCCTTCCCTAATATGCCTCCCTCTTCCCACATCTGCACAAACTTTCTCTTAGCTGTTTTTTTTCCATTTTCCAAGACCAAAAGTAAATCTTGTGGAGAGACCAGCCGTTGAGGATCACCAGTTTGGTTCAAAGTCATTTCTGACCCATTGTGACTTTGAAGTGAGCCTATCACAGGGTTTTCTTGGCAGGATTTGTTCAGAGATGGTTTGCCATTGTCTTCCTCTGTCTTCCTCTGGCTGAGCAGAGATTTGAACCTTAGCCTCCTAATCCAACACTCCAAGCATTGGAACAGTTATTATAATTTTATTTCTTAAACACTATATCTCACTTTTGCACAAAGTGCTGAAAGAGACTAATAAACATAATATAAAATAAAATTTATAAATATGAGAACAAAGCAGGTAAGATATGTCAATAAACCCAGAAAAACAACCACCAGTTAAATTAGGGGTGGAGGATATTTGGTCCTTCAGATGTGACTACAATTCAAGTCAGCTTTAGCCAGCATGGCCATTACTATTAGGTTCTGGGACTGACAGTCATGGCCAGTGTTTCGAGTCAAACCAACTGCAGCACAAAGGCCATCCTAGGTCAGCTTAACCAACTGGCTTATATGGCCCAACACCTGTCAATATAAAAGCATCTTTGTTTGCCATATGCAGACAGGAGACGTGTTCATTATCCCCTATTTCTCAGTCATGCTGTCCTTAAAATCTACTAACTCCTTGTTTTATGGAAAAGTTATGAGGCTATCACAGATAGGAAGCAACTGGCCTGTGACTGTGTTGTTACTTTATGCTCAAATACTTGTTTTCCAGGTTCTTCTGGTAATGTATCGCAAACAGCTATAAGTCAACCTAGCACTCAGTTTGGGTCAAAGTAAGTTCTTCAATCTCTAAATAGTTACACATCAGGAAAAGCAATCTGTGACTTAAATCAAACATAAGTTTAACCTAGAATGGGTCTTGACAATTTGTGTCACATGCTCTCTGTAGAGGACTACCTAAACAAAAATAAACAATAGTCCCAGTCTTCCTGGAGAAGTGACAGAAGTTCATGGCCGGTTGGTAGAGCACATGCAGAAGATCTTAGATTTAATCAGGCTGAAGGAATTGTAGTCCAGCAACATCTGAAGGGCTGCAAGTTCCCAGACCTGCCTCAGATTCTAGAGCATCTTTATACACCTCAGACTCAAGAGAAAGTTTTTATGATTACATCTTAACCCCCTGTGATGTTCCCAGGAACAGATGCTTTAGACTTCAACTTCCATTATTTATCACTACGGGTCTTGTTACCTGGGGCTGATGGGAATTACAGTTCAAAAAATGTGGAGAGTACCAGATCTGGGAGGCCAGTCTAAAGAGATGCAGCCAGTCATTGTGGATAAAATTGGAGTAGATAAACAAACAGCACTGAAACTTCAAAAGACAGTTTCCCATTTTGAGAAAAGCAGTGATTGCTTTGATATGCACTAAACTTTCATTGCTGGCAAAAAAATATTTTATATTTTTTTAAATCATGCAAAATCTATTTGATCAATGGTGGAATAAAAGCAACGGGGTATAGACATCACAGACAAAAACTTTCAGCTAAGGTCTGATGCTAGCCTTTGACACAACCAGGAACATGAAGTGTTCATCTCTACAGAGAATTTTAGACACTGAGAATTTTACCAAAATACAATTCCAAATACTCAGTAATATCTGTCTGCATGCAAAGGGATCTTGTAGCACCCTTGAGACATTGGTAGCACGAGCTTTTGTAGATTTGAGCCTACTTCCTCAGATGCATTTTTAATATCTGTCTGCCTCTCTTTCTCTGTGTATGTGTGTGCCTGCATGGCTGTGCAGGCATAAGTGAATACTCAGTAGTGAGCTCTAGATACAGGAATATCTTCAGAAAAATACCATCTCTCTCTCACCCATAGACAGGCATGGAAGCACACACTCAGTAACATCATGTTGAAAAACTCTGAAAAGTTGTGAAAATTTGTAAACAATTGGATGAGAGAATTGCCAAGGATACCAGGGGTAAATTTCAGAGGAAGGCAAACCACCTGTAATTATTCCTCACTTAAGTAAACGCTATGGAATTAATGGGATCACTATAAATCGACAAGAGACTTTAGGGTGCCTTCACTCACTCTCACACATAAGAGTTCTCACTGGATCTCTGCTTACTGTCTCATTCTATTCCTGTCACTCCCAAAAGGCTATATAATATGGAACTCACTTGGAAGCAAGTGATTTCTACATTTCATACCTCACTCTTTGTGGAGTTAATGCCCACCAGTCCCCGAAGGGAGAAACATCAGTCATCCCTTGCGAGTGAGGAGAGCCAACGGCACATAGAATACAGACAGACAACCTACCAAGAGTGGGGACCAGCAGGCAAAGAGGACACACATGATCCCCAACAGCTGAAGCAAGGTTTCTGTGGTGATCCTGCCCCACTGCCTCCTGGACCGAGATACCGAGCTTTTGGATCGGCACCGACACACCAAGGCAACAATGGTCGCCACGTTGCAGGCCACAGT
This sequence comes from Phrynosoma blainvillii, assembly GCA_026167975.1. Taxonomy (NCBI): domain Eukaryota; kingdom Metazoa; phylum Chordata; class Lepidosauria; order Squamata; family Phrynosomatidae; genus Phrynosoma; species Phrynosoma blainvillii. Next base: position 212,847,570 of record JANUYF010000004.1, on the reverse strand, counting down.
GACGCCGAGCGAGAAGAGGCCCAAGAAAGCAAACGTCGACGCAAAGATGATATTGCCCACCCTGGGCCCTTCGTGGCCCTTCGTGCCAATGAAGCACCAAGTGCCCGGCCATTGAAGGGTATACTTCCCAACGCCGACGACGGGCAAGAGGGCAAAGGCAAAGGTGGCCAACCACACACCGAGGAGGACCGCCTTGGTCACCCGGGTCTTCATGTGGCTGGTGTACCAGTGAGGCGCTCGGATGGCCAAGGTCCGCTCGACGGCCATGGCGCTGGCGATGAAGAGGGGACAGAGCCCAAAGACAGTCATACTCAAACCAAAGAAGGTGCAGAGGCGGGAAGACGGGTCCACCGCCCGCCATTTCCTGTTGGCCAAGTAGACCGAGATGACCACCGGGCTGGTCAGGAGCTGCCCGGTCAAGTCGGTGAGGGCCAAGGACCCGATGCAGAGCAAGAAGGACTTCTTCCGCTGGTTCTCCTTCTTGTGGTAAGCTCGGGAGACCAGGAGCATGGCCAAGCCGTTGCCCACCAAGCCGGTGACCATCATGGTCAAGGGGAAGAGCACCGAGACAGTGCCGCACTCTTCCTCCTCCTCCTTCTCCTGCTCTCCTCCTGGGGGGAAGGTGGTGCTGTTGCCCTTGGACAGGACCAGGGCCAGAGCCAGGGCCATGGCGGTGGAGTTGAGGCGTCCCTCGGAGGAGCAGCTGCTGCTGCAAGGAGTCATGGCGAGGGAGGAAAGAGGCAGCAGCGCCAAGCCATGGCCAGGCACCCAGCCGTCGGAGTCCCGCGCTTTTAAAGGGCGCGGAGGCGGCGCTCCAGTCCTGGAGGCACGTCCAGGGAGGCGGAGGCTTGGCTGGCTTCGGCCACTCGCCGGACTTTGGCCTCACAGAGCCGAGAGGAGGGTCGCCTGGGTTCCTTTCTGTCCCCAAACAGCGGCGCCTTCTCGCCAAAGACGCTTTGCGCCCCAGGGCGCAAAGCGTCTTTGGCGAGAAGGCGCCGCTGTTTGGGGACAGAAAGGAACCCAGGCGACTCCCCACCCTCAGAAAAAAAGGACTTTCTTCTCCTCTCCAATTCCCTTTTCGGTGCCTCCTCAGCCCTTCCTCCGCTTCGGTGCTTGCCTTGGAAAAGACCGCCTTCTCTGGCCCCGAAGCGAGGGTTTTGGAGAGCTTTTTGGAGAGCTCAGGCGCGCTCTAGCGGGAAGTGAAAGGGCCAGGGTTAGGGGGAAAGTCAAGCAAGACAACCCTCTCCGACTCCCCCAAGGCTTTGGCGACTTCGAGGGAACGAACCCCCATCATCCTCATCCTCATCCCAAAAAGAGAGACGCCTTTGGCGCCAAGCTTTCCCAGCGCCCCTGGTTTTCTTCATGGAGCAAATCCAAGCTTTTCCTTTGTACTCTCATGCCCAGGGCTGCTCTTGCTGCTGCTGCTATTATTATGTTATGATTACACTACTGCTTTGTAGCTATTGTTGTCATTATTTTTTTTAATATAATTTTATTTTTATTAAAACAAACATTCAAACATACACTTACATTAAAACATCAAAACAGTCATACATACAAACAAAAAAGTACTTACCAACAAAATCGAACATACACTTTTAGATTTCTTTACAAAATTAAGCTAGACTTTCCGGTTGAATTGACCTATTAACTTAAGATTTTAATCTCCTCTTCCTAAACTAATGCTATTCCAAGGACACCCAGGTTACTTCACATAGATCTCTTATCTAAGAAAATTAGAACAAGCTTTTACTCTTAAGTCCGCTATCATATAAGAGGGGAAAAAGACCCTAATATAAGCCTCTTCTAGTCTATGATGTTTCTCATTTTTCCCCCCTGTAGCTATTGTTGTTATTATTGCTATTCTATTATTATTTATGGTTGTTAGTGGCGTTGTGGGTTGAGTCTTGAACTGGAGACCAGGGTTGTTGTCAATAACAATACTACTACTACTACTATATTATTAAAATATTGTTATGGAAGCCTTAGAAATATTGTTTCCCTTTTTATTACAGCCTGGGCTAGTGGTCTGGACTGTAGTCTGGAGACCAGGGTTAATGTTGTTGTTAATAATATTTATTATTATTATTATTATTAGAATATTGTTATTGAAGCCTTAGAAATATTGTTTCCCTTTTTACTACAGCCTGGGCTACTGGCTTGACTTGAGTGTTGGACTATAGTCTGGAGACCAGGGTTAATGTTATTATTAATAATATTTATATCATTATTATAGTATTGTTATCAAAGCCTTAGAAATAGTTTCCCTTTTTACTACAGCCTGGGCTAGTGAGTTGAGTGTTGGACTGTAGTCTGGAGACCAGGGTTATTGTTATTATTATTAATAATATTTATATCATTATTATAACATTGTTATTGAAGCCTTAGAAATAGTTTCCCTTTTTACTACAGCCTGGGCTAATTGAGTGTTGGACTGTAATCTGGAGACCAAGGTTATTGTTATTATTATTAATAATATTTATATTATTATTAGAATATTGTTATGGAAGCCCTAGAAATGTTGTTTCCCTTTTTACTACAAGCTGAGCTAATTGTTTGAGTGTCGGACTATGACTCTGGAGAGCAGGCTTCTATTCCTACCTTGGTCATGAAAAGCCACTGGGTAACCTTGGGCAAGTCCCACTCTCTCAGCCTCAGAGGATAGCAGTGGCAAACCCCATCTGAACAAAGCTCGCCAAGAATCCCTCCCCCCATGATGGTGGTGGGAAGGTGGTCATAAGTTTTTTAAAAAAGAGTCACCATACTTATTTAGGCTCCCCATAAGTAACAAAGGGGGGTTGCAGACTGCCAGAAATAGTGCAGATTGAGTCCACTTTTAGGGTTAGGGTTAGTGCTAGGGAATCATGGGAATTTTTTTCTGAGGCATTGAGCCTTCTCTGTCAGAGAGCTCTGGTGCCACAATAAACTACAGTTCCCATGATTCCCTAACCCTAAAAGTGGACTCAATTTGCACTATTTCTGGCAGTCTGCCCCCCCCCCCCCCCAATGACTTGGAGGCACACAGCACCCTATTCTGCACTGACTTTCATCTCTTGCTGAAAGTAACTTTGCTGTATGGTAACCTCTATGCAAATCCTACAATAAAAGCTTTTTTGTTTTAAATCATACAGGTGGGGAAAAACCCTTTTCTTTTCTGGACGATGTTACAGGCCTGCATTTTGTCAAGATGTAAGCGGGAATGGGGGCCTGAGGTGCATTCTCCCTCATCTAACCCTCCAACTTGGCACCTGTCCTCCCATCTCTCCCATCATTGTATTTTAATATGAAACTTCCAATTATTTCCCTGAATGCAATAGTCCGAAGAAGGCTGTTTCATTAAACAACTGGGATGCTCTCTGCTTTAAGTCAGATCTTCAGTTTAGTCTAGTGGCCAGCCAACTAGTGAAACTTGGGCCCCATCTGGAAGGGGCTCTCCTGCTGGTTTCAAAAGCAAATGGGGCTGCGAACCACAATGCCACCAATTACATTAGCAGCAAGGGCCTTGTATAACACATCGATGCAACCAAAATGCCATTTTAAAGTCGCCCAAGTTGGCAGCCACCATATATCCTGATGGAAATGTCACTTTTGATTATGCACTAAAGAAATAGTCTGTCCTGAATTTCTGGCAAATTGGCTTCGCTGTGTGACAATTTCCAGTATTATGGAAGGGGCCGGCTGTATCCCCCCTTCTGCTTTATCCACACCATGCGTTATTTTAGACTTCCCATACTTGCTCCTCAACTAAAAAGCCATGCCCCAGATCCTTTTGGTTTTGGCAGGAGTTTTTGGCTGCCCTTTTTGAAGTGACAAGTTTCGATGACTAGAGCAACAGAGCATTTCAAGTGCAGCCAAACCATCAACTCTGGCACAGGCAGCATCCTCCACACATCCTCTTCAGTGATGAGTGATTACAAATAATTTAGCTTTTGTGCAATCACCTTATCATCTTTACGATTCCTTTAGTCTTATCCAATGATACAACTACCCGACAGGCTTCTGTTACCCACACCTCCTAGGAATTCATTGAGTGTCTAGATATCTTACCTGTCATCTTGAGGGTGGCAGATTCACCCATCGATGCAAGGTAATAAACCATTTTTTTTGCTATCCAATTTATTCTGCATCTCAACATTTTCATTCAGGGGGGCAATAAACATATCCCCAAACAGATCTGTGGGTATCTTTAACCACAGCTATGGTGGTATCTGTCCCATTTGAGAATTCTAGTTTGACACTAAAACTCCATGATGCTCACTAGCCCTGCACTCTAGTTTGCATATCCCATGGAGGATGCATCCACACTGTGAAAATATTGCAGTTTCACACCACTTTAACTGCCATGGCTGCATCCTACAGAATAATCCTGGGATTTGTATGTGTGAGGCACCAGGACGCTTTGGCAGAGAAGGCTAAAGAGCCTATAAAACTACAAACCCCAGGATTCCATAGGATGGAGCTACAGCTCTTAGTGGTGTCAAGCTGCATTGTTTCTACAAATGCACCCCAAGTCTACAGCCACTAGATTTGTTTTCTAACTCTCCTAACTTCTAACATGAGATCCACTATGGTACACAGTTGCCAAGGTGTTGGAGTGGGACTTGGAAGTCTTCACAGGGCCATGAGACTCATTGGTGACTTTGGTCCATTCTTTCAATCCAACTTACTTTGCAGTTGTGAGAAGGTGAGAAGGAGAGCAACATACAATACTGTGACTTCACAAAGGGCACTTCACATAAACATAACAACAATCATACACTACATAATGCTCCATTCCAAATGTTTCTCCTATGTAGACTTTTGTATAGGAAAAAATAAATGACAATTTGAAAGTCTTGCAACAATATGCACGTTAGAAATTTTAAAGTACTAAGAGTACATTCTCAGATACACATTCCTTTAGAGCAGGGATGGGCAGTTTAGATCTTGATCTATTGAGAATTTTCTGGTGGACTGATTTATTCACAAATATTTATAAACTCCTCAGACTGGAAAATTTCAAGAGTGGGCCCTTCCAATTTGTGTGGGGGTGGCTTGGTGCGTGTTGGTTCCTGCCCCCCCCCCCAGATGGCAAAAAATGACAGTGACAATCAGCAGGGCTGAAACAGAGGGTTCACTATTACACACACACAAATATAAATACACAAACTTATTTGTGCTGCCCATGAATTAGATACATTGGGCTAAGCAATGAGTTTGTAGAAATAAGCATTTTCATCATGCATCTTAAATATTTTTTTGGAAATGTTCTACATAGTGCTAAAGGTCACGCTTAGAACAACTGCACACCAAACCTTGGAAGACTGTGGCACCACTAGAATGGCCTCTCAAGAAGACCTGAAGAACTAGACAATTTTACTTCCTTTTCCTGTCTAAAATTGTACTCCTGTGCTCATAAATCTTCCATTCTAAGTGTACTGTGTTTTCTACCAAGTATTTCAGCAGAAAATAAGTTTATGAAAGCCCAGGCAAGGTATGCCTGCCTATGCTGTACTGGAATAGTAATTTTCTCTCATTACAGACAGAAACAGTGGGCTGCAATTAATTCCTTACAGTCGATTTAGATGTTTAAAAGGGAAGATGTTACTGATTGCACAAGCTGCACAGGTGACTGTCTCTTTGGCTGCTTCTTGACAACAAAGCTCACTAGGTCCCCTGCATACTAAAACTGATTTCATCCCTAATTATGAAAAATAATATTGGAATGCAGTACTGGTATCTCAGCAAAAGTAATTTCCTACCATAAAAAAAAATCTGATTTAAGACAAATTCCCATTGCTGTAAACAAAACTGGAGCGAACTACTGCAGAAGCCATCCACCACACTGAGCATAGTTTTCCCATAACAGTGTTCAGATTGGAAGCTTAAATTTATAGGCTTCAGCCCAAGTAATAAGCACTATTTTTAATTCATTTAAAAACCTGTAAAACATTTGAGATGTTATCCTTATTCCAGTAGTCTAGCTATCATCCCCTGGAAAGCTCAATCTGTCCCAAAGAAAATTATGTTTCTACTTCTACGAAAGATTTGTGCCTTTCAACACCATGGATGTTTATCAATACTAGCCAATGTTTCTGTTACTGGAATGATTCACTTTGAATTTATCATAGTGCTTTTAGGGAAACTCAATTTACCGGTTATTTACATACCATCAACACTGCTTCCAAACGCAGTAAAACCATCCATAGTAGAAAGCCAGTGCAAAAAGTTCAGTACATAAAATTGTGCACAAGCACTGATTAATTAAGCACATTTACAATGAATTTGTTTACAAAAATATAAACACAAAAATATAAATGTATATTAAAAACCCATTAAATTTAGCAGCAATTCCACAGGATTTTTAAAAACTCATCAGCGTATTGTTCTTTCAGTGGAAGGCACATACTAGCTTCTTCTATAGAACTTGTTTTTAATCTGAACAAAAGCTGCAGTAGAGGGTATTAACATTTATTGCTTTGTTTTATGTTTTGAATAGGAAACTCTGGTAGCATTGTGCAAACTTGATGAAGCAAAATGGAGTAAAGCACAAATCGAATGGAAGCTACTTTCTGACATTAATTTATCAGGGTGGATTTTTTATTTTTAACATGTAGGCCAGCATACACTCATGATGAGAAAAGCACCTTACTTCCCTGCCTTGCCTTTCTACGAGGGGGTATTCTAAAGTAGTAACTATCACCCAGAAGTTATGGTATATTAATGAAATTTTGTCAATGTCATCATTGGTCCCTAAGTGCATGATGTTGAGAAAATCAGGTCATTGTGTCCTTTATTTTTGTTACAAGTTGTGCCAAAAGTGACTAAAGTGTAAGATGGAGAAGTATGAGGGAGTATCATAAAGTAATAATTATCATCCAGAAGTTATTATGGTATATTGATGAAATTCTGTTAGTTTCATCACCACCAAGTCACTTTTTATCATCCCCAAAATGAAAAATCCATTGCGGGGTTGCCCATTTGACAACAGAGATGACATCATTCATGAAGTGGAAGAGTGCTTTAAGGTGCAATCTGCAGACTTCTACAATAACAGTATTCAGAGAATCAAGAAACACTGAGAAAAATGTGTAAATCTGGATGGTGACTACACAGAGTAAACGTTAACTACAAATCAAAACAAACTTCGTCAATTTTTTAAAAAGGTAATAATTAAAACTTTATGATACCCCTCATGTCACAAAAGTGACTACTTTATTCTGTCTTATCCATTCTAGAGTCTGCCCACCTGACCTTATATGTGATGAAGCCAAGAAGTCAAAGGGCTGAAAATAACTTCAACTTACCTGGGGATAGAAACTCCTGCTATCATAGACCTCTACAGTTATTAAACCACAATGGATTTAAGATGAGAAAGTACACTTAGGTAGCACTAATTTGGAATGTACTACAACACTGTGTTGCTGATTCCACTTGTTCCATCTTCTATTGTTCTCCAAAGTCTCTTGAATGTGGGCTACTAAACCATACCAATAGGTAATCAATGTAAGCAAGTATAAAGATGTGCTGGAGCAAACTTTACTGAATTCATATATAGGCATATAGGGCACAGTTGGTAGTGACTGATTAGGAAAGGAAACTAGGAATTGTGGCAGACAGCTCAACTAAAAATGTTACCCAGTTTACAGAATCTGGGGTTGTGCACAATTCCTGTTATAGATCATTAATAAACTGAAAATGAAACTACCTGTTATCATAATGCTTTTATACAAAATTATGGTGGGACCATATTTGAAATATTTGTAGCTGTGATCACCATATCTCAAAAAAGACAAAGCTGAAAGACATGTAGAAAAGTACAAAAGATCAAAAGGAATCTTGGACTTTATGGTTAAGAAAAAATAAAATAAGAGGTACTAGTGTGAAAAATAGGCAAATGTGAATAGGATTACCTCTTTTTCTGTTTTACAACCCAGTCATCGTAAGCCGAACTGTAGGATTTTGTAGCAATCTTGTAGCAAGCAACAAAGTTTGTACAAAGTTTAAAAAATAGTTTGCTACAAGAGGTAGTAAGTGTAGCCACCTTGAATTAGAAGGGATTAAAAAATTAATGTATTGTCTACTAGGGTGGCTATATATTGCCAATATTTGTCCTCGTTTTGTTTGTGAGTTTCCTATAGGCATTTGGTTGGTCATGACGAGAACAGGATCCAGCATGACTCTTATGTCCAAGTTCAATGTGAAACAGGGACAATCTGATTCTTACCTAAGAAGTCTGAAAATTATTTTTGGTGTCCCATCAAGGGTCTTCCAGAGCACTTGACCTTATGAGAGAGATACATTAACTCAATCTGTTCCTGCAGACCCTGTTTTTTTCTCCAAAATGTAAGAGAGATTTTCACAGGAACAATCAATGGGTAAATCTAGGATTATCTATCCTGGTAAGCAAAGAAAGTTCACATCTTTCCTAACTTAAGTCTAACAGAATATAATGTCTTGAGTTCTTTAAATACTTAAAACCACAGTAGAAGTGCATGTAACTAATGGGTCACATGGATTTAATTGTATGTATTCTATATGATTTTAAGTTGCTATAGGTGCTTTGAGTGACCGTCTCTGGAACCAAGGTGAAATATAATACCACTTAATGAAGCTTTGGTATACAACTGAGTGATGGTTTTGATGTGCTGGAGCTGAAGAGAGCAACCGATTACAATGACCTTTATTTCAATGTATACAGGAGATGGGGGTATACAAATAAACTGAGCTTTACTGTTCCCTTGTTAATATTTTTAAAAGAATTGCATTATAAAACTGTCATAACGCACTGTCTCAGCCGGTTCACAAGTACCACTGATTATTAACTATGAATGCATGAGGAACAGATGTTGGTGATGATAAAGTGCGCCTGGCAAAAAGATAACACCAAGAAGCATAAATGAAGACTTTGCCATCATGTCCTGAAATGTTAATTTTGGAAGATGAGGTTTACTTTAAAATGATTAAATCTAATGTTTCGCTTCTGGCTGCCACAAAATTAGTGCTTTCCCTTTTTCACTGTGGTTCTCTGGCAGCCTAAAAACCAGCACTTGGAGTTTCCTAACTTCTCCAGAGCTACTTTCAGGGACAAAAAAGATGCTACATCAGGGAAGAGAGACTGCCTTCCACTCAGACCCACTGGCAGACATCCAGTGTTGGGTATTGCCCAGAACAGAGCAGCACCAGTGTTAAAAATCAGTCAGTAAACCTATGGAAGGGACAAGACCAAAATCAACAAGTCGTAAATTCTCATCTAGACACAGAAATATTGGATGGCCTTGGCAATACTTTCTTCGTGAAAGGACTTTAAAAAACAAACCAAAAAAGATATTTAAGAACCAAGTCCTCAAGGCAGTTAAGAAAACACATCAACTTTTTCTTGGGTTGGAGCTAATTACCTGTGAAAACCATTCACCCAGGATACTCAGCTAGACAAGGGGTAATAAAAAGCGGGATTTTTGTGTGCACTCTCCCTTTCAGCTACTTGTGCACCAAACTAGTTTCCAGGTCTAAATGTCTGCATGGGCTCCCTGGAACAGTATGGGAGGTATTACTAGACTAGAAGATGTAGGAAGAAAGGTGATTGTGAGGAATCACCTACCTTTCGGAATGATCCTCTGTAGGGTCTCTAGCCTTCCATAAATGGGAGCCCTTCTCTTTATAGATGGGGAGAGGTTAGATTCAAACTTTTATATGCCAATTTTATTTCCATTTTGTATCTTTTAGGCTTTACAACACTGCAGAAAGTGCTTGTGGGCAACACCCAAGGAACAGATTTATTACTCTCAAATGTTCTGAAAGTCAAATTGTAATAAATGTGACTTGAACATTGAACATAACATTAAACATAAAGAAATATAGCATTATGTATGGCTGAGCATATTTTGGATCTAAAATTCAAATTACTTCGAGCCACTTTTATAAAAGTAAATGGTGATAATTCAGTTAACTGTTCCAGATTTTCAAATCCAGCTAGATGTGCTTAAAATACAAGAAAATAACATTTTCTTTGATTTGCATGCTTTATTTACATATGTCTACAGAATTATATTTTCATAGAACACACCAGTATATTTTAATCCAAGCCAAATGACACCCATAATTTTTCCTTAGTCATTCTAGCCTATCATTTGCCAAGTTTAAAAACTGGTTAGGTACAATACTTAGGAATATAAATCACAAGGATAACTAACTTTAACATGTAGCATCTAGCAGATCTGATTTTCACAATTTTAGACAGACTTTCAAGAAGTCAAGAGGCACAGTTACAAGAGACTAACTGTTCTTGTGCAATCTATGCTACATTTAGCAAAAGAAAATGATACCTAAGAGAAAGCAATACAGGATTGCATGGCATTTTTAATGCAGTTTATCCAAAATAGTTTTACAGCAAAAACATTTTGCTTTGTCTTTGATCAGTCCAAAAGAAATTTAAGATGTTCATGAAAGAAAGAAAAAATAAAGAAAGGTTCTACTCCACTTGTTATTTTGTGCAGTTTGCTTTACAAACCAGATGTCACATACAAGTAAGTGATGGCATACTGCTTGTTTCCTTGCACAATTAATCTCCTTTAACATACTTACCTTGGGATGTTACTGAAGATAACACATTTTTCTCCCAAGCAAAAGGAACTTAAGAATGGTCAGTATTTAACAAATATTTGCTAGTAACACAAATTTTAGGAAGCATTTTAAGCCATAAATTTACATTAGCCCAAAAAAAAATTATTTACAATGATTTGTGGGTAAAGAATCATGGAAGCTTTTGCAAGAGTTATAAACCTGAAATAAAACGTTTGCCAGTCTGATTTCAGTTTTACTGACTTATGGAAATGGAGTTCAATGTTACATTCCCACTCCTTTGTAAAAGGTTTCAAAAATCCTGAATGGGCTGGTTCTTGATGCTTTATTGTACTTTGTTACTACGTTTTATCTGCTAACATTTTAGCTAGGAAAGAACCAACTATCAAGAACCAAAACTTTAGGAAGCACAAACTAGAAACCTTAGAAGTTATGTCACCAGGAAAATATACATTTAGCATAACAGTATACAGGGAAGCCTTTTTTATTTTTTTTTATCTCTTTGCCAATCATCCAAAAAGTAATATGATGTAATTTATAGAGATTTCCTTATTTGTATGAAAAGGCATTTCTTCACACAGCACTTAGCAGCAGAAGATGGCTATCCCTTTGAAGTATCTTCTGCTATTGCAAGTCAGACATACTATAACTATGAATAATTTTCCACTGTTTTGGCAGAGAGTACAAGGGAAAGTGAACTAGACCTCTGTGTATTAACATCAATCATACCAGCCCCTGAACAGTTTTGTACTGAGCAGAGGTGAAGTCAAAGTGATAAATCAGGAATACACTGTGACATATGAAGTTCTTAGACAGCCTTCACATTTTAAAGCCAGTCAAATCAGGAAGGGGGCAGAGAAAAACAAAACAAAAAGTCATGCTACTCACCTTTCAGGGGTCAATTTATGGCTTAAAATATTTCACTATTTTGTTTCATGAATTAAAATAGCTGCAGTTTTTCATAAAACATGCACCTCTACTAGCAGGATTTAGTACTTCTGACCAAGTAAGACACCAACTTCTTTAAAATGTCTCATGCACTGGACTATGTTTTTTGAATTTGAATATATTATTTCTTTTTAGAACTTGTACGGGATCCAGAATGAGAAGATCCAGATGATGACCTGCGATTTCTGGAAGATAAAATGGGAGAAAGCATGCAAACAAATTAAGTTTGAATAGTTATGATTGTCACAGGTGATAAAAAAGAAATATAAAATAAAAAGGGTTAGGATATGAACTGAATATAATTTTCTGAATTTAGTATCTGTGTAACTGTATAAAACAGTCCACGTAAGATATAGAATTTTTAATTAAGGTGACTTTCATTGCAGTTCTAAAAGAAAATGTTTTCTAAAATTACTGTATCTGCGATACATATATATTAAAAATTATATAACTGAAAGCATATCAGAGTGTTTTAGAGCTTAGCAGAATGAAAGCTACAAAAATAAAAACAGAGCTATGTCCAAACACACACAATACTAAAAACGTTTAGCTTTTTTTCTAATCTTCTCAAAGTCAACATTGAAAGAACAACCATTGTTATTCTACAAAACCCAAACCTTTCAGGTGACCGTGATCTCGTTCGCCTTTTTTTGCGATCACCAGACGACGATCTAGATCGGCTTCTTTTTTTGTTTCTCTCAGGGGAAGATGACGAATGAGAGCTTGAGTAAGATCTTTTTCTTGGGGTTGAAGAACCCCTGACGGACCTGGAGCTGGATCTTTATTAAGAAATAAATCAGACTTAATTCTAGCACAAATAATGAGAGCATAACAATCTATAATGCATATTAAATCCAAGCAAAAATAGACTGATAAAATGGGATCAGATCAGTGCGTACTTACTGCTGTGCTAACAAGGACATAGAATTTAACAACTTTCAGAGGAGTTTCTCAATAGGGACTGAGGACATGCCAATTCTCATTTTTACCAAGATGTACCACATTCTACAGAAGTCCTTATAGTGGCTTAATCAATTGTGTGCTTCTTAACAACAGCAAGTGAGAGATGTACCTTTTTCATTTTTAGAAATCAGGGGAATTAGGTAAAAATTGCTAAGTGTTGCATGTGCTCTAAGGCAGATGTTTGAACAATATTATTAATTAAAGGAATTAGGAAGATGTGATGGTAACAATCATTTACAGATAGACAAGATATTTGGAACTGTAAATTTCAGCAAATTTCAATGGATGAGGACCACTGGCAAGTCATGCTGTATCACAGCAAAATATTTCACCCTGCAAAAATTTCACCCTGAGTGGTTAAACAGCTGAAAATTAGGCTGTTACTGGAAAACAAACATTGAACTAGGTAGATAGTGGTCCAGCTCCATAAAGCAATTCATAGTGTACCTATCAGTATACAATTTCTTTTCCCGTTTTCCAAAAAGGTAGGAAAGCTGTGCCTGTGCAGATCTTAATTTTGCTTCTTAAAGTGAACCAGATGGAAATGCTACTCCTCAAATAATTCTGCAGAGAATGTCACTACAATAGCAAATGTTTCAACCTTACTGAAGTAGGGAATGATTACACAACTGTTACTTAAGAAGTGTTTTCCTAAAGTGCAGAGTATTTCTACAATATCCTGCACTACCATTATATGAACACTTAGATGCTCTAAAACTCTATAGCAGGAAAAGATGTTCACACTTTTAAATTTATAGTTGTTTGCTTTATGCCATGCTATTTTGCTCTGCTACAATTGTTGCTGTACTGTTCAGTGCATATGGAAACATGTATTCAGGCAAAATTCCAAGAAATTCTTGGAAATGGGATGCCTAGGCATACTTTTGCTATTTCCAGCTAGCGCCTCTATTATGACGGGGAAATGTAGGCAAACTTCAGAAAGAAATCTTAACTGGCTAACAGAAGTCCTGATCAATTCATTTTTCCTGCTAGAGGCAAAGAAAATAAGAGTTGTACTGAACAGGAAGGGAAAATAATTTTTAAATATATCAGGTCTGGACCTGTATATTCCCATAGACGTTGTTAGATAACTCAAGGCTACAAGCTTCGTTGCACCTATTCAGTGCATCATTTTTCTAACTTCTGGATATCAAGAGAGAGAAATATATTATAAAATTAAAAATGCTGCATGCTAACCATTGTTTTTATTTATTTTGCATGAGCTGTGATGTTGTCCACAGCCTAGCCTCAAACAAACCACACAATTAGGAGACCCCTTAAAAGATTGTAATTTGCACATTATAGGTGGCACTTGAGAGATCAGAGTGGGGAAAATCATCCTCAAGGTCATTTTTGGGACCTCTGATGAAAAGAACTGGCAAAGATCAGGCCTACGTTCACCTTTTAATTTTATCACAGGGCCCTTGCGATACACGTTTAAAGGTTTTCAGAATTAAAAGAGAACTTCTGGATACTTCCAGCTTTGTTTCCTTTGCACAGAGCCCACATGCAGAGCACAAACCCCAGCCCCACTGAATCTGCCCAGTTTGCCTCATGTTGAACTGTACATTTTTTTAATACTCTAAAGCAAGAGCTAATTTAAAAAATTGTTTTTTACACTAACATTTTTTCTATAATATTTTACCTAAGATTTTATTTAATATTTCCTTTACTGCTGTTACTACATTTAAACACTTTATTTGTGAATATTAAATATCTGGAATAAAAAAAAGAGTAATTTCTGGTGGCCTTTTTGTCTCTCTCTCTGGCAAACAGAGAGGCTGCTACCTCATTCACCTTGATTTCGACCCACGGGATCTAGAATGTTCTCTGGAAGTGGAATGAGATCTTGACCTTGAGCTGGAGGAGCTTCTTGATCTGAAACAACATGAAATATTTTTTATTTTTTTTTACGGGGAAAAGACCAAACAAACAAAACAAAAATCAGAAGAAATTTAATTTTTAGCTTCATTCATAGTTGAAATCAGAAGTAATTTTATCTGATTTGCAGCACCACAAAGGGTCTTGCACTTCAAAAAGTGAATGGGCAGGATCCAAAAAGCTGTTTGATGCAATTATACAAGTGGAATTTCATTCCCCCCCACTCAATTATCTAATTACCCCCATCATGCCACAAGCTGGTGCTTAAGGATGTTTCAGGTCCAAAACACAGTGCAGAAATAATCCAGTTTGAGACTGCTTTAACTGCCCTAGCTCAGTGCTAAGGAATCCTGGGAATTGCAGTTTACTGTGGCACCAGAACTCTCTGACAGGTAAAGCTAAATGTCTCACAAAACTACAGTTCCCATAATTCCTTAGGATTGAGCCAGGGCAGTTAAAGTGATCTCAAACTGGATTATTTCTGGAGTGTGTTTTGGATCTCAATTTCAAAAACCATTTGTGAAGTAGCACAAGGAAAATCTATGCCCCTTTGGCTTCCAGTATTGTTTGGATTCTGGCTAAATAGGTTTTTTAAAAAATTAAATATTAGAATTTCAATCATGTTCTCCTGTATATCATTTATCTTACAATATTAGTAACATACATAGCAATTTAAATATTTTACTCTGAACATTAATTTAGTAATATGTCAATTTCAGAAGCATATAACTTAAATCATACACAAACCAGAAGCCAATTTCAGAAGTTATCTTCTGTTCTTCAAGATATGTGCAAGGATATTGTGAAAGTAAGCTTTAAAGAACTGTGATCTAGTAAATATCTTTAAAACTCTCTTGTCCAAAAAGAATAAAGAAATAATCCTTCTTGAGACTACTTGAACTGCCCTGGCTCAGTACTAGGGAATAATGGGAAGTGTAGTTTATTGTGGCACCAGAGCCCTCTGACAGGGCTCAGAAAAAACTACAATTCACATGATTCCCTAGCTTTGAGCAAAGACAATTTAAGTGGTTTCAAACTGGATTATTTCTGGCAGTCTGTTCAGGCCCTCAGTTTCTGAACCTATTTTCAAATTTCAAAGATTATAACGTCATAAAAAATATAATTTCTTGACTATACAACATAACCTTACTGTAGAAAACATTATTATGAGTTGTTTTTTTGCTGTCAATGTAATGTGAGCTTAAATTTTCCAAGTGCACACCAACATTTTATTATCCAAAGTTTTTTCTGCTTTCCAAGAAGAGAAACAATACAACTTCTGGAAACACTTTTTTTTTAGGCAGACAGCAGAACAGGTGGACCAAGTAATCCAGGGTGCATGCAGAAGAAACACTCAGAGTCCTCTAGATTTTACATACTGATCTTCACTTTTAAACACGTTCCCACACCATTAATACATAAGAACCCAACTAATTTCATTTTCCTTTTGGAAACATTTATATTTTGCATGGGATTAGTGAACCTATTCTGAAAACATTACTACTATCCAAAACAGTATTTGTAGCCTAAAACCCAAAGAAAGAGGTGCATCAAAATAGGTCATATATTACTCCAAAACTGAAATACTTATAGGGAAATTTAACTGCTAAAGGTTTACATCTACATTTGTGCTTTCTTTGGTCAAGGGGAAAGTTGGAGAGGATTTTTTTAAAAAAGTGTTTAATGCAGCCTCCCAAGAAGCTGTTGTAGGGACCTTATAAAACAGTATGGGAAGTTGTGGATGGACTAGGAAAAACTGCCTTCCACCTATTCCTCCAGCAGCAGCCTCTCCTGTTATTTCAGTCTCTTGCAAGATGGAACCAACCCAACTGTTCTCATCAAGATTTATCTGAATCCAACCATGCATGCAGAATTCTATTATGTTATGACTGCATTGTTCTTCATATTAGACACCAGTTTAAATGATACGCCCTGAATTCTGAATGCTTGCAAAATCCAGAAAGCAACACAAATAAACCCTTTGTTGGTTGATGCATCAACTGCTCTCCAATACAGTTTTGCTTCAAAGACAGTCATAAACCAGAAAGGAACAACAGTTGTTTTCATCAGTTTTGCTATGCATTCTTCACAAACAATACACAAAAGAATCAGTGCAACACTGAGCAGGTACTAGAACTTTTGATGAATCAAAAATAAAATAAAAAGTGTGAAATATTTAAGTGAATAAAGAATTTGATGAGCAAAAGACCTGCCTATATAACTGAGTTTGCTGAGGGATATAAATAAATTACAACTTAACCTCTAACTTCATCTTTTCATATTCCAACCACCTCCAAAATAAAGACAACCATTATAAAATAGATATGAAATGTTTTCCAGTAGAACTAAGGCCTTCAAATATTTTGTTTCAGAATTTCACTCTCAACAATCCCTTAACAAAGATGTCTTCTGAAGCAGTTAGCCCTATATGATCTATCAGATAAAACATAACTATAGTTAATTAAACCACTAACAAAATTTTAAAATCCAAAGCAAAATCTTTCACTTAACTACCATATTAAAATGTATCCTGATCACTATCATTTGCAATTTGTTTAACTGTGATCTATCTGGGCAACCTGGTGTGAAAGATTAGATTGACTCAAACTGCAAAAAAACCCTAAAATAAAAAAAAATCAATCACAAAAAAGATGTAAATAAAGAAAGTTAGATACTGACATTTTGTCTGGCGTTACCCTTGACCTGTACCCGTTTACCTGGACCTAGACCTTGAGCTTGAATGGGAGGATGAGCGAGATGAAGATCGTGAATGAGAAGATCGAGACTTGGAACGACTACGCCTAGTTGTAGATTTCTTCTTCTTGGAAGAATCTTCTTCCTCACTAGCATCAAGATTATATTTTGAAAGATCAGCATCATCTTCATCCTCATCCTGAAAAAAACCACTCACGCAATTATTTATGCTTCCTAAGACATTTAATATACAGATACATGGCCTCAAGAGCTAACACAGATGATAAACAGTACACATTGGACCCACCATATCTTCAAATGGTAATTTTGTATGTAGACACTCTGCACTATTTAAGGGTGGTAGGCCTGGGGCTTATGGTTTCAACAAGAGTAGTGTTCAGGTTTCAGCAGCATGATAGGCCTTGTTTATTAAAAGGAGAGAATGAGTAAGGGGCAGTTCTCTTCTCACCAGCAGGCTGGTACAAGGGTTGTATTAATGACAACAGATAAGCCCGGCACCTGGTAAAACAATTTGGTAATTGGCCTAGGAATGCTTCCCCTTCCTTGAGTCCAAACTTTATAAGATAGATGTTGTTTTCCCAGAAGCCTGTAGCAGAGATACAGATATATAAGATAGTAGAGAACAAAAGATATTTGCCTCACAGACAAGCTTGTAGCCCTCCATGGACAGTGTGTGTGTGCGTGCGCACGCTTCGATATGGTGTGCATAACAGAAACCCTGTGTCTGGTTTCTTTCCTTTTGACATGTTAACTTATTTGATGCTAGAGTGTGCATGCTTGGTTTTGTTTCTTTTATTTTACTTGCATTTAGTTGTGTGTATGTATGCTCTGTTGTTCTTTCATTTTGCTTGTTTAAATAAAACTGGCTTTCTCGAAACCAGGACTAAGTGATCATTATGTCTGCCTCATACCTCTGAACAGACAGCACACCTCAACCAGGGCTGTGAGAATTACAAAGAGAAATTACTAGTCCCTCCACATTTGCAGCTTTGACCTTTGTAGATTTGATTATTCATGGATTTTATTAATGTTCTCTCTAGAAATATCTAGGTCCTCCAGTGCAACTCTATGGTCAACTTTAACCAAAAGTCGCACTGAAGGACCTAGAGATTCCTAGAGAGGTGTTCTCACTAGTAAAAACATAGTGTTTTTGTTATCTGCAGTTTTTCCACATTCATGGGGGTTCTGTGCCCCTAACCCCAGTGAATGTGGAGAGACGAGTGTAGTTTTTTTCTGCAATTTTGCTTCATGCCTCCAATATGTGCTGAAAGACAAACTAGCTTAAATAGCAAAAATAAAATATACATATTAAGAACTTATTCAATAAGGCAATTACACGGAGTTAGTGATACAGAATGAGTATTTTACCTCATCCAATTTATATTTAGACAGATCTCCATCCTCATCCTCCTCTTCTTCCCCTTCAGATTCCTTATCTTCAACCTCCTTCAGGATAGATGCAGGACCAACAGGCTTCCCTCTGTACTTTTTCTTTTTACGACCAAACTAAGAAAAGATGCATTGCATTCCATAAGAATCTTTAATTTGTGGAAGCATGTTATGAAAACAGAATGCAGCTACTGTTTTATCTAAATATTGTCAATTTATGTTTATTATCTCTTCCCTCTACTACTGATTCTTCAGGCAAAGGGAATGGCAAACAAGTTATTTAATTACAACTAAAGATAGGCTATATAAATCAACATGTATCATATGGAATTAGAAAATTTCACAATCTAATCCAGGATCCAAAACCGTAATGCATATACATGGAAAACAATCACTTGAGTTCCAAAGGTTCCACTTGAGTTGTTTTTGATATATAATAAATCAAACTTTTAAGTTTAAAAATGGGTTGTTTCTTTGATGTAGCAACCTACTGCAAGATAAACTACAGTAGGTTCTCCGTATCTGAGGACTTGCCATCTGCAGATCCCAGCATCCATGGATGGTAAGCCTGTGGGGAGGGGGGTGGAAGAGGAGGAGGAGGAAGAGAAGGAAGAGGAGGGAGGAGGCAGTAGTGGCGGGGGGGGGGGGAAGAAGAGGGAAGAGGAAGGAAAAGGAAGGAGGAGGGGACAGCGAGGTAAAGAGGAGGAGGAGGAGGAGGAGGAAGGAGGCGGCAATGGCAGCAGGGAGGAGAGGAGAAGGAAGGAGGGGGGGGAGAGGAGGCAGCCCCCTGTTGCCCGCCACGGTGAGAGTGAGGCAGGCTTCGCGTGGCCAGGGCGGCCAAGTCCCATTGTCCCAATGATGGTGCAGCCGCGTGGCCACGCCACCATTGAGTACAATGGGACTTGAGCATCTGTGGATTTTGGTATCCATACGGCAATCCAGAACGGAGCCTACGCAGAGGGCTGACTGTATATATCTGACAGTGCTTGTTTATGAATGCAGAACTACTTCATGGATCCTGGTCCAAGTTCCAACAAGTAGTTATGCACATGTAGTAATTAACATTTATCTTCCACTAAGGATATCTAATCAGTGGTTCTCAGCCTTTACTCTTCCAGATGTTGTGAACTGCAACTCCCATATCCATTACCACTATGCTGGTTGGGGCTTCTGTGAGCTAAAAGTCTAAATCAGTTGGAGAACTAAAGATGATAACCTATTCCCTCAGTATATACTACAAACATTATTATGTTAGCATGCATTTGGAGAATGAAGCTTCAGAAAAATGCATTTAACAATGTCCCATTTGTCATTTTCAATTTGGACAGCTGGCCTAAAAAGACTGTTTGAAAACAATGCCCAAAACAGATGGGCAAAAAGTGCTGCCTTCAGGCTGATCCAAGGGCATGGTGTGCAGATGATGGATGCCCCCAGATTGGCCGGAAGCCGCACCAAGACCGGTTAGTGCAGCCCAAAACTGGCCACAAAAGGAGTGAGGAAATATATTATAGCTTCTTTAGGGTTTCTACTCATGAGACTGTGTTTTTGGCAAGATCATCTACAAAATCTTGTTAATCTTGACAAGACTGACAGAATCTATGAAAATTACACATGTGCTGATTAAGCTCCTATTCATCTACTGGCTCCACTCTTGTTGTGACTACCAATAGGATTTAAAACTGCCCAAAAGACCTCTGAAATGACCTATCTGTACAAGTGTTAAACCCAAGCCTTGTTGGTGAAGGTATGCATCCTGAACTCCTACAATTTTTGAGGATCATTTATTTCCTGCAATTTTGTTTTCATGAGTATTGGGTATATACAGAAATTTGCTTTCTAAGTTCTTTTCTTGTTTTTCTGCTTAATAGTCTCAGGTATACTCAAGATTTCCCATCAGAACAGACTTGACAATTACCTTTTCATTAGGTACACGCCACCTACCTCATCATATTCTCCATCCGACTCTTCACGTTCTATATATTCAACATTCTCTCTTTCATTGAAACCCCCACCATATCCTGCAAAGAGAAGTTTCCAAAAATCTCAGGAGGCAAATTCGGATATTCTAAACTCACAACCTACTGAGTTCAATCTACTTAAATAGTAGAGCAGGCCTACTGAATTCAAGTTAGGCATTCCAGTTACTAACTTAAGTCCCATTTATTTCAGTGAGTGCACTCTTGATCACATCCACTGTCTTATTGCATGCATCCCTAAAACAAAGAAGACTCCTAATTTTAAGTGATCAAACATTTCTAAGGTTTCTAATCAAACATGAAGAGAAGTTTAGCTCCAAAACACACTGCAGAAATAATCCAATTTGAGACCACTTTAACTGCCCTGGCTCAATGTTGGCAATTCTGGGAACTGTAGTTTTGTGTGACATTTAGCCTTCTCTGTCAGAGAGCTCTGGTGCCACAATAAACTGCAATTCCCAGGATTCCCTAGCATTGAGCCAGGGCTGTTAAACCAGTCTCAAACTGGATTATTTCTGCAGTGTGTTTTGGACCGCAGATACTAAAAGTATTTGTATTCTGGTTTATTAGTTTAATGGGGTACATGAGATAATTGCAACTTTCAAGATAAAACTAGAACTTAAACTCTCTAGTTAC
This sequence comes from Phrynosoma blainvillii, assembly GCA_026167975.1. NCBI lineage: Eukaryota > Metazoa > Chordata > Lepidosauria > Squamata > Phrynosomatidae > Phrynosoma > Phrynosoma blainvillii. The sequence goes on along the minus strand of JANUYF010000004.1, from coordinate 212,826,502 downwards.
ACAAGCAATAGGCTGCATCCAAACGTCTGTCTGTGGAAGAGGGTGGGTAGAAGCTGATTTGTCCTTTTCCTCCCTGCATCCAAAAATCCTGTGAAAAGATTCCTATAAGGCCTAGCTAATATAGCCAGTGATATCTGGAGGGCAGTACCTTGCCTCCAATAATTTAATATACAGTCAATGTTAGCTATACTTTGTATACACAACTTACAAGTTCTTTTTTTTGGGGGGGGGGTCAACAGTAAAAGTCTTCTGCATGAAGTGAAATGTTTGAAAAACCTTCTAATTTCTACATTAGGCTCTGTATTTTAACCAACAAAGGCTACCCAGTTATTCAAGGTCTTTTAAAAAAGCTTCTAGTTTCCTTGTCAATTCTAGATATCTCATTTACAAGCCACTATTGCCAGAAGATGAGTTCTTCAAAAAACCGACTCATGACTGCAACAGCCAAGAAATGTTCAGAAAAACTGTACAGAGAACTGGGCTGAACTTTTAGTCTCCTTGTCAAAAAATCCTAAACTCCATCTTAGAACTTCTACATGAATGTAATGGGGAAACAGCTCATATTACAGGGAAACAAAATTTTGAGCATGATACTTTTTGAAATCTGTTTTTAAACAATTTTAAAACATTACCTGTTCTTTCCTCAAGTTTGGCATATTTTGGGGTGTTGCACATATTGCATTCTGATCTCCTGGCCCAATTCACATTACCACATCTTTAGGAAGAAAAAAATGTAGAGAGTGAAACACATAAAATTATACTGGTCTAAAAAAATTTAAAACTGAAAATATTAGATAATAAGTAAAAAACCCCACAGTGTTTAAGATCAATGTTTCACTACTCGAATAACAGTTAATATTATGCAGAGAGAACAGTGAGCACTATTTTTAATTTTTTCCATCCTTCCTCATACATGTAATTGACATCAGTGGTGTTTTCAAATATTGCATTAGATATGTTGGTACAATTTTGCTTTTGGCAAAGAGTTTGACAACATCATTCTCTTTACTCTCGTGACAGTTTTGAATGGGAAAATGCATACTAAACAGATGATAATCAACTTATATCTGTAAATTCTACCTGAATTTTATAACAACGGTAGTGCAAATTAATGCTATGTATTCAAACATTTGAAAGGTTTTCTCCCAATAAATGTAATATAGTAATGTTTTTATCTCAGGGTATATGAAAGCCTTTTCTTTGATTTCCCCATATGAACTGCAAAATAGTCTTATAAATGAAAGAACCATGAACCTAAAACAAAACAGACATTTATTCTTTTCAGCTAAACTACTAAAGAATTTCCATTTGGATGAGTAATATTTTGTTTCTGATTACAAAGAGCAATTTTGTACAATAACTGACAATAATAAAAGATGTGACAAATCATCTAACAAAGCTATGTGATCTAGTAGCAAATCAGTTAAAACCTACAGGACTTGATAACTATGGTAGAAGCATAAAAATATGGTTGAAATCCTGTGAATACTTACCTGGCAGTAAGGGCCTGAACAGACTGCCAGAAATAATCCAGCTTGAGACCACTTTAATTGCCCTGGCTCAGTGCTAGGGAATCATGGGAACTGTAGTTTATTGTGGCACCAGAGCTCTGGCAGTCTTTTCAGGCCCTAAGTCCCTCCAACGCAGACCCATTAATCAACATTAACTTGTTAATCAGGGGTAGGCAACCTCCCAGAATCCCAGGAGCTATTGGCCAACATGGAACTATTGGCCAACATGGCTGAGGCTTCTGGGAGCTGAAGTCCCTCGGCCCTTAAAGGGGAAAGGTTGCCTACCCCTGTTGTTAATGATCATTTATGTTAAGTTCCACTGATTCAAGGCTATGTTCTCTACTTGGGACTAACAACTGGATTTTGCTCATGCTCTGAGTCAGCATGCAGACTGCATGACCTATAGGAGACAAACATTAAGTAACAGTAAATTGAATGGTCAGCTGAAAAGACTGTATGATATGAGGTCTCAAAGAAAATAAAAATTAACTGGAACATTAGGATCAACTCACGTTTTGCACTGCCAGTCATTAGCACTGAAGAGACCTCGACTCTTTTCAGCAAGTGTCTTCCCTATTTCAGTCCCTCCGGCTTTCATCATCTTGGCCTCTGTGGTTTTTTCTGAAGCAATTAACAAAGCATTTTAAAAACTGCTTATCAGGTTTACATTTCCAATCCCTCTTCCCCTCAGAAGGAATGCAGTTTTGATATTCACCTCGACCACATCTGTTGCAACTGGTTCTTCTAGCAAAGTTAACATTTCCACACCTATAAACAAAGTAAACATGATTTGATGAACAATTCTTCTATTAAAAAATTGTCCTAAAGATTCTAATTCAGACTTCTAAATGCAAATCTAGATGCATTTTCAGGAAATAATCAACTCTGGCAATTGATTTTTGATATATTAACCACTTCTGGATTTGTAGACATATGGTTTGGTTATTATTTGTTCATAAGAGGTATGACTAGGTAGTGGGTATGTTAATCAAAAAAGATTGGGAAAGGAAAAATGGTATCATTTATTTACCAATTTTCTTTCTATGTTTTGGACTAGGAAGGTTAACCTGAATATAATGACTTAGGCTGTTATCTCTTCATTTGGGATGTTCCTTTTTTTACAACTAATTGTTAATGTATTAATGTGTTTTTGTGTTTTTTTTCTTGTGTAACTGTGCAGCTGGTGTAGAATATGAAATTTTTTTGGGGGGGAGTTATGTGTTATGTATGTAATTAATAAACATATCTGTTTTAAAAATAATCCTTATATCCTTTTGTAGGAATCTCAATACACAACTACAGCCCAGGAAAAAAGGTGACCAGGATGAATATAGTCAAGTGCTTGTCCTTTTTTTCAGACTTGTCTTGCCCGAAAGACCCACTGTCTGATTAGAGGAAAACTGTTGTTGTTGGCTTCCAGTAAGTTTGGGCCTGATCTGTTCTAGAACCAATTTCTTGGTCTTCTCAGCTGCCCACATCATCCTAAGCACTATTCTCCAGCACCACATCTCAAACAAGTTTTTCTTATTTCCTTTCTTCACTGTCCAACTCTCACATCCGTACATGGTGATGGGGAATACGATGCCTTTGGATGATCCTCACTTTAGTGTTCTGAGTTACATTCTTTTTACAATTTTTACATTTTAGGATCTTGTCCAGTTCTTTCACAGCTGCTCTTCCCAAACCTATCTTTTTTCTAATTTCTTGACTGCAGTCTCCATTCTGATTATTGTTTGATTCAAGGTATGAGAACTCTTTGACTATTTCAATTTCCTTATTATCCAAAATAGATTCTCATAGAACTTCATTATTTTTGTTTTCTTGATGTTCAGCATCATGCCTACCTTGGCAATTTCCTCCTTGACCTTCTTCGATAATTGTTACAGGTCTCTATTAGTTTCTGCTTTTAGTATTGTGCTGTCTGCATAACTTAGGTTGTTAATGTCCCTCCCTCCTAGTTTCACTCATTCCTCTGAGTTTCAAGGGCTAAGCAGACTGGCAAAAAAAAAGCCGGCGTTTCAGTGGTTTGGGGGCATGGCAACTGCACACCCTGACTCCGCCCAGAATCGGTGCCACCCTGATGGCAGGTAGCGTGGGAACACTCATGTGGCGCAGCAATTACGCGCTGTGCACCACTGGAGCAGAGAAGAGCCACAGCGGTGGCCAAAGAAGTGCCTTTTTTCCAACACAAAAATGGCAGATTGGGGCTGTGCCGTGCGGTTGCCGTGGCCCCAATCAGGCGAACAAAGGAGCAGCGCAGAGCCACTCCTTGGGGGTGGTCTGTTTTGCCCCTCAGTGTGCTTTGTGCAACATGTTTTCTCCATACAAGTTGAACAGATAGGATGAAAGGATGCAGCCTTGTCTGACTCCTTTGCCAACTGGGAACCATTCTGTTTCTCTGTGTTCTGTTCTGACAGTACTCTCTTGTTCTGAGTACAGATTCCTCATTAGGACTATCAGATGTGTTGGCACTCCCATGTCTTTAAGGGTGTTTCATACCCTTTCAAGATCTATGCAGTCAAAGGCTTTGCTATAGTCTATAAAGCACATGCTGATTTTCTTTTGGAATTCCCTGGTGCGCTCCATTAGCCATCGTATGTTTGTAATATGGTCCCTAGTGCCTCTTCCTTTCCTGAACCCCACTTGGACCTCTGGGATCTCTCTCTCCATGTATGTATGTATTTGTTTGCATGCATGCTAGTACTATGGTCCTATAGTTACTGCAATCTTTTGTGTCACCTTTTTGTGTATAGGAATGTATATTGATCACTTCCAATCTGTGGGGCAGTTTGTTTTCCGTATTTGTTGACACATTTTAGTTAGAACTGAACTTGACTCTGGGGGGTTGCAGACTGCCAGAAATAGTGCAAATTGAGTCCACTTTTAGGGTTAGGGAATCATGGGAACTGTATTTTATTGTGGCACCAGAGCTCTCTGACAGAGAAGGCTCAATGTCTCAGAAAAATACAAAACAATTCCCATGATTCCCTAGCACGAACCCTAACCCTAAAAGTGGACTCAATTTGCACCATTTCTGGCAGTCTGCAACCCCCCTCTGTCTCTCCTTTTTTTGTGTATGTCTGTTTAAAAGCTTCCAAAGGAGAAGATTCCACTGTCTAACTACTCCTAAAGAGAGTCAGTGCAGTGAAGTGGTTTGAGAGCTGGCCTAGGAGACCAGGGTTCAAATCCTAGCTCGACTATGGAAACCCAACGGCTGACCTTGGGCGAATCGCACTCTCTCAGCCTCAGGGGAAGGCCATGGCAAACCCCCTTCTGAAGGAACTGGCCAAGAAAACCCCACGATAGGTTCACAACTCTTAAAGAGAGTCAACACGGCATAGTACTTTGGGTGTTGGACTGTGAGTCTGGTGACCAGAGCTCAAAATCCCAGTTTGGCCATGAAAACCCACTGGGTGATTCTGGGCAGGTCACACACTCTCAGCCTCAGAGAAAGGTAAAGGAAAACACACACACACCCCTTGAAGGAACCTTGCCAAGCAAACTCCGTGATACCGGTCTGCATAAAGGACTTGAAGGCACACAACTACCCTGGGATAGTACAAATTACGGGAATAAACGAATACATTTAATAAAAGGAGGAAGAAAAAACGAGGTGCGGCGGCGATATGGACGCCTCCGGGTCCCTCCCGGCCTCCTTGGAGCCCCTCTCCCGCCACCCAGCCAAGGCCTAGGCCTCACTTCTTCGCTCACTTTTTGTCCGGACAGATCCAGTCTCCATCGCTGACGCGGAAATTCTTGGTCGCCATCTTGGAAGCGGGGCAACGGTCCGAACGCACGTTCCTCTCGCCTCACTCTCCTGCGGCGACGCCAACGACAGCGGCTGGGCCTCGGCGGCGACAGGCGAGGACCCCAGGGGTCCTGCGGGGGAATGGTCTGCCCTCTCCTCCGCCTGTTCCTTGGGTTTGATTCCCCACCTCTTTTCCCTGCTTTGGCGGGCGCTTAGTCTCTTTTGGTGTAGGAGTCTTGCAGCAGCCAAATCGTTGGTGAAGAGGGAGACGCGGAAAGGCCGGGAAGGCCAAAAGTAAACCGTCAGGCATGTTGTTGGGCGGCTATAAAACGAGTGTGGCGGGAAAGGGATAAGGAGGTTAGGGCGACCTCTGGCGTAGGGAGGACCATAAGGCAGCACCACTTATTCACAGGTTCAGATGTGAAGGAACTCATTCCTTGTAATAGGATATGAGATGCACTATAGAGATCATGCAGTTTGAGGCCACTTTAATGGCCTACAGAACCTGGGATTTGTAGATTGGCGAGGCAGCAGCACTCTTTAGCAGAGAAGGATGAAGACCTTTGTTGTTATTACCTGCCCTCGAGTCGATTTCGACTCATGGCTGCCCTATGGATGAGACATCTCCAAGACCCTCTGTCTTCCACTGCTCTGCTTAAATCCTGCAACCCCTTACCTCCTTAATAGAGTCCATCCATCTGGCATGTGGCCTTCCTCTCTTCCTACTTCCCTCCACCTTCCCCAGCATTATTGTTTTTTCCAAAGAGTCCTTTCTTCTCATGATGCGTCCAAAATACGACAGCCTCAGTTTGATCATCATGGCTTCTAGGGAGGTTTCTGGCTTGATCTGCTCTAGGACCCATTTGTTTGTCCTTTTGGCTGTCCGTGGGATCCTCAGCATTCTTCTCCAGCACCACATTATCTCAAATGTGTTGATTTTCTTCCTGTCATTTTTCTTGACTGTCCAGCTCTCACATCCATACATGGCAAAAGGGAATACAGTGGCTTGTATGATTCTGACTTTTGTTCTGAGTTGTATATCTTTGCATTTTAGAATCTTTTCTAGTTCTTTCATAGCCACCCTCCCCATTCTTAGTCTTCTTCTGATTTCCTGACTGCAGTCCCCATTTCTATCTACGGTATGTTTGATCCCAGGTATGGGAATTCTTTTTACTATTTCTATTTCTTCATTATCTAGGTTGAACTTGTGAAGGTCCTTGGTGGTCATTTTTTTTTCTTTATGTTCAACATTAAGCCTGCCTTAGCACTTTCTTCTTTGATCTTCCTTAGTAGGTGTTCCAGGTCTGTGAGGTTTTCTGCTAGTACTATGGTGTCATCTGCATATCTTAGATTGTTGATATTCCTTCCTCCTGTTTTCACTTCTCCTTCTGTGTCCAAGCCTGCTTTTCTTATAATATGTTCTGCACACAAGTTACACAGATAGGGTGAAAAGATGAAGCCTTGACTGACCCCTTTGCCAATTTAGAACTATTCTCTTTCTCCGTCTTCTGTTCTGACAGTAGCCTCTTGTCCTGAGTACAGATTCCTCATCAGGACGATCAGATGTGTTGGCACTCCCATGTCTTTAAGGGCATTCCATAGCATTTCATGAACTATGAAGTCAAAGGCTTTGCTGTAGTCTATAAAGCACATGCTGATTTTCTTTTCAAATTCCCTGGTGTGCTCCCTTAGCCATCGTATGTTTGCAGTGTGATCCCTGGTGCCTTCATTTCTTGAACCCTGCTTGAACCTCTGGGATTTTTGTTTCCATGTATGGTTGGAGTCTATTATGTTGCAGAATCTTGATCATGATTTTGCTTGCGTGGGAGATCAGTGGTATGGTCCTGTAGTTGCTGCAGTCTTTTGTATCTCCTTTTTTATAGATGGGGATGTATATTGATTTCTTCCAATCTGCTGGCCATCATTTTGTTTTCCATATCTGTTGACATATGTTAGCACTATAGTTGACTCTGACAGTGTTGATTATAGCAGTTAAATTGGAATATTGTCTGTTCCTGGTGATTTGTTTTTCGTAATTTCTCTTATTGCAGTTTCCACCTTGCTTTTTAGAATTTGAGATTCATCTTCATTTGGCTCCAGAATCCCCATGCCACTTTGGCATGGTCCAAGGGTTCTGGGAGCTGTTGTCCAAAAAGTAACTTTCCCCAATTCTGCTCTAATTTTATATGCCATTGCTTTTTTTACAGGGATAGTTAGAAGGAAACATGAAATGGTAGCGTGGTGCACCCATGCATCAGAGAAAGTGCCATTAATGTGTTTGTGTGTGTTGTGTGCCTTGAAGTCATTTCTGACTTATGGTGATCCTAAGGCAAACATATCACAGGGTTTTCTTGGCAAGTTTCTCCAGAGGGAGTTTGCCATTGACATCCTCTGAGGCTGAGAGAGTGTGACTTGCCCTATGGTCACCCAGTGAGTTTTCATGGCTGAGCCAGGATTCGAACCCTGCTTTCCAGAGTCATAGTCCAATGCTCAAACTGCTACACCACTCTGGCTCTCATGATGTTATTTAAAAATAAAAGAACTAGAGAAACTGCAGGAGGACCCAAGCTAGAAACTGCAGTAGAGGTTACTCAGGAGTACATCCATGTTAAAATCCATGTTCTTAAGGGCATTATCATAAGACAGTGAGGAAATAACCCTCTCCATTCCAAAGGAAATTTACATTGACAAGTTGCACTGTGTTACAGATGGGATTTTTTTTTTTGGTTGTCCATTCAGTTGGCAGTCAGTGGCCCATAGTTGCTATGATAGTCCTCATTTCCTCTCCCCATGGGAATGACCGATGTGACCAGAGTCATATTGTGTAGCCCCTGAGCATACTGAGAGTGCTTTTAGATGAAGCTTTTATGACTACCACACTACTCCATTCATTGGATTTTGCAGGGATTCCCCCACCATTCATAACACTCCAACCCCAATCTAAAGAAGTGGGCTGTAATCCATAAAAGCTTATGCTGAAACGAATTCCCAGAATTCGCTTAGTTATCACTAGGCTACTTTGGAGATTTCTACTCCCGTAAAGGTATTTGTGTGCTTGCCTTTGTAAAGAGCTTTTGTATTTGTGTGAATCTAGGGAAAATCTGCTTTTGCCACATCTTTTCTTAGGAAGAAAATCAACTCCTTTGAGATAATGTGGTGCTGGGGAAGAGTGCTGAGGATCCCATGGAGAGCCAAAAGGACGAACAAGTGAGTCCTAGAGCAGATCAAGCCAGAAACCTCCCTAGGAGCCAAGATGACCAAACTGAGGCTGTCGTACTTCGGACATGTGATGAGAAGAGAGGACTCTTTGGAAAAAACAATAATGCTGGGAAGGGTGGAGGGACCTAGGAAGAGAGGAAGGCCACATGCCAGATGGATGGACTCTATTAAGGAGGCCACGGGTATTAAGGGGTTGCAGGAATTAAGCAGAGCAGTGGAGGACAGGGGGTCTTGGAGATGTCTCATCCATAGGGCAGCCATGAGTCAAGATTGACTCGAGGGCAGTTAACAACAACAAAAGGGAAAATCTGAAGCCACCTAATGCCTCTCCTGATTGTGTGAACAGTGTTGTTTTGCCTACATAAAGTTCAGTTTTTGGAAAACTGATATCCTAATTAGTACCATGTAATAAGTAAACATCTACATAGCATTAGACAACATTGCTTTGTTAGGAGGCAGAAATCCTGAAAATATTTATTTCTGCTTTTTCCTTCTTGTGCATGTTGTCATCTTATGGTTGTCGTTGTTTGCCTTCAAGTCATTTCTAACTTATGAAGACCTAAGATGAACTTATCATGGGGCTTTCTTTGCAAAGCTTGTTCAGGGTGACCAGAAGTATAACCGCAAAAGAGGACAAGGCACCGCAAAATGTAGGATATTCTAGAAAAATAAAGGACATGACCAAATTAAAGCTATAAATACTAATATAAATAGAAATTCATGCTTCTTTATCATGCTGAAAGTGGAGCACATTTTGGAATTCCTCCTGGACAGATGGTTGAAACATAGAACATGTCCTGGAAAGGGAGGACATTTGGTCACCCTCGGCTTGTTCTGTGGGGGTTTGCCATTGCCTTCCTCTGAGGCTGAGAGTTTGACTTGCCTAAGGTCCCCCAGTGGGTTTTCATGGATGACTGGGGATTCAAATCTGGGTTTCCCAAAGTCTTAGTCCAACCCTCAGACCATTACATCACTGACTCTGGGAAATATGTTGACCTTCTGAATGTTCTTGGACTGCAATATTCAGAAGGTCACACAGAGCCAATGATAAGGGATGATGGGAGCTGATGTTCAACAACATCTGAAGGCGCCCTCCTTCCCTGTTCCTGATATAAATAGCAGACCAATCAAAGCACCATATTGCAAAGTTTGATGCTTCCATTATACGGTGCATGTTTCCTCACAATTCAACATTGTCATACTTTAAATTATCAATCCAATTTGAAAATAAATACTAGTCACGTTGACAACATACCTTCTTTTTTGTGGAGAAATGTGTGGGTATGTGATGAAAACACACCAGTATTTACACATAGGGCCTAAATGACCTAAAAGATCCTCTCTGATAGTGGAAGCTAAGAGAGTTAGTACTTGGATGGGAGACTGCCAATGAATACCAGATGTAGGCCATATTTCAGAGGAAGGAACTGGCAAAACCACCTCTGAGTATTCCTTGCCTAAGAAAAATCCCATGAAAAATGCATGGGGTCACCATAAGTTGACAGGTGAGTTAAGGCATGCACTTGCAATCTAAAAATGTGCATTTTCTCACGAAGCTTGAATCCAAACTAGAGACTGGGATGACAATCCAAAAGTCATATCCTTGCTTTGTCAAATCTATGACTTTGAGACATTGAGGAGAAATGCTTCAGTTCCTGATCACACACATAACGTAGTGCTTTTGTTTCCAAAGCTTAGAAACAATTCCCATGTAATAATATGTACTGTTCCTGTTGATACAGTAGGTGGCACTTTAAGAATACACAGTTTCAACGCTTAATAGTGATAAAGTATTACCTTGGGGGTTGGCTTTTATTAAAGGTGTAAAAATAAATGTTGTAAGATATAATTGTCAGGTCTATCTGGCGAAATGCAAAAAGTATTGTCTCTAGGCATATGAGTCATAGTGAGTTTTGAAAGCCAAAATTAGTTGCAAGATGGCATGTTTGAACGCAAGTGTAATGAAATGGATCAGAATACTGTGCTCTTTCACTCTCTGCATTTACCTGTTGATTTTATTCTTGTAAGGCAAGAAGTTATCTTCAAAATACAATGGTCAAAGGAATAATAATAATAATAATAATAATAATAATAATAATAATAATAATGTTTATTTATATCCCGCCCCTCTGCGGAGCAATCGGGGCGGCTTACAACATTAAATTTACATAAAGATATGTTAATACAATGTAAATAGAACCTAAAAATCCAGAAACCCACCCGCCCCTTAAAAGGTAAGATTTAAAAGGTAGTCTAGGCCCGATGGTGCTGGGCCTGGTGTCTCTCTCCCAGATGACATCGGATGGAATGGAGGGAGGGCTCTTCTTCTTATTCCAGGCCTGATGGTGCTGGGCCTGGTGTCTCTCTCCCAGATGACATCGGATGGAATGGAGGGAGGGCTCTTCTTATCCTAGGCCCGATGGTGCTGGGCCTGGTGTCTCTCTCCCAGATGACATCGGATAGACTAAAGGGAGGGCTCTTCTTCTTATTCTAGGCCCGATGGTGCTGGGCCTGGTGTCTCTCCCCCAGATGACATCGGATAGACTAAAGGGAGGGCTCTTCTTCTTATTCCAGGCCTGATGGTGCTGGGCCTGGTGTCTCTCTCCCAGATGACATCGGATAGACTAAAGGGAGGGCTCTTCTTCTTATTCTAGGCCCGATGGTGCTGGGCCTGGTGTCTCTCCCCCAGATGACATCGGATGGAATGGAGGGAGGGCTCTTCTTCTTACACTAGGCCCGATGGTGCTGGGCCTGGTGTCTCTCTCCCAGATGACATCGGATGGAATGGAGGGAGGGCTCTTCTTCTTATCCTAGGCCCGATGGTGCTGGGCCTAGTGTCTCTCTCCCAGATGACATCAGATGGAATGGAGGGAGGGCTCTTCTTCTTATTCCAGGCCCGATGGTGCTGGGCCTAGTGTCTCTCTCCCAGATGACACTGGATGGAATGGAGGGAGGGCTCTTCTTCTTATTCCAGGCCTGATGGTGCTGGGCCTGGTGTCTCTCTCCCAGATGACATCGGATGGAATGGAGGGAGGGCTCTTCTTATCCTAGGCCCGATGGTGCTGGGCCTGGTGTCTCTCTCCCAGATGACATCGGATAGACTAAAGGGAGGGCTCTTCTTCTTATTCTAGGCCCGATGGTGCTGGGCCTGGTGTCTCTCCCCCAGATGACATCGGATGGAATGGAGGGAGGGCTCTTCTTCTTACACTAGGCCCGATGGTGCTGGGCCTGGTGTCTCTCTCCCAGATGACATCGGATGGAATGGAGGGAGGGCTCTTCTTCTTACACTAGGCCCGATGGTGCTGGGCCTAGTGTCTCTCTCCCAGATGACATCGGATGGAATGGAGGGAGGGCTCTTCTTCTTGTCCTAGGCCCGATGGTGCTGGGCCTGGTGTCTCTCTCCCAGATGACATCGGATGGAATGGAGGGAGGGCTTTATTTATTTATTTATCAATTAGTGCCCCAGTGAAATAATAATTTTATTTATACAGCCAGTTCATTTACTTTTTGTAGTAAATAAAATATTTATTTAGCAAAGGTTTGAGTTTGTCTGCTGATTATGGGCATTGTACATACCTTTGTGCATCTTTTAAAAATATGATCTGCTAGTTCCCTTTTGGGGGATGGTTAGCAATTAAATTAACTTTGTTTTACAATAATCCACATTTTTGTGGAATCTTATCTGCAGGTTTTTGAACTATTGCCTTAACTTCTGAAACAAATGTTTAGTTGATTCAACTTACCCTTTAGGGGGCTAAAAGATTTGTAGCACTGGCTTGTATCCCATATTTCTGCCCATATAAGGATTTAAAACAGATTGCTAGCATTTATTCTGTAAGTGTAAATGTTCAGCATTTTGTCAAAGGATGGACAATTTATTTTGAGTAGAGTATCCGAATTCCCTCAAGCTAGCAGTTGGCCATACTGGCAGGGGGATCTGAAAGTTGTAGTATGGTAAATATCCCCCCCCCTTTAGCGTTGCTTTCATTGTTTTTGTCATGATTGGGCTATGAACACATCATGAGAGAATACAAGCCCCTGAAATTCTGTTCAGATCATACTAAGGCCATGACATGACTGTATGAAATCCAAATCAGTTGCTTCCAGTTAAACTCAAGGGGGAGGCACTGAAATCAATGCGTCTTAATTTAAGTATGACAGAGCAAGTGCAGAATAGGATTTGGAGTGTTGGTCTGGGACATGGGAAATCTAAGGTCGTCTCCCCACTAAGGCTACATCTGTACTTTAACTGCCATGGCTCAATGCTATAGAATTCTGGGATTTGTAGTTTGTTGTGGCTAAGGTCAGAATGCTCCAGTAAAAGTATGCCACCTGACAGATTCTCTTATCAAGCCACAAAGGAATTAATTCCAAAACCTTCTGACAGGAAGAAGATCAAGAGAATTCCAAAGACAGATTCTGAAAAATGGGTGAAAGCTGCTAGTGAGGAAATGCAATCTTTATATAAAAACAAGACTTGGATGTTGTGTCAGAATTGCCAGAATGAAAAAGAGCAATTGGCTGTAGATGTAAGGGGAGATTCAGAGATACAAAACAAGACTTGTTGCTAAAGGCTATACTCAAAAGTATGGTGAGGACTACAATGAAACTTTTGCTGGAGTAGTCACTCATATAACCATCAGAACTCTCCTAGCTGTTGCAGCCTACAAGAAAATGTATGTTCAATATCTGGACACTTGCACATCTTTTTTATATAGCGATCTCACTGAACAACTTTATATGGAACAGCTTCCAGGATTTCAAATATCTGGTAAGAAACTTACAAAATAGCATTTATGGTTTAAAACAGGCCACCAGAGCATGGAGTGAGAAACTGAACCAGCTTCTTATCAAAGAGGGGTTCACTCCAGGAACTGTTGACAAATGTGTATACAAGAGATTCAGAAATAATAAATGGACTTATATCACTAGTTATGTGGATGATCTGATCCTATGCAATGAAGACAAAGCAGACAGTGAAGAGATAATCCAGAATCTCAAGAAAGAGATTGATGTCAAGAATTTAGGAGACATCTCACACTATCTTGGAGTGCAAATACAAAGAGGCAATAATGGAAATGGATCTTCTGGACTGTCTTGGTCTGAAAGATGCAAATGCTATACCAACTCCAATGAAGTAGGATTCTTAAAGGACATTAAGAAATCCGAACCTTTACAAAATGGAGACAGGTATAGGACTGCAATTGGAAAACTCCTATACATAGCCAACTTCACTAGACCTGACATAGCAAATGCTGTTGGTATTCTATGCAGAGTGGTCAACTCTTTTACTGAAAAAGATTTCATTGTAGTGAAAAGAGTTGCCAGGTACTTAAAAGGAACAGCTAATCACAGACTGTTACTACCAGCCTGTACTCAACCACATCTGATTGCATAACGTGAATGCCAACTGGGTTGCAGATTTGGCAGACAAAAAGTCAACCACAGGAAACCCAATGTTCTATGGTGGAGGAGCTGTAAGTTGGACAAGTAAGAAGCAATCTACAATTACAGATTCTTCCACTGGAGCTGAGTGTGTTTCAGCAAAAGCAGCATGTCACAAAATCAAATGGCTGCACAATTTACTACTGCACTTTGGGATTACAGAACCCAAACCAATCACTTTGATGCAAGATAATCAAAGCAGCATTAAGATTTCACAGAGTGAAAATCCACTCAAGAAGAACATTTATATTGCATTTCACAAAGTGCAAGAAATGTGTCAGATTGGACTTATCCATCTGGAATACTGCAACACTGAAATAATGATTGCAGACTTCCTCACTAAATTCCAGAGACTACGTGAAGGGATGAAAATCCTCAATGTTGGTCCAAGAGAATGAGAAGGGGATTATTGGAAATTTTATATATTGCTTTCTCCTTTCCCTCCTTAGACAGACAGGGACTTCCCTCTATCTCTCTCATTCTATATAAACATGTGACTCCTGTCACACTTGGAGGTTGTTTAACAGACTTTCTCTCACGATTCTAACAGTCTCCTCTCAGTCTAAGTTGGAGTAACACCCTCCTCTGAGTAAGGTTAACAGTCTCTTCCTGCTATACCCAAAACATCACCAGTTAGGATAGAATTTAGTTTGTTATGTATTTATTTATTAAAGTCATTATTGTTTTTAAACTACAAATTGCATGTTTGTTGTTTTTTGGAGTAAGTCTTTATTCTTTAGGAAGGCATATTTAGAATAAATAGTCTGCCCCACACTTTTGCTGTTTCTGCTGATGAAAGCTAAACTCTAACAAGTTTAACTTTCATACTTGCATATTTTTGTTTCCCTTTAAAAGGCTTAACACCCTGGGAAACTCAAATTGCACCCCACAATCCCCCCCTTTAGCTTTGATTTCACTGTTTTGGTCAGGATTGAACACATCATGAGAGAGTACAAACCCCTGAAATCCTGTTCAGATCAGGCCATGACATGACTGTATGAAAACCAAATCAGTTGCTTCCAGGCTCAGTTAAACTCAAGGGGGGAGGCACTGAAATAAATGTGTCTTAATTTAGGTGTGACAGAGCCAGTGCAGAATAGAATTTAGAATGTTGGCCTAGGACATGGAAAATCTAAGGCTGTATCTGTACTTTAACTGCCATGGCTCAATGCTACGAAATTTTGAGATTTGTAGTTTGTTGTGGCTGCAGAGCTCTCCGACTGAAAAGGGTAACTATGGGGGGTTGCAGACTGCCAGAAATAGTGTGAATTCAGTCCACTTTTAGGGTTAGGGTTAGTGCTAGGGAATCATGGGAACTGTTATTTTTCTGAGACATTGAGCCTTCTCTGTCAGACAACTCTGATGCCACAATAAAATACAGTTCCCATGGTTCCCTAACTCTAACCCTAACCCTAAAAGTGGACTGAATTCACACTATTTCTGGCAGTCTGCAACCCCCCTATCTCACAAAATGAAATGTCTCACAAAACTACAAATCCCAGAATTCCATAGCACTGAGTCATGGCAGGTAAAGTGGTGTCAGACTACATTATTTGTTCAGTATAGATGCAGCCTCATTCTGGGTCCTCTATTCTCAGCATTCCACTTGGGATGACATGACCAGCAGTATAAGTTCTTGACAGAGCTTAGCCTCCTGAGAGTATTAACCTCCCTGACACACTTAAACCCCCTCATTGTGTTTAGGTGCTCATCAAAGAGAGGTGACCAAGTTTAAATAAATACATAATAGAGCATATGCTTTGTGCACAGCGGGTCCCAATTTCAGTCCTGACATGTACCATTAAAAGGTCCAGTAGCAGGTGATGTGAAATACTTGTGCCTTAAATGCTGGGAAGCTGCTACCAATCTGGGTAGACAATATGATGTACAAATCATCTGACCTGAAACAAGGCAGCTAGCACTGCCCCCCTATGGTCAGACATGACTTGACAATCTTGCCAACGGGGGAATACCTTTACCTATGATTGGTGCCTTTATAGTTAACTACAAAGGGATCTTATAGCGTGAGCTTTCATAGGAAGGCATATTCCTATGAAGTCTACAAAAGCTCATGCTACCAACATTTCTCTTTCATTTATAGTCTCAAAGGTGTCACAAGATGCCTTTGCATAGTGATTTGCCAGACATAGGGCCTTTACAGACTGCCAGAAATAATGCAGATTGAGGCCACTTTAACTGTACTGGTTCAGTGCTAGGGAATTATGGGAATTGTATTTTTTTCTGGGACATTGAGCCTTCTCTGTCAGAGAGCTCTGATGCCACAGTAAACTACAGTTCCCATGATTCCTTAGCACTGAGCCAGAACTGTTAAAGTGGCCTCAAGCAGCATAATTTCTGGCAGTCTGTAAAGGCCCTAACACAAATATCTCTTTGAATTATATTTAACTGATACAATATGGAAAATATTGATCAGAAAGTGGTATCATGATAGGTACCATTCCACAGAGATAGCATGTACATTGATCTTAGTATCCTTTAATGCCATAGGAACACCTTTGCCAAAAAAAATCCCTGCTCATCTCTGCATATATACTCCACACAGGAAGGTATAGGTTTAGAGGTTCCACAGCAATATCCCAAATCAAAACTGGATGGGCAATTTTTAGCAATGCTTGTGTATTTCTGCATGACAGGAGGTTTTACTAGATGGCCTTGTGACTCCTACCAATTCTATGAAAGCTGAATGTCCAGTAGGAGATATCATGGAACATTTGTATTATAATTTTAGTCAGTGGTATAGGATGTGATGGTTTAGTTGTTAAGACACCAATTCTGATATTTGGAATGTCAGAAGGTTGGCAGTTTGAGGCTCGGATGCTGCGTGATGGGGTGAGCTTCCATCACTAGTCCCAGCTTCTGCCAACCTAGCAGTTCCAAAGCATGCAAATGTGAGTAGATAAATAGGTACCACTTCGGTGGGAAGGTAACTGTGTTCAGTGCAGTCATGCTGGCCACATGACCACTGGAGTAGTCTTTGACAACGCTGGCTCTTCGGCTTGGTAAAAGAGATAAGCACCACTCCCTACAGTCAGTTACGACTAGACATTTATGTCAAGGGAAAACCTTTACCTTTATGCAAGCATTAGTGTAGTTCAACCTTCTGGATGCTGGACTACAATAACCATTGGTCAAGTTGTTTGGAGCTAATGGGAAGTGAAATTTAATAACATCTTGTGGACCTGGGTCCCCAACCCCTGTTTTAAGCCTACATGACACATACAGCCATAATACTGAGAAGTAGTCTTTCATTGTTAAAGAACAAGCAAGCTCTTTTCACAGATTTCTAGCCAGGAAGAAGGAAATAATGGAGCCCTGAAGCAACCCACAAAGCCCTGCTTCTGTATAATGTTAATATATTCCACTTTACTTTTCACAGAAGCGGTGTTTGGTGCACTTTCCCCAAAGAGTATTGCAAATGTGCAAATTCTGTGTAAACCATTTAGCAATGCCTCATTGTTTATAATTTTCTACAAAAATATAATAGGACTCTCTGTGATCGTTGTGGAAGATCTTTTCTTTTCTTTTTAAAATGCATAGTAACATTTTTACTCTCTTGGTCTCCTACAATGTTTGTTCCAATTTTCAAGTGTGACAGACTTTCAGTAATAGAATCTCTGTAACAGATGCTTAGAAAGGGGTGATCACATGTCACTCAAGCTGACACAGCTTGGAAGATATTTTCTTCAATGTGTAATTGTTGCAAAAGATAAAAGATTAGCACTTGCATGTAAATCTTTCGTTATATGAAATGAAGAGTTCATACCTCCAAAGATTGTGCCAAAAACACAATTCAGTGGCTCTAATAAAAATGCTAATATATTTTAGCAGCAATGCAGTTTAATATCTGCACTAATTTTTATTCCCTCATGTCATTTTTTTCTTTTCCTTTGTCATAAGTCTCAGTGCCTGCATTTTTATTTTATTTTGTTATGTTATAAATGCAGGTTTGCTTGTTTTGTTGGTTTATGGACAGGAATCTTTGTGATTCAAATCCAGTGAGATATAAGCTTTTGTCAGATTAGCTGGCAAAAAAAATATGGTATGTCAGAAAACACAGTAGCCCTAGTGTGTGTAAACTACAAGTCCCTTTACACTTATCAGTCCATTAGTACTATTGACAAAAGTCACTCTATAGAACAGTTTTCTCCAGTGTGGTGCTCTGCAGCTGTTTTGGTTTACCACTCTCTTTCAAAGTGTACCATCCAACCTGACTAAAGGTTAGGAATGATCAGAGTTATTGGCCAGAATAGCTGGAAAGCAGCAGGTTGAAGGAGGCTGTACATATTCTCTGGGATTGGTTTCTTTACCACCATGGCCTTGCTTGTATCCAACAGGTAAATGCAGGAAAGACAAGGCAAGGGCTTCTTATATGGTGTGCCTCTCCCAGACAGAGGTATTTTAGTGTTTTCACAAGCACTAGAGTTTTCTGGGTTTCACATGTAAGGCCTTTTGCAAAGATGAGACATCTCCTTGCCCACGGATATGGAAGGAGGATTATAATAAAAATAACATATAAGCAATCAAGATCCTTTTATAATACTTACAAGAAACCTTATTTAGTCAGGGTACCCATTTAACACACTGTCTCTCAAATATTGCTTAGTAGCTGCCTCTATGTAGTATACTGTATATAGGCTTATATATACAGTACATACAGTACTATATATAGGTTTATATATACGGTATATACAGTAGTTTCTTCATTGTGGTTTTATTTTTAGAACAGCTTGGGACAGGGATAAATATTGAATTGACACCTGATTAGCTAGGACACATATCCAGGGGGAGCCACATTGGTCATACAGCAAAATACAACAAAATGCAAAATCCACAAAAGAGCTATGACTTTGTTGGCCAACCGGAATGCACAAAAATACATCATATAAGCTTTTGAAGCTCTGCTGGCTTCTTCATCAAGCAAGAGATGCTAGTTAGCTAATTAGCTAGTTTCTGTTCCCCAGAGAAAGCAAGAAGATGCTTATGTTGGGGTTAATTACTTGGTTTTTTTTAAAAAAATATTTCCTACCTTTCCCTTCCCTTATGGTACAATGGAGACATTCATAGGGCTGCCATTCATAGTGTTGAAATCAACTTGACAGCAAATCACAACCAAGTCCCATTTCACCTTAAAAGAAATGAAAGTGGAATAGAGAAAGGAAACTATAATTACCTCCTCCTCCTCACACCATCCATGGGAACAGAAACCTAAAAGCAAAAAACCCACATAAACATTTCCACCATGGCTAACCTATGTGGTCAGAGGCAGGTCTACCATTAAGCAGAGTGAGAGAATGTCACCTAGTGGGTTTCCATGGCTGAGCTGGGATTTGAACCCTGGTCTCCAGAGTCCTAGTCTAATGCTCAAACTACTACACCACACTGGCTCTTTGCATTTGAGGTAGAGCCCTCTAAACTAGTCTGAGGCCTTAGGTTTGTTGGAGGATGTTATCAAAACAATGATAAGTAAGATTCCACTGCTATTCCTGTTGGGCTTTGTATGTAAAATGGGGAATGGTAGTGGTGGAGCGGGCTAACAAAATATTTTGGGCAACTCGATGTGCAAAACCAATGCTTGGTGATCCTTATCTATGCCAAATCTGTAACCTCATATCCTCCAACTTTATTGGTGTTTGGATTGGGCAAGATTCTCTTGGCAATCAGCTTGGGAATTAATTTTTCCCAAGCATTTTGTGCTTGTCATAGTACTGTATAAAGCTATTTTCAGTTGCAAGATTCTTCTAGGAAAAAGTAACTCCTGATGCACTTCAACTTATTGCTCTGTCAGCAAAATCCAGGCCTTTATTTGCCAACAATTTATCTGACATTTACAATGCAGGTTTGCGGTTTCATTATAACCACTGGAGAGCCAGTTTAGTTTTCATACAATGCATATCATACAGTAAACAAAGATATAGGTGAGAACTTCTCTGGACCAAACCTTCTGGCTGAAAGGTACAGTAAAAAGATTGAGATAAATCAATGTTGAGGAAAGTCCAAAGGAAAGAAGAGACAAGAATATGAGGACTGAGGGAGAGGGATGGAACAAAGCTGAATTGTATATATTGGTCCAAACAAACCAGTCAATTCTTTGACCAAGACTTATGTTTCTAACTCCTATATTTTGAAACTCACGCTGCCCCTGTGTACACCCAGCCTCTTATTGTAATGAGGAAATCCAAGTTTTGGTTTTGCTGAAATGATTTTTAGGAGGTACAACTTCTGGCAAAGTTATTTTTTGGGACTGCAGTTCTTACATGCTGGTTGGAGGATTTTGGAAAATGTAATCCAAAAAAGTAAGCTTCTAAGCAGCTATGCTAAGGAGGGTGGGTATATAGAAGAGACATGTAGAGTCAGATCTACTGTAACCTCCTGATCTATCATAAACCTCTGTGATTGCCTGTGCAGGAGAAAGTGAATGGGGCCAGGAACTAGATGTTAATGTTTTTCTCTGAATTCAGTGTCTCTCTCTCTCTCTCCCCCCCCCCCCCCCCGTTAATCCCTTGTTCCCAATAAATCCTGAGTAAGTGGTCAAGGGGCAATGTGGACTGGGATCTAGGATGGAGTTTTCACTGTGATGTGATTTCTAAGTGGGTAAAGCTATGTGCCCCTGATGTTTGCCTTGCTGAAATGATCCACTGAAACAAATGGATTGGAATTGAGTAACTTTGAAAAGCATGGCTGGATGCCTCCCCCCCCCCCCCCACTGCAGTATTGTGTTGTGTCAGTGTATGCACCCATTCATTTCTTTCATCCTACCATCCTCTACAGTTCAAAGCACTGCAAAACCTGCAGAACTGTTTGGCCAGAGGCAGTAGCAGGATGGATGGATGCACCAGAGGCACCATCATTATTCTAAAAAGGCTCTCATCTGTCTCCAGCCTTAGTCTACCCATTCCTGCTGGCTTCATCCTGCCATCTGTGCCATATGTTATGGCACAGCTTGACTGATGCCCTCCAGAGCAACAGAACTATGCTGATAGCTATCTCTTGGCAAAAGCAGACACAGGCATGCTCCTTAATCAACCTGTTATTATTGCTGTTACATATTAGTAACAACAGGAGTTTGATAGAGCTTCCTACTGGGCAAAAATCCTGTAATGCTATGTTTACAGCACAACCTTCTTTGCCTATATTTCCCCAAACTATATGATACATGCAAACATATTTAACAGTATCCAGACTTCTTGTTACTGACGTTTGGAGGAAATGAGCCAGGGTCAGACCTACCATCAGAAAGAGTGAAGTAGCTCCCTCCACCTGTTCTACTTGGCAATTCCTCTTTCTTAGAGGAAAAAGCTGTGTGTTCCACATAGCCACATAAGTTCCACATAGCGAACCCAAGACCCATCAAACTAGCCTGCTGTCCTCTTCCTAAGTGGCAGAGAAGCCTATCCGATTGTCATTTCTGAATTAATACTCACTCACCATTTAACTTGACTTCTGTATATGGAAAGAACGTGGGAATAAATTTGTCTCACATTACAAAATATCATAGGCAAACCCTAGTAGGAGAATGAGCAGAAAAATGGTTGGGAAAAGGAGAGGCTACGTAGCTCTGCTGATTTTCTCCTCATCACTTCCAAGGCATTTCCCCTCTTCTTTAACTTGCAAGGTGTGGCTTCACATGTGTGTTTGCTCCTTTTGTACCACTAGAAGGGTATTTTTTTTTCTGGTTGAAAACTAGCCAGGGCTGATTCGAAGGGGTGAAAGAGAGCACATTTGTGGAGGCCATGCCCCAATTCCACTCCTATTTTATTACCGTAATTGCATTATTTACAATTAATTATATTTTAGAGAACCAGCGTGGTGTACTGGTTTGAGAGTTGGACTAGGATTCTGCAAGACTATGGGTCATATTTCCACTCATCCATAGAACCTCACTTGGGGGGGTTGCAGACTGTCAGAAATAGTGTGAATTCAGTCCACTTTTAGGGTTAGGGTTAAGGTTAGGGAATCATGGGGACTGTATTTTATTGTGGCACTAGAGTTCTCTGACAAAGAAGGTTCAATGTCTCAGAAAAATAACAATTCCCATGATTCCCTAGCACTAACCCTAACCCTAAAAGTGGACTGAATTCACACTATTTTTGACAGTCTGCAACCCCCCTTGGTTGCCTTGGGCAAGTCATACTCTCTTAGCCTTAGAGGAAGGCAAAGCAAAATTCCTCTGAATAACTCATGCCAAGATAGGTTTGCCTTAGGCCATCATGCATCAGAAATGACTTGAAGGCACCCAACAACAACAAATTATTTCTTCACTGGCTACATTTGTATCTTGCCTTTCCATCACTGAGTTCAAGACAGTGTACACTGCATCTCTCCTCCCCATCTTTTCTTCTCGATAACCCAGTAAATTTGACTGAGAGGGCAAGGAGAGGGAAAAGAGTGCCCAGATCACCCAGTGAGGTCTGAAGTCCCAGTTCAGAACTTTTCAGGGCTACAGCATTCTGGCTTTCCTCTTTCCTCTAACAAATTTTATAACAGACAGAAAAATCAAAGGCAAGAGGAGATAAACCAATCCTGAGGCCAGTTCAAGGTGCCACGTTCACGTTATCTTGCCCAAGAGTTTCCTCTCCACCAATTCTGAAGCCACTCCAGGTCAGGCTATCAATATACACATTGCCATGCAGTCCAGAGCCCAGCCAGGAGCAAGATAACTTTAGTTATTAGTTACTGTATTTGGTATCAAACCCTAGTGACCAAACTTCTTTATAGCTCTGGAGGGAACAAGAGAAAGTTCATTCACACTGTTTTAGAAGACTGGTAAGGTTGATCAGAATTCAGGATCCCAGAGGAAAAGGATACAGCAATAGCTTATACAATGATTTTACTGTTACTACACTGGGCCCTTGGTATCTGCTGGGGCCTGGTTTCAGGATGCCCCATGGATATCATAACTGGCATAGTAAAATAGTGTCCCTCATATAAAATGGCAAAACGAAGCTTTGCTATTTTGAAAATATTCAAAAATATAGGTGGCTGAATCAGTGGAGAATCATTGATATGGAGGGTGAACTGTATTTAGTTGGAAGTGGAGGAATGTACAAATGTTCTTGTCTGTGTTGGGGGCAACAGAAGTGGAGATAGAGTCTATGGTGTGTTGCTTCTTTGTCTTCCTTGCTCCCTTGCTTCCTCACCTATAGACTCATACTCTTAGGTTTACCTTCATAATCTTCCATCCATGTCCTCTTTCTTCCACTGAGGCTGCATACACACTGAAGAAATAATCCAGTTTGACATCACTTTCACTGCCATGGCTCCATGGAATTCTGGGAAATGTAGTTTGTTGTGGCACTGCAACTCTCTGACAGAGAAGGCTAAGGGCCTCGGCAGACGGCTTAAAAAGCCATCCTGGAGGCAGGGAAGAAGAGGGGCAGCCGCACGATCGGCGCCCCTTCCTCCTCCCAAGGTTGCCCTCGGAGCCGCTGGCCCTCCGCACGGCCAGCGCTCTGAGGGCAACCTTCCGCCGCAGCGTCCAGACACGCTGTGGCGGAAAAGTCAGTGAAAGTGCGCTGCAAGCTTTCGCGGCGCACTTTCACTGACTTGTGAAAGGAGCGCTATTTTAGCGCTCCTTTCAGGGACGGGGAAGATGCGCCGCAAGATCGAGGCGTGGGGATGCCTCGGTCCCGCGGCGCACCTTCCCAGGGCGGCCCCGTGCCGCCTTTTCTGAATAAGGTCTTTTGCTGATGCTTCTAAATGCCAATTTTCATAGACGGTAACTTTCAGGGATGCTATTAATGTTAGGAAATGCCAACAGAGCATATGGAATGCTGTGAGATATATATATATATATATATATATATATTTATTTAAAAAGCTCATTCTGTTTGGAAAACTGCTTTGCTCCAGTAATCCTGGCAATTTTTGCTTTATTTACAAAATTACTTTAATCTTACAAGTTGGGAGCAATTTTATTGGTATTTGCACCACGGCATCTAATGGTTTGCTTCCCATACTTACCTGGGCATAATCCTCATTGACCAGAGTGGAGTTTCCAAGTAAACATGCACAGTGTAGCTCCGTACAGCTGCAGTCCTATGGGGACTTTCTGGGAATAAACTTAATTGAATGCAATGGAACATACTTCTGAGCAAACAAAGCAAATATTGCCATAATTGTTAACACCTCCCCCTTCCTTCCTTCCTTCCTTCTACACATCCAGCAACTTTACTTTTTCTTAGACAACAAAATTAAAATGGCATTTCCAGGATTATTATAACAACTCCTTGAGCTTTAATGCTAATGGCTGAAAGTTATTCATTGTTTCCCTGAGGCTGATATCAAACTCAAGAAACATCTGTTTCTTTCCAGGTCCTCAAGACCAAGAGAGGCTAAAGTTTGAGGCATCGCACTATTCTCCAGTTGCAGATTTAAAAAAAAAAAAAGACAGAGGCTTTGTAATGGTGACTGACAATTTCATTTTTAAGCTGTTTATCAGTTTACACTCTGCCCATCAGGTACCAAAAGAACATGACAACTCTTGTCAGTTAAACAAAAGATCTGGATGACAACATTTCAGTTGAATATCTCCCCCCACCACCTTAGACTCTCTGCATCAGTGCTGATAAAACAATTCCATTCATTACTCCAAAAATGAAATAAAATAATAAAAATCTGGATGAGATCCTGACAAGTTAGATGAATATTGAAAAATAACAAAAACTGCACCTGATCCCACTTCTTCAGCACTTTCCAAATAACCTGTCAAGGTTTATTAGCAACCTTTTTATTTTTCTGAAAACAATGAGCCCAATATGGTCATTCTGTCAGTGAAGGTGAGTCATCCAGCTGCTGCAGATCCTCAATAATATAGGACATTTTTTTTTTTTTTTTACAAAAGTTGAACTGGAAGAAATATATACTCAAAAATCTACACTGCAGAAATAATCCAGGTTGACACCACTTTAACTGCCATGGCTCAATGCTATGGAATTCAGGGAATTGTAATTTTATGAGACATTTGGCCTTCTCTGCCAGAGAGCTCTGGTGCCACAACAAACTACTAATTCCAGAATTCCATAGAACTGAGACATGGCAGTTAAAGTGGTGTCAATCTGGATTATTTCTGCAGTGCGGATGCAGCCTATGATATGTTTGTAAAGTTTCACCAATTTGGGTGTTAAAAATTGGAAAAAGGGTTGCACCATTCAGGTGGAACCCATCAGGGCCAGAGACTTTCTATTTGTCATACTTGCTATAACAGGGGTAGGCAACCTTTTTGAGCTGGGGGCCAGGTTGCTGTCCCTCAGACAATTGGGGGGGCCGAAGCACCAAAAATAAATAAATAAATAAATAAAAGTTAAAAATTAAAAAAACATTTAAAAATTAAAAAAAATATGCATGCACACTCTCTCAGCCCCAGAAAAGCCATGGCAAAACCCCTGTGGAGATTTTGCCAAGAAAACCCCAAGAACAAGTAATAACAATAATCAATATCATTATGGTGGGTGGTGGCGGCGGCGGCGGCAGCAGGACCGGCCTGGGGCCGTTCTAAAGGCCTCGGGGGGCCGCATCCGGCCCCCGGGCCTTAGGTTGCCTACCCCTGTGCTATAATGTTGATAATTTCCTCTAAGTGTAAAGGTTCCGATAGAAATTGTTGCTATGATATGCTAATATGGAGAAAGTCAATATGAGAAAATAAATTCTCAGTGTTTCATTGCTGAAGTTATAAAGATCCATATAAAACTTCAAAAATTGTAGATTTATATCTGTGGGCAATATATATAAATAATTGCTTTCATCTTTGAAAGCTGAAGTAACACTGTGTTGCTGTTGATGCTTAAGGTGATAAGCCAGAATCTTGTTATGATGTTTCTCTAGAGGTGATAACCTTGAGAAACTAAAAGAATAGCTGCAACCCAAATACTATTCCTTTCAATGGGACCTAGTTGTGAAAAACTCTACCTGGATTGAGGTGGGAATACTCTGGTCATGATTTAACCTTCTCCATTCAGTTGAAAATAGATCGATGAACAAATGAAAACCTCTGCTTTGACAGCAATGTCAAAAGGTACACTTGTAGGATTTTTTATTTTGTGGCAATGGTTGTAACAGAGCCACATACACTACAACTGTCTTGATTTGGTAGGGACAGTCCCAATTAATCCTCAACAATCCACTTTTTCAGCTGCTTTTAAAACATCCAATTTTCTACGTCATCCTTTGTCCTCAGTTTACTTCAGTTGCTACAAACTGAGTTCAAAGTACAAAAGTAGTTTGCACTCACTTAAATCATTGAGGGAGAGGAGTGGAAGTGGGTAGAGTCTGGCCCTTCCCTCTAGACTTGAATGAAGGTAAACTGCTGCATCCTTTCCTAGCTTCTGTGTCCTTCCTCATTAATAAATCCAACTTCTTCACCACATTCTGATGTTGTTTGGCCACTTGTGTCCTGGTTTTCATCTGTGAAATGTTGTGGGGTGTGAAGCAAGATTGGAAAATGTAGAGGATTGTGGGGCACATTCCTTTCCCATGGCATGTTGGAAAGGCTAAATCCACCTGTAATACACCCTTGGTTTTTACTGTTTTAAAACCAGGTATGGTAGCAGAATTTGGGACAGTTGCTTTTAGGACCATTACACCCAATAACCCCTAGCCAGCATGGTCAGTTTTCAAATTCTGATTTGTAGATATATGCAGTCCTCATCTCTGGAAAAGAAATATTGCACTTGGTTATGGGGACAGAATGGGAATTTGTCTGCCCCATTCTACTGGCCAAACCTACTCAAAATACTGGCCATCCTCTTGTACACTTGTCTCCAAGATACAGAAGCAGCAGGCCTCATCTTCATATCCATTACCAAACATTGATATTTCATTACTGTGTTTTTCTTGGATAATGTGTACAATGAAGAGGACAGAAGTCAGTAGAAAAGACGATAATGCTTGGTAAGATGGAGGGCAAAAGGAAGAGAGGAAGACCATACTTTTGTCAATGATTCCCCAAGTGGGCAGTGCTGCCACCCTGGGGTGGTGGTGGAAAGATCCAGGGGTCAGTGAGGGAAAAGGGGATGGCAGAGGGGCCTTCAGTCAAAGTTTTGGTGCTCAAGAAAGACAAGAAGAACCAGCAGCCTTTAGGATCATGGTGGGAATGAGGGCTGTATGAAACTCCTCTTTGTAGGTTATCTTAAAACGACCATTGCAAAGGATGTCACAGGTGAGAGACTTCTTGGTTACTGCTCAGCCAGCTGCTCAATTGCTGCTCCCAGGGTGAGCAGGTAGAAAAGGTGCAGTGATCGAGATTGCTTGTTTTGAATTCATTTGTTTATTCCATTTCATTTCTATGCTGCCTTTCTCCGAGAAAAGGACCCAAAGCGGCTCAAAACAATTAAAACAATTAAAATCATCTAGCTAAAAACAGCATAAAATCTGTTTAAAATTAAAAACATAACTATAGCCCACATGCTATATAAAAGCCTCCCTGATACGATTATATATTTAAAGGATTTGTAGTAGAACAGTAGACCTAATATTAAGAAATAGGTGTTGCAGGGCACTAGGGTTGTTGTCTAAGAGGAAAGGGGGTGGAAGCCTGGAAAGGTCTGGGGACAACTAGAGATAGACACAATCAGGGAAGACAGAGCCATGCATCTGCAGGGCACATGGCTGTGTCTTCCCTGATTGAGTCTATCTCCAGTAGTCCTCATACTTTTTCAGGCCTCTACCCCCTTTCATTTTAGACAACAACCTTAGCATGGCCATGTTGTGGGGTCAGGTCTGCAGGACCAGAGCAGGGCTGCTAAGACTAGAGTAATTTGGAGGTCTCTCATTCATGGGATTTCCATGGGTCAAAACTGATTTGAAAGCAAATGACAATAACAACAACAACAACAACAACAACAGTGAAGAGTGCCTCTTCTTTGCATATTTGTTATGTATTTATCAAGCAAGTTCTTTAAATGAATTATGCACCCCATCAGAAGATAAGTTCTCCCTTCTCTTCCATTTTCATAGGAATGCCTCTTCTAAGTGTGAGAAACTGAGTAGGACTGCTTATGGTCCCGCTGGGGCATGAGCAGAGACACCACATGGTTTCCATGTCAGTAGGGTAGCGAGTCCATTCCAGGTTTTATTTTGAGCTGTGGAGAAGCTTTCCAAGGCACTGGACCTAATTCAGAGATAGGATTAAGCTCCTTTAACTTTCAGACTAAACCCCAGCATGGGTTCACCAGCTCACCAAGACAAAAACCACCATCTGCAGTTGGCTTATGTCTTTTCTCGCTGTGAAGCATGGTTTGTATGCATATTTGTATGCAAATCTAGTCATATTTAATTAATTAACCAAATACATATGCTTATTTAAATAAAATGCATATGCTTATTTATACATTTCTTTTTGCTGAGTGAAACCAAATAAAATGCATATGCTTATTTATACATTTCTTTTTGCTGAGTGAAACCAAACCCCAAATGTGTCAGTTTGGCATGATAGTGTAATGAATACTGTTCAAGTATTTCCAATAGATGTCAGCCTTGTGCTGTTCCAGGCCAAACATTTCATTATGAACAGGCCATCAATATTCAGCATGAAATATACTGAGATGTAAAATAGCAGGTGCAGCAAATTTGTAGTGAAGATACAGTTAATGGGTGAGGGATTCAATATTCCATCTACTGAGCAAACAACTGTATATAAAAACTCCATCTGTAGTTCTTTATGTATTGCAGTGTGTGTGTATACGTGTGTTAATACATGGTTTACTTTTTTTTAAAAATCCAGTTTCTTTGTTTTGAAAGATAATTTTCTGCAATTAAATAGCAACATGTTTGAAAGCTCTTGATAAAAATGTAAACATTTTATTTGAGTAATTTTAGGTTTTGTCTGTGTATTTTTCCACAAAGAAACCTCCCCACCATGCTCTTCCACCTCCAGCTAACCATTGCATAGATTTTCTATGTTTTACTTCCCCATTCTAAGATTATTATTATTATTATTATTATTCTACTCAGAATGTCCATTTGAGTATTTCATCAACGCTACCTTTAAAACAAAGATACTTTAAAAAAGAAATCACTGCCATGTCCTTAAATTCCTTGCACAGCTTATCTATTTGGTCCACAACTAGTAGGTATGTATTTTATATGCCGTGCCTTCTTATTTTAATTATCTCTGTACTGGATATTGTTTTTAGGGTTTGATTTTGTATTTTTTATTCACTGTAATGTGTTTTGTGAAAAATTTTAACCTATAAAGTGAGCTAAATCTATAAAATAATAAACAATGGGTTGGAGCCATGAATTTACCTGGGGTCACAGTACATACAGCAATCTGAAATCTTTGTCTTTAAGGATTGCTATTACTGTAGTTATCATTGCCGATTTGCATGTGATGGGGCAGTTTTATTAAAGGGAGAGAGGTGCAGCCTTTATGCTGCTTTCTAAACTATATTGAGGCTGAAATCAGTTAACTGTTGGCTCAAATGCACAGTGAGCACAAGTAGGCATAAGCCTGTTGAAATCCATCACAAAACTGTGCTGTGAATCTTAAATTAAAGATGATGGAATCTGTGATAAATTATACACGTAAAGCTGTGCAGACAGGATGCCAGCAGAGAGCTGTCTCAACATAATGTCTGGCAAGTCCTCAGGACTTAAGCGTGTCTCAAGCAGTGAGTGTCTGCTTTGCATTGGGTTATTCACCAACGATTTCAAGATCTATAGCCAGCTTTCCTCTTCTCTGTGTGATGTTACTAGAAAAGCAGTTGGCTAATAATGTCTTAGTGCTGTTGAATGTTGTCTTAACAGTGAATTGTGAATCCTAAATGTTCTTCTGGTTTGCATTGCATTGTAATATGTTTTCATTCCTTTTGAAACTATCAGGAAAACCTGCAGGGAGCTGATGTGAAGGTTTTGTGTTGTTAAGGCTCATGGGCCAGATTGTATGAGGTAATAGCCAGGATTGAGTAGTGTATTTCTAATGGAGTGCATTGTTTCTGCCAGAATCAGAAAGCCTCTCTTCCTTCTGCCGCTACTCTGCATGCTAATAAAACTGCTCTGAAGGACTGGACAACATGCTGGAGCAGGTTTTGGGGGCCATGGAGGGTTGAAAAAGAGGGAGGGGGGAAGAAAGTCATGGCATACTAGTAAACAAGACTAGATTGTGGTTTACCTTCACACAAAACAGTCATAGCACTTTGATACCACTTCAAATGCCATGGCTTCAGTGATACTGACTACTTCCTGTGGAAGATATGGAAAAAGGGAAGCACTGAATGCTATTTAAATAGAGAAGAGGGAAAAGCTCGTATGTCCAGACAACTGGTGGAGAGGGGTTGACCTGAATATTTGAACATCTGCAGAATGGCTCACAGGCTGTTTTGTCTGGCAAATAAGCTTATTGCACTGTGTTCTCATAACATAATGAGTACATGATGAGAACGGAACAGAACGTATTTTATCGCACAGTATGATCCTCATCGAATTCCCATTCTGTGCTCTGACAGTCTCTAGCCCGTTCCAGTAGGAGAACTGTAAAAATGAGTCCTTAGCCAGAAGAGCGCTTTCAGACTGTTCCAGATGATGTGTATCCGATAATCCTACCTGATCTCAATCTGTCGTCGTGTTCTGATTGGCTAAGACAACCTCCTCCCCTCCCATCCTAGAACATCCACAAACTCAAGTCAACTCTTCCGGTGTTGATGCAAGGAAGGTGCCACAGGTAATTTAATTTTTTCTTAATTTTGTAGATTGAATTGTGTCCTGTTTACGAGAAAAAGCAATGAATGCTCGCTACCTAAACCTCTTAGTAGCATTCTTTCCAATGCAGACATAGGGGTTTTCACAACAGTGAGCATGTGCCAATGAGGGACGGCTGAGGAACTACTTTAGCGCCGGTACCAGTACAACAGTAAATGCAGTGCGATAATATGCATTCTCATAATGTTACTATCCCATTATCAGTAGTCTAATGCGGTAACACCAGTTCCCATATCATTACGTTCCAGGGACTCAATGGGAATGTTACAGGTACTGGTGTGGTAAGCTTAAAATTTTGGAAGCCTTGCCAGATGCTTAGCTTCCTGTCCTGCTTGGGCAGGTATTGGTCTGGAATACATAGAGCCCTCCTCCCTTTGCCTGCCATTGGTTAACAAGTTTGTTGCTGATGTAGTTCATGTTTTATGTAATAAAGTTGTGGTCCACCACATTTAACCCATAATTTGGTGTCCAGTTACCCCCGACACCTTTGTGGAAAGGGGAAACCTGTGTTGAGCCTTCTGGTTACATTGTCAATTCTGGCTTGCCTGAGCTGCTCAGGCCTGGGATAAAGGGGGGTTGCAGACTGCCAGAAATAGTGCAAATTGAGTCCACTTTTAGGGTTAGGGTTAGTGCTAGGGAGTCATGGGAATTGTTTTTTTTTCTGAGACATTGAGCCTTCTCTGTCAGAGAGCTCTGGTGCCACAATAAAATACAGTTCCCATGATTCCCTAGCACTAACCCTAACCCTAAAAGTGGACTCAATTTGCACCATTTCTGGCAGTCTGCAACCCCCCAAAGTCTCACAACGGCAATAAAGCACAGCCATCATGACACTTTAGCATGAGATCTGGGCCCAAATCTTGTGTGAAGTCTTGTGTACCCCGCTCCCCAGGATACATGCATGCATGTGCGTACACATACACACATGTACACAAGCATACTTACTTTCCTGGGCAGCCATTCTCAGCCAGACCATCCAATATATCCCACCTTTTCTGCCTTTGCTCATCTTCCTTCCATGTGGCTCCCCAGGTTTAAGCTGGTCACCTTCAGGGACAGGGAAGGATTTTTTCTATGTTATTGCAGCATGGGTTCTTTTTAAAAAAATTATTTTGGCTTTGGTTTTCCCTTCTTGATGTGAAGTTTAATCCTCTGGACCAGGCCCATTTTGTTGCTGCATACTGTCCTACTCCTATGCATGTATTGCTACTATATCACAACTGGCAGGTATGGAAAGATGGGGAACTTTGGATGCTAACCCATAATTTGGTGTCTGGCCTCAATTGTGGTTTTGAGAGGGCTTTAGAATTCTCTGCCAGAGAGTGATAGTACTTCATCATACTACAAATTCCAGGATCACATAGGATGCAGCCATGGCAGTTAAAGTGGCATCAAGCTGCTACAGTTCTTCACTATAAAAGAAACTACAGCCATTGACTGGATCTAAGTGCCCAATAATTACCATATGTCATACCAGGATAGGAATAGTCTTGTGCCCCATCCTATCTTACTCCTGAACAAGCACACCATTTCATGTAAATTACGATTTGACTATGTCCCTGATTCACCTCTTTGGGTGCACAGAGAAATCTGGCTTGTGCCAAAAGTCTGCTAACATTAAAATAGCCACTAGACTAATTTCCATAGGATAAGGACTGGTGGAATTCAGTTATATGACTTTACAAAAATTCTCACATTCTTCCTGTTCAGAAGAGAAAGAATTTGGGCTTTATTCATTTTAAATTGAATGAAGAAAATAAAACCAATTCATCCACCCATGGTTTGAGTGCATAACTCTTCAAGTCTGTGTTTGAATCTCTATGGATACAATTATGATCATGCTGAATTAGGGTTATAACTTCTTTCTCTCCAAGAGGCTCCTCATTTTTAATACCCATATGGCAGGCAAGTGCAACCTCTCCATGCTGACAATAGTTATGCCTCTTGAATTTGACCAGGGCAAATGACGCAGAATTACATCTCAAAAAGTATCCACACCAGACCATTATGCCAATTCAATACCACTTTATAGAATACTGTGATTTTCAGTTTTACAAGGTATTTAGAAGTCTCTGTCAGAGGACTTGAATGATGTGGTTCAGGTTGTGTAGTTCAGCACCAAACCAAACCTTGAACCTCAGGATTCCATAGGACTGAGCCACGGAAGTTAATGTGGAATCAAGCAGCTTAGCTGTGGGGTATGAATATATCCTCAGTTTGTTTTTAAAATAATTTATCCAAAATTTGCAGATTTCTTTAAATGCAAGACAGAAAGAACTTGAAGCATTAAAAGTTTCAAATACTGGAGAAATGGATTTTTGATCCCATCTTTATCCTAGGAGTCAGAAGACTCGGTCTTAAACACTGCATACTTCCATAGGAGAAAGCTTTGAAATCCCTAAGAAAAAATACAGCTATACTGTTGTTGCTAGGAGTGTTGACTCTCTTTTCATATTGGGGTGTGTGTGTGTCATTGTGGGGGATGCCGAAATTAATACAAGTGTGCTGTTGAATACATAAAATGTTTAGTGTGGAGATGATGTTGTATGTCTCTGTCACTAGGTGGCAGTGAATTTTATATGAATATAAAATATATTTTACATTCTCTTTGGTTGTTTTAAATTGTTTCAAATTGTCGTTTCTATTCCTATACGCTGCCTTGACATCCTTTGATATATAGCAAGATATAAATATAAGAATAAATTAAAATACAGCTGGCTGGAGCTGAGGATTTGGTGGCTATTCCTTTTCTTTGCTGTAGAAGAACAAAAAAGTATTTGATGGGGGGAAGACCAAGGGCAGTGTTGAAAGGAAAAGGAGACAGGAGACTGAGGAGTCAAATGAGAATAAAAGGCAGCACCTATTTGAGAAACTATTTGAAATCCATTTTATTTAATGTTTGTGTTAAAATAAATGCAATACACATGTTTTTTAAAATGATATATTTAGATACATTCTCATCTATACTGTTTTGTCTGTGGTGGAGAATCATTTTTCTTATTCTGCTGTTGCAACAGTTTAAAGTTGTGAATGTATATGTGTGAGCCAGCCCCATAATTTAAAAGCTACTTGAATTTATTAACACATATGCTGTGTTTTGGGAGGAGATCTCAGTTTGCTTCCACCATCTTATACTATAGTGAAGATCTTCAGCAGAGGTTCTGTGTACCATTTTCTGACATAGTTGTTGCTAGGAGTGCAAAAAAGTAGCTAATAAACTGATGATACATTGCTTGATTAATGTCTATATATTATATTTATTCTGTCCTTCCTGAAATGGATCAAATTGCCCTCCAATCACATTAACACACTGGATTAAAGGAAATATGAACATGCACTAAATGTTTGCAATAAAATACTTTTTTTGTTTGAGCAGCATTGTGGTTCAGGAGCTCTTGTGAGGTAACAGTGGTCTCTTTGAGAAGCTGTACTTAAGGTCTGTTGGCCTTTCTGGGGTGAAGTCTCTTCCTTCATCATCCCAAATGTATAAAGGCATCTTACAGCAACCTGACAATTCTAATCAGCCCTGAGGGCTCTACAGGCATCTCTTCAGCTCAGCTTTCCTCGTGGCGGTAAGCTGTTGCCTCTTGTGGCTTGAATGCATCTATCATAATCTCTTTAGCAAATATGGGTGACTGCACATGAGCATTTCCATACAGCAAATTATCTTGGGCTGTGCCATGCTTAATGGTGATACCTTTGCAAGTATTTTCATATGGTACAGGGGAATTTTCTTCCTGCTTCCTAACTCTATTTCATCAGGGGTACCTAGGTTTTTGTATTAATTGCAGTGTTTCCTCAACAGCTCATAAACATATATTTAAGAAGTGGTTTGACTGCAGATGCACCATGACCTTCTTCAGAGAGGCATTAGCTTCTTTGTGTCTCATCTGGGGTGCCACCTGAAACAGGTGGACCAGGAGGCAGAAGAACTCTGGACAGAAGCCAGGGATATTGTTAGGGAGGAATGCAAAAAGACACTATCTGTAGCCAAAAAGAAAGAGAAGTCCTAAAGGATGACAGAGGAAACTCTTCAAGTGGTAAGTACAGATGAGAACCAAAAGCAGAAGGTGACATAAATAGAGTCAGAACCCTGAATGCAATTGTTCAATGACTTGTGCACAAGGAGAATTGCTATACTAATCAGTGTAGAGAAATATAAGATGACAACAACAAAAAAGGGAAAAACAAGATATCTCTTCTACAAGATCTGAGAAATTAAAACGAAATTTAAACCAAGAGTGGGGAATGCTCTACAACCGGCAGGGGAATATATTACATGATCAAGTTACAATAAAAAGAATGATGAAAACAATACAGTGAAAAACTATATAAAAGAGATGAAAGGATGAAAGACTCATTCAAATAAGAACCATTTGAAGATCTATCTATGGTCCTGATATTATTTTAGAAGAGAGGGTTCACCACCTAGAATACTCTCTGAGAGCCTAAATTAAAACATGGAGGTTCACTCCCCCAATGACATGGGAATGAATACCTGCCAGTGGAGACTGTGCTGCTACTCCCCATAGTCAGTTTAAAAATGCAGGAAGCTGTTTTGACCCATGTCAGCAAATCAGTCTCCATTTAGGAACAGGCATTTGTAAAGCCAATGGTTCTTAACTGTTCATTCATGTTCAGGTCAGCCCCACATATTCTGGAATAAAAGGATAGCTCATAATAGCACATTGTTGCTGGAAGAGTCCTCTCCTCCTCACGGCCGTCCCTCCTGATCCAGCTACTGTGAAAATTGCAGGTAAGGTGAAATGGGATGAAGGAAAAAAGTGGGTGCAGATCCACTATGCTTACTAGGGTTAAAGCAAGGACAGGAATCATGTGGCCCAAGAGCTGCATGTTGCCAACAATACTGTTTTTGCAGATCTCAGATCCTTCCCTGATGCTGGAATTCTATAGAGTAATAATGCACAGACACTTAACTAATTAAAGGATGCAGTATTTATTGTACTGTGGTTTCTTCACTGTTCAAAGTTGTTATAGCCTTCCCAGACAGAAAATAGGAAACCTGGGATGCTCTGTCTAAACTTAGAGCAGGGTCTCTTTTATACTGAAAAAAAAATATTGCACTTTGATTCTACTTCAGTGGCCATGGGGAAATCCTATGGCATTCTGGGGTTGTAGTTTGATGAGGCATCAAGAAGTTCTCTGCTTGAGAATCCCTAACTGGGAATCACAAAATTCAATAGGGTGGAACCATGGCAGTGAAAGCAAAGTACTATTAGGTCATTGGATCATTAAATGGATTTTCCACAGACATAACATCTGAGACCTTCTTCATTCTGAAAGAAAATAGCAGTGGTGGGGGATAGAGTTGACAATGGATAAACTAGCAAGTAGCATACACTGAAATTTAAAGTACACAACAACAAACAAGTATCTGAAAAGATTCATGGTAGGACCCTTATCACAGGTCTAGACCCAACAAATGTCGAGGGGGGGAGTATTATGTCCCTATGGTCTCCAAGGGTGTATGTTCTGTTATTTTAAGACCCAAGGTCATCTTTAGACATGGATAGTCTGCTTGATTACTAAGCCATTAAACTGCTTCCAAACGCATTTAACATTCTCTGCTATTTAACATATCTTTTTTGTTTCCATTTAGCTTTATTCATCATTAAAATGAGAGTAATCTGCATACCTTTTAATCCTGGATTAGCTCTTTTTAGTTTATTTTCCCTGCAGACTGATTGTCAATGCTCCAGAAAACATCAACTATTGATGGATTTCTATACAGCTGCCTCCACATCTGTGGCAATAAAACGTGAATCTACTTTAACAATATCTGAAGTCTTCTGTTTGGGGTTTTGCGCAGTGTTTTCTTTCTGCAAACACCTGGATATTCCTCAATTGTAGCTTGAATAATAATAAAAAAGACTAATTACTAGGAGATTTTTGTTTGTTTAGATATGTCTGTATTTAGATATAGCTAAAGTAATGCTCTGGGCTATAATGAAAATGAGAACTCTTTCTTTCCCATATCTAAATTCCTAAAAGAAAAGTTTATAATCCATTTGTGGAGCCATAAAATCCAAATATGCAGTCTGATCTTTCAGGATGGTTAATTATTGGACTCCCTCTGCAGATACTGCAGAGAAAATGGAAGGATAAAATAATGGGTGCATTTGCGCTACACAGTAATATCAATTTGAAACCATTTTGACCTTAATGCCTCCATCCTATGGAATCCTGAGAGTTGTATATTGCTGAGGTGCTTAGAACTCTCTGAAATTATAACACTGGACCTCTCCAGTAGACAATTCTAAGTACCTCACAAAACTACATATTCCAGCTGACCTAACAAAATCCTGGGCCCTACTTCTCCCCCTCCCCCCGCTCCAATGCTGGTAGAAGTCAGACCTCAGATGTGCATCAGTATTGCCATGGAGGAGAGGCACCGCAAGTAAAGACACCACATACTCAGATGGAGGAAAAGGCCACAACTTTATTATAACAGCTTACAGCTAAGGGTGGCCTGAAAGCTCATGAGGCCTAGATCTGGCATCGATCAATCACTGACTGGTTTCTCGCCCATTTGCAACCCATTTGCAACTCAGGTAAATGGTTTATCACAAGTTAGCATCTCTATCCTTTGTCACTGGGGCAACACTGCACACCCCCAGCACCCCCAGGTCCCCAATGAACTTGTGATATAGTGCTCTGCAGCACCGTAAACCAACGCCCACCAGATCCAAGACCTATGCCACTGCCCCTGTAAAGTTGTGACAGCACAACCACAACCCTGAACAGAGGATGGGTGGGTGGGAAGAGCTAGATAAAATGGCGCTGACCTCCAGCACCGCATAGGCCCAACAGCCAATAAGATTCCAGGAGGCCCAGAAACCGCCGCCCCTTTCGGGCCTCCTGGCCAATCCTTGGGGCCCTTTTCTCCAGCCCTCAACCAATAGGAACGTACTTCCGGCCCCAAAGCATGTAGGGAGTTGTGGTCCTGATGCCGGGGCAGGAAGTATCGCCCTCCATCTGCCCGGCCAGCAATCAGAGCCCTGGCAGCCCTACGGCGGCTGCTGGGACACAGTCAGCTGGGGACAATAGTGCCGGCTCCCAGCTTCTCTCCCCAGTGGCAACAAGGCCAGCCCAGCAAGTCAGGCAGCCTCATTTCTGGGAGTTATATTCCAAAAAAGTAACTTTCCAAGCTCTGATGATAAGCCAGCTCTGAAGCTCCTAATTCACAATCAACCAGGAAAGAGATAATAAGAGTTGCTCTACAAGGGGCCAGTCCTTGATACAGCTTTCAGTAAGTTAGAGAAGGTCCAGAGAAGATCCCAAATAATGGAGGAGAGAGTTTATTCATCAGGGTTAGCATCCTGTTCAGCAGTTACAATATCATAAACTGATTTACAACAGACTAACTTCTACAGATTAACATTTGTCATTGTGAATGAACAAATGTAACCCCAAAAACCTACGTTCATGGCCTGACAGCATCCCAACCAAAGCAATTCAGAGATGCTGAAGATCAGATGCTGGGAAATGATATCCACACTGTGTTCCTAGTGACAGGGTGGCTTGGG
Organism: Phrynosoma blainvillii; assembly: GCA_026167975.1. Lineage (NCBI taxonomy): Eukaryota > Metazoa > Chordata > Lepidosauria > Squamata > Phrynosomatidae > Phrynosoma > Phrynosoma blainvillii. The sequence continues at coordinate 212,788,319 of JANUYF010000004.1, read as the reverse complement.
ACAAGCAGTTCTGGAAGAACGTTGAGGAGTCTCACCAGCTGCCTGTTTGCAAGGCATCCTGAAACCAGGACGGCACTGCAGATGCCATTTCCCAGCACTTGGGTCTTCAGCACCTCAGAAATGCTTTCTTTAGGGTGCTACCAGGCTGTAAAGGTTGTGATGGGAAATTTCTAATGTTCTATGATGACAGGGCTTGATTCTGGGGTACAAACAATGTAAAAATAGTGGGAACTACCAATACCTCATATAAGAGATAGGACCAAAGTAGCTGATGCATGTGGCCCCTGGACAATTGTTGTGCACCTCTGACCTGTTCCAACCCCCTAAGACACCCCCCCCCCATTTGTCTGAAACAGCTGCATTGCCATTTCTGGAAGCCTCTAGGAATAACAGTTCTTTAAAACAAGTTGGGAATTCCTTACATAACAGTTTTCTCCAAATCCTGTATCTCCCAAAAGCTGAATGTTGGAAAAGTGGAAGTGGATATCTGGCCACTTCCAACTAGATTTTTTTTAAGGAGGGGTTGATGTGGTTCACATCAAATTGGCCCTTAGACCCTGGAATTTGCCCACCCCTACCTTATGTAATGGGATAAATATTTAAAATTATCTTCTGGCATTTGAAAGTTGGGCTAGCAGGCCGTTAACAACAAATACACAGTCTTTCCCAGAGGGAAGAAGAACCAGAAAAAGAGAGAACATATTAGGCACTGACACTTGTGACTTCATTTCCTGTCATAGCTTCCACTTAGCTGCCACATTATGTACCAAAGCCCATTTTGACTCTGTTTCCTCTTTGACTCTCCAGAACCTATGCTCCTTTGTACTTGTGCCTCCTTTCGTTGGTCCATGTCCACTTCATTCCTTTCCTTGTTTTGATTCTCTAGCCTGTTTTAGTCTAAGATCACCCATTCATCTAGCTATGGTCCATTTAGAACAGGGGTCGGCAAACTACGGCCCGGGGGAGGGGGTCAAACCCGGCCCATTGAGGCCTTTCAACCGGCCCGTGGCCGGTCCTGCCGCCGCTGCCACCACCGCACACATGCGATGCGGGGCGCCATTTTGTGTTCCAAAATGGCGCCCGCTCATGCTCGCGCATGCATGCACACTATTCCCGCCGTTGTGCATGTGTGTGTGCATGCGCCTGCGCCATTTTGGAATACAAAATGGCATCCCACACTCATGCACGCATGTGCACGACATCGGGAGTAGTGTGCATGCGTGTGCGAGCGCGGGTGTCATTTTGGAACACAAAATGGCACCCTGCACTCGCGCACGCATGTGCACGATGCCGGGAGTAGTGCGCATGCATGCACGAGTGCAGGTGCCCTTTTGGAACACAAAATGGCACCCCGCACTCGCACACGCATGTGCATGACGCCAGGAGTAGTGCGCATGCGTGCATGAGTGCGGGTGCCCTTTTGGAACACAAAATGGCACCCTGCGTTTGCGCACGCATGTGCACGATGCCGGTAGTTGTGCGCATGCGTGCGCATGCATGTGCACGCACACAAACCTCCGGTGCCATTTTTTTCCTTCGGCCCACTGATGATCTGGGGGACAGCAGAACCGCCCCCCCAAAAAAGGTATGCCGACCCCTGATTTAGACCATTAAGAGCAAATCCTACTGAGTTCAGTATGGATCACTGCAGGTATACTCCTTATACATCAGGGGCTGGGGAGCATGGGCCACTCCAGGTGTTGGCCTGCAACTCCCCATAATTGGCTATGATGGCAAGGGTGGTTGGAAGTTGCAGTCCATCTGTCTGTAGAAGCTGTGTGATCCCCATCCCTATTATATGTCCATCTGACAATCTACTAGAAAGGCATTCAGAAGAGTAAATCATCATATTCTGGAACTTTATCAGAAAAGCCAGTAAGCAGGTTATAGTGTTGACACTTGCTTGGAGGATTGTCACTTCTAAATGTATGCTCCAATGCATTTTAGAGCATCATGCCTGTGCAGCTGTCTTTAATAAAGTAAGATATTTATAAATTGCCATAATGACATTGTTTACTGTTTACATTGCCTCTATCAGCCTGGTTCATTAGCTGTCATTAAAAGCTTTTCACAACATGCTCTCTGCATATATAGAAACTTTGAACATAGTTCAAATGCCATCCTAAGTGTTCCATTTCCCACACACAGTATGACCAGCAATATGAATAGGAGAAGGTGTGAGAGAAGAGTAATTGCCACTTTTTAGAGAGCTAACCCCATCAAAATGATGTGGCTGAAAAGCTTTCTAGACATCACACAGAAAAGGCCAAAGGGGTTCACTAAAAGTTAAGAAATGTTAGGTAGAAATCAAATAGCATTAGAATCATGCAGTCCTTCCAGGGAGGGATGGGGATGTGCTCCATAGTTGTGGAATTGACCACACACTTTTACAGATGTTAAGTGGTTTTTCACAGAGGGAGTCAACTCCAATGGATCTCTGGGGCTAATTTTAACTAGCACCTACTGACAGAGTGCAGAACTCTTTCCCTGCCAAATTTGGGGCATAAACCCAAAATGTGCATAGTGTAAAAACATTTCTTGCTTGTGTTTAATGTGAACTCCCAATTTTGTGCTGATTTTTAGCAGCACAGGTTTTGGGGGTGAGTGGGATCAGAGGGGGTGCTAGAGGTTGCAAAAATGGCATTGATGTCACTGTGTGGCCTGTGGGGTGTATGTTGCCCTCCACTGTTCTATAGGAGTGGACCACGTCATTTTTCATATGTCATGATGATGATGATGATGATGATGATGATGATAATAAAATTTATTTCTATCCCGCCCCTCTACCGAAGCAATTGGGGCGGCCTACATTAGTAAAGTATCACAATAAACCCTCCTGAAACCACCCTCCCCTTAAAACAATATTAAACATAGTGAAAATTAAACAATTAAGACAACAATTAAAACAATTTTTAACAATTTACAACTATAAACTTTAAAACACTCTAATAGGCAGCCCGCAAGCAGTAAATAATATGACATAATGTGGCAACAGATGGACGGGGGAAATTGTCAGAGTATAGATGGGCTATGCAGTCAAAGGTGAAATGTAAAGATGTGTGTGTCTGTATTTTTCCACTTGAGAACATGCTTCTAGGCTGAACAGAAACAACTCAGTCCAGATGGCTAGAGAGACAAAACAATAAAGGAACCACTAGATGGGAAAGTGTCCTTGTTTACATAAGGAAACAATAATAAAAAGTTGTTATGGGAAAGTAGATCACATGGTGGAAGATGAACAACAAGAGGTTGGGTTAGCATAAATCACATACAGATCATCCAATCAACCTGAAGGTTAACACCCAAAAAGGTGGAGAGGGGCTGGGTTGAGAAACACTGTGTTAGGCATTGATATTATTATTATTTGCTTCCATTTGAAAGCACTTTTTCTTCTCTTTACTTCGCAATGGATCTATAACATGTTTATGCTGCTTCACAATGTAGCCTTAAGATCTGCAAACATGGACCTGTAGTCTTGTTCTTGTTTAGACACATCTGCAAGATGTGATACTTTAGTGGACTGTGTTTTACTCTGCATGTTGTTATTATTCTTTCAACAATAAAGCTCAACTTTTAGAAGCTTGGATTTTTGCTTCCTGATTCTGCTGGATTTACAAATACCCTACTCCACCAAAACCGAAAAGAAATAACTCACTCCTTGGCTGGGAATTTAATCAGGAAAGGCCAGCCGGAAGAGATCTGTCTTGACAGCCTTTTTAAAGCTGTCTAAATTGGTAATTTGACGGATATCGTCCAGCAGGCCGTTTCATAATCTGGGGGCGATTTCCGAAAAAGCCCTCTGAGAGGTTGTTGACAGTCTAGTTTTTGCAGGCTGAAGCAAATTCCTCTGAGAGGACCATAGTGTGAGGGTGGGATTATATGGAAGGAGACGGTCCCGAATATAGGATGGACCCAAGCCATGTGGGGCCTTAAAGGTAATAACCAACACCTTGTACTGGGTCCGGAAACTAATTGGCAACCAGTGAAGTATTTTAAGACCGGTGTAATATGATATCTTCTAAATACACCAGAGACCAACCTGGCTGCCATATTCTGAACTAATTGAAGTTTCTGGATCAAGCACAAGCGTAGCCCCATGTAGAGCGTATTGCAGAAATCCAGATGGGAGGTTACCAGAGCGTGTACCACAGTTTCAAGGTCCCTTACTTCCAGGAAAGGGCGCAGCTGGCATATCAGCCAAAGCTGATAACAGGCACTCCTGACCATCGCATTCACCTGATTATTCATATGAAGTGACGAGTCCAGGAGCACCCCCAGACTGCGAACACAGTCCTTTGCAGTAAGTGTGATCCTGTCCAGGACTGGAGGCTGCATCCCAATATCTGGTTTCGGGGTCGTTGCTGTAAGTACCTCCATTTTATCTGGATTCAGTTTCAATCTGTTTTTCCTCATCCAGTCCATTACCACATTAACACAGTCATTAAGAGGAGAGACACCATCTGAAGTCGAGGCTGATGACAAGGACATGGAGAAGTATATCTGGGTGTCATCAGCGTACTGATAACACCCAGCCCCATGTCTCCGGATAATCTCTCCCAGCGGCTTCTTATAGATGTTAAATAACATTGGGGACAGTATGGCGCCTTGAGGGATGCCACACTTAAGCTCCTTTCTAACGGAGCTGCTGTCCCCGAGCAACACCATCTGGGATCTACCCAAGAGGAAGGAACGGAACCACTGCAAAGCAGTGCCTCCAATTCCCAGCCCCCTGAGGTGATCCAAGAGGATGTTGTGGTCGATTGTATCAGGGACAGATGAATTGTATCAGGGACAGATGAATTACCATGCCAGATCAGATCAACAACCCATCTGTTCCAGCATTCTGTTCCCACAGTGAATGACCCAATGCCTTGGAAAATGTACAAGCAGGGAATGTTACAATAGTGATTATTTCATTTCATGTGTCATGTATTATTTATTTGAAGTACAAGGCAGCTCACAGACAAAGAGCACACCATGCATTAGAATGTAAAATGACAGTAACTAAGCATAGCAACAGACCAAGAGATTCAGGCCAATATCCTACAACTATGAGGTGGGAATCATGTGGTCCACCAGATGCTGCTGAACTGCACATTCCAGCATTCCTCACCATTGGCTGTGTTGGCTAAGAGATCCACTTCTACAACATTTGTAATGCCATATGATTCTCAGTCCTGCTTACTTGAGAAGGAATACATCTCAATGAAATCAACTGGATAGACTTCCAAGTAGAGATAGAAGGCATTGTATCAAATCTAGCAGAAACCAAGATCAGAAACTCAGGTCTCAGCAGTTAAAATTTACCAAATTTTTATCCAGTAACTATAAATCCACTCTAGAGGCATTTAATGTCAGAACTAAATAACAAGCACTAACTATTCAAACTCATGGTGAGGTCAATTCTCATTCATTACAATTAATAAACATATTTGCCCCTCTCGTCCCCATTCCACCCCTTTTTTGTTCTTACAGCTAGATTCTTCTCACAAGAACAACACTGAATAGACTTGAATCATGCCCCCCTTCACTCCAGAGTTATTTCACCACCTGTGGTTGAAATCACCATGTCTCTGCAATAATTGTTCTACTGTATACCCATCACATAACCTTCCTAATATCTAATGGCAGGAAAGGTGCATTTGCATGGTGGAGTCTCCTGATTTGGAGTTCTTTAAACAGAGGCTGGATGGCCATATGTCAGGGGTGCTTTGATTGTGTCTTCCTGCATGGCAGGGCGTTGGATTGGATGGCCCTTGTGGTCTCTTCCAACTCTGTGATTCTCTAATTCTCTGATATTACTTTCAAAAGCCAAGATTACTAAATTTGCTTTTCTCTGATGAAGCACTGAGTGCCTGTTTAATGTCAGCATATGTATCAAAGTTGGGAAGGAATTTTCACACATAGCTGTACATACACCAAAGATGAATGCTGCAGCATACAATGTGTATGTGTAGAAAAGCTTCATTATACACGGGCAATTTTCTCATAAATTATTTTTTTTGGAAGCCTAAACTGTATTTCTAAATGCTTAAATGCAATGTTAGAAATTTGGGGACTGAAATAAAATTTCACTTGGGGAAACAAAATGCCCCATTTTGCCTGCCCCATCACTACCCCTGTGCTATAGTTGATAGACATATATGTTTTTATGGTATAATTTTCATTTAACTGGATACTATTAGTTTTGCTAGGGATGTCATTGTTGTTGTCATCATTGTCACCTCATCAAAGATAATGGTAAACATTTCTTAAGGGCCAAAAAAGTAATCAAAAGCTACAGCTTGTAACATCTGTCATGTTACCAGAAGCTGTGAACAGGTTTTCCTATTCTCCAAAATTCTACTGGAGGTTGCAGGTTGAGCAAAACTGAACAGGAATAGTAGGAATGACAGAAAACACTAAAGGGCTTAAATCTGAAGATTAGCATCTTCAGACAAAGTGCCCAAGTGTTACCCACAATTTTATAGTACAACTCTATTCACATCGGCTGAGAAGTAACTTCCATTCAAGGGGACTTTTCCCTGGGTAAGTCTGCATTGGATTGCAGGCTTAATTAGACCGAATCATAATTGGTACAAAAGAGATTTTAGATTACACCAGGGAGTACAGCAGCAAGGAGACATAAATGGCTGTTTTCTTACTGTTTCTTGTCCCCACCCCATCAATGTGCTCCCTCTGATTTATTTCTAGCATTAAGTGGAATGCAAGAATTCCTTCTGAGAAAGCAAAAAGGGAATCATGGTGTGTTAACAAAGGTTTAGGTTGTGCAATAAGTAAAGCATTCACTAAAGCTTTCCCTCCCATCCTTTCTTCATATCCTGGCTCTGCTGTACAGTATGTTACATAAAATAAAGAACTATAAAACTCTGCCCACAGGCTTGCAATTTAATTAAAGCAAACATTTGAGGTGGGAAAAGAAGACAATGTGGATAAGGAAAGACGAAGAGAGAGAAATTAAAGCTGCAGTTTCCTGAGAGTGAGGACTAGTAATCACAGTGGACATTTTCACACGGGGCTTTTTGAGGAGGCAATCCTACCTCCATCCGGCCCCACTCCGGCTCCATTTCCACGTAGTTCACACGCGCGCGGTGGCAAACCCTGCCCCTTCCGGTGCCATCCCTGCGTCTGTCCGGCTTTTTGCTCCGTGTGTTCAAACGCACGGAGCCCTAAGTCCGGCGTCACTCCGGGTGGCAAAAGGCTAACTCCGGCTAACTCCGGCTTCAGGTAATTCCGGCTGTCCACCCGGAATTAGCCTGCCGCCGATGGAGCCATTCCGGAATCAGTGGCAGGAGCCGTTCCGGAATGGCTCCACCCGGCTTTAGGGGCCCCCGTGTGAAAACGTCCAGTGTGTCTTACTTTCCAGCAAATATGTAGGAATGCAGTGTAGTTTAAAATCTCAGTAAATGTGGGAAGTGCTGGGAAAATAACCACTTACCATGTGATGGCAATCCCAGAAGACCCTGCAAATAATTTCTCAGCATGTAGAGAGCTGGTCATCTATTGCTTCCAGCCACACAAAGAGGCAAATTACCTGCCTTCCATGCTAGCAAATACTTGCCTCTGCCCATTTTTTTAAATTTTTTTTTGGTTAACAAACACAAACTTCTATTTTCCCTGATAGGTCAGCTGAGAATGAGCTTCTCTCCTCTGCACTCCAAGAGTGTTAAAGGATACTCAGGACATTATCACACCAGGGTTCTCAAAGCAGCAAGAAAAGCGGCATGGAATCAATCCAGAACCATACCGGAATGATTCTGGTCGCGCAGCCGTAATTCCTCTTTGAAAGAGGAATTACAAAGAGCTGGAATGATGCAGCGATGGTGCAGGGATGATGCAGGGATGGGCGGGGTTTGCTGCGACGTCGTCTGATCACAGGGGCAAAGGATCCAGAATGATGCAGCGATGGTGCAGGCATGGGGCTGCTTTAGACCCCGTGTGATAACATCCTCAGCTACTGGTGGCTGAGAGGGCTTACCAGTTCACCCCATGTTTTCCCCCAAATGATCTTGAGCTTTCAAATAACTGAAAGTATAATTTCCCTAGCCTAGAGAATGTATGAAAGGGATCAAGTTCTTCTTTTTTCTACTTTCCAAAAAGTATGAAAAAGGATTTGATATTTTCACTTTTGACATCCATCAATACAGGAACACACAAAATGCCCACTTGCACAGCATCCCCAATAGTTTCTGGTGTATCACCAGAGATGCTTGTGGTTGAGAAGACACACACATTGCAGGCAAAACATAAATTCAAATTCTGGTAGTCATTTTGCACTGTACATATTCACTGTATAATACTTCTCTAAGGGGGGTTGCAGACTGCCAGAAATAGTGCAAATTGAGTCCACTTTTAGGGTTAGGGTTAGGGAATCATGGGAACTATATGTTATTGTGGCATCAGAGCTCTCTGACAGAGAAGGCTCAATGTCTCAAAAAAACAAAAAAAACAAAAACAAAAACAATTCCCATGATTCCCTAGCACTAACCCTAACCCTAAAAGTGGACCCAATTTGCACTATTTCTGGCAGTCTGCAATCCCCCAATGTATTTTGTCTTTGGAGCAGGAGAAGAGAAAGGAGAGAGAGAAAGAACAGCATCGTGCTTAGAAAATGACTTGCTTACAATCACCCAATAATTATTCTTCTAGCATGGCATTATGGCATTGTCTTACAAATGCCAAGGCACAGAGATAAGCTTTTGCTTGTTGAAGGTGAAGAGCTCTGCTGTGTCCATAGATATTTGGAGCTCAATTGCTTGTTCCTCTTAAATCATTGCTGTTTCAAATGTGAAGTGTAGTCTTTCTCAGGAGATGCACCCCCCCCCCTCAATTCCCTGTGTGCAGCCCTCTCTTGTAAAGACCATTTCCCAATTATTTCAATAACTTATAAGGCTGAACACCTGTTGCTTTTTTAACAGTGTCCAAAACCCACTTGTCAGTAAATCTCTCCCATAGTGTCTTTCTTATACATTCTTCCATGCACAGCACCAATCATTTTACTATTTCATAGGGGGGGAAAGAGAATGTTTTCTTAACTGTCTCTTGCTTTAGTGCCCACATTACAAAACAGGATGATTTATGAAGCAGAAAAAGGAAGGAAGGTGTTGTATTCTGTTGTGCTCTCTTTTCATATCTCTGGTTTTTGTCATATCTTTGGTTTTGTAAAAACATCCTTGTGCTAAGTTAACACAGGAGTGCTTATGAATTTCTCTTTCTGCTCTCCTGCCCACATTTACACTTTGTAAAATGCTGGAGCCTGCATTTTATTACAAAGGCAATCTGACTAAAACCATTTTAACAACATCTGCCTATTTTAGGCCACTGTTTTTTATCAACACAACATAGCAAACTGGATGAGAATGGCCATAGTATATGTTTCCCTATATAAGTGGCACATTGTGGCTTTGCCATGGAAACCAAGTTATCAGCCATCAACCATATCCCAACTCTTTCTTTTGCACTCTCATTCTCTTTTCCTCATTCTCTTTCACCCTCTCATACATGTGTGCATGTGCCCACACACACACACACACACACACAGAGTTGCTATGGTAGCACAAGATGAATGATCTTCCCTGCAGTTTCATTGATGGCATAAAGTCAGGTAATGAACTGTCAATCCCTTTGTAAGTTTGACTTTTGGAGATTCGTAGTTTCTACGGATCCAAGGCTAGCAAGATAAAAACAAAGAGCAAAATACATTGTTGCTTCGGGAAAGGGGGGTAGACACAGTTCATGGGTAGATGCAGCATCCAGCTAAAACACATTACTGCATTTCTAAGTAAACTAGAGATAACTAGATAGGATAGAAAGTGAAAGCAAAGACAAAAAAACCCAGTAGAAATCAATTTGATACCCATATATGGGGCCTAATATTTGTGCTTGACTTTCTGATACATGTATTTCTGTTCTAGTATTTCAGCCTTCAGACTCATAAAAACACACACATCTGTTCTAGCCGCCACTTCTGCTTTGTCTCTGTCTTTCTGTCTCCTAATCCTAGTTAATGCCCTCTTTCTTCTGCACAGTTTCTACTTGTTACTAGATTACATGTGGCAATTGGCCATGTCTGCTTGGTGTTTGAATTTTCAAAGTGGGGTCTGGTAGGGATGCAGTTCTTTACTAATTTCATTCTCAGAGGAAGCATTGAGTAATTTCAGTAGTTTTCTTTGTGCTTGGAGGAGGGCATTTTAAAAAGTTTTTGAAGACTATTTGCAATTCTGGAAGTCTGTGTAAAATTTGCATGGTTTTTTTTTCTGCCCAGGAAGTAACATTTTTTTGTGTAGGAAACAGCTTCTTTTGTGGAGGGGGGGGGGAACAGAAATAGTCTGTGCAGACTATGGTGTTTCCTGTGCAAAAAGTACACTGCTCAGAATAAGTCCTGAACTGCGAAGATTCTCATTAGTCCACAATTTTCCTCATCAGTGTTTGCTAACAATTCCTGGTTTTTGACCACTTTTTGAATAGGACTAATTTTTTTTTCACCCTGTATGTCTAACATTCAGCTATGGAGCATAACAGTAGAAGATACTAGAAACTGGTTGGTGCACTGTACCTGGACAATGGTGAATGCATGGATTTGAACCCCACAGAGAAGTAGCTTTCGGTAGCTTAGTGCCAAACCCTAAAGCAGCCTGATGCACACTATGGACGTTTTCACATTGTCCTCCTAAAGCCGGCTGGAGCCATTCCGGAACGGGTCGTGCCGCCGATTCCGGAATGGCTCCGCCGCCGAAAGGCTAATTCCGGTTGGACAGCCGGAATTACCTTTATGCCGCTTCAGCCGGAGTTATCTTTGGTTCGTCCGGAGTGACGGCGGACTTAGGGCTCCGTGTGTTTGAACACACGGAGCCAAAAGCCGGCCGGACGCAGGGATGACACCGGAAGGGGCGGGGTTTGCCGCCGCGTGTGTGTGAACACACGGGAAATGGCGCCGGAGCGAGGCCGGCGGGAGGCCGGCTAGCGTCCTCCTTTTGCCCAGTGTGAAAACGTCCTATGAAGTGTGTTACTTCTGCCTTGTAGAATGTATACAGCATGGGTCCAGGTTATTTGAAGGACTCCCTTTATGAGCCTACTGGAGTGTTGAAATTGTCCAGAGAAGCCCTTCTCTCTGTCCCACCATCCTCTCAGGCTTGTTTGGTGGGAACAAGAGAGAAGACCTTCTCAATGGTTGCTCCCAGGTGCTGGAACTCCCTCCTAGAGAGGCCAGGATGGCACCCTCCCTGGTCTCCTTTTGCTGTGTTCCAGGCCTTTTCAAACTGACAAGGACTGGGATTAGATGCTGTGCGACTTAAATGTTAAGGTTTGTATTTTTAACACATTACATTAAATTCATAACTGTTTTAACTTTTCAATTTAACTGTTTTTTAAATTTTATATTTATACACTTTAATGCTTTTGTTTTGTTTTAAAATTGTATTGTTTTAAATTTGCTGTTTGCCACCTTGAGTCCCTACATGGGAAGAAAGGCAGGATATAAGTAAATAATCTTCTTCTTTTTTTCCTCTTTGGGAAGATGACCAAGATAGATGTAGAGAACCTGGTGAATCTGGAGATATGTATCTTTCATTACCATTGTCCAAGCCATTTATTTATAGCAATAGCATAAGCAAGTACATTTCTATACCACTTATCATTGCACTTAAGCACTCCTAAACAGTTTACAATGTGTAAGCTAATTGCCCCCAACTAGCTGGGTACTCATTTTAGCGACCTCAGAAGGATGCAAGCCTGATTTGAGCCCGAGTCCCTGGCTGGTATGGAACTCACAACCTTGTGGTTTTGTGAGTGAGTGGCATCAGTACAGGCATTTAACCACTGTGCCACCAGGGCTCTTTGTTTAATTTCTAGGTAGCAATCACTGGCTGCTGAAGCAGGCAAATCCTTTACTTCCACACTGAGAATAGAGTCTAACAAAGTTTCACATACACATGATAAAAAGTTTGGATAGAGGGGCTTTGATTAAAATGATAGAAAAGAAGACAACTACATATCACTGTGCCTGCTGCAATCACCTTCCTACTCCCCCCAACACCTTACACTATGACAACCTTTATCCAGAAAGCTAACTTTTCTTTCCTCTTTTCTTTTGGTTGCTTAGCATAGCCATCCTGCTTGTCCTCCCTTTGATTTTGTAGATACATATGTACATTATGAGAGATAGTTGGCCAATAATGATGTTTTCACTTATATCTGTGCTAGGCTTTGTCTGCTCACACTCAGAGCATGAGCAGCCTAAGCTCTAGCTATGAATCAATGTGTTGCTACTGGATGTGGATATGTGAGTGTGTATGTGTAAATGAAGAATAAGAATTTTCCTTCATTCCCCATATTTCTAGCATTTGCAGAGAGTGAGACACTGAAAATTGTTCACACCTAAAATGTTTATACTTGTGAGCGTTGTTCTCATTTTCTTGGTTACATATATTGTCTGCCCCTTTTCTTTGGATGTCTAAACTGTATTTCTAACCCCTGAACTGAATTTTTAATTACTACAATGCTAAAAGTTTAATTTCATTTTGAGGTGGGCAGAGTTCTTATTTGGGGACAATCTCCTCCTTTTGCCTTCTCCTTGTAGTAACACCCCTGCCTATAATGATGCCTGGCTATGGTAGTTCTAGAAAATTAGATTATGATATCAGACTATGATGATGCCAAGGCCTCACCTGCATGGCAGAAGTAATGCAATTTGATATCATAGATTCATAGAGTTGGACCACAAGCACCATCCAGTCCAACCCCCCTGCCATGCAGGAACTCTCAATCAAAGCATACCTGACAGATGGCCATCCAGTCTCTGTTTAAAAACCTCCAAAGGAGGAGATTCCACCCACTCTAGCTGCCATTGCTCAATGTTATGGAATTGTGGGATTTGTAGTTTGTTGTGGCCCCAGAGCTTTCTGACTGAGAACGCTAAATATCTCACAAAACTACAAATCCCAGGATTCTATAATTTGGAGCCATGGCAGTTAAGGCTGTGTCAAACTGCATGATTTCTGCATGGCAAATGAGGCCAAAGTAGTTGGATGCCATTCCAATAGGATACATAAAGTTTTCCTCTCCTTATTCTTATGGGAAAGGTTCCTTCATATCTGTTGGTTCCCTTTATTGGTTCCTATAAGCTAAAATGATTTTTCAATTAATGTAGACAGAATTCCTTGTACTGGTGGAGATACAGGGATACTTAAAGGCCCAACATATAGTGGACAGATACTGCTTTGTTAGTTGTTCTAAGTTAGAGGACAGGGTATATTTCTAAATAGAATGTCCCCTATGTTCAGTCTGAAGTCTCAGTTGCTTGATCCCATAATAGCTCTGTTTTATGTACAACTCAATTTTTTTATTGGAGGGGACTGATTACTATGCATCATATTGGACTGCCAAATTTATCAAACTAGCTTTGTGGAAGTGAAGGCTGATTGCTTCTGAAGATTTTATATGATAATTTTTGTCCCTTGGACTCTGCAAGATATTGATGATTGTGACCAGTTCTCATTATGGCTTTGTATATTGCATGCATTTATCTTGATGCTATATGTTTGTTTTATGCGGTATATATATATTATTGCGCATGTTTATGCATAAGGTGTGATTGTCAATGAGCAATAAATCTGCTTTGTTGTTTACCTACTGCTGAGCTCATTTTGGGACTTAAAAGTTCCTCTTTGTCCTCTTACATCTAAGCTAGGGTTTACGACAGCTCTATCTCTTCAGTGCTTTGCTCTCCCTCCCAATAATTCTATGGAGTGCTGTACAGTGAAATCAGGACTCAGGGTCAAATTGTCAGGTTGTGTTTTTTATGATGATGATCAGTGGCTATGACACCATGTGTCACCTTGTTCCTCTGAATTCATTCCAGTCCCCACAGTTTGTTGTTGTTGTGTGCCTTCAAGTCCTTTCCAACTTATGGAGACCCTAAGACAAACCTATCAGAGGGCTTTCTTGACAAATTTCTTCGGGGGGGGGGGGTTGCCATTGAGGCTGAGAGTGTGTGACATGGAGGCAAAATGTGTTTCCAAGCAACGGTATTGTTACAAGATATCCCTGTTGTAATCCAAAATATTTTGGGATGGCTTGGTCTTCATCTGTCAGTCTTACAAGCTAGCATTATCTAAATGTATGACACAATAGAACACCAAGGCCTGTTTCAGAAGAGAGACAAGGGTTTATGCTGCTCATCTCCAGAAGGACGTACAAAAAGTATGTGGGAAATTGCATAATGGAATCCATTTTGTTCTTTATCTGCATAATCACCATACCACTATGTCACACAGCTAGACTGGAGTGATAAACCAGTTCTACGTATGTGAAATAGGGCCAGTGGGTTTGCATGGTTGAGCAGGGATTTGAACCATGTTCTCTAGAGTCATAATCCAACACTCAAACCACTATACTATGCTGGCTTTTGTCAGGGTAATATTGTTGTTTGTTGTTATTAGCTGCTCTTGAGTTGGTTCTGATTCATGGCAACCCTGTGGATGAGACATCTCCAAGAATCCCTATCTTCCACTGCCTTGCCCAGATCCTGCAAGCCCTTGTCCATAATTCCCCTGATCGAGTCTATCCATCTGGTTTGTGATCTTCCTCTTTCTTCTACCCTCTACCTTTCCTAGTATTATTGTTTTTTCTAGTGATCTGTGCCTTCTCATTATGTGGCCAAAATACGATAGTCTCAACTTGATCATCTTTGCTTCCAAGAAGAGCTCTGGTCTGATCTGTTTAAGAACCCATTTGTTTGGCTTCTTGGCTATCCACGGTATCCTAAGTACGCTTCTCCAGCACCACATTTCAAATGAGTTGATTTTCTTTCTGTCTTCTTCCTTCACTGTCCAGTTCTTGCATCCATATATAGCAATGGGGAATATAATGGTCTGGACGATTCTGACTTTAGTGCTCAGTTGTATGTCTTTGCTCTTCAGTATCTTTTCCAGTTCTTTCATAGTTGCCCTTCCCATTCCTAATCTTCTTCTTATTTCTTGATAGTCATCATTCAATGATGAAGGGACAAAGCCATATTCTAAGATATGTTTGTAAAGTTGGAGTAGTCTTGGTTCTAAGTCCAGCACTCAGACCACTACACCTTACTGGTTCTGTTGCATAGCCCTAATATGGAAGGCCTGCTTTTAGCATCTCTAGAATAAACCCAATTTCAGAAAACCTTTAAACCAGAATATGCCTCAAACTTTGATGTTAAATTTTCCTGAACACTTGCCTGTTGCTACTGAAATCTGAAATGGCAGTCATGCCCTGGGAATATGGCAAAAACAGGTATTGCATCCTTCAGTCTTTTCAGTTAGCATGGCTAATATTCACTAACAATGACTAGCATGAGGAATTTGGGGCTTCCTTTACCTTCAAACCTTATTTTTGTGGTGTAAAAAAACAGATATGATTTCAATAGCTTTCTTGCTTATAGTGGGTTGGACCCAGAGTGGTATTTAGGGGATTTCTGCTCACACCATAAAATGCAGGGTGCGAGTATGTGTCCTTGATTCCTCCTTTCCCCTGCAAACCCCCATGTACCTTCACTCCCTTACTCTTGATGGCCCAAGATCCTCTGGAATTACACAAGAAACAATTCAAGCGTAAAAGGCAAAAGTAAGAGATGATCACCTTCTTATTCTCTTCTTCTAGCAAGAATCCATCACATGGCATGTGATATATACACAATGTATTAAGAATTTGACCTCTTCACTTAGAGCCCCAGTAGGACTGAATTTTTTTTCATAATATACATAAGTAACCATATATTAATTAATAAATGCATTATGTGAAATGGAGAACCAGGCATATAACCCTATCTCTGTCCATGGAGATAGTGACTTCCATGTCATTGTTGTTGTGTACCTTCGTGTCATTTCTGACATAGCAACCATAATCTATCATGGAGTTTTCTTGGCAAGTTTCTTCAGAGGAGGTTTGTAATTGCCTTCCTCTAAGACTGAGAGAGTGTGACCTGCCCAAGGTCACCCAATGGATTTACATGGCCGAGATGGGATTCAAAACCTGGTCTCCTGAATCATAAGCCAATGCTCAAACTACTATACCACACTGGATCCTTCCATGTCATAGGGCAGTGAATTTTCCCCAGAGTTTAATGCAAACTTGAAAGGAGCTACCCAGTGTGTTGAGCCATATCCATAAAATATGTTCAGTACCTTGGACAGCTTAGAGTTCAAATTAAAACCTGGAGTAAATTCACCACCCAAGTGAGCTGGCACTGTCTATGCTATGGACTGTTACATAGTGAAATCAGGGCTCAGGGTCAAATCACCCGGATTTTTTGGAATGATCTCATACACCACCCTGTTACCTCTGAGTTCAGCTGCAGTCCCCACAGGAGGCTAAATGCCTTTTCCAAGCAACACTGAATGGTTAGAGATGTCCCTGTTGTAATCCAAAGTATTTTTGGGATGGCTTGGTCTTGAGTTGGCAAGACCCATCATCTTCACAAAGGACCTGATCTTAGCAGAGATGAAAACTAGAAATTGTTTTAGATTAGCACTGCTCCCTGCATTTGGGGATTGTCCTTGGCAATGTTGCCATGGAGACTGTCCTGGTAAAAGCTTCCACTTCAAAATTCTTCACTATACTACTGGCTATATAAGGTGACAAGGAGATAGTTGAAAATAGGATCTGGCTTTTGCTCAAGTTGAGTTTTTCTTTTCCTTTCCATCACAGTTCTTTGTTGATAAATTCTGTGCTAACAGGCATGGGGGCGGAGGGAGGGAGAAGCACATCATATCAAGGACTGTGCATCTTTGCAATGAAAACAGTATGCGAGTGTGCCTGTGAGCGTGTGCACACCCCCAATATACTGAGAAGCCTTTCAAAATGCCAGCAGCATCTTCCACAGAAGCTTGTTTAGAAAATAGGTTTGGCTAAACAAAAGCCTTGGAAGTAACATAATCAGCCCCTGTTTGGGCAAATGAGTTGAGGGAAGAACAATTTGTCAAAGATACACACTTGTTAATGTTCAAAGAAACAATTTTCTAGCACAGCGTTATCTCTCGCAACTCCCTTTCCATACCTATTGTTTGCTGTATGTTTTTGTTCAAGAGAAAAATTAGGGACACTTTGGAGTGTTTGCTTGGCTTGGATTTTTGTGTGTGCATGTTTGCCAAGCTGTTTAACTTACAATATTAGTCCCTAAGAGAAAGAGTCTCATAGCCACTAACAGAGCACCTCATTTACTTATCCTCCTAGGAGGGTGTCTGGTGCACTTATTATTTATGAATCAAGGTATTGATCAGCTAATTGTTGTAGTCACTCAACTCACTGATTATGCATTGACTGAATATCTGAATTCCTAATCAGACGTTCACTTGGACTGTCTGCTGTGAAATGGTTCTTGATGGAATGTTTTGTACTGTCTCTGTGGCAGAATTAGGGCACCTCTTTCTGCCTGCCAGCTGGATAATTTCAGAAAAGTATTGGGACCACATTTTAGTAGTGAACGGAGCCAAAAACCATAGTTAGAGGGCCAAAAACAGAAATTTCAGAAAGATCTTGCTCTCAATTATTTAGCCTTAGGAATGGGGTGGGGAAAATGTGACCTGCAGGCCTCCATTTTGTGGCCCCTGGTCCCCTTAAACCACCCCAAGACCCCTCAACTTAATTTTTCCTCGCAGACCATTTTCACCCCAGATATCTTAAAAGTTGTTGTAAAATGCAGTGATTTTGCCTCCCTCGCCCCTACAGACCTCCATATAGCTTAACCTTAAAAACACACACATACACACAACACCCCAAACTAACTGCAATTTGGCTGTAAATAAAAATAGATATGCTGTGAAAAAAAGTCCTGCCACATCAGATCTGTTGATGGCCTGGTGTTTGTGTGAAAACGGCTCTTTCTCTTCTAAATTTGACAATCTGTGCTTTGGGGGAAGCATTTCATCCTTTTAGAATGGGACTAGAAGGAGTAAATGGTCCTTGCAATGTTATGATTCTATGAGGAAAGCCTGCAGAAAACCCTGGAAATAATCAAATTATGTATCATAAAGTAGGAGCCATGGCTAACTGGGGAGCCCTAGAGATATGGTTTTGGCCCCAGAATATGATTTTTCACACTTCTTATCTGTGAATATATCTTAATCCAGGCAACAGCCAAAATGTAAAGAAGTACTCCAAGCACATACAAGCTCATGGGTATCATGGGTTTTTAATTTTTTTAATCTCCTCCCGTCCATTATTGCCAAACTGCTAGAGAGGCCCTTTTCTCTTTCCCATCAAGCTCACAGGTACATCTGGTGGGAACATGGAGAGGATTTTCTCAGTGGCTCCCCCCCCCCCCCCCCGGCTCTGAAATTCTCTTCCCAGAGAGGTTAGACTGCCACTCTCACTACTCTTTTTTCCATAAAGAGATGAAGGCTTTGAGGGCTGACTAGGTGGGACAAGCCTTGTACAATATGTTGGATTTTATACCTGTTATTTTGTTGTCCTGTTGTGTTTTTTATGGTTTATGTTTTTAATTGGTTTTAATTTTTTTTATTAACATCTCTTTTTAACTCTTATATTTAGGTTTTTTTTTTAGTTTAAAAATCTATTGTAAGCTGCCTTGAGTCTTGAACTGAGAAAGAAGTGGGTTATAAATATAAATAGTTGGGGTCAACTACTACTACTACTACTACTACTATTAATAATGCCCAGATTTTCTATCATGGTCAACATTATGTAATGTTATGTATATTTAGCTACGTAGTGGATGTGTTAAGGAGCCCACCTAGTAAATTGTGATGATGTGTATCTGGGCACTGGCAAAAGTATCCCAAAGGTATCCCACCAGACTCTACAGATACATGTCGGCACTCCCTATATGGAGTCTTGATAAGACAATGCTTATCAAGAGTGCCCAATGTGATTGGTCCTGTTGTGCATAAGGTACTGTTGTGCATTGATCCAGATGCACAACAGTCACTTTGCTGGCTTCTTTACATAAGTATTAGTAACAGCAACCCCCTGTTGAATACAGAGATTGTACAACTGCTCAGTTCCATTTCCCACAGATGTAAGACCACTTATGAAGACATAAAATCCCCAAGTGAATTCCAACCAATAACAATAATAACTAAATCTTCATTTCAAATTAGATTCACCATATTGTATGGACGTTAGAAAAAAAAACCCCTCTAAAACATATATTTGAAAGAAAGAGGTGCAGGAAATGATAAAATAAAATGACTTGGAAAAAAATGAGATATGGAGTTGGATACAAGAATGCTTTTCCACTCGTTTTTTTCCACCCAGAAAATGTTGTTTCTGTTTTTGCAGAAGATGCAACACGAGCAAACTTTTGGCTAAAACACTATAGAAATGCATTCTCAAAATCACTGAAGGAGTCACTAGAATTAGACACTTCATCCCTGCATTTTCCTTACACATCCTTTCTTGCATTATACTGTATTGCTGGATACATTGTAGCACTGCACCAAGGGACATTTTCTATTACTGTATATACCATATATACTTATAAGTCGACTTCATGTATAAGTCAAGGGCAGGTTTTGAGACCAAAATTAAAGATTTTTATATGACTCATGGATAATTTGGGGATAAAACTTAGGGTGCTAACAAAGGATGTGAAGGATGAAGCAAAGGAAAACAATACCAAAGAACTTACAAAATTCCAGCAGGCATAACTGTTTGTGTTCATATGAAAGGCTGGATGGATGAGAAAATAGAAGGGGTTCAGTGTTTCCAGGGCAGATAACACTCTTGCCTTTCACCAGAGGATGGTTCCTTTTTAAAATGAGAATTAAAGTACAGTACCTACCTTGACCCATGGATAAGTCAACTCAGTTTTTTGGGGTCAATATTTGACCTAAATTTCTAGACATATACATGAGTATATACAGTAAATCTTTTACAAGATTAGGAAAAGCACTTATGCAATTTTCTCTTCCCCTCATGGTACTTTCGACCAAGCCCTTATCCTGAATAGATAATAGTATTTGTTCCAAAAGGTAAAGAAAGACGGCCAGATCTCTGTTAATAACTGAGCTATCCTTTATCCCTGACAAATACGAACACAATGTGTGAATGAAGTGCTAAACTGTAGTCAGACACTCTAATTGTCTTGGGACAGGTTTACATCTACAGTGTCTTGCCAAAGTTTCATTACCTGTTTTGAGTAAATTTAAATTCAAAGTAATATGCATGTGTGTCTCTCTGTGTAGAATCTGTTTGATTGAGTGCAACCACTTTCAACTGAGAAACTCCCCTTGTTTCCTTTCAACAGAGTATATTACTCTCCCCCATACCACCATTGAACATTAATGATGAAAAGTTGTCATTGTGGGATGCCATGGCCCAGACCTAGCACCATCATCTTCCCTGCCTCTGAAGCTAACTCCTTGCTTGTCAGGCTGGGCAGGATGCTCAGCTGAAACTGCTTGTAAAAACCCCAAAAGTTTAAACCAGGGGTAGGCAACCTTTCCCCTTTAAGGGCCGAGGGACTTCAGCTCCCAGAAGCCTCAGCCATGTTGGCCAATAGTCCCATGTTGGCCAATAGGTCCTGGGATTCTGGGAGCTGAAGTCCCTCGGCCCTTAAAGGAGAAAGGTTGCCTACCCCTGGTTTAAACAATCATATTGGTGTGCAGAATTATAATACAGATATCCATAGAACTTATTAAACTTGATCCTGCATATTAGCAATGATTTTTAGATGGAACCTAATACCAGTATAATTCATTAGAGAAGCATTACCTCTCATATTCCACAATTAACTTTATGTGGAAACTAAGGACTTTTACAGACTGCCAGAAATAATGCAATTTGAGACCACTTTAACTGCCCTGGTGCAGTTCTAGGAAATCATGGGAACTGTAGTTTATTGTGGCACCAGAGCTCTCTGACAGAAAAGACTCAATGTCACAGAAAAAACTACAATACCCATTATTCCCTAGCACTGAGGCAGGGCAGTTAAAGTGGACTCAAGTTGCATTATTTCTGGCAGTCTGTAAAGGCCCTAAGGTGTAAAAGCAGACTTCAGAGTTTAATTATATCCAAGGGAGTGTAGCCAAAAATCTAGTATGGGGAATTTTATTTAGCTCAAATTGAGAGGGGGTCAGCTACAAAGACCCTGCAAGACTGTCTCCCACTTGTATACCAAGAGGCCAGTGGATCTAAGAATTGATGCAGAGACAGAATTCTCCAATTAAAGTATTATTTAATTAAAGAGAAAATCACACAGTAATTCACACTCACACTCGTTCATTCAAGGCTCAGGAAATCAGGGGTTAGCTTGGAAAAGATCTTGAGACAAAACTACTGGTGATGCTTATTACAGATGAGGCTTCCAATGAGGTGAAGTGGCATGGGACACAGCCGTTCCAAGAGCGTTGGTTTGAACGGAAGTGCCAATAACTAGACTAGAGATCACAGTGATGTAGTGTCTCCATGAACTCCAAATTATCACACTGAGGGGAAAATCCAAGGGTTTTTAAGGGCTAAAACTAGCTACAGGGCAAAGGTGTGAGATTGTATGGGTGAGGTAATCTGGTCTGGCAATACTCAAGGTGAATGGGAAAGGATTAAGTTGTTAGCATCAGGTGAGACATCTAGGTAATTATTGCCCATTATTTCTGATTTGCAACTCGCACACTACCTGCCTGTCCTTGAGATGGTTTCTGTCAGTCTTCCAAGTGACCTTGGTATGACCTGCCTGTCATCGCCCATGTGGCATTTGAGATCAACTGCAGGGTACATCTGGACTCATGTGGAATGCCACATACACAGCAAAATTCAGAAAAATGCAATTTGGCTAAGAGGGCAGTAGCTTATTTTCATGAAAGGCAAGAATTTATTATTATGTAGCTATAATACATTTAATTTGGGGAATAATGGATATCTCACAATGTCATTTTATATTTTCCACAGGCTATCCACAGGCTTGCCATCTGTATCCATAGGCTTGTCATCTGTGGAGTTTGGTGGAAAGTTTTTGAAAAGCTTGTAGATGAAGGGAATGTGGTCGACATAGCATATCTTGATTTCAGTAAGGCTTTTGTCGAGGTCCCCCATGATATTCTTGCAAACAAGATAATAAAATGTGGGTTAGACAATACAACTGTTATGTGGATTAGTAACTGGTTGACTGACCGAATCTAAAGGGTGCTCAGCAATGGCTCCTCTTCATCCTGGAGAGAAGTGACCAGTGGGGTGCCACAGGGTTCTGTCCTGGACCCAGTGCTATTCAACCTCTTTATCCAGGGGTAGGCAACCTTTCCCCTTTAAGGGCCGAGGGACTTCAGCTCCCAGAATCCCAGGAGCTATTGGCCAACATGGGACTATTGGCCAACATGGCTGAGGCTTCTGGGAGCTGAAGTCCCTCAGCCCTTAAAGGGGAAAGGTTGCCTATCCCTGTCTTTATCAATGGCTTGGATGAAAGAATAGGGGGCATGCTTACCAAATTTGCAGATGACACCAAATTAGGAGGAATAGCTAATATCCCAGAAGACAGGATGAAAATTCAAAATGACCTTAATAGATTAGAAAGCTGGGCCAAAGCTAACAAAATGAATTTCAACATGAAGAAATGTAAGGTTCTGCACTTAGGGCAGGGGTAGGCAACCTTTCCCCTTTAAGGGCTGAGGGACTTCAGCTCCCAGAAGCCTCAGCCATGTTGGCCAATAGTCCCATGTTGGCCAATAGCTCCTGGGATTCTGGGAGCTGAAGTCCCTCGGCCCTTAAAGGGGAAAGGTTGCCTACCCCTGCCTTAGGGCAAAAAAATGAAATGCATAGATATAAGATAGGGGACACCTGGCTTAATGAGATTATGTGTGAAAGGGATCTAGGTATCTTAGTAGACCAGAAGTTGAACACGAGTCAGCAGTGTGATGCGGCAGCTAAAAAGACCAGTGCGATTTTAGGCTGCATCAATAGAAGTATAGTACCTAGATCAAGGGAAGTAATAGTGCCACTGTATTCTGCTTTGGTCAGGCCTCAACTGGAATACTGTGTCCAGTTCTGGGCACCACAATTCAAAAAGGATGTTGAAAAACTGGAGCGTGTCCAGAGGAGGGCGACTGGAATGGTGAAGTGTCTGGAAACCATGCCCTACGAGGAACGACTTAGAGAACTGGGTATGTTTAGCCTGGAGAAGAGATGGTTAAGAGTTGATATGATAGCCCTGAACACATACTTTTTTTGTTTTGTAAAGAATGATGATAAATAATTTTAGAAGATAAATAAATATCTTGATAGTTACACTGAACTGTCTGCAGGACTTAGAATGGATGTTTAATATTTGCAATGATAGGCACAAGAAAATAGTCACAAATTTGAATAAAGAATGTCTGAAGGCATTTCAAGTTGTCTTTATAAGAAGAGGCATAATTACAGGTTTTAGAAATTTTAAATTTTAAATTAAATTATGCAGGGCAGTGAGAGGTGTTTATATTAATTATTTAGGTATTGTATTAATTTTTTTTTAAAGCAGAATGTCCATTACCCATCCCCTCAATTAAATCTGATGCAGTTTTAGGGCATTTGGGGGGAAATTACATGGAAGATAGCATTTTCATCTGTTCTAGTATCCCCCTGCCTCCCTACACTCCCTGCTGGCCTCACTATTTGTTCCTCCCACTTTTTGGTGGGTTGGTGGCAGCTGCAGGCAGCATGTGACATGATAGACAGTAACTATATCAGATGGTAGGAAAGTAAGGAGGAAGAGGAAGCAAGGCATAGATTGCTTTATGGCACAGAAGCACTTGTGGGAAAGAAAAGTCTAAGACATGAGAGAGAAAAGAAAAAGAATAAACAGATAACAGGACAAGAGGTGAAGGACTAGTAATTAGGTATTACTCAATTTTCTCCATATCATCCTGCAAAGACTGAAAGGGACTAATATGATTGCCCCTTGAATTTATTGAGATAGCAATGTCATCAGCATATAACAATATTTTAATGTTCCATACTGATGCCAGAATTTAAACAGAAATTAAAGACAGAAAGTAATATGGGCAAATATTCTGTTATGCTTCTTTCAAGCTGCGATGGGTTTTGAGACAATTGTGCATTAAAAGTCTAGCATAAAGTAGTACTGTAAACCACTTAATGAGTACAGGATCAATACAAGAGTTTTCTAAAATGAAAAAGCACATGTATCACTGGAATCCTCTTAGTGATTTACAATAGCATTAATTCCAATGTATGCCATCATAACTCACTTTTTTGGGCCAGTGTGTAGGACAGAATATTTTTTTGACCATGCAGTGACAAAAGCACCCTTAGTCCACTTTGTCAGACATACAACTCCACACCAAAACATCCATCTCTGATTTGTTGGAGAGACAGAGAGTCCAGGTATTTTCCTTTTCCTGGATGAGGTGCAAGGACATCTACAGGGACATCCCAAGGATGCCCGGAGGTCAGTGACATTGCCTGTCATGGCTCTCCAGCTAAAGGAAAATAGATGAGCATGTTGCTACTTATTTCTTTGCTCTCTGACAACCCATAAATCATCATGTTCAGAAGCCAGATGGCTAACAAGGTGAGTTTTGGGGTGATTGCAGCAGATGTACAAGAGATGTAGCTACATGAGACATAGACGTCTTGGCCATTTTTTTCCATTCTAAGCAAACACTTCCTTACCATGATCCTTTATATTGTGTCTTCCTTTGGTACTGATGAATAATAATATCTATTGTTCTTCTCAAATTGTCACTTTGTTTTTGAACTAGAAAAAATTCTCCCTGTTCCATAATGCTATCTTGTTTAACTTTTTAAAACCAGTATCAATTCTGATATTTTATAGCCTACATGCTACATGGTATTAGACAATAAGATTCCATACTTGACTTGTCTTTGCTAATTACAACAGTGGTAGAATTTAAAGATATAGCTGTGTTTGTCTGTAGAATCAGTATGTAGAGAGATCTTGTAGCACCTTTGAGACTAACTGAAATAAAGAACTTCTTTATTTCAGTTAGTCTCAAAAGGGCTACAAGATCTCTCTACATACTAATTACAACAGTTACCATTGTGTGCCTGAGAAAAATAGCATTTAAAGTAGAGATGGGAAATGGACAGTGCATGCATGAAGTCCCCAGATCCTTTTTGATAGCCCTGCAAGCAATGGAAGGCTCTCTGAGACTTCCAAGAAACAAACAAATTTATCACCAAATTTTGGTAGCCTGATCTGTCAGCCAAGCTGTTTGCCCTCTAAAATTCAACACATCATGATAATATAGGAAGTAGCCAAGGAAGTGTGGATCTTCTCCCCTTCTCCCTCCTTCCCCTGTGTCTTCCTTTCCCATCCTCTTCCTATTTTTTCTTTTCTTAGGCCATTCCCTCTCCCTCTTGTCAAGGGTTTTTGACTTTTCTGATGTTTTCAGTCCTGGCATTGAGTGTCACTTTCTTGCTTCAGGAAAAATTTGAAGAAGCCTTGATTACCAGCCTCAGCTGCTTCTCATTGTCCTTCTTCCCCACCCCCTATAGCCATCCCCATGACTGCATCTCACAAGTAGCTATTTGAGTCTGTTTCACTTTTCCATGAAGCTTGGCACTGTGAAGAGAGAAAAGGCAAAGTTACTTTGACAAGAGTGTGGGGAGCAGTATTGCCCATGCCATGGCACAATGGCATAAGAAATGTTTCCCATGCAAAAGGATTCAAAACTCAGCAGCCAGAATCCTGACCAGTGCTGTATAGCTTGGAACTCCCTTGTTGAAACAGGTACTGGTTCATTTCAAAACAATTCAAAGTGATGGTCATGATCTATAAAGCCTTATATGGCTTTGGTCCAGACTGTCTGAAAGACTGTATCTCTCTATACAACCCAGCAAGAATGCTAAGATCTTTTAGTCCCACCACCATCACAGGCTTGCTTGGTGAGGACACAAGAGAGAGCCTTCTTGGTGGCTTTTTCCACCCATTGGAAATCCACAGAAGGCTAGGTTGGCCTCCTCTCTGCTTTCTTTTCGCCAGCAGGCAAAGACATTTTTGTTTAAGCAGGCTTTTAATGGTTAAACAAGGAAGGTTATTATTTACCTGTGTGTTTTATTTGTTTTTAACTTTTGTGTGACTTTTAAATGATTTTTAATTGTTTTGAATGTCAATTTTTTAAAATTGTTTAAAGTTTTTATTGGGAATATTTTTAATTTGTTGTTTTTAAAAGACATTTTGGGTCCCACTTTAGGAGAAAGGCAGTATATAAATACATGAATAAATGGTCCCAGATTCTACTACCAGTGTCTCCCAGTTAACCTGTGAAAGCTTCCTGTCTGAAACCATAAAAAGCATGCTCTGATCAGTGTAAATAATACAGAGCTTCAGGGCCCAAAGGCACCTTCCAGTGTCCTACAGTCATAAAATATTTGTTCTAATTACAATGACCAAAAGAAAAGATAGAATTTGAAAGAGGAAGAAGAAGAAGAAGAAGAAGAAGAAGAAGAAGAAGAAGAAGAAGAAGAACAAAAGAGAAAAAAAGAATTAGATGTAACCACTCGGGTGGAGGAGTAAGCATGAAAAATCTCCCCTTTCCATGCTTGTTATTATGTGCCTTCAAGTCAACTCTGACTTATGATGTTCTTGTTTCTCTAAGGCTGAAAGGGTGTGCCATGCCTAAGTTCACCCAGTGGGTTTCCATGACTGAGTGAGGATTTGAACTTTGATCTATCAGAGAGTTCTAGTCCAACTCTCAAACTACTACACCACCATTTACCAAGTAATGAGAAACTGAGCAAAAAGGGTGATTTAATGATATGGAAGTTTGTCCATCTGTAACATTTACCCTTGTGGTAGTGAAACTAAATCACACATCTACTGCTGATCAGAAATCCAGACATAGGGAATTTAAGATTTTTCTTCTGATTTGGGCAAAAGTTGCCAAGAAGTAAACAACGCACCATGTGGTTGCATATGCATATGAGATAAATGTTATTTGTTATGTGTCTTCAAGTAATTTTT
Source organism: Phrynosoma blainvillii (assembly GCA_026167975.1). NCBI lineage: Eukaryota > Metazoa > Chordata > Lepidosauria > Squamata > Phrynosomatidae > Phrynosoma > Phrynosoma blainvillii. The sequence goes on along the minus strand of JANUYF010000004.1, from coordinate 212,761,411 downwards.
GACCTATGGTGATCCTAAGGCAAACCTATCATAGTTCTCTTGGCAACATTTGTTCAGACAAGGTTTGCTACTACTTCTGAGGCTGAGAGAAAGTGACTCACTCAGTGAGTTTCCATGGCTGGACAGGAATTCAAACTCTTGTCTCCCAAAGTATTAGTTCAACAAGCAAACCACTGCACTATGCTGACTCATCAGATGATATATTTTTTTTTCCGGTTATGTGCCTTCAAATCATTTCTCACTTGTGGCAACCCTAAAGCAAATTTATCAGTCTGTGATAAATTAGCAATATTTCAAAAATGAAGGCAATGATCAATAAGGATATTTTAGTTGTTTGAAACAAACAAACAAAAAAAGGAACTAAAATATGCTTGAAAATGAATGGCAATGCACGAACACTATTTAGTCTTATTTGAAGCTCCCAGCAAATATTGGAACTTTTTCTTAAGAAAGTTTGCATTTGTTTGTATTTTGTACAAATCAGTTGACCTGGTCTCAGCAACACTGCCTTTCAAATTGTTATATTCATTTCATTCCCGTCTTATTTCTTCTGCAATTGGTCTCTGAGGTTTTATTTGCTGGTTCATTTCTTTCAGCCTGCAGCCAGCTCTGCTCTCTTCACCCCCCTCCACTTCATGCAGTTCTTCTGGGTCTTCTAGACTACAAAAGGTCAGGCTGTACTGGTTTGTTTTAGATTTGGGCACTGCACTGCTTCCTACTTGTAATATGCAGACCTAAGACATTTATTTCAGGAAGAACACAGCACTTTGTGGAAGGAAAGAGAAAGATATACACAAAATTGATTGGAAGGCTTAAACAACACTTTTTAATAGAACTGTTCTCACTTCTTAAAATGCATCTTTCCTAGATTCAGAAATGTTCATTGGCAAATAGAGCAGAAATAGGTGTTGCCACTCCTTAGTTTTTTCTGCATCTTCAATGATATGTCCATCTCCTTTCCCAATGTCATATGTATTATCTACAAGGTGAAGGGAGTTTCATTTAGCTAAGGCTTCAAGCATTGCTCAACTATATCAATTAGGCAGTGCAATTAACCAAATAATTTGTTAATCAGACATTTGTTAAGTACATTCCAAAGCTATTCTTGGACTTGAGGCAGCAATGTGCAGTAATTCACATTTGTAAATGACAGAATTAGCTGAACAGCAAGAAAAGCTATTTGGTATTGAGATGTTATTTTGCAAGTCACAGTCTAGAATAAGTGCATGTCCACTTTATGCAGGTTAGCATAAAGGCAATATTTGTGTGATCTTTTGCTCCATGTGCCAGAGCAATTTCTCTGGCTTGATTTGGAAAGGTGAGGCATCTATTTCTTGTTTCAGGAAGTAAAATGTCTCGGGTCAGACCTGCCTGTGAGGTAGTCAGGCTGAGAGAGAGTAACTGTCCCAAGACCTAGAGTAGCATATTGTGTGGCTGAGATCCTACACTGAACAAGCAGAGCGTGACACCCCACCCATAGAGTTCCATGTCCTGCTCTCCAACATCACAGATGGAATGCCTCTCCCTTTCCTTCCCCTAAAAGGCCAGAGTGTTTTCATTCTTTTTCATTTCTTTCCCCACCTGAAAGCAGCACCAACAAGGCCCCCTCCCAAGGTTTGACAGAGATGTTTTGGATGGAGTGCAAAGGGCTAGAGCAGTGATCCTCAAACCTCAGTCTTCCAGATGTTTTGGACTTCAGCTCCCAGAATTCTTGACTATTGGCCAAGCTGGCTGGGACTTCTGGGAGCTGGATGATCAAAGTTTAGAAACAACTGGGCTAAAAAATGGCTCCTTGAACCCCCTCCAATAAGACACAAGCACCTATGTGTGCATCTGTCAGTATTTGAATGATACCCTAGGTACTATATTGCACTGGCTCTCTGTTTTCTTTAGTTCTATAACTTCTACAAATGTTGGTTCTTTGGGATGTGTACCAGTGATGGAAACTCCCCTTATGCAATGTGTCTGTGCACAAGTTTTCAGGTGCTACATAGTGCTTCCAAAATGGGTCATATAATGACCCTTAACAAAAGAAACAAATATAGGGATAAATCCTCCATCCCCCAAGTGAATCTAAACAGGAGCCTTGCACAGGGGATGCAGACCACATTGGGTGAGACCTCAGAGGGGGGAATATCTAGTACAGTGGTCACTCCCATTCATCCCAAGACACCTGGGCCACCCACATCCTCCAGCTAGGGTGTCTCTGCCATCCATCTGCTGCAACCAATAGTGCAGATAAGGTGCTGCTAGGCCCAGCAGGTCCTTCTGGGTCTGGTGAGTCTGCTGGTGGGGGGGAGGGAAGGGTGCTGGGGGATGTCAGCAGCCCACTTCCAGTGGCTGCTGGTGCAAAGGGGCTGCCTTCCACATCTGCTGGCTGGGTGGGAAAGCAAGTTGCCTCCTTCTCTCTCTTGCTTAGCAACTTCACCAGAACTAAAGAAAAGGTTGCCAAATGGTGATGGCTGCCCACCCTCACCAGCAGCCATTGGGGGGAATGGTTTGCCTTCTGGGTCTGGTGGTCTTCTTGCTGGGCAGGAAAGTGAGTTGCCTCCCTCTCCCATTCACTCAGCAGCTCCTCTAGACTTGGAAAAGGGTAGCCAGAGGTGACAGCAGCCCACCCCCACCATGCCAGAGTCAGAAGGTAGATTGGTACCTGCTGGTAGATCTTTACTGCTGATCTGCAAGACTTTTTGATTCCCACTTGGGACAAAAACAACCTGGGTTTCTAAAATAGGTAAAGCTTGGGGATGGATGGGAGTAGAGTTGTTATTGTTTTGCGTGAGATAAGATCTAGTCCTTAGTTCTGGGTGAACAAAAGTCTCTACTTTTGACCTTTGCCACCATTTCACATGTGGCCCTGATTGGTGAGTCTCAAAATTCTAGTGAAAAAACCCACAACAAAGTAAATACACCGAGTCTGATGTTTGCCCACACCTTGGACTACAACTCTTATCATCCCTGGCCATTGGCCTTGTTTTGGAATTATGGACATTAAAGCCACCTGTCTGTCATAAAATATTTGTTTTAATTACAATGACCAAAAAGAAGATAGAATTTGCAAAAAAGAAAGAAAAAAGAATTAGATGTAACCACTAGGGTGGAGGAGTAAGCATGAAAAATCTCCCCTTTCCATGCTTGTTATTATGTACTTTCAAGTTAACTCTGACTTATGATGTTCCTGTTTCTCTAAGGCTGAAAGGGTGTGCCATGCCCAAGTTCACCCAGTGGGTTTCCAAAGTTCCATGAGGATTTGAACTTTGATCTACCAGACAGTTCTTTATATGCTGGCCCCAGGTTATGAAAGGCTGCATTAGATTCATTATATTTTCCACTTTGTTGGTCAGCTGTGCTATACAAACATTTACACACAGTTGGATGGATTGGGAAGAAATGGAAAAAATGTGAAAAACATTAAGTCAAAATGTATTGTCCACAGATCTATAGAGTGAAAGAAAAAGTCCTGCATGGGTTGAGCTGTTGTCTCATCTACATAAATCTGATCCAACAAATGGTTTTCATTTTACTGGAATATATGTGGGTGCTGATGACCTTTAGGATGACATCAAAAAATGTAGAAAACACACACTTTCTTGTTGAGTAAACCGTCGGGCTATTGACCTTATCTACCATATAATAAAACTGAAAAATAAATATACAGAGACCTGGACAGGTCACTGGTAAGGCAACAGTGTATGGTTTAAAACTGTGGTTAGAGTGAATGGCTTGGAAAACAAACAAAATTCTATGACTGAGATTCCAACCTCCTCCGACAAGCTGAGTTTGTAGATAATGGGTACAAAATGTGGACTCTTTATCATTTTTGAAATCTCCAAATATTTGCCATTACATTATAGGAACTCAAGTCTTGCTCTGCCCATTAGGATGAATGAAAAAGAGAAATGGTTAAGAAAAATAGGGACATGGTAGTAGCTTTAGGCTTAGGCTGCAGCCAAGATGGTTAAAATCAATTAAGCAAACATGTTCTATTGATTTGTGGAATCAAACTGTTCAGATTCATGATTTTGTGGCCCAAATTGCCTGGAATATTGTTATTTAGGTTTCCTTACAGCCATTCTGTGTTGCCTACCTTTAGGAGCTAACAGAACGAATTCATATCTGATGTATTGCGATTTCAAGGAACAGGACTTGTAGTCAGGACTACAGGTGCTACATAGCATGTGTGCTATAATTTATCTGTAATTGTAGAATATTTTGGTGGATCCCAATGATAATTCCATTGCAAGTGCAACATCTTAGAAAGGTAAAGAGTATTTTCAAAGTTTCACATCTTAGATGGGATGCCATGTTGAAAATTGTTAAGTGCCACAAGTATTTTCCACCCATGCAAGAGCAAATAGTTCTTTTTTCATCAGCAATAACAATAGGAAAAATGTCTTCAGCACAAAAATGATATTTTGTGCAATAATGTATTTTTTCACAAAACCACACATTTAAAAAAGAACCCTTTGTACCGCACCCGACACACAAAGTACTAAATTGTGGAAAATCATAAAAAATACACAAGACTTCTCTACTCACCTACTAGAATGAAAACATTTAATTTTTTTCATTCTGGTGCACAATATTTGAAATTGTACGTCTCTCGAACATCTGCAAATAGCAAAACATACCATCAGGTACTTTTGGGGAAGGAATTCTGTTTGAATTTGGTTCATATATGGTGACTGGTACTGTTTGTGACATTCCTGGGTAATTCAGGTAGATATACTTTTGATTTTTCCAAGTGACATCCATCTTTATCAATTTCACAAATATTTCCTTGCCTGTACATCTGAAATGTGGCACTGCATGCAGATTTGATTTCAAAGTAAGATATTAGTTTTTAGGGTGTGCTTTGTTGTTGCTGTGTAGCTACAAATCATTTCTGACTTATGATGACCCCAAAGCAAACCAATCACAGGTTTATCTTGGCAATATTTTTTGTTCAGAGAGGATTTGTTCTTACCTTCCTCTGAGGCTGAGAAATGTGAATCATCCAAGGTCACCCAGTGGCTTCCATGGCAGAGTGGGGATTCGAATTCTGGCCTCCAGAGTCATTGTCCAATACTCAAACCACTATACCATGCTGCCTCTCAATTTCAAACTGAATCAAGCTGAATCATTAGATTAAGGACAGCTCTGAATCAAAATAGGACTCCTCCAGAGCAGACTGAATCTGAATCTGAATGTACTTGGAGATTTGACAGCAATTTCAATTTGAAGAGATAGAGATGGCATGTCTCCCAAAAGTGATACATTTCCTTCCAAACACATCATATAAGGAAAACACCATGGTACGACAGGTGGGGAGTGAGATGTGAGGGTTGTTTTGTGACTGTTAGTTAATCTCACTGAGTATGTTTACTAGTACAGTCAGCCTTCCCTATCCATAGATTCTTTATCCATAGATTTAACCATCCACAGCTTGCAAATATTTTTTTTAAAAAACTATAAAATTCCTAAAAGCAAATCTTGATTTTGCAATTTTATATAAGGGACACCATTTCATTATGCCATTGTATTTAATGGGATTTGAGCATCCATGGATTTTGGTATCTACAGGGAGTTCTGGAACTAAACCCCAGCAGACACCAAGGGTTCACTATACTCAAAACTTGGAGTGCTCTGTGGGAGAGATGTTGAAATGATGTAATGTAGGACTGATCCAGTGCTCAGTGCTTTTAACTAGTTCTACAAACCAAGAGCAGGATTGTTGAAATGTTTTGGTGAAGTCCATGAAACTTAAAAGGGTATAGCATGAAATGTTGCATTTAAATTCTTCTGCTTCTGCATGTTCCACAGCCATATTCCAGTTTTATCTTGTTGGACTTTCTATGACTTTGGTGGCACCTGTGCAAAAAACAAAATAAAGCAAAAAGCCATGAAGTGTTTTTCATTCATCATAATCTGGCTCCTGAAATCACCCTTTTGATATGTGAAGGCACTAAGCAGAAACTGCCTTGCACCTATTTGTCAGAAATTTGGCTAGTGTTGCCCCACTTCTAAGAAGATATTTCACCCAATGATGGCAAACATTCAAAGAGTTCTAGCCAACTGTGCATTTATAATAATTGCCAATGATAGGCACAAAGACTGGTATTTATGAACCAAAATTCAGATTTGAATCTGGAGGAAATCCTCTGAACTGATCCCAGCTAAATCAAATTATTTTCCAAATGATCATATAAGGGTTTGATCTAAATCTTGTACACAATACCTACCCCTGCTCATTAGACATCTGCAATAAGTTATTGTTAAATGAACATTTACTTGGGAGCAAGCTCAGTAAATTAAATGGGCCTTCATTCTGAATAAAGAAGCAGAAAATCAAATTGTTCCACCTCTAGTCTCTAGCTACTGTCCTTTATTTCTCTGTTTTTTTCAACCCAGACTTATTCTGAATCTTTAGAATAATCAGGGGAGGAATTCTCCACAGACTGTTCCAAAGGGAGGCATAGAAATGTGAGGGATAAATATCAAAACATCTGGAATTATTAATGCTGTATATTAAAATAATACATCAGAGAATGTACCAGTTAGAGCCTGGGCCTTTTAGATAAATGTCACATGCTGAAAATTTGCATACATTTCCTGCACAGATTGTTTTGACATGTAATACTCTGTAGGAAATGTAAGAGCAGGATCTCTTGTGGCATTTCAATGTCCCAGATGCATACATTCTGAACCTGCATAACTGTGGAACATAGTTTGGTCCTTGTGCAATTTAAAAACAAAACAAAACTAGAAACTGCAGATTTTTTATCTTTAAATTTTACTCTGTGTAGGTTCCTGTGATTTACATTCAAATTTGACGAAGGACTAAGCTCTTGAACACAGAAACAATATTTGCAAGGTTCCCTCCCCCTTCTTTTTGTTTGTTTGGAAGAGATTTTGGGCCTCGGCAGACAGCTAATAGAGCTGTCTCCAAGGCAGGGAAGAGGAGGGGCAGCCGCACGCTCAGCGCCCCTTCCTCCTCCCGAGGTTGCCCTCGGAGCAGCCGGCCCTCCGCACGGCCGGCGCTCCCAGGGCAACCTCCCGCCGCAGCGTCCGCACACGCTGCGGCGGATGTCAGTGAAAGTGCGCCCTACGCTTTTGGGGTGCACTTTCACCGACATCTGAAAGGAGCGCTGATTTAGCACTCCTTTCAGGGGCGCTGACAGAGCGCCACGGTGCGGATGCCTCGGTCCCACGGTGCACCGTCCCGCGGCGTCCCAGAGGCCCTCATCTGCTTCCACCCTTTGTCTTCGTAAGGCAGCCTTCACCATTATTCAATTATAGATTTCTAACTTTAAATTGCCAAACCAAGATTGTGCATACCTCCATGTCTCTGAACTGAAAGCCAAGTTACCTTTCCAGGGAACTGAGAACACAGTATATACATTTTGGTGTGAGTATGGGCTAAGATTCTGGAATGGAAAACTCTGCCAGTATAAAAGGAGATAGAAAGAAAATCAACCTATTCTCCGAGCTGGAAAAGAGTGCTGAGGATACTGTGGATGGGAAAAAAGACAAACAAATGGGTCCTTGAACAGATCAAGCCTGAAATACCCCTACAAGCCAGGATGATCAAACTGAGCATATAATACTTTGGCCACACCATGAGAAGGCTCAGACAATAATGCTGGAAAAGGTTGAGGATAGTGGAAAGAGAATAAGGCCACATGCCAGATGGCTAGGGAGGTCAAAGGCTTGAATCTACAAGACCTAAGCACTGGAGGACAGGAGAGCTTGGAGATGTCTCATCCACAGGGTGCCATGAGATGAGGTAGACTTGAGGGCAATTAACAACAACAACTCTGTTGCCTCCCCTGGACTATAGAAGCAGCTATGCAACTATATTCAATATGAGACTCCAGGAGGCCCCCAGAGACAAGGCACTATGGGAGGGTTGGAATAGAAATTTTATTTAGTTCAGGGACTGACACTTTTACCTTTAGCACTCTCTACCAGTAGACAGTAGACCCTAGATGGAAGATATGAAGAGGAAGCTATGTGCCATACAACCTCCCCTACATCAACGGTCCTCAAGAGCAGTGGGAAGCACTTTGTACACTGAATGGAGTGTGTGGGTGATGACGCTATCTTGATCTCTTCAGACCCTAAAGTATATTTGGTTCATCTTATTTTACATTGCTGTTATCACTCCTGCCTTGCTTTGTTTGATATTCTAAGTAGCCTTATATCAATTTTTTATTTTTTGAATGGCATGTGGAAAAAAAGAGGTCAACAACTCTGCCCCACTTTGTAAGACCTTTTAAAGCCCAAAGAATGATGCTAAGGGCCTTTGCAGACTGCCAGAAATAGTGCAAATTGAATCCACTTTAAATTGAGGCACTGCCCTGGCTCAGTGCTAGGGAATCATGGGAATTGTATTTTTTTCTAAGACATTGAGCCTTCTCTGTCAGAGAGCTCTGGTGCCACAATAAATTACAGTTCCCATGATTCCCTAGCACTGAGCCAGGGCAGTGCCTCAATTTAAAGTGGACTCAATTTGCACTATTTCTGGCAGTCTGCAAAGGCTGTGCTTTTGCATTGCAGTTGCAGGTTTGTAAAACATCTGTTCAAAGGCTAGCATTTGCTATGGAGGGAATTCTTCTTTAAGTGGTAATAGAAGATTCTTGGCCCTCCCTTGCAAAAAAATAAATAAATTGTAATTTCAGCGAAGGGATTTTTCTTGGAGATCCAGCACAGGAAGACAGGATTCAATTTTTTCTCCATGCAATAGCATAACTGGCACGAGTGCAGGGGGTGTCAACCACACAGGGTGACACTGCAGAAGGGGGGGTGACACCCAGTCAACCTCCCGACACCATCCCCCATGCTCTGTCTGCCACGTACACCTCTCTGTCTCCGTGCACATCTTTTTGTCCTCACGTGAGTCTGTGTGCCCCTCTGTTCCCCCACATGTGCTCTGTTCCCCAAGCACCATCCCATCCTTTTCCTCATCAGGAAAAGGATGGGCCAGCTCGAGGAAAGGGAGCACGCACTGTCCCCAGAAGCTTTGCCCTGAAACCCAACTGGAAGCCCCCCCCCGAAGATGGTCTGCCTCCTGGAAGTCCTGCCCCTCGCACCAGGTGATACCCCATGCACGAACGCCATTGCTTCCATGTCTCTTCTGATCCCATTAACTCTTCCCTACACCTGATGCTAGAGCCAGCATGATCTAGTGGTTTGAGTTTTGGGCTAAGACTCTATGAAAACCCACTGGGTGACTTTAGGCAAGTCATACCGTCCCCACCTCACTGGAAGGCAGTGGCAAACCCTCTCTGAACAAATCCTGCCAGGAAAGCTCTGTGATAGGGTTGCCATAAATGACTTGAAATCATTGAACAACAACACAACAGCTGATGTAATTTGTGGCTGAGATCATGCATCACAGGATGCAAAGTTTAACTTTATGGCAGAGGAGCTGTATTGCTGACACAATACACAATTATGATAAGCAATTATAACAATGGGCAACAGGATACTGTGTAAGAAGTCCTGTTGCACAATGGGGCTCCCATCACACAATGGGGCGCCATGAAATGTAGGAACTTTTTCCAATCAGAAGTCACCAATGTCTTTCACTGCCCTCCGTTCTTGTGCCCTCTGGTGATGTTGGGTGCCATTGTCCCTTCCTTGTGCACAAGAGAAGACTGTGCTGTAAAATGCCACACTGTTGTGCAGTGGCCATGCTTCTCTTTACTTATGCAATGTTTCTGATGCTGCAGCTATGACAATACTCCCCTCCTGACATTACAACCATTGTGCAATTCAAAACAGCAGATTAGTAAATTCGTTCCCAACATCATGAACTGAAAACAGGATACTGGCCTGTATTTTTTTAAAAAGGCTTTTGATCTTTAGCTACATAGTTCACACTATCACTACCAGTTAAGGATTTCCCCCCCTAAAAAATTAATAAAACAATTTCAGGATTAAGGATCATTTCCACAGTTATAGAATTGTTTGTGGTAGATGGCAATTTGATAAACTAATTGAATGAGTTAGGAGTACCGGGGATTTGTAAGTGGAACAGGTGAAAATTAACTGGTGATAATTGAATATTAATTACTTTTATGATAGCAACTGTCTGCCAGGTGCTTTAAAGAACAGGAAAGATGAGAACAGAGAAATGTGGGGCCCTTATCAGTTTTTACTAAAAGGATAGCTGAAGTGAAGGACTCTTGGACTACTGCCCCTAGCAAAACCGGGGGGAGGGGGGGAGTTAGCCCATGACATGTCCCAACTCTCAGTTTCTCCAATTTTTTAAAAAACTGTTTTATGAAAAAACTTCATGCTTAAATGGAGGCCATTCCTCAACCTAAAATAGCCCAGGGGGACAAAACATGGTGAAACTGCTAAACCTAGACCCTTACAAAGTTTTTTAAAATTTATTTTTTAAAAAATAAAAATGAAAAAGCCCTAAACCAGTGATGGCAAACCTTTTAAGGGCTGAGTGCCCAAACTAAAAGGCCTTCCGGGACCAGGAGCCCTGGTGGCGCAGTGGTTAAATGCCTGTACTGCAGGCACTCACTTATAGACCACAAGGTTGCAAGTTCAATACTAGTTAAGGCTCAGGCTAGACTCAGGCCTGCATCTTTCTGAGGTTGCTAAAATGGGTACCCAACTATTGGGGGGCAATGAGTGTATAGTTGTAAACCGCTTAGACACCTCATAGGGCGGTATGAAGCGGTATATAAAAAATGAAGCTGCTTTGCTCAGATTTTACCTGGTGCTGAGGGTGGGACTTCTGACCTCTAGGGGTGGGACTTCTTCCCCTCACTCTCCTGGGCCTTCAGCTGCCTTTCCAGACCAGCTAAAGGCCTGAGGAAGCGAGGGGGAAAAAAGAGGAAGAGGTGTGCGCCTCTTCTTCCTCCTCCCCCGTGCTATCCCAGAGGCAGCTGAAGGCTAGGGATGGCATGGGGGGGGGAGGAGGAGGAGGAAGAGGCATGCACCTGTTCCTCCTCTTTCCTGACCCTCCCTGGAGAGGCAGCTGGAGGCCAGGGAGGGTCAGGAAGGAGGAGGAACAGGTGCACGCCTCTTCTCCTCCCACGCTGTCCCTAGCCTTCAGCTGCCTCTGTAGAGGCAGCTGGAGGTCTGGGTTGGTTGGGATGGAGGAAGAACAGGTGCACACCTCTTCCTCCTCCTCCCGCCCACACCATCCCTGACCTACAGCTGCCTCCAGAGAGCCAGCTGAAGGCTGGGGAGGGTCAGGAAGGAGGGGGAACGAGTGTGCATCTCTTTTTCCTCTCCACCCTCCACGTGTTGACAGAAATGGCTTTGTTTGCCATCATGGCCCTAAACCAGGGGTCGGCAAGTTCCCCTTACCTGGGGCTGGTCCGGGGATCCCCGGGTCTTCCGCAGGCCGATGGTGGTGGTGGTGGAAAATGGCGGTGCGTGTGGTGGCTGTGACTCGTTTGCGCATACACAGTACTCCTGCGCATGTGCAAATGAGTTGCGGCTGCTATTTTGGAAAACAAAATGGCGGCCGTGACGCGCGCAGCAGTGGCGCAGCGGCAGTGGGGGTCTGCGGGGGGTGGTCGGCAGGCCTCGGCAGGCCGGGTGCAGCCCGTGGGCCGTAGGTTGCCGACCCCTGCCCTAAACTATCCCTCCACACCATAGGGGGGGCATTTTAGTTTTTTTCTAAATTGTTTTCCCCAAAGGGTTTTTTCTGGCAGGGATGCTTCCATGTGCCTGAAAATGGCCTTGGCGACACATGTGGGTCACAGGCCACACATTTCCTATTCCTGATTGAGTGTACACCTGGTCCAGACAGGCCATCAAAGTAACACATTATTACCTATATAATAATAGAAGCAAGTTTCTTTGTGCGTATTTTGTGCTAGTCTTTTCATCCATATCTCCCATAACTATCATATTTCTGTTAGTCAACAGGAAAACCAACCTGGCTTACAAGGTGTTCTGGATGAGATTACGGGCCTCGGCAGACAGCTAACTGAGCCGTCTTCCGGGCCCAGAAGAGGAGGGGCAGCTGCACGAGCGGCGCCCCTTCCTCTTCCTGAGGTCGCCCTCGGAGTCGCTGGCCCTCCGCACGGCCGGCGCTCCGGGGATAATAATAATAATAATAATAAATTTTATTTTTACCCCGCCTTTCCATGAATATGATCAAAGCGGCTTACAAAAAGTTAAAATTGTTACAATATAAAGATTAAAAACATCGGTGCAGGAATCAAATTACAAACAATCCGGGGTCAATAAGAAAACACATGGGGCAGAGAAAGAAAAAATACCATTACTTAAGGTGGAAATGCCAACTGAAATAAATACGTTTTTAAATTTCTCTTAAAAGAGACGAGTGATGCAGAGGAGCGAAGCTCTGCAGGAAGCTTATTCCAGAAGGAAGGGGCAATGATGGAAAAAGCCCTCTGAGAGGTCCTCACAAAGTGAAACTTGGGGACCTCTAGCAGATTAGTCCCAGATGATCGGAGTGTGCGGGGCGGATTATGTGGGGAGAGGCGGTCCTCCAAGTACCCTGGGCCCAAGCCATTTAGGGCTTTATAGGTCAAAACCAACACCTTGTATTGAGCTCGGAAGCGAATAGGCAGCCAGTGAAGGTCTTTTAAGATAGGTGTTATATGGTCCGACCTGGAACTACCAGCGACCAATCTAGCTGCCATATTCTGCACCAATTGCAGCTTCTGGGTTTGGTACAAGGGTTGCCCCATGTAGAGCGCGTTGCAGAAATCCAATCGAGAGGTTACCAAAGCATGTACAACAGTTTCAAGGTCCCTACGATTCAGGTAGGGACGCAACTGGCGTATCAGCCGAAGCTGATAACAAGCACTCCTGACCGTCGCATCCACCTGGGATGTCAGTTGGAGCGACGAATCAAGGAGTACTCCCAAGCTGCGCACCGAGTCCTTCAAGGGGAGCATGACCCCATTTAGGACTGGATGACAAATCTCGCCACCCGGAACCGGGGAACCTATCACCAGTACTTCTGTTTTCCCTGGATTCACACTGAGTTTGTTCTCCCTCATCCAGCCCATTACCGACTCTAAGCAGGCATCAAGAGGAGAGATGCCATCCTTAGTTACTGCATCAGTCGGAGACACAGAGAAGATTATTTGGGTGTCATCAGCGTACTGATAACAACGCGCCCCATGTCTCCGGATGATCTCTCCCAGCGGTTTCATGTAAATGTTGAAAAGCATAGGGGACAAAATCGCTCCCTGAGGGACACCAGATGTAAGGGCCCTCTTATCGGAATGACAGTCCCCCAGCTCCACCATCTGGAACCTGCCTGAGAGGTAGGACCGGAACCACTGCAGAGCAGTGCCCCCGATACCCAGCTCCCTCAGGCGGTCTAGAAGGATACCATGGTCGATGGTATCGAAAGCTGCTGAGATGTCCAAGAGCACTAACAGGGACATGCTTCCCCTGTCCATGCCCAGACGGAGGTCATCAACTAAGGCGACCATGGCAGTCTCAACTCCATAGCCCGCCCGGAAGCTGGTTTGAAATGGGTCCAGAAAATCGGTGTCATCCAAGAACGATTGAAGCTGGAAAGCGACTGCTCTCTCGATCACCTTCCCCAAAAAAGGTAGCAGCGATATGGGCCGATAATTATTGTGAGACAGGGGGTCTAAGGAGGGCTTTTTAAGCAGGGGTTTAACCACTGCTAATTTTAATTTGGATGGAAACTGACCCTCTCTTAGAGATGTATTAACGATGCGGTGCAACAATGTTAACACCGCATCTCCCCCCTGAGCTGCCAACCATGAGGGACAGGGATCAAGAGAGCATGTCGTCTTCCTAACACTTCGAAGGATCTTGTCCACTTCCTCGGTACTGACAAACTCAAAATGATCCAGTATAACAGGGGCCACGGACGCTTCGGACACCTCTCTAGGATCTGCAGGAATACTGGCGTCAAGATCAGCCCTTATCCGAGAGATTTTATCCGCGAAGAAGTTGTTAAATTCGTCACAGCAGGCCTTAGATGGTTCCAAAATAGGGCTCAGGGAGGGGGGGAGCTGAGTTAGCTCCCTCACAACCCTGAACAGTTCTGCTGGACGCGACTCTGCGGACGCGATACGTGCAGCAAAGAACGAATTCTTTGCTGCATCTATTGCCACTCCATAGGCTCTTAAAAGAGAGCGGAGGAGTGTCCTGTCGGACAAGCGCTGATGTTTTCGCCAGTTACGCTCTAGTCGTTGCACAGCCCGCTTCCGTTCCCTGAGGTCTTCCGAATACCAGGGTTGTTTATTGGAGGCAGGCCGGAAAGGACGCTTGGGAGCGATGCTGTGTATAGCCCTGGAAAGGTTAGTATCCCAGATGTTGGTCAGGGCGTCAACAGAATCGCCGTCAGAACCAGCCGTATACCCCTCTAGGGCTTCTTGGAACCTTTTGGGTTCCATCAGCCTTCGAGGGTGGACCATCCTAATAGGTCCACCACCCCCAGGGGGGATTAAGGTAGAAGCCTTGATTCGAGCTTCAACCAGGAAGTGATCCGTCCATGACAAGGGAGAGATGTTAGAAATCTCTACCCATGGAGCCTCCATGTCCGTACAGAAGATCACATCAAGAGTATTACCAGCGCAATGTGTCGGTCCTGAGACTAATTGAGACAGGCCCATGGCTGTCATGGTAGTCATGAACTCCCGAGCTGCACCTGTTGGAGTATCACTGGCCTCGAATGGGATGTTGAGGTCCCCCAGGACAAGGAGCCTAGGGGACTCCAACAGCAGCTCCGAGACCAGCTGCGTCAGCTCGACTAGGGAGTCTGTTAGCGCACGGGGTGGCCGGTAAACCAACAAAATCCCCAGACTGTCTCTGGCCTTCAGTGTCAAGTACATACACTCGATGTAGTCTGTTTTCCGGACTGGGTTCCTGGTTAATGAAAGGGTGTTTTTATGGACCAAGGCAACACCACCACCTCTCCCACCTAACCTGATCTGGTCCTTAACTGAGTACCCGGCAGGGAGGGCCTGGGCCCACACTGCCTCACCCTCAGGCCCAAGCCAGGTTTCAGTAATGCATGCCAGGTCGCAGTTTTTATCCTGCATAAGATCACAGATGATGTGGGTCTTATTTTTTATGGACCTGGCATTGCACAGGAGCAGAGACAGGGTTTGTGGTACGACTGGGCTGACCCTCAGGCCTCTTTGGTTAGGAGAGTGGAAGGAAGGAGAGATAGATATTACGCATCGATCTCTCCTTCCGTTCCTACACAGATCCACTTTCCTACCGCTATACCTCCCCTTGCCCCACACAACCTCGATGGGAGCTCCCATTACGCATGCACCCAACATAGCAGCTGGGATGACCTCACGCCGCGGCGACCGGACGCGCCGCGGCGTTTGAGTCAGGGAAAGTGCGCCCGCCGCTTTTAGGGCGCACTTTCCCTGACATCTAAAAGGAGCGCCAATTTGGTGCTCCTTTTAGAGTCACCGGAGGAGCGCCGCAGTGTGGAGGCTGAGCTCCGCCGCCGCTCTGGACCAGGGCGTCCCCGACGCCCTGGTCTGCAGAGGGTCTACAGCACTAGATTGCTTGAGACCTGTGTCTTGGCTGTCCTATGCTTCAGCCAGCAAGTGTCTCAGGAGTCAGGTGATTAGAATACAAGAGCTACTGAGCAGTTAATTCAGTCCAAATCTTACAGGGAATCCAGCAGGATGAAGGGAGAAGCAAAAAGGTGGTCCTCAGCCAGTCCAGATGTCATTCAGCAAGTCAGTAGTCCAGATAAACAAATGGCCTTTGCAGACTGCCAGAAAAAGTGCAAATTGAGTCCACTTTAACTGCCCTGACTCAGTGCTAGGGAATCATGGGAACTGTAGTTTATTGTGGCACCAGAGCTCTCTGACAGAGAAGTCTCAATGTCTTAGAAAAAAAAATACAATTCCCATGATTCCCTAGCACTGAGCCAGGGCAGTTAAAGTGGACTCAATTTGCACTATTTCTAGCAGTCTGCAAAGGCCCAAAGTCAGCAAGAAGTGTGAGTTGTAAATCGTACCCAATCCAAGGTCAAAAATACACAAAAATGAAGAGTACTATTGATCCTCCATATCCACAGATTCTTTTTCTATGGATTCAACCATCCACAGCTTGTAAATATTTTTTTAAAAATCCAAAAAGCAAACCTTGTTTTTGCTATTTTATCTAAGGGACACCATTTATATAAGGGACTTGAGTATCCATGAATTTTGGTATCCATAGCAGATCCTGGAACCAAACCCAACAGATACCAAGGGCCCACTGTACTGGCAGTTTTCAAGAAGGATGGTTGAAAGCAATAAGTGGCCAGGAAGTGGCTGGGAGATGTATAGGCAACTGTTTCAAGATTCCAAGTACTTAATTAGGTAAGAGTCTCCTACTCAATATCCTTTGGGAACAGCACAATTCCAAAGGTTAAAGAAAAGAGGGATGCAGATGAGTGACAAGCTGAATCAATGAGGTGGCTTGCTTTGAAATGAAATAGAATAAAAAAAAACTAAGGATAGAAAGAATATGCAACAATATATGGTCAACAGTTGCAGAAGAAGTGTCAGGAAACCTGCAACAAGGAGAATTCCCTTGTGTGAAAGATCTTTGCAGTTTGGGACTTTTATGTGTAAGAATCTAGTTTTTTGGGGGGTTTTGCACAGAAAAACATCTTGTACAGACATCTTGTTTTGTGTGTAGAAAATAATGCTTTCTATTTAGAAAAATATGTACAGAAAATGCATTTTTCTGGGCAAGAAAGAGGGATTTGCACAGTCTTTAAATATGGCACAGATTTTGAGAAACTTTTTGTAATGAGAAGAAAATTGCTAAAACTACTTGTTGCTTTGTTAGAGGATGAAATTGTCAAAGATTTAGATCCATAATGAAAACAAAATAGAATACATATAGAGTGGGCCCTTCCCATGCACAGGGGATCCGTTCTGGACACCCGCATACATAAGGGAAAAAACCTGTATGCTTAAGCCCCATTGAAACAAATAAGTGCAAGCTCCTGCGCATGGCGTGGCATGTGCAGTGCAGGCACGTGCACCATTTTGTCCTCCCAGGCTTGCTGTACGCATAAGCTCAAAGCTGCATATGGCAAGCCCGTGTATGGCATGTGCGCACTCTACCATAAAGAACAATATAACAAAATCAGAAGAAACAGGAATATAGGCAGAAGACTAAATTCCATTGGCCATACCTATATCTTTCAACTATCTTGATTTGGCATGGACAGTCTTGATCAGGCTTCTGCCATCCCACTTTTAAACTGTTTTTAAAATGTCCCAGGGGGGTTGCAGACTGCCTGAAATAGTGCAAATTGAGTCCACTTTTAGGGTTAGGGTTAGGGAATCATGGGAACTGTAGTTTATTGTGGCACCAGAGCTCTCTGACAGAGAAGGCTCAATGTCTCAGAAAAACACACACACACAAAAAACACAATTCCCATGATTCCCTAGCACTAACCCTAATCCTAAAAGTGGACTCAATTTGCACTATTTCTGGCAGTCTGCAACCCCCCCTCCCCAGTTTCTCTCTTCTCTTGTCACTTTCCCTCTTTACCTGCTTCAATTCCTGCAAACTGAGTTCATATTTCAAAAGTAGTTTGTAAGTTCACTCAGCAGGGGGGAGACAAAAGAAGTGGGGTTAAAATCTTGCCCTCAGGCAAAAGCAAACTGCTGCAGCCTCTCCTAGCTTGTGTATTCTTCCTTATTACTCACTTTTACTATCTTGACCACCCGTTGCTTGGCCACATGTGTCCCAGTTTTCATTTGTGAAATGTTGGAGGGTATGCATATCATCTTATTGCATCAAAGTTTTATTTTAAAGGTTTTGTCATTTTCCTAAAGGAAAAAGGAATAAAGAGAGAAAGGTTGGTAGACCAGCTAGAAGAAAAATGATGAAATAACTTTTTCTCAAGTTAGGGTTCCAAGATGTGATAGAAAAAGTCAGAAAGTGAAGTAACACAGAATAGGATCTAAGCAGATGATCTAAAGACATTGGACACTTACAGATGAAGAAGAGGAACCATAGCACAATGGATGAGCATAAGCTTTGCTTCCAGAAAATTTCATGTCTTTGATGTCTCCTGGTTGCTGTTGTTTTATAAATGATCAGGTAACAGATAATGTAAAAGACCTCTGGTTGAAAGCCTGGAATGATATTGCAAGTCTTGCTGGACTATAATTTGCTGGCTATATAGATAAATATTTTGTTTATGAGGCAGCTTCTATAAGGTGCTGATCATAAGGCATATAATGGCCCAACTGGTGGCTGGAGCCAAAAGGACTCAGTTACGTTTTCAGGAGAAGTAAGATCAGCTTTTCCCCTGTATAAAATAATGGGCTCTTGAATATGGTACTGCTGCACTGCCAGTGAATGAACACAATAACTGGCATCCAATTAGTGGGAAACCTCATAATTTTGCCTAACTCCTGCATATGTCCTTTTTTTTTTTTTTTTGTTCCTTTGGAAGTTGATCTTCCTACTTCTGCAGCACCCAAAGCCACACCCCATGATTTTACCACACACACAGACTTTGAAGCTTCTCCATCTTCTGCATGGGTGTTACATGCCTTATGAAGAGCTGTCAGGATCAGAAAAACATCTGCATATGAACTCATAGCCAGCCATGAAGTGTCTGGAGCAGCTTTGAGACCAATGGAGGACCCTGGCATATCTTAGTGCTTATATAATAATTTTGTATCTGGCTCCAGGGACTAGTCAGACACTTCTCTGATCCTGCTTGCTCCCTAGGAAGCATAGAAGGGCCATGCGGGGGGTGGGTGGGGGTGAGATAGTATGGTAAGTCTAGAAGTCTGGCATATGGTTCAACCTAGGATAGGGCCCCACATAGAACTATTACAACAGCTTGAGCCATATAGGATTGAGACCAATGTCTCAAAGGGTCACTCTGTAGAGTTGCTTCTGTTTTATCATTAAGAACACAGCTGGAAAGACTCTTGCTACAACAGCTCTGCTCACCACTTGGCTCCTGTTAAGTGATTCCTCCCCTGTCCCCACCTCTCCAACCATCAGTGTTGGTTTTGCTGCCCCTTCCTAGGCATATAAAATAGAATGGAGAATAAAACTACCAATTGCTCTTTCCAAATAGTGAAAGTGGTTTTTAAGCAGGGTGCAGGCAGAGAAGGTGTGGCGGCTTGCCAATGTTAAGCCCAAGCAAACTGTTGTAGAATTTGAAATGGTTTAACTGGCTGAACCTGTGTCCCTTGGATTAAGCTGAAGTTTTGCTAGCACCATAGTGGGAGCATTGAAAGGAGTTGTATCTCTGCCAGTTTGAGCAAGGAAAAATATATGGGTGATCCATGCCCACAGTCAGCAGTTTGAATGGGGACCCTCCCTCCCTTTCCAAAAAATATTAATGAGTAAGTCAAAATGTCTAGTGCTACAGCAAAGAAATTGGGGGGGGGGGGAAGGCAAATTGCCTGCTACCTGGGCAACTGCAATTTTATGAAGGCTGCTGTTATGAAATTGCTGCACCAGAAGAATAGGTAAATTGTTCCAGTTCTCTTCACTTCTCCTGCAGATTAACTGACTTTACATTATTTCCCAGTAATACACCCTGTATAATTTATTGCCATAATCAGTAAGACCCCAACATCATAAATAACTCAGCTCACACTATGTGACTTTGCTTTATGGGCCTGTGTTAATGGTTTAAATTAGATTTTATAGGAAGCAGCGATTGCTTTGTGTCTTCCATGAACACACTTCAGGGAATGACAGCTGCTTGGATTTCCTTGTCTCTCAACCCAGGTCCTCCATATGGAGGACCTGGGTTGAGAGACAAGGAAATCCAAGCAGTTGTCATTCCCCGAAGTGTGTTCATGGAAGACACAAAGCAATATATACACACACACACACACACACACACACACACACACACACACACACTTTATATATAGATAGAAATTTTAGGACATATTGAGTCACAAGTACAATCATCCAACCGAAATGAGGAGTGCATTAGCAAAAGAAGGGCATAGACGGTTTTCATTGTTGTGTTGTGGGGGAGATATTTCTGTCAGAGATATAGATGAGTGACCTTTGTTCATAATATTGCACATTCAAGGGTCATTTGTGCAAGATGTGGGGAAATTTAACTGGAACAGGACAATCTTATAATGGCTATATCAGCTGCAGCTGTGAGAGACAAGGCTCATCCTGCAGCAGTTAAAAGTCACATGTGATGTGAGGCTAATTGTGCAGAGTTATGCATACTATATCCTGCTTACCAAACACATTTCTCCCAGTCCTTCAGGTACTGTATTATTGTGTTTTGTTTGCTCAAGCGTAAAGATATACTACTGAAAAGCAACAGTCAATATATCCATGCCATTGTATTTCCTGTCTCTATGTATGGTTGTGAAACTGTACAATGACAGAAACAAAGGGCCTTTGCAGACTGCCAGAAATAGTGCAAATTGAGGGCCTTTGCAGACTGCCAGAAACAGTACAAATTGAGTCCACTTTAACTGCCCTGACTCAGTGCTAGGGAATCATGGGAACTGTAGTTTATTGTGGCACCAGAGCTCTCCGACAGAGAAGGCTCAATGTTCCAGAAAAAAATACAATTCCCATGATTCCCTAGCACTGAGCCAGGGCAGTTAAAGTGGACTCAATGTGCACTGTTTCTAGCAGTCTGCAAAGGCCCTGAGTCCACTTTAACTGCCCTGGCTCAGTGCTAGGGAGTAATGGGAACTTTAGTTTTTTGTGGCACCAGAGCTCTCTGACAGAGAAGGCTCAATGTCTCAGAAAAAAATACAGTTCCCATGATTCCCTAGCACTGAACCAGGGCAGTTTTGCACTATTTCTGGCAGTCTGCAAAGGCAAAAAGAGGAAGAAATTCAGCTCACCTGAAATGCAATGCTGGAGGAGATACCTGTGAATATTATCAACTCCCAAAAAGACATATAAATGGATCAAGCCTGAACTCTCCCTAGAAGCTAAGATGACTAAACTGAGAGTGTCATACTTTGGACATATTATGAGGCTATATTGCTAAGCAGAGGGGCGGGATAAAAATAAAATTTTATTATTATTATTATATTATTATTATATGACTAATTAGAAAAGATGATAATGGTTAGTAAAGTGGGAAGAAGTAGCAGGAAGACTGCATGACGAGATGATAGATTCAATCAAGGAAGCAACAACTCTAAGTTTGCAAGACCTGAGCAGGGTTGTTGATAACAGGTGACTTGGTGATCTTTCATTCATAGGTGTGCCATAAGTTGAAGTTGACTTGAGAGCCATTAACAAATCCATACAAGATTGCTGAAACTCACCAGGATTCAGTTGACAGGCTGCTTGTCTCCAATCTTGGTTCCAGACATTGATTTGTAATCTCATCACATGGTATTCTGGCCAGCAAAGGCAAACCACTGTGAAGCATTGAAGGTTTATCAGATTTTGCACTTGAATATACTAGCTGTGTCTACACAGAAGTAAGTGCATCATTGGGACTTACAAGTCTTCTTGTATAGGACTGATTGCCTATAACAAGCTATCTGATGTGATGAACCAGCATTTTTTCCCCCAATGGGCTAGGGAACAGTACCACATTTCTACTATATTATTGTCATTTTCACAGAGGATCTTGCAATATTGCTGTGGACCAGCAGCCAATGATTCTTGGTCTGGCAGTGACCTGCAAACCATCACATTGAGTAACACTGCCCTAAAACATATTGGATATCTGTAGTTAGGCTGTTCTCCATTGATTCCCTTCCTGTAGGAACCTAAAGCCTCTCAACATGGCATTTATGGCTGCACCCTGTTGGCAGACCGGTTCTGGTACCCCATGGTTGTTTTGGACACTATTTAAGGAACTTGATGAGAAGCTTGATTTATTTTAAGATATAGAAAAAGGAATGCCAGAATTCAAAACACATCCAGCTATCTGTACATGTACACTAAATGTTCAGAGATGAGGTAACATAATGGAAAAATATTTTGAAAAATAAGATTACATCGTTTTTCAAAAAGAAATCTTTGCCAGTCCAAGCATCTTCCTGTCACATTTTCTAATTGTTATGTGACTTCAAGTTGACTCCAACTACTGGCAATCTATCATAAGTTTTTTGCTGGTTTTCTTTTTTTTTTTTTTTTTGGCAAGAATTATTCAGAGGAACTTTGCCATAAGTCTTTGGCTGAGTGAAAGTGAATTGGTCAAAAACACCCTGTGAGTTTCCCTGGCTAAGCAGGGATTCAACCCTGGTCACCCAAAGTTCTACTACTCCATCAACACACTTGTTTGGAAGGAAAATCTTTGCATGGTACATGGGAAAACTTTAAAAATTCTCCTCTTTGGGCATAACCATAAGACAGTTTGGGCAGCTGGAAGAGTGGTTTCTGCGCAAGTTGCAGGAACTGATCACAAAACAAAAAGAAAACTATTTTTAATACAACAAAATCCAAAATGCACAAAACAGTAGTACCTTTTGGGGGCCAACTGAAAAGCACAAAATACATCATGCAAGCTTTCAGAGCTTTAGTGGCTTCTTGATCAGCCAAAGATGATCAATAGAGATTACTTTTTACTCAATGGAAGTTAGCGTTTTGTGGATTTGGGGTTTTGTTTATTTTATTTTATTTTATTTTATTTATTTATTTATTTATTTATTTTTATTTCCAGGATTTATATCCCACAGAATGATTCAAGGCAGATTACAATATATTTAAAAACATTGATTACAAAAGTTACAAATGAGTTAAATACTACTAACATTAAAACATAAATAAAAACAGCATCGTTTAAAACAGTAAAAATCATTAAACATTAAAACATCACACCACATTACTCAAATAAAGTAAGTGTGTGTGTGTGTGTGTGTGTGTATTGGCATGGCCAACATGGCTACTTCTGAACAGTGATCTCTTTAGGGGACTAAAGAATCCACATGCTACTGTCTTCCCATGTTGAGACAATCAGTCTTAATTATAATCTGAGGCCTCATTCCCACCATGATTTAAAGCGATTTGCTGATTGGATTATATGTGCCTTGTTCACACCGGAATCAGTTTCTGAACAGACTTTGTTTGGTTTCAATCACGGTGAAGTGAGGCAAATGAAAAAAAATTGCTTTTTCCAAAGACGGATCATTTGCCAGTTCTTTTGAAAAGAAATGATTTGCAAGCATGTTCAACAAGTGTGAACAATGGATCTGATCCGCATCACACTGGAGGGAAGGGACTAAAGGCAGAAGGTGAGAGTGAGAGAGTGAATGAGAGGACTCGGGAGGAGTTGGGGCTGCTGAGCTGCTCGGCCTCCATTGCCTGCTTCCTCTCTGCTGGGCAGCCAGGCAGCCAGGCAAAGGAGAAGGGTCCTGAGTGCCCCGTCCTCCTCCTGGTTTGGCCACTTTGGGGGTGCCTCTTTGCAGTGGAAGGGGTAGAAGGCAGGAGGAGGAGGACTCCTGGGGAATACAGCACTAGCTTCCCACCAGCCACGGGGAAAGAAGAAGAAAGAAGAAAGAGGAGGAGGAGAGCCAAGGGGGACCCCCCTCTGGCGCCCCTTGGCCAAAAGACCCCCCCTTAGCCTGCCTGATTTAAAATGTAAGTGGGAATGGGTCCTGAGTAATGATGAGATGCCTTCACATCTTATTTTCTAATAGGAAAGGATTTCTGGAATTTTAGGAAGTCCTTGAAAACAGAAGATGTGCTGGCTCAAATTAAGCTTCTTTGGCAGCTCGCATGTGGTTCACATTTCAAAATGAATGGAACTAATTAACACTTTTTAGACTAATATGCAGCTCAATCATAGTTATCCTTTGGACTATTGACTTTTCTGAAGTATGTGATACAGTTCTCAGCTTTAAAAGTCAGTTAAAAATGTGCATTTTTTCCCTTAAACATGCATATATTAGAGAAAACTGGGTCCAAAATCCAAAAGTTAGGGGAAATGGCAACAAAAATAAATGTGAATGTGTTTGTGTGTGAGAGAGATTATGTGTATGCAAATGTGCATGTGCATGTATGTATTTAACAGACTGATGTGCAAAAAATTAGGTGGGATGGACTGTGTCTGAAAGCATACAACATTGACATGGACTGGAAATAGACTGATTTATCTATCCATCCTTAGTCTGGACTGAGTAGAAAGACAAAGAAAAATCAGAAAAAGAAATGAGACCTGTTGTGATTTCCTACAGAGAGGATCAGATTATGTTGTGTAATCCTTGTTAAAATTTCAGAAGGCGTCTGTCCTCAAATTCTTCTGTATTGTGAAGAGAGACAATTTTGTATTCTTTTGTGCCACTGTAAAGTATGTATACCCACTGCTAGTTTTCCAGTATGTGTCAGTCTATAAAAGTATACAAAACATAAATGAAAAAAGTGGTGTGCCTTGGAAAGGTAATGCAGGCATCATGAGTGACTTTGGTTCCTGCAGCATCTAAAAAGGTATAATGATTCGTAGATACTGCAAACTAGTATTTTATGCCTATTGTGATGATAGTAGGGTTTCTAGTCTACACCACTGTTAGAAAGAGCTTCTGCCGTTATACTGTCTTAGGAAATCTACTTGTCTAATGATGATGAAAAAGTCTGTCTCTCTGTCTCTCTTTCTCTCTTTTAAGTTAAGAAAGAAAAGCCTGTGAAATCTCTGAATCCACAGGAAAAGAAAGAAAGACAGACAGAAAAAGCTCCTGCCAGCTAAATGTAGGCAGGGGAAACATCACTGATACATCTTTGGGGTGAGAGAAACAATGAAAATAACTGCAGGGACTTTGCTTATTAGAAAATAACTTAGCAGGATATTGCAGATAATAATGTGTAGACCTCCAAACCTTCAAAATAAAGTATGGAGCAGAGGTGGGATAAATTCAATAGAGCTGTGGCATTCTGAAATAATGTCAGTGATGTTCTTTGAGAGAGTGGTGTTCTGGAAGAGAGTGCAATCTAATAAGGGAATGGATATATTGTGAAAGGATATTTGCCAACTCTGTACTTATCCTAAACATTTGTGAAAGAAACATATGTAAGTGCTAGGTGACAAAGCCAGCATTTGTTTGGATAAAGCAAATATGTCCATGATGAACAAAGTATGTATGTGTGTGTATATGTTTACATACACAGTTATCAGATGAATGACCATGATGGTATATCACTGTTATCCATGCATAGGGGATGGGAAATCTATCAGTGTCACTTTATATTTAGATTTCTTTAACCCCAAGTTCTTTCCATTCTGAATACATTATTTGTGAAGTCTGGTAAATGCTTCAAAAAGGAAGTGAATGAAGGTTTTCCCTAGGGCCAAATATAATAGGTACAGTTATTATCATCATGGAAAGGACCATGTTGTACCTGCTTGCCATGCAGCTGTTCAAGATGAGGTGATAGACAAGATGGCACTCAGAAAAAAAGATGGCAATTCAGCACCAATGTAGCAGAATACATTGATTCAAACCCTGAACATTTAATCCTTCAAAGCTGACAGATCTGTCAATGTTCATTTCTTCTATATTAAGTTTTAAATAACCTCGTGCTCCTTCTATCCTGAACATCAAGAAAAGTGATGGTTCTTTTCAAAACTGAATTGGAACAAAATTCTCATCCATTCTAAAGCCACCAACCTTTCTGTATGGCCTTCAGGTTTTGATCAGGGGCATAATTTGGAGTATGCAGACAAACGGGTTCTAGCATACGCACACACAGAATTGAAGCACGTAGGCAGGAATGCCCAGAAGATGGTTTTCTGTGAAGAATCTTGCTCCAGACTGCACCGGAAAAATCCTCCCACATGCAGGCTGCTGCCTTCAGCTTGGAGAAATGAATAGCTGGACAGTGAGACTTCACTCAGTGAGGGCTTTAATCTTTATTGCAAATATTTACAAAGATACATAGAGTATCAGACATCCGTCTTGAATACTCACAGTTATACAGACCATGCAAGTGGCAACATGGTGAGGACGGGGCCGTTCCAGGTGCCAAGTGACTGAGCCCTCCTCTGCCCCTCAGCAACCCAGGCTGCTCAAGCACACCATTTCCCCTTAGAGCAGCCCAAAAATTGACAGGATATGCAATCCATTGGTATTGCAACTCCTTGCCTCATTGAGCTACCTATAATTGCAAGTAGTTGCAAATACAATGGATTACATATTCTGTCAATTTTTTATTAGAAAAAAATATCATGCACCCATAGGTCACACCACAAGCATAAAGGAGAGCTGGGGGGGGGGGATCGCTGATTTCCCAAAACTGAAGAGGGATGGTAAACAGCCCTCTGCCATTTGTCCCTCCCCTTCAGAATGATGCGTTCGTTTCCACTTGTTGAACACATTTCAGAATTGATTCTTTTTAAAAGAACCACCCAAAAATGAGTGTCAGGAAACTGTGGTGTTTTTTTTTTTTTTTTTGCGTTTTCCTCGCTTCATTGCAATTGAAACCGAGCTCAATAGGATCAGAACCAGTTTCAAGTGGGACCAATTTAAAGCAATTCGCTTTAAATCATAGTGGGAATGAGGCCTATGGATACCAAAATCTGTGGATGTTCATGTCCTGTTATATACAGTGGGGTATCAAAATGGTGTTCCTTTTATAAAATGACAAAATTAAGCTTCACTTTTTGGAACTTACATCTTTTTAGAATATTTTCAAGGTGGGTATGATTGAATCCATGGATAAAGAATTCATGGATACAGAGGGCCAACTACATATGCTAAATGTATTGCATAAATCAGAAAGCATTGCGATTTCTTTTCAAAAAGCTGACAGTACAATATGTCTAGGCGAGAAGGAAAGGTAAAGTTAAAATAGTCACTATGCCATCTGAAGCAAGTAGAGAACTGTGCATGTCAAACACACATATATACACACAAGGATTTACTGTCAGCTGTCTCAATTCCCTCTGCAGTGCCAATTTATCAACTCATACTCATTAAGAATACATCTGCTTACAGTCTCCTGGGAACTGATAGGCCTCTGCATGGTATCTCATTTGTAGGACCCTACCATAATCTCTTGTGAAAGCAGCATGCAATTATTAGAATTTTTATTCATTTCATACTCCATACTGTTTTCTTTCAGAGTTGCTGCCATCTGTTCAGTGGGCATCCATGCTCCCAAGTTCATTGGACAGGTGAACCAATTCCTTTCAAACCAAATGCAGTGAAAGGTATCCCAGCATCCAGAGATATCCTGCGAGTCATGATCCACCAGTTTTAACATGTCTATTATTGTTCACTTACCAAAGGACTATCCAGAAAACAAGGCTGTCATGCTTGACAGAAAAGATTTGGAAATGCTTTTTCTTCTTTAAATTATATAGTTAGACAATTGTCATTCATTATTTGTGAGGTTACCAGAGGGTAGACTTCTTCAGTGCAATTTCATTTAGAATACAGCTGCTTCTGATATTATGGTGGTGACTCTTTTCTCAGCATGCTGCTGTTCATTTCTGAATCTCCCCACTGGCTTTTAGAAGTTTTGATATTGTGGGTTTTGTTAATAAACAAGCAACTTAGATTTACTTGCTTGTTATTTCTTGAACTTTTATTAACTTCCATTTGCTTCCTCACTTTGACCTGAGTCTGCTACTATTTCCTCCTCAGTCCCTTGTGACTTTCTTTTTAAGGTTTTCGGGTTTCATTTTACCAAGAATCAATTCTACTTTAAAGTGTGTGAAGATTCCCCCCCCCCCCCATGAGAGAAATATATATGTTAGAAAACTCAAAAATGCACATGAATTTTGCACAGGGCTGCATCAAATATTCACTGTTTTCAATATCTGTGTTCCCACTGGCAATTTCAGAGAAGTAGAAGTTTCACCTGAAAAATGTTTCCATTATCCCCTTTTAACTCACCCTTTGTACCCACAGGTGGGAATAGAGTTGGGTGAAGAGAAAGAAATGATACAGTTAGTGGATAAGTTCATAGAAGATCTGCCTTTATCTAGGAAGTCTAGAGCAGTGGTTCTCAAACTTTGGTCCTCAAGGTGTTTCGGACTTCTATTCCCAGAAGCCCTAACTAGTTTGGCTCACAATCAGGAATTGTGGGAGCTGGAATCCAAAACATCTGGAGGACCAAAATTTGTGAAATACTGGTCTAGAGGCGGACGTCTTCCCTCTAATCCTCTTAGGAATCAGCTCTTCCCCCATCTCAAAACACTGACTGAGGAGGAAAGGATAAAAAGGATAAAATAGCAGAACATGTTGAAACAAAATTCTGTTGAGGCCACTGTTGGCCACTGTTATGTATGTACAATTCTTTCTACTCTACTCCCACCCTCACACACAGCCCAGAATTGGTCCTCCAAAGCAAGCAAGACTCTGTCGTTCAAGTGTGCTTAGTGTGATTGTTTCACCCTAATGTTTCCTTGGTACCATTTTCTCTTCTTCAGGCTGTTCCTTTTTCTGCTTCCAGAATGAGTCAGGGGTAAGATCCATCCAAGAGGGTGAATGAATATAATGATGTCATGAGACTGTCTGAAATAATAGATAGCAGGAAATAAACAGCTAGATTTGGTAGTGCATTGATGATATTGATGTGGGAAATTGACAGTGAGGGCAAGTGAGGACAATTAGCTTCCCCCCCCCGAACTTATTTTAAAAAATATTTTTGTTGCCTTTGAGAATATTCAAAGGAGATGTCCTCTGTGTTTTTAAAATAGTATTCTCAAGGAAAACCGCTAACACTAAAATGGGGGAAATATGGCATACTCCTTTTAACTAAAACAGAAGCTTAAGAAAAACAGTTATATTTTAGAAGGGGAATAAATGCTGGTGGCCCTCCACGTTTGTGGGTTTTACATTTGTGGTTTTGATCATTTGAGACTTTGTAGCTGTTGCTTAACAAGGTCAACTTCTTCACACACACCCCTCACCCTTCCTCCCAGCCAGCAAACATCAACACCATACATTCCCCTGGTTTGCCAATGAGCATCCTCCTCATTTCCAAAGACCTTCACTTTGAATCTGATGTTTGCAGCCACCCCCAGGAGGATTCAACTTCTCTCCCCTTCTCCTTCTCTCCCTCTCTCCCGACCAGATAAAAGCAACACCATATCTTCCATTTGTGATGATGGTTGTGAACATTGGATTCAGAGTGAAGAGACTTTGAGAATTAGGAGAATGCAAAGTTTGTCAAAGTGGGAAAGATATGGTCTTGGCTTTGTTTGGCCGAGAGGAAGGGGAGGGGGAGGAGAGAAGGTGGATCCTTTGCAGCCATGGCTGCTAACGTCAGGTTGAAAGTGAAAGCACTTTGGAAATGTGGGGGAGGCTATGTATTTCAAGGTTGCAAAGAGTTGTGGGTGGTGCTCTTGGTGGGAGAGGATTCTATCATTCATGTTGGGGGAGGGGGCTAACATATTCACGGTTTTTCCACTTTTATGGGGGTCCTTGGCTCCTAACCCCGTAAATGTAGAGGAATGACTATATAAATGGTGATAGAAAGGTTTCATTAGAAATAGGAGAGCTTTCTGGCTTACCTTGAAATGCTTCTCTTGTGTTCATGTCAACCAGCTAAGTGCTTCTGTCCTATTCAGTTGAAATAAATGATGTTGCCTTCTGGGTCAGAGACTATTCATGAAAGGGAAAGGATTCAAAATATTGTTCCCCTGATTATCATAATACAGTCTATTTCTTGCAGTATACAAAAATTACAAGGGCTTGGCACTAAACTTTAACCTTTGATCTTGTCACTCTGACCTAAGGAGAAAAATTATTCTGAACCAAGTTAGACTTAAGGCCAGTGGTTTATTGACTGTGGAAGTAGTTTTAACTGCTGTGTC
Organism: Phrynosoma blainvillii; assembly: GCA_026167975.1. Taxonomy (NCBI): domain Eukaryota; kingdom Metazoa; phylum Chordata; class Lepidosauria; order Squamata; family Phrynosomatidae; genus Phrynosoma; species Phrynosoma blainvillii. The sequence continues at coordinate 212,731,731 of JANUYF010000004.1, read as the reverse complement.
AAAAAAGCAGGAATTGGGAACAATACAGCCAAAATGTTTTATTTGGGCAATACAAATACAATCAAATCAAAAATATCACAGATTTTCATACATTAGTAAGAAGTTACTGTACACTTGAACAGTTGCCATTTTATACAGCTAACAAAGCTTTACCTTTAATAAAATGTATTTTCCTCTCACATAAAATATACACTTTTCACTGACGTATTTTACATCATACACCTCTCTGGGATAAGAAACATTTCACAAACAATGCACAACAGAGGCCATCTTCTCTAAACCCATACAAAATATTACATTGAAGCAAGAAACACTGTAATATCCTACTATAGGCCTGCTGCCCTCAAAGTCATATTCTGTTGCTACTTAAAATACTACATGCATCATAAAATGCTGTACATCGATTGAAGATTGGACACATCAGAGTTGTACAGCACTCCACACAGTACTTTAGAATATTAAGCTTCTAGTTAGATCAGTTGCACACTTGCATGTTTCCTTGTTTCCAAATATGTGCAATTCACTCAATGGCCCAAATATTAAATACCAAGTTTTAGTAGCAAAACACCAAGAACTCTTACCTAGTGCTTCTGTGTGCCTTGAAGGTGTGCAGTTCACAATAATCTAATATTTAAAGATTTATTTTTTATTCACAGGCACTTGCCTCAATTGAGATTGGTCTAGGTAAATGTGTTAGAGGGCCCTTGGACATGGATACAGTTTCATCCATACAACAAGCTCATTATGAGCTCAAGAAAAGCAGATATCAAATTTCCACCCTGTGTATTTAAATCACTGCTAGATTGCATCATGTTCGAGGGGAAAAAACCAACACATTTTCCATGGATGAAGCAGGAGATCCACTAGGTCTTATGTACATGTTGAATGCATTCCCAACATTTATGCACATGAGCAATGCATTTCTGCCACATGTATTTCCTGTGCAAAGCATCCTCAAATCTCGATATTAGCTCCATATTTTATTGTGAGACCATGCCTTCTCATTTGTTCTTTGATGTGGATGAAAAACACATGGCCTATAACTAAAAGTTGTATCACTTTGTATCATTGTACTAGGCATGCTCTGCTTAATATCACTTCCAGAAACTCTGAATTAGGGAAATATGCCTACTTCTACAAAACCCACTCAAAGCCAATAAAAGATTTCCTGTATACCCTGAAATGCATTCTTTGTGGGGAACCATAAGTTGCAAAATGTATAAATCTGAGCTAACAAGCAGGGAGAATAGCCTTTATAGTAGCATGTCACAGATCTGTGGTAGTATCATCCATTTTCTTACTATTCATAATAACATAAAGGAGGAAGGAAAAATTTCTTCCAGGAAACATTCCAGCTCTCCTGCAGTCCAAAGAACAATAGCAGCAAGTCTCTTTTATGCTGCAAAGTTTCTATATGTTTGCTGGGGAATGATCAAGAGATAATTTCTATAATGTCATCTTCTTTATAGAGCAGATGATGGAAAGTCCAGTGATGCTTGCCAGGTAATGCTAGGCTCATACTCATTTCAGTGGAATTTTCGCCTAAGCAAGCATTCATAAGATGGAAGCTTTAGGCTCAAACTACATGTGATGAAGGTTATTTTAAGAGCAAAAAGGGTTTATAAGTTTATAAGCTGAGTCCCTTCTCCCCAATTTCTCATGGCTGTCCAAGTCTCATACAGTAAGGGAGCCTAGAAATGAGAGGAACTGTGGGGAGACAAGCTACTGGAGAGGAAAAAGTTCATGCCTTATCTCCACTCTTAAAATTGAGTCCGCACTACCTTCTTCATACAAAGTTAGGCTAGTCCTTGAATGAAATAAACAGATCTCCCAGCATTATGTGTTGTTTGAGAAACACAATAAATGTCAAGTCAAATTGCTTCCACAGAAAGTTTTATAACTGTCTGACTTCTTAGTTAATTACAATCAATTTGAAAAGCTTATTGTGGAAGGCAAATGTCTTCCATTGCATTGTATGTTAAATTTAGGATTTTTTAAAATTAATCAAGCATTTTAGAACTCTTTTACAATTGCTCTAAGTATCTTTTAGTTTCACCATTTTTAAAAAAAAAAAATCAATTGCACATAGTTAAAATGTTAGTTCACATGGACAGGCTCAGTATGTATTGTAGCTTTCCTTCTAGAAGATCATTTAAAATTTGTATTTCTCTGGTAAAGAAGCAGTTTTCCAGGAATCAAGGGCACTGACAACAGTGATGTAGCACCATTGATTTGGCAAGAATTCTGTTTTTAATGGAAATGCATCAGTCAGTATTAACTTAGACAACCATTTAGGTGTATTCATGGATCTATTGCTGCATCTCTACAATATGAAAGCAGGAGGTGGAGAACCACAGAACCTTCTAGGCTTGGGCCAATATCAGTGCAGTGAATATTTGTTGGTAGACCTGGTTATTTGAGATAACAGTTTCTGCAAGTGTTAATCAACATTCAAATATCAATACTCTTTTCTGACCTCAGTTTCTTATTTTGCAGAGTTTCTTGCTTATCTTGTTGTCAAACTGACTTTTTGTAATAACATCCTATATATCCTACTTAACCCCATTTTTAGGAAGAAATTCCCCAGGGAAGAGTTCTTCTATTCCCCCCCCCCCCAAGTTATATTTGGAACCTCCTCTAAATAAGGCATCTTTTATACTTTCTTGACTCTGAATCAAACAAAACTTTCTGTTATGTTGATGGGTTATATCTAGAAGAATTTTGAAACCAGAAATTTGTATGTTTTGCTCAGAGCCTAATGTTGTGCTCTGGTTGTAAAATAAATGCAATTTTGTGTGAGTTGGAAGGAATAGAAAATCTTAATTTGATTATTGCCATCCACTATTAAATGATATGTCTGTTGTCTGATGTTGGTAGAATATTATGAGTGAGGAATGGATGCTGTAACATAGAAGCTACATGCTCCTGTAAGTGAGTACCTGATGTATAGCATACTCTAGCAATGCAATAAGACTTCTTTCTAGAGTGAAATTCTTCATTTATTTTAGATGAACTGCACTGGCTTGAATCAGGCTATGAAGAATCAAATATTTGTGAAACAGTATGTATCATAATTATTGGCGCAACACAGTTTGAACGGGCACTGACCCAGGTGGCTGTTTTGGTCCGTGTAACTAATATGGATCTGTTTAGCCCTGCCCCAGCAGGATGTTGAGGGAATCATCTCTAGTATGGTGACTGATATTTTAAGTGGGATTTGGTGCTGCTTAATTCATTTATGTCTTCCATAAATGCTTCACATACCCCATGTCTGACCCTTTGTTATATAAAAAGATCAGTTTCTTGTCTATTTACTGTGATTTTTGTCTTTTGATTTAATGCAGTTTAATTCAGGTAGACAACACAATTTCTAGCAATAGAGTCAGTAATTGCTGTTCTCTGGAGGTAAATCTCATGAAAACAAGTAGCTGATTGCTTGGGAAAAGTCCTTTTTTGCCATCATGCTGTCACAGGGTGTATTAGGTAAAATGGAGTGTCTATCCCTCTCTCCCTTATTGTGAAAATGAATAAAGAAAGAGAATCAATGTTTCTTATGCACCATTGGGACTTGTAAGTGAACAGAAACAGATAGATTGTGATCTGACTTCTTGCCAAATCAACTTCATGTGAGCCAATGGATTAGAACATAATGAGGTTCAGAGTACTAACCCAAGTTAATATCACCTTCTGCTCACATAAACCAGGCTAAATGAGTATCCCTGTCTCACAGCTGTTTATTAGAGGTGCTCTGCCAATGGAATATTTGCTGCTCAAATATGTACACTATCTGCCAGTAGAAAGATGAGGACATGGCATCTTATGATCATGACAGGAAAGTAGGAGACCTTGCCTTTTCGACCGAAAGTGTGGAGTTGTCTCTACACTGTATACAGCTCTACACAAAACAACACTGAATGTGTGTCCAGCATGCCCCAATTTTATGGTCCATCATTTCATAACATAACATTTCCACCAGTCTGATCCTTCCATCTCCACAGAAAGGATACTCAGCTTTCATCCAATCCTGTTCTATTTTGCTTTAGGGCTTGAAGTAATAAAAGAAAACCTGATTTTTACTATGATCTAGTTTTTAACTGAGATATATCAACTGTGAAAAGTTTTAAAAAGAAAGCTTTCTTGATGTGATTAAGTGAGGAGCACCTGGGTTCTGAATTTTTAATAAATAAATAAATAAATAAATTTGCTGGGATGAGATTTGGCAAGGAAAAGGTTAGGAAAAGAAGAAGAAAAGACAACCATTATGGAGAAGGCCTATGTCACCCATTGAACATGCTCTTTCTTTTACTTTATTTCAAAATAGTAAGCAAAGGCCTAAAAACAGCATAAATCATTGAATCAATGTGACTTTGGGCCTCGGCAGACGACTAATAAGGTCTTCTTGGAGGCAAGGAAGAGGAGGAGCAGCCGCACGAGTGGCGCCCCTTCCTCCTCCAAAGGTTGCCCTCGGAGCTGCCGGCCCTCCGCACGGCCGGTGCTCCGGGGGCAACCTCCTGCCGCAGCATCCTCACACGCTGCGGCGGAAAAGCCAAGGAAAGTGCGCCCAATGCGTTTAGGGCACACTTTCCCTGACTTCTGAAAGGAGTGCCAATTTGGCGCTCCTTTCAGGGACGCCTCCCCGACGTCCTGGTCTGCATCCCCCCTTAGATGAGTGTAGAGTTAAGTTCCCATAATTTCAGTGGGTCTAGCTCAGCTGGGATTTATCATTGGATTTAGGTAGAGTCACCATAATAGCCACTGTGTTGATCAGCCATGTTTTGAAATGTATTTTCACAATATTAAAAGAAACAAATAAAGTAGAGGATTAGCCTGGGCTTATTTAGTTCATCTAGAATGCCTTGAGACAATCAGACTGAAACCCTTCTGGCTTTGAAAGTCTCCTAATTCCTCCCACATTTCCACCTTTAGAATGTGACTAAACAACAGACTCCATGGCTTCCATATAAATCAGATTCTCAACTCACCCCAGCACACTTATTTTTTCTTAGCCTTAAGGTGAAGACAAAAACTTGGTGCACTGTTTTCTGAACTTTGGTTTGGTGCAATGAAATCATTTGCCCTAATTTAGATTTTATGTTTATAATTTACCGGTATATATTCTGATCAATACTGCTGAAAATCCTAGGGATATGAATCTTAGAATTTTTTTTTATAAAAGAACTTTTTTTTTTAGTTTAAGTGAGCATCATATATCAGCATCAGCTAATATCAAAGCCAGTAACAGTAAAACAACAGAAAAGTTCGCACTGAAATGGCTTACATTTCAGTGGAATGGAAAAACCACTCTGGATTTTAGCTCCATCTTATGGAATCCTGAGATTTGTAGTTTTCTGTGGAACTGGAGCTCTCTGAAAGAGAAGGCTAAATATCTGAGAAAACTACAAATTCCAGAATTCCATAGCATTGAGCCATGGAAGTTAAAGCAGAGTCAAACTGCATTAACTCTGCAGTGCAGACACAGCCTGAAATGTTCAGAGTCACCACCCCAGAGCAGGATCCTGGAGAGGAACCCAAAGTGAAGCTTATCGCTTGGCTTAAGAATCTTACCTCTCTCAGTTTAAATTTAGTTTGGGCTGCATCCTGATCTTATCAGAAGGTTTTTGCCATCGAATTTGCCACTCAAATACATCCCGGGTGCATCGCAATTTCTAGGAGTGCTCCGGTGGCCATTTTCTTAAGCCAGAAATCTCCCAGATCCAAAAAAAGTCATGGGGAGTGCTCCTGGAAGTGGGGATTCACCCAGGATGTATTTGGGTGGCAAATTCAGCAGCAAAAAACCTTCTGATGAGATCAGGATGCAGCCCAAATTGAAATTTAAACCCGCAGAGGTAAAATGGATTATTAAGCCAAGTATAAGATCCAGTGTTCTTGCCATCATTGCATCATCATGATATCTTTCCCCCTCACTCCAAAAGAAATTATTCTATTGTACAACAGAAATAATGTTCTACATGGGGTATAAAAGCAAAGTGTTATGCAAATAGTTGTTTTAATAGTTGACATGGAGGAATTGTGTTTAAAAAGGATGAATCATTTTAGCCTCTCCCTTCCATTTTCTTTAGGATTTTAAACCTTATTTTGCTCTTAAGTAGCTTTGGCATTGAAAACTACTTCTGCAGAATGATTTACCCAATGTGAGAGGAGCCCTACTGTGTAATTCTTGACAAATTTCACAGTGTGCAACATCACATTGGAGGCAGGTTTCACTACTCACTGATTCCATTTTTGCAGTCCGGCTTACGCTGACTCATAATTAAATAGCAAAACCCATGCAGTGTAAAGGTCAAATGCTTTAAATGTGTCAATAGAAATGCTGTATATGTTTATGATTCAAATTACTTTACAGCAAAGTCAGCATAAAACAGCCTGCACATCTGTTGAGCTAACAATGAAGACTCAAGCTAATGATTTGTAAGTTAAGCATTAAAAGGCATTGAAGGGTGGAAAGCACTGTATGTAGCTTTCAAAATATATAGCTATACATGAGCATTTACAATCACCTTACAGTCAGGGTAAAGTTAACACTTTCTGGATGGCTCCAATTTTTTGCTCACTTACCTAGGACGAAGGCTATTTGAAATCAGCAGGGCTTGCTTATGGATACAGGATTGTGCACTAAGTCATGTCTTTCTGCCTACGTCTAACACTGCCTAATACAGTGGTACCTCTACTTACGAAATTAATTCGTTCTGACAGCCATTTCGTAAGTAGAAAATTTCATAAGTAGAAGCAAATTTAACATTGAAATGCCCTAATCCGTTCCAGGCCCCCAGATTTTCTGCATCACTTTCTTGGGGGCCATAGTGTTGATGGATATCAGAAACCAAAAATACAATTCTGGAGATCAAAAGCCAAAAATATCACAAGCCAAAAATACAGTCCTGAATATCAGAAGCCACCGAAGCCAAAAATACAGTCCTGGAGATCAAAAGCCAAAAATACAGTCCTGGAGATCAGAAGCCACAAATATCAGAAGCCAAAAAGCCACAAGCCACAAGCCACAAGTCCTACCTTCCTGGATCTCAGAAGCCACCAATTTCGCTAGCCACACTTCCTCTCCTCTTTCGCAAGCCCAAACAGTGCTGCCTAGCTGAATTTCGCTAGGCAAACACTTCCTCTTTCGCTAGCCAATACAGTGCTGCTTTGCTAGATTTCGCTAACCAATGGCATGCCACAAAATTCGGAGAGCAGCTCGTTCGTGCCAATTTCGTAAGTTGGAACGCTTTCTTAAGTCGAAGCAAATTTTTTCGGGAGGCACGTTTCGTAAGTCGAATTTTTCGGTAGAAGAAGCATTCGTAAGTAGAGGTACCACTGTACTTGGAACAGAGACATTGATTTCTATCAGGCTTATATCCAGTTTAAGCAACCTTGGAATTACAACAAAAGGTGACCTTGATCCTGGCCACATTCTTCAAGATCACTTAAAGTTTAGCAGTTGTGAACTCTTAACACCTTTTAACTACCAGGGTGTAGACACCATCAGAATGGTTAAAAGATGGATCTTTTTTTCTGCATCTGAGGAAGTAGACTTCAGTGTACAAAAGCTCAGTGAAGCACTAATTCTAGTTGACTCACATTTTAATTGTAGGGCAACCATTATTCTATGTTGTTTTTTGTCAAATATATAGCGCTCCTGCCTCAAAGAAATACTAGCTATCAGTAACTCCAAATAGCTAAAAGTTTCAGAACTTTTATAATCTTGTCAAGAAAGGGACTTACTTTTAAAAAATTACTGGTGTATACTCTCATAAGATAAAGGTAAAGATAGTCCCTTGACATGAATATTTAGTCATAACCGACTATAGGGGGTGGTGCTCATCTCCATTACTAAGCCAAAGTGTCCAAAGACAACTCCAGTGGTCATGTGGCCAGCATGACTGCACCGAATGTTAGCTCCCCACTGAAGTGGTACCTATCTATCTACTTGCATTTGCATGCTTTCAAATTGCTAGGCTGGCAGAATGGGTCTCGAACTGCCAACCTTTCAATCATCAGAATTGGCATCTTAACCACTAAGACACTCTCATACATTTTCAAATAAATAATGTTTGTTTGCTAAGCAATCAAGACTATAATAAACTGGGTTGTTTTCCAAGTCTGAGAATTCTCTGTATATCATTCGGTGCTAAACAGACCATTAAAGGGAAGGTGGCTTATACCAGACTATTTGTTTTTATCTTGCTCAGTGCTGTCTACTTTTCCTGGTAATGGCTTCAGATAGATATGCTTTGCATGTCAACTGCTCCATAGACCCTTTAACTGGAGATGTCATTCTGAGATAACCAAACACAGTTTTGGAAGGAATATCTAGTGGGAACACCTCTTCTAGATGTTCTTCCATCATCTGTATGAGAAGCTGGATTTCCTCCCCAAACACTTGATTCTTCAGGATAAGGCACTAAAGGATAGGGTCACAAAAGTGGAAACTGGAGAGGACTCCTTTACCGTTAATGGTTATGTGGAAGAGGGAATTTCAGCAGCCACTGCTTGTTACCTGGTTGTATGATGATTAGCACTTGCTGAAATTTCCTCTTCTGCACAACTTTTACAGAGATAGGAGCTCTCTCCAGTATTTACTTTAGAAATCCTGTTAAATGAGAGATGGACAAAGTATGGCCCTGGAGCTGCATACTGACCCTTTATGTGGCAGCACCATCCCTCCCCATACTGGCACTTAAAATAAACAATTAAAAGAAAGGGCTACAAGTAAAAGAGGGTGACTTGCCTTTCCTGGAATCCTCAAAAAATGGCCATCTTGTAGGTTGCTGTGGGGTACTGCGGTCCTGTTGAACGTTTACACACACACACACACACACACACTTTTTTTAAACCAGAAATGAACTTACAGCCATTTTGCCCCCTATTTTGGAGGGCATTTTTGGCAATCGGTGCAGTCCTAGGATTCTGGGGCAGAGAATTGCCTCCTGGCCTTATTGGAATTGCCCAACCTTGTATGATTCACAATCAGATCAAGCTCATTTTCACCCAAAAGAAGTTGATGATAATTCAAGGTTCAGAAACATCAAGCCCAGCAGAATTTAAAGTAGCATCATTTGGAGTCAATTGAAATCTCCCAGACAGAGCAATGTGGCTGCACCTAGAACATCCATGTCCATCTTCTACTATCTTCTACCATGGAGTCATTATGTGGGTTTAGGGATGTCACAATTGTCTCAAAGTCTACCATATGCTAAATGGCAATAATAATGAACTTGCATGTAATGCCTTTAGTGAAATTAGTAGTGCTAAAATACTAGAAGTAATTTACTCATAGAAGTAAATGTATAACCCCATTTATCTGGCAGGAGAGAATATTGCTTTCTCATCTCTAACTGGTTCTCTTATAGACAAATGAAAGCAATACAGAGAAAGCCTCTTAATCAGGTGACCAAAACAGATTGTAACAGATTTTTAACAAATTCAGAATCAAAATGTATATATTTCACCCAATTAGGATGTACTCCTAGACATATGTAAATGAAAGTAATTGAATCTGAAGTTATTTTCTTCAAATATGAACATAATGGTATCTTATATCATGCTTGGTTCAGAGAAGTCACATTCTCACCTCAAATACAGGAAAAAGGTATGGTTAATCTCTGTACATTCTCCTTCAATTTTTCTCTGACACAGTTTTGACTCCTTTGATATAGACAGGCCTACCTGTGAGCTCTTTCTTATTTCCAGTGTTTGAGTGCTGTTTCATAGCACAACTTTGTCTGAATGTTGCTTACAATAAATGCAGGCCAATTAAAATAGTAAATAAAATAATTAGCCATAAAATCAAAAGGAATGCAAAAAACAAAACTGAGTGCAACCCCAAAAATGAAACCACAGATTTTAAAATTAAATGCAAAGAATATATTATTTACTGAAAAAATACTAACTGCACAGAAATGCCATCTGATGCCAAAAAGACCACAGGTTTCATGCCAGCTGAACTCCTCTGGAAATGCTGCTCCATATCTGAGGTGCCAGGAACCTGGTAATCTCATAAATCTGAGACAAGAAAGCATTAGCTCCAAAGCATAACTTAAGTACAGTCTTCTATCAAAGAGCATCACTTGGCCATAACAAAGACTACAAAATGGGGATATGCTAATCTTACAGCTATAGGATTCAGTAAAACTCGGGAGACAATATAGTTTGGTTTATAATGGACTGATATGTCTACTAATGATAAAGGAAAACCACAGGAAAGCTATTGTCCTTGAAGTTAGGATGGCCAAATTTGCTAATGGAAGTTTTATGTTGTCATCAATGGAAACGCTCGAGCATTCAGATTTCTGACTTTACTTTAATGTCAGTAATTGTAAAAGAAAAACCACAGCAAAAACAAAAGCAAATTTACATTTTATGACTTTATTCCCAATAGGCAGAATAGTTTAGAGGACAGACAACAGTCCTAGAAACAGTTCTAGGAATTGTAAGGTACAATCCCAACTCAGCTTGGACAGCCCGTCAGAACATGGAAATAATTCATGACAAATAATGGACTACCTGTAATTAATCTCTGTGTTCAGTAACTAAGGCAGAATTAATTTACATAATGGTTGTTATGTGAAAAGGGATATCTTTTACTCCTTTGTGTTAGAATCTCATTTACTTTTATAGTCAAAGGCTTGCTTCCTAGGATGGGTTTGGGGCACATACTAAAGGCATTGAGTATTCTTAGGATTCTTTTTAAGGAAAGAGTAACAAAAATCACCTTTTTCAATAACCTTTGAATACCAACATTTTACATTTTACTGTTAAATATGACATAACTACTTTTTGTATATTGGTACAGTAACAAATTACTTTTTAAAATAACTCTTTCAGGCATTGATAGCTCTGTTCAGTCATCTATGTTATGAAAGAGGACACAGACCAGTCTCCCACATTCAACAGACATTTAATAAAGGGGAAGCATACAGTCAAGTAATTTTAGTGGCAACTTGGGGCCTTTACAGACTGCCAGAAACAATGCAGCTTGAGGCCACTTTAACTGTCCTGACTCAGTGCTACGGAATCATGGGAACTGTAGTTTATTGTGGCACCAGAGCTCTCTGACAGAGAAGGCTCAATGTCCCAGAAAAAAAAATACAGTTCCCATGATTCCTTAGCACTGAGCCAGGACAGTTAAAGCGGCCCCAAACTGCATTATTTCTGGCAATCTGTAACGGCTCTAACTTAAAGAAAGAAGATGGCAGCATGAGCTTTTGTAGACTAAAGTCTACTTCCTCAGATGCATATGGTGGAGTGGAAGCTAGGGGCAGACATATATATGCCATTAGTATGTGAAAATGTCAATCCAAATTTTAAATCCTTTGTGTATGAAAATGAAGTGGCAAGTCCAGTTTTAACGATGGTAGTTTGTGAACAAAGGCATTGGAAACTAGCCTTTATGTGTGGAAATGGAGTGGCAAATACATTTTTGCATTGCAAACTAGTTTGTAGGTGAAGAGAATAGGTAGGAGTAGGATGCCCTCATGAGGATGGGATAAGATAGTGTTGAAATGTGTGTAGTGTGCCAGAAAGCCATTGTCTTTGTTCAATCCATTGCTGAGGGACTGTAGTCTTTAGCTGAGCTCCAATTCTGCTATTTCTCTTTCTAATTCTGCTATTTCTGCCTTTGTAGTTCTTTCGTTCAAGAACCACTGTTCTGAGGTCTGAGATGGTATGCCCAGGGAGATTGAAATGTTCTGCCACTGGTTTTTGTGTATTCTCATTCCTAATATCTGATTTATGTCCATTTATCTTTTGGCACAGTGACTGGCCTGTAGATGTAGAGTGCTGATGGGCACTGATGAAACAGTATGGCATAAATCACATTAGCATTATGGTGAACTGGCTACCATAATATGATTTATCCCAATGATCCTGGATACAGCCTGCAGGGATAGTTTACAGTCAAGGAACAGTTTGCCACTATCCAGGTAGAAAGGTGCTCAGGCTTCGCAGTAAAAAATACAAAGCAAATGTGCATTAGGACTGGGTAACTCCATTATGGGGTAACTCCATATGCAGTGCCACAGTGGGACCCCAAGACCCCTCAACTATTGAGCTGAATGGAGGTGGGGGAAGCTGGACAACTGAAATCCACTAGCTAACTGCTTGGTAAACCCCTCTAGTTCCATATCATCACATTTTAACTGTTTTCCTGTTCCACATGCAATAAAAAATTAGTTTTTCTGCCAATCTCATCTCCATTTTGGTTCATTTTTACTGACAAAGATATCCAAGAAAGACAAGTAATTAAGTTTGACATTCTCTGGAAGTGAAGCAGAAGTTTATAATGAAGGGTAAGCACCCTTGAAATAGTCAGAAAGTGTCATTCTTTGGGCATTAGCCTGAAAATTAGTATTATGAAACTTGATATTCACTGAGAGGCATCAACACCATATTATCACTGGCTAGTACATATCTTTTCTCTCTGAAAGTTATTGAACCAATTCATTAGAAGGTGTAAATTAGCTGGGCTTCATTGCCTTACATTAAGTTAGTGGAGTTATATTGTCTGGGCCTCACAGGAGACATTAAATGGGAAATGTTCTGGGTTGGGATGGTGAATACAGAGGCCCAATGTCCATTTTAAATCTACTACAATGTTACAAAACCAATATCAGGTTAAAATTAGGGTCAAGAGGAACAGTGAGAATATTTATAGAAGTATGTTTTCCCCTTGCTGATCTTTCTGTGCTAAGGCCCTGCTACTGTTTTCACATGGATGGCAGACATTGTGCAGTGAGCCATAGTAGGCGGGAGCTTCTGGGGATTCAAGTTCTTTTTGTGGAATAAAATAAAGACAGTGAAACATGCTCTTTAGCATAGATATTGGTATAGAGTTTTATGAGACTTGAACACTGAATATGAAAATACCACATGCATACCTGGATATTAATTTTCAAGCATGATGGTTACTTTTTATACCCTTAAAAGTAGACTGTATATCTATATTATTTCCAAGAACATATCTGTAGTGCACTATTGTAGTACTTTAATACCATTTTAATGACTTTGGCTCCATCCTACAGAATTCTAGGATTTATATTTTGGCCACGTTCTTTGTAGTTCAGGACACTGGAACAATGCTTTTTAAGTACCTCACCATCAACCACAAATCCCATGATTTCATAGGAGATATGACCATTAAAGTAATAACAAGTGTATACAATGTTGTAGTGCAGAGGCACTCCACAAATTCTACAAACAACACATTATAGAGCATATTGATGTGCCACACATTTCTTTCATGATTTTACCAAGGAAGTAGAGCACCCAGAACTGTACCCTTGCATTGGTTTAATGTAGGGCAACATTTGTGATGAGGAAGATTTTCTTTGAGCTGCCTGATGTGGAACATTAATTACACAGATGGAATGCAGGTGCAAAAATCTATTTCTGTACAGATACAGCAGAGCACATTTCCTTTATCTTTCAGTGTGCTGTTCAAAGAAGCAGTTTGTTCAGCTTATTTATTATTATGGACAGAATTGCATTTCTGTTACAATGCATGTGATATCGCTGAAATTTCTGAGTGAGGTGGTGTCTGTGTATTGACTATGTACAGATTGAGAAAGGCTGCTATGAGAAGCTGCCATCCTGCTAGTGACATATATACATGTGCAGCTTTTTAGGGGATAGGGCTCAACGGTGCAAAGGACTATCATAAACCTCCTTCCTGACAGCTGTTAAGCATCCAGGAGGGACCACAGCTGCTGCTACTAACTAGTGGGGAAGGGAGGGAGTGGGGAGGCAATCCAGACAGGGTGACTAGATGTCCTCCTTTTCCAGAACATGTCCTACATTTCAGCCTTCTGTCCAGGAGGAATTTCAAAATGTCCTCCATTTTGAGCATCACTAAAAAAACACAAGCTGATATTTATATGAGTGTTTTTAGCTTTTATTTGGAATGCCGTACATTTTTCTTGAATGCCCTACATTTTGCAGTGTATTGTCCTCCTTTGTGGTTATGACATCTGGTCATCCTGAATTCAGAGGAGGGAGAAATGGCTTTTCTAGGCTGCAAGGAAAAGGGAAATATGGGTGCCTTCAATTTGGGAGTATACCATCATTTCTTCCCCCCTCCAAGCCTAGACCAACTGCTTCTCCTTCCTCTGAATTGCCTCCCTTTCCCTCTCCTCCCTAATAATAAGCAGCAGCAGTGGTCCCTTCCAGGGTTTGACAGCTGCCAGTGGTGGACGAGGACAAATAGAAATGAGAAATCCTGCACCACTTTCTTAATGCAGGATTTTGGCCAGAGTATTAGGCCCCACTCAGTATAAGACTTTGGGGTTATTTGCACTAGAAAATAGAGCTGCACAGTAAATAATGTTTCTTCCAAACATGTGAGAATTTGATGTAGCATTTTAAGTAGAATTCTTTTTAGTGGAGTACAAAAGAGAATGTCTCTCCCTGTTTTTATTTTTCCTATTTATTTCACTGGATTCTCTTCAGGATCTCTTGGCCATGAGCAACAAAGGGGAAAAAAGCTGGTATTGTCAAATGGCAAATGTGCTTGAATGTATGCAAGTGTAAAGTGATGCATATTGGGGCAAACAATTCTAACTTCATATATACACATAAGAGTCTGAGCTTCCAATTACTGACAAGGAAAAAGATGTTAGCATTATGGTGAACAGCTCAGTGAAAACATTCTAGGCATATCGGGGTTACTCCAACACATATCTTGAGAAGGAAAGAAATATTTACATCTCATTACATGGAAGCATTGTTAGAGAGCCAGTGAAAAATGTTTTAAAGAATGCAGGCAGGGTGCATCTCTCTGTGTATGTGTGATTGTGACATAAAATTCACATGACCTGGAGTGTGTGTGTGTGTCAAAGTAACTTAGAATTCCCTGCTAGCTTTCTTTTGCACAACAACCAAGATTGATTTTTTCATCCTAGAGTACCCATCCTAAAGTACCCGCCCAGTGCTGTGCATTCAAAGGTGGCACCTTGCTAGGCTTACTGTCCTGTACCCAAACAAAAATATGGATTACAGTTTCTCTTAATTTGGTATATCAAAGCCTTCAAGTGACATTCTGCAAACTGCTGCCATGGTGTAGCTATAACCCTCTGCAGGATGGGTTGTCCACTCCTTGCCCATGTTGGGGGAGCTGTCCCACAGAATGGGAAAGGGAAAAAACTATGTGTAGTTAGGTACATCTGACATCTAATGACTGAAGGCTTCAAACACATGGTCACATTTAAATTAATTAAAATTACTGTGTTTTAAAATGCAAATATGCCTCAGGTGTACACCAAACACCCCTTACAATGCATGCCAATTTCCAAGTAATTCATTTCATAGGGCCTCTGCAGACTGCTAGTCTTGGAACTGTGGCTCAGACAGACCTGCCCCCCCCCCCTCTCACACACACTTTATTAAAGACAGATCTCTCATTATGTCGCCCCCCTTCATCTCCCTTAACAAGTTCTGATTGAGTTCTAAACTGTTCATTCTGATAGTAGCCTTGACCAATCATTTCCATTTTATACTTATAGCTTGAGTGCAGGCACCTGGCTAATTTTATTTTTCCAAGTGGAAAATCACTGTCAGTCAGCCTGCCTCTGGTTGGGGATGGTACAACACTTTGTTAGTAGTTCAGAATGACTAGCTAATTTTTTTTTCATCCATCTGAGCTGTATTTCTTTCTCTGCTCCCCTCCATTTCTTTCCTTTTCTTCCCCCCTCCATCCAAAATGTTGCTGGAACAAAGTACTGTAGTCAGTTTTGAGTTGAGTGAATTGGTCAGCCCAGCTGGGTATTATTAGGAGAGTGGGGAGAACCATCTTTGGAATAAAGAATTGGCAAGAAGACTTTTCATGGCATAGCATTTTTCATGGCATTTTGTGGCATTCAGGTACTTGATAAGCATAATGACCAATTACATGTTGTCCCAAAAGACAGAAGAAAATATGCCAGATAGTTGCACAGGATTTGCATATGTAGAATATAGAAACAAATCACTATCACTTAAATAGAAGCATGATACATCTCACCACAGGGGAGAAGACCTGCTCAGACTCTCGTCTAGCCCAGGAACTAACTGTTGATGGATATCGTCAAAGATCCCGCTCCCCTCTCTCATACTTCTTTCTTTGTGTTTATCTTTATATTAGACTTAAGACTATCAATTTTAACTGGACTTCAGCCAAGCTCATATTGTGTCACTCTGCATTTTACTCCAAGCAGAGATCCCATTGATCCTATGGCAGTCATCTCACATAGAGTGGCTAATGACAGTCATCCAGTGTTACTACACTCTGCTAGTATACAGCTGGATCTTCCTCCAGGATGACCAAGCTTTCTAAACAGAGGACAGATTCAAAATAAGGACTTTCCTTACAACACTACGATACATGGGTTCCCTAGTAATAAATCATAGAATCATAGAGTTGGAAGAGACCACAAGGGCCATCCAGTCCAACCCCCTGCCATGCAGGAACTCAAAATCAAACCATCCTCGACAGATGGCCATCCAGCCTCTGTTTAAAGACCTCCAAAGAAGGAGACTCCACCACACTCCCAGGGAGTGTGTTCCACTTTCGAACAGCTCTCACTGTCAAGAAGTTCCTCCTATAGCTTGTATCCATTGTTCCGTGTCCTATTCTCTGGGGCAGCAGAAAACAAGCTAGCTCCCTCATCAATATGACATCCCTTCAAATATTTAAACAGGGTTATCATATCACCTCTTAACTGTCTCTTCTCCAGGCTAAACATATCCAGTTCCCCAAGTCGTTCCTCATAGGGCTTGGTTTCCAGACCCTTCACCATTCTAGTCACCCTCCTCTGGACACACTCCAGTTTTTCAACATTCTTTTTGAATTGTGGTGCCCAGAACTGGACACAGTATTCCAGGTGGGGCCTGACCAAAGCAGAATACAATGGCACTATTACTTCCCTTGATCTAGATACTATAGCTCTATCAATGCAGCCTAAAATCGCATTGGCCCTTTTATCTGCACTTTATTTTATTTTACACTGTTGACTCATGTTCAACTTGTGGTCTACTAGGACTCCTAGATCCTTTTCATACATAGTCTCATTAAGCCAGGTATCCCCCATCTTATATCTATGCATTTCATTTTTTGCCCTAAGTGCAGTACCTTACATTTCTTCATGTTGAAATTCATTTTGTTAGCTTTGGCCCAGCTTTCTAATCTATTAAGGTCATTTTGAATTTTCATCCTGTCTTCTGGGGTATTAGTTATTCCTCCTAATTTGGTGTCATCTGCAAATTTGGTAAGCATGCCCCCTATTATTTCATCCAAGTCATTGATAAAGAGGTTGAATAGCACTGGGCCGAGGACAGAACCCTTTGGCACCCCACTGGTCACTTCTCTCCAGGATGAAGAGAGCCATTGCTGAACACCCTTTGGGTTTGGTTGGTCAACCAATTACTAATCCGCCAAACAGTTGCATTGTCTAGCCCACATTTTACTACCTTTTTTGCAAGAATATCATGGGGGACCTTGTGAAAAGCCTTACTGAAATCAAGTGATGGAAGACATTCACAGAAATTCAGTAACAAGCTATGTAAAGGCCCCAGTCAAGTCAGAGAGCTGAGTTCTATAGCTACACTCAATCAAAGTAGACTAATTGAATTGATTGCTATCTCTTGATTTTGCTATGTGCTGTCAAGTCAGTTTCAGCTTATGATGAGCTTATGAATGAGACAAATCCAAGCAACTAATAGCCCTGATCAGGTCTTACAAAATCAGAGCTATGGCTACCTTGACTGAGTCAACCTACCCGTAGAGTGGCTTTTTCCTTTTCCTACTGTTTTCTACTTTTGTTGTTAACTGCCTTTGCATCAATCTCGACCCATGGCAACTCTGCTGTTGAAACATCTCCACCCACCCCACCATCCTCTACTGCTCTGCCCAGCTCCTGAAAACTCACATCCATGATCTCTTTAATAAGCTCCATCCATCTAGCATGTGGCCTTCCTCTCTTACTACTTCCTTCTACCCTTCTTAACACCATTGTTTTTCCCAATGATTCATGCCTTCTCATGATGTGTCCAAAGTATGACAGTCTAAGTTTTGTCACCTTGGCTTCTAGGGATATTTCTGGCTTGATCTGCTCTAGCACCCATTTGTTTGTTTTTTGGCTGTCCATGGAATCCTCAGCACTCTTCTCCAGGACCTCAGCTCAAATGAATTGGTTTTCCTCCTATCTTATTTCTTAACTGTCCAGCTCTCACATCCATACATAGTAATAGGCAATACAGTGGCTTGCATGATTCTGACTTTTGTGCTGAGGATCTTTTCTACTTCTTTCATAGCCCATTCTTAATCTTCTTCTGATTTCCTGGCTGCAGTCTCTGTTCCAATCCATGTTTGATCCCAGATATGAAAACTCTTATTATTTCTATTTCTTCATTGTCTAGGTTGAATGTATCTAAGGGTCTAAGCAGACGGGCAGCCGTGGGCTGCCCTGGGAAGGTGCGCCACGGGACCAAGGCATCCCCATGCCTTGATCCAGCGGCGCACCGTCGGTGCCCCTGGAAAGGAGCTAAACAACACCAAATAGCGCTCCTTTCATATGTCGCCGAAAGTGCGCTGCAAAACGTTGTGATGCACTTTCGGCGACCCTTCCTCTGCAGCGTGTCTGGACGCTGCGGCGGGAGGTCCTCCTCGGAGCGCTGGCCATGCAGAGGGCTGGCAGCTCCGAGGACGACCTCGGGAGGGGGAGGGGGCGCTGAGCGTGCAGCTGCCCCTCCCCTTCCCTGCACCAAGGATGGCCTATTAAGCCGTCTGCTTAGGCCCTAAGTTCTCTGTGGTCATTATTTTTGTTTTCTTTATGTTCAACAGTAAGCCTGCCTTTGCACTTTCCTCTTTGATCTTCCTTAGTAGTTGTTCCAGGTCTGTGAGGTTTTCTGCTAATATTTGGTGTTGTCAGCATATCTCAGATTGTTGATATTTCCTCCTATTTTCACTCCTCTTTTTACTGTGTCCAAGCCTGCTTTCCTTACAATATGTTCTGCATACAAGTTGAACAGATAGGGTGATAGGATGCAGCCTTGTCTGACCCCTTTGCCAGTTGGGAATCATTCTGTTTCTCTGTGTTCTGTTCTGACAGTAGCCTCTTGTGCAGAGTAGAGGTTCCTCATTAGGACTATCAGATGTGTTGGCACTCCCATGTCTTTAAGGGCATTCCATAGCCTTTCATAATCTATGCTGTCAAAGGCTTTGCTATAGTCTATAAAGCACATGCTGATTTTCTTTTAGAACTCCTTGCTGTGCTCCATTAGCCATCGTATATTTGTGATGGCTAGTGCCTCTTCCTTTCCTGAACCCTGCTTGGACCTCTGGGATTTCTCTCTCCATGTATGGTTGGAGTCTATGTTTCAGTATTTTGAGCATAATTTTGCTTGCATGGGAGATTAGTGCTATGGTTCTATAGTTGATGCAATCTCTTGTGTCTCCTTTTTTGTGGATGAGGATGTATATCAATCTTTTCCAATCTGTTGGCCGTTGTTTTATTTTCCATATCTAAGGACATATTTTGGTTAGCACTAGAGTTGACTCTGCCAATATGGATTTCAACAGTTCTATTGGAATATCAACTGTTCCTGGAGACTTGTTGGTTTTTTTGGCCATTTCTTTTATTGCAGCTTCCACCTAACTTTTTAGAATTTGGGTTCATCTTCATATGGGTCTTCATTCCATGTGTCCTTCATGTTGACATTTCTTTTATATAAGTCTTCTGTGTATTGCATCCAACATATTTTTATTCCTTCCTGGTCTTGAATTATGTTATTTTTATTGCCATAGAGCATCCCAGTCCTTGATTTGAACTTTCCCTTGATTTCTCAAATCTTGTGGAATAGGTCTCTTGTTCTTCTGTTTTTTGTTGTCTTCTATTTCTCTGCATTGGTTGTTGTAGTAATTTTCCGTATCTTTGCACACTAGCCATTGTTCTGTTGCGTTCATGGTTCTTAGTTTATCTCTATTTCCTTTTAGTTTTGTTTTCTACTTTACTTGTCATTTCCAGTAAATTGTGTCATCTCATGATCTTTACAAAGCATCATAGCCTCAATTTAGTTATTTTGGCTTTGAGAAACAGTTCAAATCTGGTTTGTTCTTCAATCCATTTATTTGTGTTTCTGGTAGCCCATGGCCTCTACAGAACTTTTCTCCAGCATTGTATTTCAAATGAGCTGATTTTCTTCCTGGTAGCTTTGTTTACTGTCTAGCTTTCATATCCACAAAGACTTGTTGAATCACATGTTAATTCAGCCAGAGGGCTGAGTCCTATTGGTATGCTCAGCTAGTGCAGACTCATTGAATCAACTATTGAATGGTGATTAAAAATATATGTAAATCCCACTGATTCAGTGCATCCTCTCTAGCTGGGATGGCCAACACTGCATTGCATTTTCCCTCCATTCTTAAACTATGTTGGTGCAAGGAGAGTGAGTTGGAGGAAGGACACAATGGGGAATTGTGGTTACTTGGGGGTGCATATGGGGATGAGGGGTGCCATTGGGTCATGAGATTTGTCTGCAAAGGCCCAAGTGTTTCAAAGGGCAAAAAGAGTTGAAGCAGGACTAAAAAGGTTTTCCAAATCCTCCAGAATCACAAACCACTTTCATGCCTCAAGTAGACTTAATTTTAAAAGCTAATTTGTATCAGAAATTCAAACTATGTTGGGGAATGGTTATCATGGTTTTCTTAACAAATGAAGGAAGCTGTAGCATTGTGTAGCTTGCTTAAGGAAGCAATCCCCCACACATACATGGGAGTATGTGCAACAGAGGTTAGTAGGGCTTACCTCCGAATAGACATGTCTAAGTTTGCATGGTAAAATTATTTGCAGGAGAGTTCTAATCCCTCTAAAGAACAGCAAGAAGTCAATTTATTTTTAGGTTTATTGTATAGGTATCCTCAAGATGCCTCCATATCAGTGCTAAGGATACAAAACATCATCTTCCCAGGCATCTCATATTTGTAGAATCATGTTTCATATCCGTGTCTTTAATTTAAATAAATACGACACAGATTTGTAAATAATGTAAGGAAACTATAGGATCTGCAGATGTGAGGATGTGACTCCTCCTAAATGCATGGTTAGAATCAAAGAGTTAGTAAGGAATCTTGCCACAGAGAGAAAGACATTCCTGTAGCAAAATAGTTTTATCTGTTTCTGTGATTCATTGTTCATTGCCAAAAAAAAAAAAAAAAAAAAAAGTGCGACCACAACCACAGAATACCATTGATTCACAGTTCCTTCTGAGGTCATACACCCTAATCTATTACTTCTCCTGAAATTGCATCATTTTCCCACCCCCTGCAAGCTATATTTAGCATGGAAATATACTGTTATCAATCAGTTTGTATTGTCACACTGGCCTTTTAATTTTAAGCTGCATGGTGCAAGAATTATTTATTGTTTTAATATGTCTCAACATATGATAATGCACTAAACCTTCTGTACAGGACAACTAATGAAAATATATCTGTGGAATGAGGAACAGATGGCTCACCACCAAGATATTTTTTCCAAGGCAATGCTCCTCCTCCCCCACTTTTTTGCTGCTCATCAAAACCCTGGTATTTTAATGCAGTAATTAAAATATAAGCTTGAGGTATTAGCACTCAGGGCGTTTTGCAAGCAATATTTTCTGCCTCTGTCGCAGCCTCCTCTACATCTGCAGCTAAAGGGAAAACACAATATATCTAAAATACACATCATTTTTTGGCAGCCAAATACAATCAATTCAAACACTACTGCTTCTCCAGTTCAACTTGGTACCCAGAGCTCCATGCAATACATAATACATCCGGATTATGCATTGCAGCAACAAGAACTATAAGACTATTAAAATCCGGATCCCTGCAAAGGATTTTGGAGTGTAAAAAAGCTATGTAAACATCCCAGTGATACAGATGGAACTGCTAAGCCCATACCTGAACCAAAGGTATTCATAAAGGGAACCCACATCCCAGTTTGCTGCATTAATACACTTTAATTGAACATCCTGAATTTGTAATGAGAAGCAATCCATTTTATAACTGTTGATCCAACTGTGCTATATAAACACAAAGTCAAACAGTCCACTGGGTGTGTAATATGAATGTCAATCCAAAGATGTTATATATGTTTGGATGCTTGGCAGGATGATGGGTGTGTTGGTGGAATTAATATCATCCCCACTGAGATTTGTCTTGGAGAAACAATGAAGTTTAAATCCTGCCTGTGAATTAGTAAAAGAGGCCTAGATGAGAGAAGGAGTTTTTACAGTCCTTCTGTAACAGAAATTGGGTTTTATATTGCTGCTCTCTGCACCAGAAAATGCAATCATTTCTGTCCTAGCAGCTTGATTGTAAGCACATTTACTTGAAAGTAACTCTCAGCAAGAGGAGACCCAGCATGGTGTAGTGGTCTGTTGGACTAGGACTCTGGGAGATCAGGATCTGAATCCCCATTCATCCATGGAAACCCCACTGGATGACTTTGGACAAGTCAAAATTTCTCAGGTCTAATCTGCACTGCAGAAATAATGCAATTCGACACTGCTGTAACTGTCATGGCTCAATGATATGGAATTCCGGGATTTGTAGTTTTGCACCTTCTCTATCAGAGTGCTCTGATGCCACAACAAAGTAATCCTAGGCTTCCATATGTTAAGCCATGACAGTTAAACTGGTGTCAAACTGCATTAATTCTGGAGTGCACTTTAGACCTCAGCCTAAGAGGAAGGGAATGGCAAATAACCTCTGAATAAATCATCCTAAGAAAACCCTACAAAAGGGTCACCATACACTGGAGTTGACTGGAAGGCATACAAAAACAGTTCCCAATAAGCTCAGTGGATATAGTCTTAAATCAGCATATATAGGACTGAAGCCAATAGATTGGAAGCAGGGGTAAATGAGACTTCTGAGGTTGTTTTTGATTCAACAAAATACCTGAATGTACACATTTATTCATACTTGGAATGGAAAAAATGAAACTTTAAAAAGTGAATGATGGAGAAATCAAACCAGACAGATTCCTCCATCTAAGTCCAAGTCATTCAAACTGTTTAACTCTGAACTTGAGCTCCAGTGGCGGGCCATACTGCTTACTCCTGTTGTAGAATTAATTTTCTTATCAGTATCCAGCATCCTGGAAAGTAACAGCAGAAAGTTGAAGCCAGCTGACTGTTTACTATAGATAGCTCTGTGTGTCTTTCTAGATGTCTTCAAACTGACTTATTGACTTACGGTAACCTAATGAATTTCATAGGGGTTTCTTAGGTAAGGAATACTCAGAGGTGGGCTTGCCAGTGAAATACAGCCTACAGGACCTGGTATTCATTGGCCATCTTCCATCCAAGTACTGACCAGGGCTGACCCTGCTTAGCTTTCAAGATCAGACAGGATCGGGTGCCTTTAGGGCATTTAGGCCTTGAAGGACAGTATATAGAATAATAGAATCATAGAGTTGGAAGAGACCACAAGGGCCATCCAGTTCAATCCCCTGCCATGCAGGAACTCAAAATCAAAGCATCCCCAACAGATGGCCATCCAGCCTCTGTTTAAAGACCTCCAAAGAAGGAGACTCCATCACACTCCAAGGGAGTGTGTTCCACTGTCGAACAGCTCTCACTGTCAGGAAGTTCCTCCTAATATTAAGGTGGAATCTCTTTTCCTGTAGCTTGCATCCATTGTTCTGGGTCCTATTCTCTGGGGCAGCAGAAAACAAGCTAGCTCCCTCCTCAATATGACATCCCTTCAAATATTTAAACAGGACTATCATATCCACTCTTAACCGTCTCTTCTCTAGGCTAAACATACCCAGTTCCCTAAGTCTTTCCACATAAGGCATGGTTTCCAGACACTTCACCATTTTAGTCACCCTCCTCTGGACATGCGCCAGTTTTTCACTGTCCTTTTTGAATTGTGGTGCCCAGAACTGGACACAGTATTCCAGGTGGGGCCTGACCAAAGCAGAATACAGTGGCACTATTACTTCCCTTGATCTAGATCAGGGATAGGCAACCATTCCCCTTTAAGGGGCGAGGGACTTCAGCTCCCAGAAGCCTCAGCCATGTTGGCCAATAGTCCCATGTTGGCCAATAGCTCCTGGGATTCTGGGAGCTGAAGTCCCTCGGCCCTTAAAGGGGAAAGGTTGCCTACCCCTGATCTAGATACTATACTTCTATTAATGCAGTCTAAAATTGCATTGGCCTTTTTAGCTGCGGCATCACACTGTTGACTCGTGTTCAACTTATGGTCCACTAAGACTTTACCTTTCACACATAGTCTCATTAAGTCAGGTGTCCCCCATCTTATATCTATGCATTTCATTTTTTTGCCCTAAGTGCAGTACCTTACATTTCTCTGTGTTGAAATTCATTTTGTTAGCTTTGGCCCAGCTTTCTAATCTATTAAGATCATTTTGAATTTTCATCCTGTCCTCTGGGGTATTAGCTATTCCTCCTAATTTGGTGTCATCTGAAAATTTGAGAAGCATGCCCCCTGTTCCTTCATCCGAATCATTGATAAAGATGTTGAAGAGCACTGGGCCCAGGACAGAACCCTTTGGCACCCCACTGGTCACTTCTCTCCAGGATGAAGAGGAAGCATTGCTGAGCAACCTTTGGGTTCGGTCAGTCAACCAGTTACTAATCCACCTAACAGTTGTATTGTCTACACATTTTACTACCTTGTTTGCAAGAATATTGTGGGGGACCTTGTCAAAAGCCTTACTGAAATCAAGATATGCTATGTCTACCACATTCCCTTCATCTAGCAAGCTGGTAATTTGATCAAAAAAAGAGATCAGATTAGTCTGGCATGACTTGATTTTGAGAAACCCATGTTGACTTTTATTGATTATGGCATTCCCTTCTAAATGTTCACTGACTGTTTAATGAACTGTTCTAGAATCTTTCCCGGTATTGATGTCAGACTAACTGGGCGGTAGTTGTTGGGATCCTCTTTTTTCCCCTTTTTGAAGATGGGAACAATGTTTGCCCTCCTCCAGTCTACTGGGACTTCTCCTGTTCTCTAAGAATTCTCAAAGATTATTGCCAGTGGCTCTGAGATTACATTTTCCAGTTCTTTTAATATCCTTAGATGTAGTTCATCTAGTCCTGGAGACTTAAATTCATTTAGGTTAACCAGGTATTCCTGTACTGTCTCTTTACTTATTCTGTGCTGTATTTCCCCTATTGTGTCCTCTGCTCCATTTTCCTCAGGTTGAGCAACCTTTTCCTTTTGTGAGAAGACTGAGGCAAAGAAGGTGTTGAGTAGTTCTGCCTTTTTCCTGTTAGAATTTCTCCATCTTCTCTGTGCATTTCCTTCTTCTTTCTTTTGCTACAAACATACCCCAAAATGCCCTCTTTGTTGTTCTTAACCCCTCTAGCAAGCCTGAGCTCATTCTGCGCTTTGGCTTTCCTGACTTTACCCCTACATGTGCTAGCTATTTGTTTGAATTCCTCTTTAGTATTTTTGCCCCCTTTCCATTTCTTATACATCTCCCATTTAAAACTTAGTTCAGTTGAAAGTTCTTTTGTCATCCAATCCAGTTTCTTGAGACAGCTCCCATTTTTCCTTCTCATTGGAAAAGTTTGAGATTGTGCCTTCAGTATCTCCCTTTTGAGAAACTCCCATGCATCCTGAACTCCCTTCTCCTTTAGTATTCCTGACCATGGGATCACTCCCAGTGTTTCCCTAAGTTTATTGAAATCAGCTCTCCTAAAGTCTAGAATGAGTGTTTGACTATGCCTAGCTTCTCCTTTCCACTGTATAAGAAACTCCAGGAGAACATGATCACTCCCACCTAAGGATCCCACCACTTGCACCCCATTGACCAGGTCATTCCTGTTGGTTAGGATAAGACCTAAAATAGCTGATCCCCTTGTTGCCTCTTCCACCTTTTGGACAATGAAATTGTCTTTGAGGAAAGTGAGGAATTTGCTAGACCTTGAAGTATTGGCTGAGTTTGACTTCCAGCAAATATCAGGATTGTTGAAGTCACCCATCACTACTACATCTCTCCTTTCTGAGTGTGTGGAAATCTGTTCTAGTGTCTTCTGTTCATGCAATCAACTGCTCAGGCCTTCCTTCCTCTGATGCTGCTCTGTCTGGCCTCCATATAGCAAGTCAAAGCCAAACCAGATGAGATACAAAATGCATTTTTGCATTTAAAGTGAAGGGTAATTTTTTTAAAAAAATGCAAATAGTCTCATAGAAAAAAGGTTGATCATTATCACGATCATAGCAAGCATGAAGGAAAGCTTTGATATTTTCTTCCAGCTTTGATCTTGACAGCAGATAAATGTCAATGGGTGATTTTCTTCCAAAGCACTTTCCTCCAGGACAAAGCAGGGAAAGAAAGGGTTAAAACCATGCCTGCTTATAGACAAGCAACTGTTAAATACAAAGACACTTTTACCAGAGGTTGGAAAAGTAACTTTTTTGGACAACAAGCCCCAGAATCTCCCTATCTGCTAGGCAATTCTAGGAATTGCAGTCCCCCAAAGTAACATTTTCCAGCTCTGCAAAGTACAGCTCAGCATTCAGTAATAAGCCATAAAGAAAAGGGAAAGAAAGCATTTCTGAATTTCTTTGGCAAGCATAATCAAGGATTTTGTTTCTTCTTTTTTAAATAAAGAGGCTATTTCTCAAACTGATAACAATCTGACATAAAAACTAACAAAAAGTAATTTTAATTTGTTGCAGCAACAAATTTCATTTCTTCTTCCCCAGCTCCCATTTGAGGGGGAGATATAATATTTTATTCTAACTACAAAGAAACATACTCTTTAAATTAACATTTGATAGGAAGCATTCGATAACAGTTTGATTATCAGATATAAGCCATAGCTGTATCCATTAAAAAGTCATTCAGCTAATGACAACAAATATTACTTATATTACTGCACCCAAGGAATGATGTTTTCCCACAAACTGGCTACTGTTAACTTAAGCTAATCCACATTTAGCATGCTGAATTTTTGTTTTGCCTAACACACTAATGTCGGAAATGTAACATGAATAGACAGCTTTATGTTTCTTCAAATGAAAAGAACAGATGCAGGTCACTTCTATCTATCCAGAGATTAACCTTTTTTATTTCTAGGATCATTAATGCTGGCTGGAGGCTGA
The DNA here is from genome assembly GCA_026167975.1 of Phrynosoma blainvillii. Classification (NCBI taxonomy): domain Eukaryota; kingdom Metazoa; phylum Chordata; class Lepidosauria; order Squamata; family Phrynosomatidae; genus Phrynosoma; species Phrynosoma blainvillii. The sequence continues at coordinate 212,704,619 of JANUYF010000004.1, read as the reverse complement.
AGGACATTGCCTTGAAAAGATACAGCTCTCTAAGTCAAAGCTCTCAATTTTTATGCTACTGTACAATTCAAATGGCTTAGGGCTAATTCACAGAGGAGGAACCAATGAATCACTACCTCCCTCATACTGGGACTCTCTGCTGCCTTTTGTTGCTGTCATTTCCTTCACTTGGCTACAGGAAATAGGAGAGCTCCACTGAGGTCCTCTCAACTGCTATGAATTGGGTTTACAGCTTAACCTACATGCCCTCCATGGCAGCAGAGAGGATGAACAAACCAGTCACAGGAAAGCACTCACATCTTTGTTGCTATCCAAAGATACTGGCCAGTTATGAAAAAAGTGAACAACTAAATGGTAGTGGTGATGATGATGGTGGCAATGTTGAAAGTCATAGGAGATTATCGCATGCAAAATCCACACTGGGTTACATGCGGGTTGTAACCATCAATGATGGATCTTATCGCATTACCATGTACCCAGGCAGTGGGCAGCTTGTATCAACATGGGCTTCTCCTGCAGCTTTTCAAGAATGAGATTTTCCCACTCTTGAAAAGTTGCAGGAGAAACCCAGGTAGGATATGGGCTGTCTGCTGCCTGGGCACAGGGCAATGCAATAAGATCTGTCGCTGATGGTTACAACCTGCGTGTAACCCAGTGCGGATTTCGCATGCCATAATTTCCATAGTCCAACACTTAAATCACTACACTACAATTACACTGGCTGTACTAATCTGCTCAGTATTTAAAATCCCACCTTCTCTGTTTTTAAGCTCACATCGTACAAAGAGAAGATGTTCCTGGTAGCTGTAGAGCAAACAGTTGGAGCTAATGTCCATTTGAAAAACAAATAAAAATAATACATCATTGACATTTTACAAGTTTTGTCCTAACCATTGATTTTTCATGAAGGTATTTTCATGTATATGGATTAGAATAAATCAAGCAAGTCTCCCCCCATGAAGTCTCTGTGTCTTAAACATGCATACATATTATTACATTCAATATATTATTCATATTGCTTATTGCACAGCTTTTTATGAATCTGTTTAAGAAAAAGCAGTCATAGAATGTTAACATTTGACCAGAGTATTTTTTTTAATTCAGCATATGCACATGACAGTGAAACATATATTATTCCTCCTACACTTACTCCTATGATAATCACCTACATATATTAAGCTATTTTTTGACAACAATGAATGAACACAAGTGTGGCAGTTTTGTGTAAAATAATGCTACAATGCCAGCAAGTTCACATTTAAAAAAAAATTGAAGAAAAATATAAGACATAAACAAATGGTTTGACTTGCAAATGATAGCATCTAAATAGTGGATTTGGCTTAGAAGAATAGCCACAAAGATGTCACATGTTACACTTTTATCATTTTTCTATTCTGTAATTCCTGCTATCTGATTCCCTTTTTATGTAAATGATGCACTCATGAGTCAAGAAGGGTAGATAATCCTGCAATGTTTTATAAATGTTTCTGTCAATCTCCACTCTTCCTGAGCAACAGCAAGATGTAACCAGTGGACTAGGGGACAGCATAATGCTCTTTTCCTATGCTTTCCACCAGCAGAATGATTTATTACAGCAAACAGCATTCACAAACATCATGTTACTTATAATGCTGCTTATGCCTGTAGAACAGGTCAGGAGAAACTTCAGTCCTCCAGATGTTGTTGAATTCCAGTCAGCCACAGCCAGCCTGACTAACAGTGAGCATTTACAGGAGCTGAGGACTCATCAACATCTGCAAGACTGTAAATTTCCAAATCTTTGTATTTGCAAACAAAATTTAACGAAGTAGCTATCAGAAGCTACCACTATAGCACAATGTGTAATATTGTTTATAAAGCTTTCTTCTTATGCTGAAAACCATGGGTATCAATGCATTTGTCATGAAACTGGATGTTCAGCATAATGCTGAAAGAATTTGCGTTTGCCCAAGTGACTAACCCAACATTTGAACTATAATGCTCAAGGTGAGATAAACCAAGATGGGTAACAACAGTCATTTCCCTTTTCATTTAAGGACTATATCACACCAGGCTCTTCTCCTGCTAAAATAGCATTGTTTCTATAAATTCTATGCAATCGGGATTGTTCTCTTTCCTTCTGAACCTTTCTGAGATTGCAACCTTTGTTTGTGTTATGGTTTATCACACACAGTATTTGGGATTGCTCACCCAGTGACCCCTCCAAGATATTATCTCTGCCTCTGCACACATACACACACACACATTCTCACCACAGGGATATAAATGAAAACAGACTTACATTTAAAAAAGGCATTTTTTTTACACACCCCTCCCCTCAATTTGGGATAGATCAAACAAAACTAGCTTCTCACTTTTATCTGCCAGCGATTAATCAAATCTGACACTTTAAGCAACAAGAACAGACAGAACAGGGTTAATGAAATAAATGCTTTTAAAACTGTAAAACTTTTTCTTTTTTCCACTTACATTTTCAAGCGTGTCTGAGTGTGTGAGTGAAAAAGAGAATAATGGGTGAGAGAGACACTCTGGACTGGGCTACTGCAACTAGAAAAGGAAGTAAAGGGGCAGTGAATAAAATTTTGCCTTCTTACCTTCTCTAGCAAGCCCCATTTTTTTTGGTGGGGGGGTTCATTTGACTGATTTTTTTGTTTATGGAGAAAAAAAGTTTAAAAGTGTTTCAGTTACTTTGCCAATTGAAGGGAAATCAAATTGAAATGTTTGCCCCTTTACCTTCTCACCTGATCACTAGGGCACCTGAGCACACTCAGTGACCACCCCTGAACACCCAAAATTGGCATTAAAGAGGAACTGAACTATTGCACTGGAAATCATAGCAGAACAGTAGCAGGAAAGGAGGCCATTAAAGGATTTTTGCATTAATGAAAAGAAGCACTTTTCAAACAGTCTCCCACCAGGAGAGCAACAGAAGAGGACAAAATCATGTGATAAGCCCAAACTGAATATATTATTATCCTGATATAACTGCAATTTACCTGTCTAGTGTGATAAAACCCTAAATTACTGGAAAGCCTTGGAGATCTCTTGTGTATTCATGGTCATGTACAGTGACAGGAGTGCAAAACTTTAGCTGAATGAGATGGTAAACCATAAGAAGGCCAGTAAGTATGTTTCATGCATTGCACTGATAGTTCTTGGCAATGACAGTCATAGTGACAGCTAGCTAGATTTTGAGTCCTAATATGAACAGGGATGAAATTCTTTAAATTACAGAAAAATAATAACCTTTCAAGTGGGAATAATATGTTTTATGATATGAACTAAGACAGTAAATTACATTAAAATATATTATTGGATGCAGACTAACAGAGAAGCAGCAGTGTGTGTGTGTGTTCCTTTGTGCAAAGGTGTTTGGCATACATTCATATAGGAAGGCTCTGTGCAACCTCAAATTATCCATTCACCTCAACGATTTCATTGTAGCCACAGCCTGAATACATAGCATTTCCAACAATCTATTCTGTCTACAACTTTCCTCTGTGTCCCAAGCAATTGGGATTAAATAACTGAGAACAGGAGAGTAGTTCCAGAATATATATTGTCATCACTGGAATTTTATGGGCAGTGACAAGGAGCCCACAAAAATATTCCTATAAATAGGTGACTCCACTAGAGTTATGCAGGTAATTCATCCCAAACTCCCCTTAACCCTAAATGAATTGGGCTGATTTGGACCAGCTCTGGACTGAACAAGATTGGCATCATTTGGTTCCAGAGAGAACAGCACAGTCTGAAGTGATTTGGACATATTCAGAGGTCTGGATGTCAACAAATAAATGAAAGACTGACAATATACCTCCAAAATAACAATTCCAGTTCCATGGCAGTGCAGTGTGGAATGTGCAATGTGTCACTTCTTATTGAGAGTGAAATGTGTAATCTGGGCCAAGAAGATTAACAGCACTTTCCAATCACAATGCTTATGGAGTGGGATTATGCAAGGTCATCAAAGTTATATAGTCAATTATTTCTTGCATGCCTTCATTAGTACCAGATCTTTTCAGTCACCAAAATGGAGGTCCTGTGCACAAGCCTAATACCCAATGCATATCATATGAAAGTAATGTTTTCCACTATTTATGCATTCTGTTAAAAGTACGGCTGAAACAACGACTCTGTTGATATGTTTTTATGCTCCATGAAATAGCTAAGAGTTATCTGAGCAACTGCTTTGCTGCTGACAGTGTTTTAATGATCTGAACAGTCTCGTAAACATAGCTTTGAAAAATTAACTATTTTGGACTACATTTCACAACCCCTAGCGAGTACAGCTATGTTGACAAAGGAACTTTGAGAACTGTAATTCAAAAGTAGTTTTGCTTGTAATCTGTGTTGGTAAATCATTGCTTGCGATCTCTGCTTGTAAATGGAAATAATCAGGTCTCCACTCATTTTGAGGAAAGGGCTGTCATATAAGTGATGGGACATTTGTGCTTTATTTTGTCTATGGTATCTCATATTCTTAAAACATTTTTCTGGATAGGCTGAAATTCTTGGCTGTTGCTGAGCAAAACCGGGAGATCTGTGAGTGTTAGGCTAAGTATTCAGACACATCTGCTCAGCTAGTACACTGAGATCCACAGGCTGTTAGAGCTCTGGAGATTTCATTGAAGAGGATTTTGCAGTAGAGAGATCATTGCTTAAGTTCTAAGTGTCAGGAGTTTTACAGAAATAAGCAATTGTCTCATCTTCTTGATTAATCATCATATGCTTAGCATATCAGCAGGAAAATTAAATCTGTCTTAGCAATGTCTCCTTGCCTCCCAGTGATATTCAGGAAAAGTTTAGGAAATTCAGGAAATTCTCACTCACCTCATCTTGCTTTCAAATCTCTTAAATGTGTGTGCTATGCCTAGCATAAGGTTGGGTCTAGGGCTCCTAATGGCATCAGCTCTTTCCTTTAGCAAGGGAAAAAGGCTCAACATGGTTCAGGGACACTGGCAAGGGACATTGGGCAGCAGAGAGAGAAGGTGTTGATGTTGCAGCTTACTCATTCATTTCTCACTTTTATATCCTCCCAAGGGGGTATAATTAACTCTCAGCTTCTCTATATTATTATCACAACAACCCAGTGAGGTAGGTCAGGCTTGAGAGAAAGAGGGAAGGAGAGTACCTGGTCTAAGTCACTCAGTGAATTTCATGGTTCAGTAGGAACTTAGAGGAGTTGCAGACTGCCAGAAATAGTGCAAATTGAGTCCACTTTTAGGGTTAGTGCTAGGGAATCATGGGAATTGGTTTTTTTCTGAGACATTGAGCCTTCTCTGTCAGAGAGCTCTGGTGCCACAATAAAATACAGTCCCCATGATTATTATTATTATTATTATTATTATTATTATTATTCCCTAGCACTAACCCTAACCCTAAAAGTGGACTCAATTTGTACTATTTCTGGCAGTCTGCAACCCCCCTTAGTCAGGATCTCGCAAGTCCCAGTCTGACAATCTAACCACTACTCTGCCCTGAGTGCTTTTGTAAGACATTTTTATGAACCTACAACTGGAGAAGATAAGACTCTGTATGATCGGGCCTATGGCCAGAAGTCTGAATTGTTTAGTCACTAACTGATAGATATTTCTGTATTTTTCCTGCCACACATACAGGAAGGGATAGATTTGGTCTGATTAAAGTATAAGAAGGAGGCCAGTGCATTCAGTTACTTAAAACAACAACAACAACCCAAATTAGATTTGTATTTTGCTGGTCCTAGAGGTAGAATCTGATGGAAGAATACAGCTCTCTCTCCCCCCCCCCCCCCCCGTCTCCACACCTTCAGAATCACTCTTCCTCTCCCCATTCTTTCCAAAATAATGCCCAAGATCATGTCACATAATGAAATACAATTAAACTTTATAGATCTAAAATTGCTTCAATGGGGCTATCAATTGCATCAGCTCAAACTAATAGTGGAATTTTACGAGTATACAATGGCTCGCTTTGTAATTATCACAAGGGAGCATTTTTCCTAAGCTCTAATTTGAATGGATATTGGTTTAATTCATCAGAACCCCCCATTATTGCATTTCAGGTAAAGCATTAAGTTATTACCTCACACAACAGAGAGAAACAAAATTATTCTGATTCTAATGAAAGCAACAGGGGTATTTTATGTTTCAAAGAGGTGCTTTTGCTGATGTACAGGAATCCTACGGTACGCAGAAACCAATTCACACACTGCAACTCCTGTTTATGTCGTTAATCATAACAGTGGATACTCTGGTTATGTTTAGTGTAGCAAAAGCTCAGTAGATTTAAAACTTAGTACATTTTTATTCAGTAGATTTCATATAACTGGGATAGTGAAACTTTAAGAAAGCAACCAGCTCTATAGTAGAGAACTGTGTACATGTACAGACACACACACGTGCACACACACACACACACACAATTCAGATAGTAGTAAAAGGAGTGTGACAAATGTAATATATAAAATATGTTTGACTATATTAGCCTTCACTCTTTTCACTAATCCATCTCTACTGGAATAAGTGCTACTATTCCAGACTTCTATATAGCTTCAAAGAGCTGACATTTTAAAAGAATCCTACTTTATGATCAATCACCTTTAGCATTTCTCAACTTTTCTTGAAAAAGGGGGGGGGAAAGATGTAGTTTCTCTCTTATATGAAATCCAGCACACTGTAGTGGAAACAATTGTGATTTAGTCCCAAAATAAATTAAAGAAATGTGCTCACTTAGAGATTAATTTATAAGTTCAAGAAAGTCATTCAGTCTTCATTCACTATGAGCAAAAATAAGTTCCACTTTGAGCAGGAAGCTTAGTTTGGAAATCAAGACATGTGGAAATTTTGCTCCATTAGGAGCATTCAGCTTTTTAGCCAACTGGACTGATGTAGTGAAGTGAAGCAATACTAGGGACATTTCTGCATAGTGTTTTTTATGCGACACCTCCAACAAATTACAAGCCAGTATGGCTTCAGGGCTCCGGAGCTGAGCTTCCTGCTGTTGGCACAGCAGTGTCCAGTCTACAGTGAATTAATCCAGTGCCAGCTCAGGTTATTTATTTGATAGAAACGGATTTGAATAAGCCACCAGCCATCATACTCTGGTTCAGATGTTGGACAACTTGCAGGCGTCTCCCCTCTCCTCTTCATTATAATAATTCACTCACTCTCTCAGAGGGTTAGGGATGGTCAGTGGCATTGCTCAGGTTGGTGTCACCGTGTGTGTGTGTGAACTTGCTTTCCCAAGCAGGACCAAAGCAGGAAAGCACCTCCACTCCAGCAGCTGCCACTACTGAGGCAGATGGCACTCCAGAGGTCCCGTTTAGGGTCTGGTAGGGCTGCTGAGTAAGTAGGAAAGTACCCTTTCCCGCTTGCCCAGTAGTCATGACAGTCCCTTTGGGTGTACTACCCCACCGGGTGATACTCCCTGGGTATCACTCAGTGCAGTCCGCACCCCTCACACCCCTTAGTGATGCCACTGGGATGTCCCTAAGTTTAGGCCAGGGATGGATGGCTGCACAGAAGTCTGGCCCAATGTTTGGCCCTGTAACCTGGAAATGAGTTCAAGTTGTTTTAGCCACCATTTTGGTTAATATAGGAGCTTGGGGTAGAAAGGCATGGCACTGTTGGGAATTCATAGCTAGTAATTCTGGCGAGTTTAGGAGAAGAAAATGTTGTAAAATTTGATATTCAAATCATTTTTTTAAATGTAGGTTTAAAGGCTCTGTACTTTGCTGGGGACTCTAGAGGCTACCCAAGTGGGGCCCAGGGACTACGTGCAATCTGTAGCACACAATTTCTCACCCCTGCAGAATAAGGCAAACTGGGTCAGGTAGCAGATGCTTGTGGGGGATATCAGAGGCAGGCTTTTAGCTAGTTCTCCAAAGTCTGTCAGCCATTTTTCTGGAAGGATAGGGCTGTATGCTGCATAGCCCATACCCTCCAACATTTCACAAATGAAAACCAAGGGGATTATCACACCTCCTCCTGGACCCAGCTTACCTCTTGCAAATTAGAACCCAATTCAGACCAGAGCCAGGTCTTATCACATGGCTTTTGCCCCTAAAAGAGCCATCAGAGTGCATCCCCTCTCCAATGCGAATTGGGAAACATGCTCTGGCAGCCATCAGACTGACTTGGAAAAATGACCACTGGAGGACGTTTCCCAATTTGCATTGGAGAGGGGATGCACCTGGACTGCTCTTTTAGGGGCAAAAGCCATGCGATAAGACCTGGCTCAGGCCCAAATTGGGCTCTAATTCGCAAGAGGTAAGCTGGGTCCAGGAGGAGGTGTGATAATCTCCCAAGACACACATGCCCAAGCAATGTCAGAGTGTGGTCAATATACCAAAAGCTATTAATGAGGAAAAACTAGAAGCTACTGCATTTTACTTCTACCTGACCTTACTGGGAAGCATAAGATTCCATTCCCTTCTCTCCTTTCCCCACCCACTCAGTTACTTGAGTGTAAATTACTTGCTATTGCTATTGCTAAACTGCTTTTCCCCTTTGAGCTGATGTTTACAGCACCTAAGGTTCAGTGAAGGCAAATGAGGAGAGTGAGAAGAGGAGATAGAAAGTGAGATAATTTAAAAGCAGCTGGAAAAGAGGATTATGCAAGACCATCCCTACCAAATCCAGACAAGCAGAGGATACACATAGCCCACTTAAATTCCTTAACCTAGCATTTTACCTTCAGCTTGGGTGTGTGCACATGTGTGTGTATGTGTTTGAATGCTACCTCTTACCAGTGCTGAAATGTGATTAAGCTGCCAGTCCAGATCTGTTCCATACATGGCAATTCCCCCCTCCCTTTTTTCAGGCAGCAACATGTTTTATGCCAGCAAGTTACTGGGTCTATTCCTTGCTGCTACCCAGAGAAGGGGAGATGAGCAAGCAGGAAGGGGCAGCTGCCATTCCTTCTCCCACTATTGTTCCCCATCTATCCCAGAATTGAGCAGATAGCAATGACAAGAAGAGGAACAAGAGAGCTGGACATCAATGTGGTTTGTAGGGATGCATATGTTGAAGAATGTCCCTGGGCAGATTCCCAACAATGCCACACTTTGACATTGCAATCCTTTGACATTGACATTGATTAAATCACAGTCTTTCAGGGAATAGATCCTGGCTTCCCTGAGGGCTATGCCCTCCTCTACTGAAAGAGGATATACTCCAAACAGTTCTACCATGCCTGACATCTAAATGATGGCTTGAGTTTTAACTTAGGAGACAGGTGAATCAATGGATTTGCCCTAAACTATAACCTTTAGTTTAAAGTCAAGGATTCATAATTTTTGGGGGGAGGAGGGATGATCTCTATACTGCTTCAGAAAAGGACAAAAAGTGGAAGCATGCACATTTTATATTCATAGAAATACCACTTTTGGATGTGAGTGAGATACTAGATAGGGCCCTATTCAGGTGTTTCCAAACTGGATATAATACTTGCCATTCCAGGGTTCTAAATCACATGGACAAAATTGTTCTTTATGCGAAGAAATTGATGGGACCAAAAATGGAGGGGTGAGATTAACATAGCCCCCCTCCGCAGTTTGGGAATGCTTGAATACGGTTAAGTTTCTTCTAAATTACAGCATGACTGTTTCATACATCGTCTTGTATGTCTCATCCCTTGACCTCTACACACCATTTCAAAAGGCCTCCTTTGTCATTGGTGTAAGGGAACATAAAACATTACAATCATTTCCTTTGAAAGATGTACAGAAGCATTTTTATGTAATTTCTTCTTTAGAGGACAGGGTTTTACTTCAGTACACTAACTTCTGCCAGTAATAGTTACTATTCCAGAAATCCTAAGCCATCCTTGCAAAATCAGAACTTTGAATTGGACCATTGTGTTTATACTAATTAGTAACACTTTTTTCAAATGCAGCAGGTGATAACTGCTAGCTATTCCAAGGAAGGTTGTGGATTTTATTTTTTAAAATGAAGGCATAAAATAAATAGATGTCCAAAAAGATTTTGAAGGCTTTTAAATGTAAGAGCTGATTAACTAAGTATTAAAGACTACAGACCCTCCTTTGGCCTTTGTAGAAACTTCATATCAACATATCATGAAATAGCCCTTAATCATACTACATCACCTAGGGTTCATAAACTATTGCTTTAAACTACATTAACAAAAAAATAAAAAAATAAAAAAAATCATCAATTCAAGGAAATATCATCTTGTAATGAAAGATCAGAGCTTGGAAATCATGATATTTCCTCTCATGAATTACTTTTGAGGATAATGAGGGCAAGATGATGGTCCTTTTGCAAATAGTATAATGAACTAATGATGATATTACTCTTCCCATGTAAAGAGTAATATTTACTCATTACTTTTTATCATTACTTTTGTATCTAAAATACCTTAGGGGCTAAAAATGTGGTGTGGACAATTTCCTGGGCCTTTCCTCTGCAAGTTTAAGCCATTTTCTTACTTTTAAAAATCTATTTCCACAAAGGGGCCTAAAAAGGAAGAAAAAGTAGCATGGCAAGTGATGGTATGGGTGAATCAAATTCTTTTGAATCCCATTTTGGGAGAAAGGCAGGATATAAATAAAATAAATATATAAATTTGCAAAGTGAATGGCGATGTTTGGTTCTGTGGTTCTGAAATGAGTGACATGGAATTACTTTTAAAAAGTTACTTTCCAAACTTTGTAAAAGATAGACTTGTATTTATATTAATTTGTCTGAAATGTATGCTCCCCCAACATAATGAGCAGAGTACAAGTAAAAAGTGATGGAAAAACAGCATGAACTCATTTACTGTAATTGAACATGACACAACGAAACCTCTGATTTTGTGAATCTAGCTGCAAAACATTAGAAACAAGGACAGACAATTCATATTGTTGTGTGGGCCTTGTATGTACAGGCCAAAAAGTCTGTTGCCCCCAATGTTCTGGTGCTGTCCTGTTCTGATAACACATGGCCCAAATCCTGGTTCTAATACAAGCAGTCTGAACAATGTCTGGCATGTTCACCAGAACTGGACTATACTAGCCTATAATGGTTTAAAATAAGTTACCTGTTGCTCTGGATCTTCCAGGAAAATCCAGAGTCCTCTGTTCCCATGCTGCTGTCTTCATGGACAGCTGGCTGGACCTCCTGGTGTGTCCACCCCCTCTGTGGGTCATTTGTTCTGACCTCAGAAAAGAATGACCGTGGAGGTGCTGGATGTACCAGATGGTCCAGTGGGACACCCTTGTAGAATCCACCATGGCTTGGGACCAGAGGCCAAGGTAATGGGGGAGAACAGGACAACTGCAGAGTCAGGATACTCTGAGCTTAAGGAGAGGCATGTAGAAATCTCTGTCAAACAGCCCTAGTGTCTCACCAAATTACAAAGCCTAGGATTCCACAGGATGTGACCATAGAAAGTAAAGTGGAATCATAGTGCTATAATTGTGTAATGAGAAAGGGGCCCCAGGACAATGTCATAGGTATGTAAACCAAAACGCCAAAAAGAAAGAAGGAGAGAGTGAGCAGCTGGCAGACCTCTTCCCACTGGTACTGGAGGAGAAATAGCTGATCCCACAAGCAGCTGTGAGAAGTTTAAAGCTCCTGGGTGAGGAACATTGGGTGCTCACACCTGTGTGCTTGTGACACTTATGACAAAACTGACTTCTTTTTGCCAAGAGTCCTCTACTGCCAGTCGTCACTGCTGAAAGTGAGGCCAAATAAAAGCTTACATTATGTATACATTTGTCTCTTGTGTACTTAGATTTCATTCAAAACACAACAGATGTGAAGACAGTTCTGGACTGACTGCAGAGGACAAAGAAGGGATGTAACTCTGGACCCCTTTCACATTCCAAATCTGGATCTCTCCTTTTCTCTCTGGCTGAATCTGCAATGCTAAATAATGCAGTTATGGCTCTAATCCATAGAATCCTGGGATTTGTAGTTTGGTGGGACATGAGAGCTCTCTGACAGAGAAGGCTAAATATTGCACAAAGCCACACACCCCAGAATTCTGTAACACTGAGCCATGGCAGTTAATGTGGTATCAAACTGCATTATTTCTGCAGTCCAGATCAACCCCCCTCAATTCCTCTCTCTCACACCCACTGCACTACATTTAGATCATGTTTTGTTTTGTCTGTACTTTCTTGGCTTATAGAGACATACATCTGAGCAATTTATTGTCAATTATGCCTTGCTAGGCTTTCAGTCACAGTGTCTGATACTAAAATCCTAGATACATTGGTTATTCAGAAATAGGTCCCACTAAAATCAGCAGAAGAGTTATTCCAGAGTATTCATGAATGTCACTGCAGCATTTTCAGAATAGATCGTATATCACTACATACCCATATTGGTATATTTACTTCTTTTTTTTTTTTTTTTTAGTCCAACTATCAAAATTCCTCTGGGTGCTGAATACAAGTGCCGTAATCCAAAATATAACTTTTCCACATTCTGATTACCTATCTCAGGTATGTCACTGCTCTCACTCATGAATATTGAACTTTTGATTCACCTGTATTTTTGCAGCAAGAGTTTTCTCCCACCACAAAGCACAGATATATCTGAATACATGAGAGTGTTTACAGAGGGTAGATAAAACACAGATTACCATGGCAGATGGAGATAAGGAGGATAGATCTTTATGGCTTAGTTAGATCTGTGCTTGATTAATATACTTGATCCTTACTAACACTCTATTTGCCATGGTGATCTGGCTTGTGAAATTCCACAGTTTTTTAAACTCAGTGCTGTGTTCCCATTATGGACAGGTTGGTAAGGTCAGTGAATTGTCTGTGGCTTAATATGGAGATATGGTGATGGCTTCTTGAAAGGACTCATTGTCAAACTGGGAAGGTGGCAGGTTGTAATAGATTGTAATAATTTTTATTCGGTCATTGACCAGTATAAAGGTGGCAGGTTTAATGCTACCTATGTCTTGGTGATAGCTGAAAGACTGCCTGCACTGATTTGGGTTAAGGTTGTTTGGACCTACTTTAATAAGGCTGCAGTCCAATTAACCTCCCACTCAGTACCTTGTCTTCCTTCTACAGTAAGATAATGCTGAATCTGATATCGATTTTTTAAAAGAGTCAGACACAGTTATATCCAAAACCCTAAGGTATAAGCAACAATCATACACACAATTATTGCAAACAGCCCCAGAACTTTCAGCTTTATTAATAGCATCCTATTATGCAGAAAATCTAAATGGTGATTTAAAAAGCTGTCTAATGCAAATGGCAGATATGCAGCTTTTACTAACTGTATTTTAACAAAGTTCACTGCATTCTGTTTCGAAGAGATATTTAACCCTTTTGAACACAGAGCAATCAGAGGACTGGTGTTAATTATAAATTTGTGTAATTTCAGAAACATTGACATTGGGGTTGCCACTGGCTGGAGTTTCAGGAAACTGTTATCTTTCCACAGGTCTCCAGGCAGGTGAGTGATACTTGTGCTGGCATTTGGTGGTGGGTTAGAAAGTTTGATTTTTTTTTTTTATATGTGAAGTGGCTTTAAAGTTTGGACACCCACTTCTATTTCAACCTGGTTCCAGGACTGTCTCTCTCTCTCTCTCTCTCTGTGTGTGTTTTTATACTTGTGCAACACTGATGCACCAATGGGAATGGGAAGGTAGCCAGTTTCCCCATCTCTGGTTCTATCAGCAGTCCATCATCACTGGATGTATACCATTTTGAACAAGGCAGAGAGTGGAACACAGTGTTGGGACTATTGAGCTTCCTTTTTGGACAAGCCCTGGTAGCTGTGGTACAATGCCTGGATATAAACTCCCTGTGGGTTTGTTGTTAGCCTTCTATCAGCCCCAGCAGCACCTGTTGTGATGTCCAGCAATATTCCATAGAGTCCTGAGTGCTTGAGTTGCATGTGTTAGGAGCAGAATGTGCACAAATAGTATCCTAGTTTTTGCAGAGGTGCAAAAAGTAAGAAACAACTGTTTTGGAAAAGAGAAATGCATTGGCTTTGTTGTAATGTAGACTACATCAAGTTATTGATAAGCTCGAAATTTGTGACAGAGTTGTGGGTTGACATGTCTTTGTTTATCTCCATGCCAATATGGGAAGAACTGGTTGCCAATGGATGTCTGGTCTGAATTCAAGGTGAAACATTGTGAGAGGACTAGGGAAAAGGCCTTCTTTGGGATGGAACCACAATTGTGGAATATTCTCTTCTAGAGTCCCAGTTGGCACAAACACTGGTATCAGTTTGGCACAAAGTCAAAACATGACCTAACCAATTTTCTCGAGTTTGCACATGTACTGAAGATGGCACTTTTAACTTTTTAAAAATTGTCTGACTTTTAACTTATAAATTCTAATATATTTTTAGTATTTTAAAACAACAACATGAAGAATAAATATATTATTGGGCAAAAACAGACGGAACCGATAAATCGGGCTGTGGCTGGTCTGTCACGATTTGTGCTGGGGCCATAGCAACCACACATGCCTGGCCCCAATACGGGCTGCTGCTGCAGTTTTAAACCAGGCCAGCAAAAGGAGCAGTATTTTACCGCACCTTTTTGGCACAGTTCTTTGTAAAAGATGTGACCTTGGTGCAGTTTTCAGCCATGCTCGGGGTGTGCATCATCTAAATGCTATGCTCCAAACATGGCCGGAATCCAGTTTATTTGGTTTGTCTGTTTTGGGCCATTGTTAATTATATTAACATCATCATCATCATCATCATCATTATCTTGTTTTAAATTATTTTTATTGAAAGCCACCCCAAGATCTTCAGATTATAGGATGGGATATAAATATTTAAATAAACAAACAAATAAAATAAAATAAAATAAAATAAAATAAAATAACCAGTATTTTCAATTTCTATGTGTGAACTGAATATCAGTTTAAGTCAGAGGAAGAATTCCACGATGTGCCATGGGAAAGAATGGATTCTCTGCAGACAGGTGCTGAGTTTGGTAAGGGAGCTTCTGTGTCTCCAGACCAGTGGGCAGGTCAGCAGGGAACCAAAGATTGGTTTTATATCTAGTCAAATTGTTGACTGTTGGCCCATCACTTAAGATTTGCTATAAAAGGGTTTCAGAAATGAGGCATAATTGGCAAAGCCCTGGAGGATGGGGTAAGGGTGGGATGTTGATTCTCGGAAGTTAATGGGGGGATGAGACAGGTGGCCATGGGCCACCTGAGAAGCGGAAGATTGGGGCCGAGGCTGCCCCATGCCTTGGCCCCAATCCACCCTTTTGGCGTCTGGGAAAGAAGTGCCAAAATAGCGGCTCTTTTGTGCCTCTTCCAGCACAACGTGTAAAAATGCTGCGCTGGAAGGACGTCATCAGAGTGCTCGCCATGTGCAATGGTGGGTGCTCTGATGACATCCTCGGGAAGGGGTTGGGGCATCCAGTGTCTGGCTGCCCCTCCCCTTCCCTGGCTTTGCGCCATTTGCAGAGCCCCAATATCTACCAGACAGCTAATTTTTAAGCTCTGCTGATGAACTCCATAATTTACCATACTTTCTAGCTATAAGTATCAGATAATGTTTAAAGCTACATCTAGTTGAAGTGGAAAGGGAGTTTTCTGTCTCTTCTTATGCTCCAGTAGTTATTGTTATGCACACAGAGACATACACAGTCAGACACAACCCTCATTCTCCAAGGCAGGAGAGATTTAAATGAGCCAGCTATGGATCTAGGATGGTGGTGGTGGATCAATCTGCACTCCATGGATGTCAGCAAAGTTAATGTTAATGAAATGCATAAAAGCCAGATGAACATTTTTCAAAAAAGAAAATAACCCTGGATTGCCAGTAGTTCATTTATGGGCAAGGCTACTTCCCAGGTTTTATTTTGATTGCCAGCAAATTCCCTGGAAGCAAAGAATACAAAGTATTGTTTATTTCTGCATCGTCTCTTCAACCATTTCGCAAATGTGCCAAATGATCACATTACAAATCAAAAGCTCTGGGAAAGGAAGCCAGCTGCCAATACAGACTCAGCACTAAGATGGGTGCTCTTTTGTCACACACTTCAACAGAAAGCATTCAAGGATTTGCTCAGAAATATGAAAAGAGATCTTGGCAGTATGATTGCTGGTACTTCTCTAGAAAAATGCTACCATTTTTCTACACAACCACCAGAATTTACACTGTAAATCTGACTCTATAATAAAGATCAATGCTCTCTATTTCCCACACGACTGCTATCTATGTTGCCCTTTTTTTTTTTTTTTTGCTTTGCCATATGGTTTTGTGTTGTCAAATGATCCACTCCTTCTTACTGCCTCTCCCTGCTTCCTCAGTTTTTCTCCTCCCACTGTGACTTTGTGTTGATGGGAGATGATTCTAACTCTGTTGAATGCTAACTGATAAAGCTCAGAAAGCCACTCCAATAAATTCACAAAACCAGAAGAATCATATCATTAATGTAAACACAAGCCATACAGCATGGAGCATGCACAAGAAGAAATCTTAGCATCACTCTTGTCAGCACTACTAGGCTCCAAACCTGGGTAGAGAACACAGGAAACCACCAGTGGCTTTTAAAGATGAAATGTATTGGCAAGAAAGGGGAAATGCTTCTGGAAAGGAACAATGAGAGTAGGCTATTATTTTGCTGTTCCCAAGCCTTCAGTGCAGAACGGGCCAGGAAAAACAGAAACATGAGTTTATTGTTTTCTGCTCTGAAGCTATCATGTGATTCCCAACAGGCCACAATGTTGCAACTCATTTCTTATTTTGGAAATTACTCGATATTTGTACAGTGTACAATTTTAATGCCATGTAGGTTTGTGAAGGATGGCAACCACACATTTATGGCACTGTTAACAGTGGTTTGATGGTTTTTCTCCCTAATACACATTGTAATGTTTTGTCATGTTCAGATAAAAAATGTTTATTTAGGATTATATAGGCTTAACAAAGAGTGAGATCTGGAATAAAATCCACATGGGTAGGTTGTAAAGCCAAGCTACTTACACTTCTGGCCTACCTGAATCTAAATTTTGTCTAAGGAAATTCTATCTGAGGGAACCAAGAATACTTTCTTTTGTAGAGAAGCTGCATCTGTTCTAAAAAGCACATTTCCCTGCTATTAGAATTGTAATTATTGATTTTATTATTGTTGTTATTGATTTTAAATTAAATTGTTTAATGCTGTTTTTAAGGGTGGGAGGGATGTTTTTGTACTGTTTTATGATGTTAACCGCCCGGATTGGGAAACCATTGGGCGGTATACAAATAAATTTTATTATTATTATTATTATTATTATTCCCCCTGATTCTCCAGGTTGTCTTATTATCAGAAATGTGATAGGTTATACTGGGAGATTCTGATTCTTGGTTGCCTTATCATGTAATACAATTGACCAGAACTGTGAAAAATGTGAAAGCAGAATGATAGTTTCAGACCTCAAACTAAAGTTACACAGAAAAATTTACAAACACTCAAATTTTAATGCACACCATTTATATAATTTCAGAATTGTTCCAACATTGATAAAGCACAAACATGCAATGTGGAGCTCCCTGATTTCATTCTTTAGCATCTCTAGCTAAAAGGAGTTAAGGCTGGGAAGTTTGATTGAAACCTTGGGAAGATGTTGACAACTTGAACATACAATACTGGGCTAGATGCACCAAGACTATCACTCAGTATTGGCAAACTTCAGATGGCTACTGTGTTTATTAATATGTGTTTTCTGTGTCTGTTTCCCTGCCAAGTGTATCTTGGGCATGTAGGTGGAGGTGCTAGCAAGCAACCCAAAGTCCTTGGTATTTTAATTAAGGACAAAGTATTTAAAGAAGCAAGGCTATTACATAGTTGACGACCCAGCAGCCCTGTAGGTTTTAAACAATTTTATCTTTTACGGGCAGAGAGGGATTGAACAAATGGTTTATCTTGTTGCCTATACAGTGGTCTACCCAGATGTGCTTCAGGTTGTTCACACAAGTGTTTATAGGAAAGGGAATCATTATGAACCCTCCAGACTTTTTCTTAACTCAGATTTGAAATATCAGACCCACCAGAAGCCCAGAGCTTGGAAAAGAGCTTAGTTTTGGATTGCAAGCCCCCAAAACTCAGCCAGCATGACCAGAGGAATACAGGAGGTGTAGTCCAAAAAGGTAACATTTCCAAACTCTGTTAAGAACATAAGAAGAGCCAGGGGCATCACTGGGATGGGGTGCTGGGATGTGGGTCACACTGGGGGCTGAACACTGGTGGGGTGGTTGCTCACTGACCATTCTAAGACCCCCTGAATGGTTTACCAACCAGGGTGCCTTTACTACCCATCAGCTGTTGCTGCTGGTGGGGATGAGATGCTGTTGCAGCCTGGCAGCCCCTTCTAATTCTGACAGGACTGGTGGCAGAGCTGGAAAAGGGCAGTACCACAGTGGCAGAAGTAGCCATGGACTCCTCCCCTTCTGCAAAAGGAAAAAATCTGTGGTCAACTCTTCCACCATTGCCTCCTTTCCCCCCTCAACAAGCAGCCCCAGAAGAGCTGCCAGGCAGCACCAGCACCCCATCCCCATGTTGGCAGAGGAAGCTTGGCTGGTGGAGTAGGGGTGGATGGGGTATGTGCAAGGCAGCCATATGTTACCACACTGGGATGACACCATCCTAGTGATACTGCTGAGAAAAGCCTTCCTGGCTGGCAGCAAAGGTCTATTTAGTTCAGTAGGCTGTTCTTCACAGAATCTAACCACCCTTTAATGAATCCACAGACAGATTTTTATTCCTTCTTTACCCCATCCTGAGCTTGCCAGGTCACTCTCTACCTGCTGTGGGTTGCATTTCAAGCTGATCTTTGTCTAATTTTAATGACAACTAACTCACCTAAACCAATTGACTCCTAATGACTGAAAGAAGGGAGCAGTCACATATTCAATATATGCAGTCTATTGCCCCTAAGCAGTGTTTCTCTGTACTACCCATTGTAGGTCACAAGGTCCACAAGCCCTTGTGATTAATCACATAGCCATGGCAGCGGACACTGGACACAATTTTCATTCCAGGTTGGAGGCTGGAATTGACGCATGAGGCTAATCTTGGAAGGAAACACTTGTTCCTTTATTTGGCTTTTCCTATTACAAAGACTGATGCTTATGAGCTATTTCAGGAAACACAAATATCACAGGGCTCTCCAAAACCTAAAAAGCTAGAACCAGCTCTTTTGTGCTTCAGACTTCAGCTTCATTTTGAGAATTTCCTGCAGCTCATTAAGAACTACTTAGAATTTTAAGTATTAAATATGTAGGAATACTTTCTTTTTTAATTCAGGTTGTGTGAAATTTTAATATCTGCTTAATTTTTAATTGAAACCTTGACATGCATAAGGGAATGCAAAACCTGTTCTTTTAGCAAAGATGTCGATTTCATATAAAGGAGTTGCTGATTTTGCCCACCACCTCCTAATGATTAGCACAGGCATGTCAGCTTTTGATTTCCTTTTTAAAGACTTTTAAAGGGGCAGGTTCCTTTGCAATATTTTTAAATAGCCCCATTCTGTCTATTTTGTGATATATTGAGGCTGTAATTATGAGAATATATTAGCCTCCTATTCCAAGGTATGTCAGATGATTTCCATTTTCCATTTTCTGTTTTTCCCCCTTCTTTGCCTAATTAACAAATATCAGAATCTGATTAAAAAAAAAAAAAAAAGCACCAGACTCTGTTTTTGAACACTGGTTTCATCTGCTCACTAGCTTGGATTTATTTTACATTTTGTTTTTCTCAATTCAATCTGACCTTCAAGGACTGGGGTGCGCAATACCTGACCCTCCTGATGTTGTTGAACTCTAGCTGCTATCATCCCTTGCCACTGGCTATGTTGACTAGGGCTGATGGGTACTGCATTCCAACAATACTTGGAAGATGGCTGA
This sequence comes from Phrynosoma blainvillii, assembly GCA_026167975.1. NCBI lineage: Eukaryota > Metazoa > Chordata > Lepidosauria > Squamata > Phrynosomatidae > Phrynosoma > Phrynosoma blainvillii. The sequence continues at coordinate 212,684,796 of JANUYF010000004.1, read as the reverse complement.
TTATTCACCTCTGTCATCAGAGACACTCTATGGCAGTGGTCCCCAACCCCCGGTCCGTGGCCCAATACTGGTCCGTAGAACAAATGGTACCGGGCCGCCCTGCTACTGCGTCTTCTGTGCAGCGGCGGGTCCTGCAACTTTTGCGAGTCCTGTGAGTCCCGATAATAAGCGCAGGGACGGGACTCCTGTGTCTGCCGACGTGCCCCGGCCCAGCTGATCAGCGTGGGGGCGGGGCTTCTGTGCGCGGCTTTAGTGAATGATGAGTGACATCCCTGACACTGTTCAGAGGAGCCAGCAGGGCCCCCCCAGTGGGCCGCGGAAAAATTATCAAACATTGACCGGTCCACGGCAATAAAAAGGTTGGGGACCGCTGCTCTATGGGATATTGTTCCTAGGCTTTTTCCAGAATATAAAACCAGGGCTGGGATCCTGTTTGTTATTCCCAACTAGAGCACATCTATTGAATAAAGTATTGAATTGTGAATCAACACACAGGTAAAGCTTACTGGCAGAGTGATTGTACTCTAGTGAGAACTTTTAGGCCAACATCTTGAAAAGAACTCTGGCCATTCTGGCTGATGGATTCTAGGAGTTGTGTAGTTCCCAAAAGTAACTTTTTCTAAGCTTGGTATAAAATACATGGATCCAGGAATGAATTAGATGAAAGCTAAAGAACCCATAGACAGGCCAAAAACAACAACAGGCAAAGGAGTTGTGCTTTTTATGATTCCAATGTAAAACCTAGACAAATTATCAATACAAGTTTGAGCAGAGTTGGTACCAACAGGCTTATCGTATTTTAAATAAGTCAACTTATCTCTTCCATTTTAAAATTGAATGCGGGATGCAGCTGGGTATTATCCTGGCTAATACCTGGTGGCCATACTCGGCTGCATCCTGCATTCGACTTTAAAACGGAAGAGTTAAGCCTGCAAGAGTGGACCAAAAAGGTGTTCTCCTGCCCTTCAGTTTTAGATAGTTTCCATACAAGTAAGAAATATAGTTTTTCCTTTGCCTTGTGGGCTTTGTACTGCTGAGTTGGTTTTTTTTTTAAAAAAAATTGTTCATTTTGTTTTGTTAGTTTTTGTCCCTGTGAGTACAGTGTTGAGATTACCAGAAGGGAAGACAACTAAAGAGAAGCAGTGCCTGGTGCTCTGCAGATTCATTACCTCGCTGACATGGAAGCATCCAGCCTCCACTGACTTGAATGCATATTTAGAATGGATGTTGTTTGCCTTAGTCATTGGCAGTGTGTTTGCTGTATTGAGCAACTGCTGAAAGTGCCAGGCTTTTATTTAGTAAGGATGCACAATCCCTTATTTAATGGGTAGCCCACGTTCCTGGATGCAGAGCTGAACTTATCATGGGGTTTTCTTGACAAGTTTCTTCAGAGGGAGCTTGTCCTTGCCCTCATCTGAAGTTGAGAGAGTGTGACTTGCCCAAGGTAACCCAGTGGGGGTTACATGGCTGAGCCGGCATTTGAACTGTGGTCTCTAGGGTCCTAGTTCAACACTCAAACCACTATACCATGCTTGGTCTCATCTATTTAGAATAGCTGTATGTGAACAGCTTCTTTCTTGGATAGGTGTGCCTGTGCTGTACAGTTATACCACTTGCATACCACTTTAATTAATATTATTTCATCTGAAAGTCTCAAAATCTGTATTGTACATGGATTTGTTGTGTGTGTCTGTGTGTGTGTGGGGGGATATACATACAATTTTCAAGAATTTGTTTCTTGTGTATAAAAATGTATACACAGTATAGATCAAATATCAAGGCTTTTGTGGTGTGTGTGTGTGTGTATGAAATTTTAAATGTCCAATCTTTCCTTGACTTAAATTAATGGGAGTTTAACTACTGAGTCAACATTGCAGGACTGCATGCTTTGCTGAGAAAGACGACTCTGGCTTGCATATTCCTGCAGGCCACAGGTATCCATTGTCTTCATTTTATTTTTGAGCTTGGCTTAACCATAACAAGATTGCTTTGGCAAATATATCATTGACTCATATTTAGTATGCTGCTTCACCAGTGTGAAAGAAATATTTCTTTGTTTGCAAGCACAGCCAACAAATGTAAAAAAATCTCTGATCTAGAGGTCACTGCTGCATATGAAGACCTCCTTCTTGGTCATAGTAGCTGTTGGTTTCCATGACAGTAGGACAGTGAGTCTGCTTTGGGTTCCATTTTGAACTTTAAAGGAGGTCTCTATGGCAGTGAACCTATTTTGGTGTTAAGGTTCAGCATCTTCTTTGAAACCCACATCAGATTTACCGTCTTACTGACATGGTAGCTCTCACTGTCACTGTTCATGGAGCAGGCATTGGCAGTATGTTTACTGCAGGGGTAGGCAACCTTTCCCCTTTAAGGGCCAAGGGACTTCAGCTCCCAGAAGCCTCAGCCATGTTGGCCAATAGTCCCATGTTGGCCAATAGCTCCTGGGATTCTGGGAGATGAAGTCCCTCGGCCCTTAAAGGGGAAAGGTTGCCTACCCCTGGTTTACTGTGTTAAGCAACTGCTGAAAGTGCCAGACTTCTATTTAGTATGGATGCACAATCCCTTATTTAATGGGTGGCCCAAGTTCTTAGATGCAGGGTTGCCATTTTTTGCTATGCGATGACATTTTACATAGGTAAACCTGAAAAGAACCTGCTTTTGTCCATCTATCACTGCCCATTGCATCATGAGGACAACATATTTTATGCTTTAAAAACAAACTGGAACATATTAAAGAGATAGAAGAAATTGCATGCAGTGATCTCACTTATTCCCAAATGGAGGCAGATTTAAGCCACAGAATCTGTCTGGTACTGGGAATCTTTTGGTGTGCCAATGACTGCACAATACTTTCTTCAAAAGAAAGGACACAAAATTTCTTCTAAATAATCAAAGGTCCACTTGTAGAGAGAGTGTATACTGCCAACTCCAGAAAGTTCTGAGAACTGTCCCTGGTGATAAGACTGAAAGGCATTAGTTTTTTGTAAAGAAATAAAGGTTTTTGACCATAATATGGTACATGGGGCTTTGTCTCTTTTCATTCTTCCACTTATAATACATACGTTCCAGTTTTGTTTTTTGGTTTTTTTTTGTTCCTATCATGGTGTTTTGGACCACAACTCTCATAATGCCTTAACATTGGCCATACTGGCTGGAATTTGGGGAGCTGAAGTCCAAAACTTTTAGTCAGCTACAATTTTTCCATCCCTGCCATACAGTCAAACAAGGTGTGGTGATAAATGTGCCTTTGCATTTAATTGTCACATTAAAAATAATAATCTAAATAACAGTGGCTGCTTTTCATTCTCTCACTTTGCAGATTATTGTGACTATAGCAGATATGAAGGGGGATAATTTAAATCTTTCATACCTTGCTGTTGTTTTGAAGAAAATTCCTCCTCTAAAATGGCTATTTGCATTCAGAACAAATTCCTTATGGTGCTAATGGGGATTCTTCTCACATGTAAATATCACTTTCATAGGATGGATATTCCTCAGAATCATGGCAGGGAAGGAACTGATTCAATTTCCCTTCCTCATTTACTGCAAATCGAAAATTCTGTTCCCTGCTCCAAAACTGATGCCATTTCCTTTTTAGCAAAAAAAAAGTACTTCAAATACAAAGATGTATTTAACGCCAATTAATTTTTTTCTCAGAAGTGTTTTCTGCATTTTTAAAGGTGGAATGCACAACGTATTTTAAGTAAGGTTTATTGCCATGATTCTATCTGTTTGCATCATGAGATGAAAGAAGGAACCCTGCTTTAATGACCCAAGATGTAAAAGGTTACCCTCTGCCACACTGTATGCTGTTTTTCAAACAACGTCTCCCAGATTTAGTGCTGTACTGCTGTACAATGAAAAAAGTCCAATACAGATAGTTCTATGAACCTTGCAGGGTGGTTCATTAGTTAAAAACTAATGTACAGGATCCCAAGAACCCCTGTATGGAAAAGTTCATTTTCCCATATAAAATAACACTGATTGAATTTTGTTTGTCCAAATTTCTTAGGACATGTTCTTGATTTCCAAAGGGTGCTAACACAGGTAGGCTTCAAACATGACCCCAAATTTCCCTTAATAGCTAACATTACATCTTTGAGATGGGGTGGGGAAATAGGGATTTCAGAATTCTTGCTAATAATACTTTAAATAATAACTCTTTATTGACAAGGTGTTCATGAACAGCACACTGGACTTCCTTTGCAAATATCTTAACTGGCCAAGAGTTAGTTTTAGCTTTGACATCAGCATTTTTGGAAAGCTGTTTGGGGCTCCAGTACTCCAGAAAAGCCTATACTAAGGCCGGCCCTAAGCCTCCCTTTTGCTTATTCTCTAACCTAGTGGTCTTAGTGGACCACATGGTCTAGCTGCCAAAATCATCTTGCTGTCATTTTGATTACCAACAAGTATACAAATGTACTCTGGAGGTACATTTCACTGGAGTTACTCAGTCCACTGCTGTCACTCACCACCATTTCCAGGCCAAGAGCCCATTAGAGGATAGCTAGTGTAGGCTCCCTGAGACCTGGAGCTGACCTTACTTGGTTTAGCTGAACAGTGGGGGAAGTGTGACTCCCTGAAGTTGTTGTACTGCAACTCACATCACCCCCAGCCAGTATAACCAATGGTGAGAGATGCTTGGAGTCATAATACTATATCTGGAGGGCCTTATCTTCACTGTTAGTATTCATGAGAAAATGGAACAGCCATGAAGAGCAATGATACTCCTCTTCAACCTTGTTCTCACACATACCAATCTTCTTTTTTATTTTTAAATAGTGTGACTTATTTGTTTCTATTTCATTTCTCACTATTCACTGGTTAGGTTATGAACCTTCAGTAAGTATTCTTTGAAAAATGGCCTAGACCATTTATACTTTTCACAACAGCTTCCTTCCTCTTCCTCAGGGTAGATAAGGAAACAAAAGACCTATTGTTGAGTCTTGTGGCAAGCTTATGATACAGGGGACATACTGGTTTATAGACATCTGTGTTTGTTCTTGTAAATGAAAACCTTACAGCCCCTGGATATTGTTAGATTAGAAGAAAAAGTAACAGGCATAATGGAAAGGATTGTTGGACAACAACTCAAGGAGTTTTGCGGTGGTCAAGGTTGCAAATGTTAGCAATTTCATTGTAAGTTGTGATTTTAGATATAATCTAAAATTCCCAGTGACTCATTTTAAGAATATCAGCTTTCACTTACTATATTAAAAAAAATAACAATACTTTGTCTAAGCTCAGTCCCAATTCAATTGATATGTCTTTGGATTATAGCAGGGCAGCCAAGTGAGTATACAATGACTAGTTCTCCCAGAGCCACAAAAATATCTATACAATAAAGGTTCAGGAACAAATATGTATCTTACTGGTAGAAAAAGCAGAGTTTTAAAATATTGCTAGTTTGGGCATTCCTCCTTCCCAGTGCTTGAAATTAGCTATTGTTCTTTCTGTTATATTCTTCGGCTGGTATCTGAAGTCTGTACCAATATATTTTACACTGCAACCATACACATGTCTACTTAGAGTTACCAATTTCAGGGCTGTTTATTTCCAGGCAAAGGGATACATAGTTGCATTCTTTTTGTATGAGCATTTCTAAATTGCTTTGTATTCATAAAGAAGGGTTCTCATAATTAAAACATAAGAAATATTTTTTAAGTGAAGACTAAGGACAAAAGTTTAAGAAGCAAAGCCAGTTGAGAAATTAGTACATCATTATTATGAAGCCAAGTAAAGGCACTCCAGGTCATCAAAGTCACCTGGGGATCTGGAAGCAATCCTGGGGCTGGGAGACCTCTCAAGTGGAGAACCTCAGGGATGGACATTTCATTAGGCAGAGTGAGACAGATCTGTCACTCAGTAAACCACTAGATGCTTTCAATTTGCCATCCTCACCCCTCACAAGTGGTGGTTCTTCAGAACTAATTTCCAAATATCTGTTATGAGGGATCATCCAAAACAGGTCCTGTAGATAGAAGACTGCATGGACTGCAACTTCATGGGACATCTCACCACAGTACCTGGCTCTGAGAAAGGAACCCCAGACCTGCATTTCATAACTAGCTGGATCTGGTTCTGACAGCTCTACTGGTCACTTTGTATGGCTGGTGTAGCCTCTACACAGAACCCTTATGGCTTCTGTCTCAGGACATTATCACATCAGCCCCGTGTCTTGCAGCAATCATGTTATGAAAGGAAACAGGCACATAGAATTTAAAACATTTCTTATCACACGTCTCTTCTTTCCCGACTCCACTGCTTTGAAAACCCTCAGAATGTGATAAGTCTCTTTGCTGCAGTTCTGACATTACAACAGTCATATGGCAGGATGGGGTCTAATTCTCCTCCTCGTTCTCTCTCCAACTCACTATTCCAAAGTAGGCCAACTCTGTGCCTATTGGTTTATTTATTTTTAATTTTGCTGTGTTTGCATAATTACACCATAAAATTTAAATTTATTATCACAGCAACAGTGGCAACCAAAGGTATGGCTGTGAGATGGCAAAGTTTTGTAGTGGCATGATGGGAAAGACACCCCCCTGACGCATCAGGAGGGGCCTTCTGTTGCGTCGGCCCCATAAAAGGGAATTGGCGCATGATTGGCTGAGCAGTCTGGAAGGCCCGCCCTTGCCGGACTGTTTAGCCAACCAAAAGGCAGTCTCGCTCCCTGGTCACGCGAGAGTTCAAATCTCGTGTGGCTAGGAGCGAGATTTTAGGGGACTATTTAGCCCCACGCTGCCACGTGTCGGCAGCCGCCACCAAGGGTGTGAAGGCCCCCCATCACCACATCAGAATTACTTCTGGAATAAGGGAGGATTTAAGGATCTGGGAGTTATTTTTAGAACAATTTAATGGTGTTTCCTTTTGGAGATCTGAAATGCTCCTAAGGGCGGACTTTCAGTTACAGTCTGATGCTTCAGGGGCTCATGGTTTTGGGGTATATTTTAATGGTCAGTGGGCAGCTGAGAGATGGCCGCAATCTTGAGTGGATAAAGGGTGGACACGGGACCTCAACTTTTTAGAATTTTTTCCTATTGTGGTTGCAGTCCATTTATGGACTGAACAATTTACAAACAAAAAGGTGTGGTTTTGGTGTGATAACCAAGCTGTAGTCCACGTAGTGAACTCCCAGACTTCTAAATCCACTAGGGTAATGACACTGGTTAGGGAGATGGTGGCTCAATGTTTGAACTTTAATGTTTTGTTTCAAGCTCAACACGTTCCTGGTTTACTAAATCCGTTGGCGGACGCCCTTTCGCATTTTCAGTTTTGCAGGTTCCGGCAACTGGCGCCAGAGGCAGCAGCCCAACCATTGGAGGTACCAACACATCTTTGGAGCCTTGGAGAATAGAAATTGGCAAGGAAATTCTCCAGTCCGTCGCCCCGTCGCCCCGCAAATCATATCAGCTTGCGTTGCGAGCATTTAGATGTTTCTTGTTAACTGTCGGGGAGGTAGAGGTCTGGCCATTGAAGGTGGAGGTTATCCTCCATTTTGCAGTCCACCTTAGGCAATCAAGTTTATCTCCAGTCACCATCAGGGGCAGAATAGCAGCGCTGTCATTTTATTCTAGAGCCGGAGGTTTTAATGACCCTACAGTTGATTTTAGAGTTCGTAGGGCTCTGGAGGGATGGGCTAGGGCAGGGATAGGCAACCTTTCCCCTTTAAGGGCTGAGGGACTTCAGCTCCCAGAATCCCAGGAGCTATTGGCCAACATGGGACTATTGGCCAACATGGCTGAGGCTTCTGGGAGCTGAAGTCCCTCGGCCCTTTAAGGGGAAAGGTTGCCTACCCCTGGGCTAGGGAGTCTTCACCATTACAGGATAATCGGTTGCCAATAACAGGTCCTATCTTGATTAAAATTTGGCAAAACCTCTACATGTTTCATACCTGAAGAGGTGATATTGTTTAGAGCATTATTTTTGTTGGCCTTTTTTGCGGCCTTGAGAATAAGCGAAATTGTCCCTTGTTCCCATACTGATGAATCTGGCCGGGCTCTGTCATTCTCAGATATCCATATTTCTGAACAGGGGATACAAATTACAATTAGGTGGTCAAAGACCGATCAATTGGGGAAAGGACAATCAGTAATTTTGGCTAGGGCACCTGACGGCCGTATTTTCCCAGTGCTGGCATTATCTGATTACCTCAGAATAAGGCCAAGAGTAACAGGGTATTTATTTTTACATCTATCTGGCCTTCCGTTGATGCAGTTTCAATTTCGGGCTGTGCTGCGAGAGGTTTTGAGACATGCCGGTTAGCCAGCGGCTCAATTTTCTTCTCATTCTTTCAGAATTGGGGCAGCAATGGCTGCAGCAGCACATGGTTTAAGTGATACTGCAATTCGCAAGATTGGCCGCTGGCGTTTTAGGGCTTTTAAGTCTTATGTTCGCACCTAAGACAAACTGAATTGCTAACTCGCTGACTTGTTCCGATTATATTTAGCAGAACTGAATGGTGGAGACATATGGATACTTGGCCACAGCCTAGTCTTTTGGGCTGAGCGGCACTTCATCGAGCATTGTCGGGATTCGACCATGGGATTGAGAGACGTAGGAGCTGTAAGGTGGTTTGGTCGTAGAGGAATGCTTTGGGGAGCTCTACTACCTAGAATTATTGAATTGCTGGCGTCTTTCACACATCCTAAGATCTTGCTAGTTCATTTAGGAGAAAATGATCTGGCAAAACTGACTTCTTTAAAGTTAGCTAAAAGAATTGTTAATGACATGCAAGAAGTTAAGCGAAGGATGCCAAATACTGTGCTCATGTGGACAAAGTTGCTGCCTCGGAGATCTTGGTATGGTGCTCGGAGTGATGTGGCCATCAATGGAGCTCGACGTTGGTTGAACAGATCTGTGGCTAAGACTTTGGGGGGAATGGGAGTTGTTATTGTTGATCATGAAGGAATTCAGGTTTCATTGCCACACTTGTACAGGGGAGATGGCGTACACCTCTCCCCAGAGGGGAATGACATATACTTGACTTCGTTGGAGTCATACATTAAAAAAACAATTTTTTTGGGGGGGGGATGCCAAGCTAGGCTAGCCCCCTCCTGTGGTGGGCAGGGACCCCCCCCCTCAGGGAATAATTAGGTTAATTGGAAAATACTAACTGGGTTAATAAAAAAAATCTAAATTCGGTATATGTCATTAGGTTAACCAAATTGGTATGACTTCATTTTAACCTTGGATGATGTCATAATGTTATGATGTCATAAGAACCCTTATGATGTCATATCCGGGTGGGGGAGGGATTAGTTATTGTTGTTATATATTGCATAAACTGATGGACTTGACATATGCCGTGTTAGAAGCAATTAACCACACATACGCATGCGTCAAGAACAAATTCTTGTTTAAGAAAACTGTTATTTAAATGTTTAATTGATTGATATCAAGACCCTGTACAAAATAAAAGTTGTGGCCAATGATTTACCCAAAATAATCGCATTCGATGTCCTTTGTGCCGATGCAACAGTAGTGCTAGGTGCATGTCTTTTCCCTTTTGGCCATTTCTGATGAACCTGATTATTTACAAGGTGTACCATTCAATCAAGAGTAGGCAGCACTGACAATCCTGAATAAGTTTATGTACTGACAGATACCAGTGGATAATTGAAGACTACATGGTAGAAAGGGACAGGAAAGATATAAACTCAGCCTATTTGCTGAGATCTGACCTTCCAAACATGGCCAGTATTTTTGTGGGTACTCAATGAGTTTCTTTGGCTATCTGATTTTTTAAGTTGCTGCTTTTGAATGTTTACACTTGTATGTTATCTGCCACTTGTTCTCTGATCTTATTGTTTCTTCCATGGCTTAACTGTGTTTCTCCCTGTTTTTATTGTTGCCAGTTACCTCCAACTTTTAGAGAAGAAGGGCAGAGGTAGTTTAATTAAATAGTGGTTCAATTAAACAAAGAAATTTTGTTGGACTAGCACTAATCAAAGATAACACAGATAACACATTCCTGATCGTATAATCTGCCATGGCTTAACTGTGTTTTATTGTCAGTTGCCTCCAACTGTTAGTTCTGGAAAAGAACACCATATCAATTACTCATTTCCAACATTAAGATATGAATTTTCATGGCAGCTGCCTGATAGGCAGCTATAATTTGGGGGCTTGCAAAGCCAATTTGGGAATTGGCTTATGCAGAGATTTGTGCTGCTGCCAATGCAATATGCCTCTGTGTTATTCCTCAGAGATTCCTAACACCTTTCTACTCATCATTTTTGACCAGCTTGGCTGTAGAGATTCTGTGGGCCATAAGAAACCATACAGTGTCATGAAAATAATTCAGAATTAGGTAACAGAATTTGTATGGCATATATGGGAAATGAGCACTGGAGAAGAAGTCTTACACAAATAACACATGCAGCTGCTAGGAAGGATTCTCAGTTAGCTAGGGTTCTAAACATCAGTTCTTCATGCATAGGTAGAGAGCTAACAAGAACTCATAGGACAGAAGGACAAGGAGAAGTAGCAACTCATAGGATCTACCAGTCCTTCAAGCAAATAACATAAGGGTTCAAGCAAAAAAGGAAGAAAAAATGGATCTGGTCACCAGCGAACAATGTTATAATGGATTCCTCCACTCACTAAAATGGGCAGAACTATTTAAAATAAACTATCCATTATGGAATAATAGATTAGCTGAATGAACATTGGGGGAAAATCCAGCAAGTTTCTGGATCAATCACTGAGTAGCTGGAAAAATAATCTAATGAAACAGCAACAGATGCAAGAAACAGCTCCATGATTGCAAGCAACTGCAGACACCCAGTTCAGAGAAGACTCAGATCAATATATGCCTCACAACTGAATATACTCCATGCACCTGAGAAAGTAGACCAAGTCTAAAAGCTTATGTTACAATGTCTTTCGCTTAACAAAGGTGCTACAAGATCCCTTTCCATAAATAGTCATACCCTGTGTGTTCCAACTGATTGTAATAAACATGAGCTTCATCTTCAAAAACTGAATACTGACAAAGATGTCTTTTGTATAGTTGGACAAATATACATATTAACATACCTTCTTCAAGCATTGCCTCTGGGCAACATTCAGTTCCCTGGACCCATTAACCTTTCTAGATTATTTAATTTGGTATTTAGTTCTAAGGTCAACACCCTTTGCTTAAACTAATTTTACTGCAAAAGTAGTAAATTATTTAGTTTGCAAATTTTAAATTTCAGTATCATAAGACAGAGGTATGCATGCGTGCTGCCCTCTTGATTTTCATTTTTACAGGAATTGTCTTAGAGTAGAAATGAAACAAAAGTATCAGAATGCTAGGCAGACAAAGCTATAGGTAGTCTGCAATGAATACTGTTGTCCCTACAGCTAGAGTGGGAATCATGCATCTTTCTAGACATTGTTGGATTATAACTCCTATGACCCCTACCTAGCACTACCAATGGTAAGGAATGCTGGGAATTACAATCCAACAACATCTGAAGGACCACATAATTCCTGTCCTACAAATTTAGACATGGTCCTCTGTGATTTTGTATTTGTGCAGCCTTTAGGGTTTTAGTTAGAAATTTGACTTTTAGTTAGTTAGAAATTCAATTAGAAATTTCAACTTTTTCTTTTATGGAGGCTTTCATGCTTTCAGTGATACAAGAATAAACTGGAATATGATGACAAAATGGCAAGCTAAGGTGGATGTATATTCTGAAATGTTCAAAGACTGGTGCTTTGCTAAATATGGATGGCTCACTCCCCTCCCTCTGCCTGTGTTCCACTTTGTGGGAGCCTAGCAGGGCACATGATTCTTATGGTTATATCTTTTATGTCTTCATGCTGATCTGTGACTAAAAATTTAACAGCCTAGTGCGTCTCTGAGAGCCAGTGTGGGATAGTGATTTGAGGGTTGGACTATGGAGAATATCACATGGAGGCTTAACATGATTAAAACGTGACTAAATTGTTCCTAAAAAACACTCGTGTGATCACCAGTCGTGCTTGTCTCTCGTGATTAAACCGCATCTGCTTTGCTCCCATCATCAAAGCGTTCATGGAGCAGCCATTTCTTCAATAATGGGAAATGACTGCTCTGTGAACGCTTTGATGATGGAGCAGAGCGGATGTGATTTAACCACATGAGACAAGCACAACTGACAATCACAACAGCATGCTTTAGGAATGATTTAGTCATGTTTTAACCATGGTAAGCTTCCATGTGATATTCTTATCTGACTCTAGAGACCAAGATGTGAATCCCCACTCAGCCATGAAACCCACTGGGTAACCTTGGACAGTTCATATGCTTTCAGCCTCAGGTAAAGACAATGGTACACCTCCTCTGAAAAAATCTTGCCCAGAAAAGCCCATGATAGGTTCACCTTAGGCTCGTCATAAGTCAGAATGGACTTAAAGGCACACAACAACAATGAAGTGAATCTTGGTAGTGATACAATCACTCTATCTAGAAGCATTATTTGTCAGACCCCCTTGTGTGCATACTTATCAGCCAGAGAGCTCTATTGCTTCACCAAACTACAAACTCCAGGATTTCATCAGCTGTTGTCATAGGAGTTTATCACACAGGGGAAATCCCATGTGGAAACGGGGGTTTAAAGTAGAAAAAAACGCAAAAGCGGATGTTTTTTCAGATGGCGTCGCTATTAAACTGGGGTTAAAATGGGGTTAATCCAAACGGAAACCCCTCATTGACTGCTTCTTTTTACTTTCGTGTTTTTCCGAAAGTAAAAATAAGCAGTTTCCGTTTGGATTAACCCCATTTTAACATCGCTTTCACTTTTCACATTAGGGAATCCCGTTAATAAATTGCTTCCGCTTTTGCATTTTTTTCTACTTTAAAGCAGGGTTTCTGCACAGGACTCCCCGTGAGAAAAACTCCATAGCAGTTAAAGTAGAACCATAGTGCCATAACTGTGTCATGTGAAAGGACCCTAGGGCACACCTATATTTACATTCCCCATCCCACATGTTTAGGTATCATGTGGATGTTACCATATAGATATCCCACTTTTCAAATATTTCATGATTACCATCAAAGGTTTCCTGTCATTTCACATTGATGCATGTTTGTTGGAATAATTAAGCAATTTAAAATAAGTAAGAAGACAAAAAAAACGGCAGTAAATCTCTCCTATCAGAAATCACCCGCAGGGCTTATCCATAACATGCAGTTATAATTATGTAAACTGCACACATTAATAGTTGATGCAAGGAATAGATGATACAAAAAGAGATATACACACTTGGATACACACACATACTGTAGTCCAAATACTAAGGAAGCCAATATAAATGCAGTTAATATAAAAGGATTTCTACAAGAAAGGAAAGACAAGCTCTAGGCTGCCCTCCCCAGAGCATCTAGATCACCTGTAATAAAAGCAACATCCTTTTCAAACATATCCATGGAATACAAATATATGGTCAGATAAAAGGTATTTTTAGTGGTATAACTCTTCTTGGAGCAAAGTCAATATTCACACACTCAGCTTGAGGATGAAGCATATTTGTTCAACTGTTTTTTTTAAAGTCCCAAATAATAAAAACTCTCCAAATTCCTCTAACTGAAAATGTAATCCTATTATCTTTGGACAGACATATCTGTATGCTCTCTTTTTTCTTTACCAGAAATATGTGTAAGCAAAGATAACTTAAAAGTGGCAAGATGAACATAAGCCTACTGTTACAGTGATTTTAAACTTCTAGGCCCCCACTCCCCCATGCCCAGTTTGTAAAGAGGGTAAAACACAGGAACAAATGCAACAGCCTGAATACTTAGGAAATGTTGAGTTTAATTGGATGATTCAGTCATGATAGTTCTTCAGTGCTACAGGTGAAACGAAGGATCAAACTACACATTATGTTAAATGTGCAGTGTCCTTTTCTGTGGTCTTCCTGAGGGGAAGGACAGCTATTGATGGAGCAGCCCCCATCTTGGAAGTTCTGATGTATCTCCTTCAACCAGCCCATGCAGAGCAGGGATGGAGAGTGAGTGGTCTTTTAAGGTTGTTGGACTGCAACTCCCATCATCCTCCGCCATATGTTTTGCTGGCTATGGCTGATTTGAGTTATCTGGAGAACTGCTCATTCCCTGACCCTGATGTAAATGCTATGGAGTTGATACTTTAATAGTCTGAGCTGATATAAACCCCTTTTCAAGCACTATCACGCCTTGCTGAACATGGAAGCCAGAGAGCACCTGGCCTTGGTCCCTTCCATCAACACTTTCCTCCCATGGAGAACAATGCATATGAAGAGAAGAGGTTCCTGTTTGCACAAAGGTTTTCCACATGAGCAAATTCCCTAATTTTCTTCATGCAAATATTATCTGAACAAATCTTCAGATGAGTGTGTCAGCTATGTTTGGTGTGTATCTGTGTACTTTAAATTCTAAACTACACATGATTGGCTTGCAAGCTTATTTTCCAGATCACTGAGAGCAATGAGAGAAATTTTTTGACAGACACTGGCTAAAGCAGCTTAAAATCAGAGGCATTTGGCTTCTAAAGAAACATCTCTCAAAGAGCCATTGACCACATTTTCTACAGGTCATCGCTCAAGTGTTTCTTAGGTAGTGTGATGGGACACAGACTATGCATAATGCAGTTTGCTTTTCTCTTGAGAACACAGAGAAGCAAAATGGGGAAAAATGACTTAGATCCAAAGCTCATTGAAAAGCCCTCCCCCACAAAAGCCTAGTAACCTTTCTGCATACTCTTATAATATACATATTAATTACTGTATTTATTAAGGATACTCCATACTGTATATTTTGGCACAATAATCTTTGCTAAAACATTTAATGGATGCTGTCATGTGTGCAAATGCTTCTACGTACCAGAGGTAAGCTTCTAATTCTGCATGGGTTTCTGAGGTATGTGCCAATATGAGAAAATAAGAGCTTGGAAAATTTATTTTGGACTGCAGCCAATGGCCATGCTGCCTGGAGGATGGTAGGAATTTGTAGTCCAAAGAAGTAATGTTTGCAAGCTCTGAGGAAAGTGTAACAAGTAACACAACCTTTATATTGGATACAGACATTGGTGGTTGACTGAATGCTAGCTCAGACTGCTTGTCAACCTATAAGAAGCATCACACAAGGTCTCAGGCAGAGATCTGTCACATCCCTCCTACCTGATCTTTTCACCTAGAAATACCAGGGACTCAATCTAAGCCCTTCTTGTCTAACTCAGGGCCTAAGCAGACTGCCAGAAATAGTGCACATTAAATTGAGGCACTGCCCTGGCTCAGTGCTAGGGAACCATGGGATCTGTAATTTATTGTGGCACCAGAGCTCTCTGACAGAGAAGGCTCAATGTCCCAGAAAAAAATACAGTTCCCATGATTCCCTAGCACTGAGCCAGGGCAGTGCCTCAATTTAATGTGCACTATTTCTGGCAGTCTGCTTAGGCCTTTAGACAGTCATATCGCCTAAAGCACATTTGAATTGAACACCTAAAAGGTTTTGCTTACATTTAGGCTGCAGCTACACTATAGAATTAATGTAATTTGACACCGCTTTAACTGCCATGGCTCAATTTTATGGAAGTCTGGGATTTGTAATTTGTGAAACATTTAGCCTTTTCTGTCAGGGAGCTCTGGTGCCACAACAAACCACAAATCCCAGGATTTCATTGGATGGAGCCATAGCAGTTAAAACAGTGTCAAACTACATTAATTCTGTGGTATGGCAGCCATTTTAGATTCCAGTAGCACATCACACTGCCAGCCATATTTTAATATGGGAAATTTTGAACATGCAGCCTGTCCTTCGTGTAGTGTGAATTTGTGTACTAGAATTAAAATGCAAACAAAATTTCCGATTGATATAAGATTGGGGTCTCAAAATGTTGTAATGCCATAATGGGCATGGGAAAGCCAAACTCATGTGATAGGAATAAATGTACTCTTTCTGTTCACCCTGTGAGCAGGAAATGCATAATTTCCTTTTAGTGCATTAAATGCAAAACAACATATTTTTATTTTAATTTGCTTTAATTTAAGGAAGCAAAACTATAAAAAACTCTGCTTCCCCACCGCTAACTGATTTTGTAGGGGGAGCAGTTAATGTCAAAAGGCCAAAATTAATGAAGAAAAACAAAAATTCTGAGTGCTTTTGGTGGAATAACTAATGCTTTTAGCAATTTCTGATGAAATGAAAGAAGATGGGAGCCCCCTCCCACAGTCCTCCTAACATTTTAAAGCTTTGATAGCCTAATGAAGCACGATACCTCCTACAGCTCTTACCAACTTGAAGTTTTGCAAGGAACTGTCTCATTAACTTTTAAGTGTAAGGAGACCAGACAGATTTCATGCATGGCTTCCTGTAGTATTTTTCCATCTCACCTTGCATTTAAGCTGAGAAAGTGTTGCTACCTTGAGTAATATTGAAATACAATGGAAAATGTTAAGCACATCTCCAAGATTTGCAATATCCAAACTAACTGAAGCTTTGCTCAAAAGGTCCAAAATCCCCAAAAAAGCAAGATAAAGAAAAATGTACATCCTTTGCCTCTGAATGGGAAACAAATATAGGAAGGCAAAATCCATGGTGTTATCGTAATTTGAGAAGAATGCTTCTAAGGCTGCCATGAGGTCAATGGAAGCTCTGTTATAAAAGCACTAGTTTTGGAGAGTGAAAATCCTTATATTGCACACAGTTAAGATGAGGATTATGCTGGTTGTGGTTTAAAATTAATATCTGTTGGTGTATATTGTGTCCATGGGGGAGTGGGGAGTGGGACTAGTTTTATCTTCCTGCACAGCCAAAGATAAACCCCTTTTAAGTCCCATTGATTTTAACAAGAGAGATTTAAGCATGCATTTAACTTAGCCATTGAAATCAATGGAATTTCTAAAAAGTAATTAGCTTTGACTAAACTGTGCCCAGTGCCCAGTACAGGGAGAAACTAGGGCACACATATAAACATTGTGAATTTCTATTCTTTTGAAACTTTAAAAAAATTAAATAAAATATTTCCCAAGGCACACTCTTTTGGCATTCAAGTGTGTGTGTGTGTGTGGGGGGGGGGGGGGGGAAATCATTTGACAATAGCAGACAAAGGGAGCCAAAAGTGTTATGTGTGTCATACACAAGATGTTTAGATTACAATCTTAGATTTATTTTCCTGGGAGTTAAGTCTCATTGAAGTATGGAGTTTATCACACGGGGGAAAATTGGAAGTATAAATGGTGATTAATCTGTGATTAACCTGCAGTTGAATGAATGGTTTTCACACACAAAGCACTGTTATCCTGTGCAGAATCCGTGATTAACCTGTACTTGCATGCAAATGCGCAAATGGTTTTCACATGATGTTGAGACAAAATGTGATTAAAGTGCTATTATCCTGTGAAGAACCAGGCAAGAAACAACAATAACTTATTCACGGTATTTTCCTGTGAATAACTTTATGTTATTTCTTGCCTAATTATTCCCTGGTTCTTCATGGGATATTTGCATTTGCCTTAATGTCATTTTAAGCACATTTTAATGTCAATTGTGCGAATTTTCATGGGTTAATCATTGTTCCCAATTTTCTCTGTGTGATAAACTCCATGCGCTCATGAGTAGATATATATAGGA
Organism: Phrynosoma blainvillii; assembly: GCA_026167975.1. Classification (NCBI taxonomy): domain Eukaryota; kingdom Metazoa; phylum Chordata; class Lepidosauria; order Squamata; family Phrynosomatidae; genus Phrynosoma; species Phrynosoma blainvillii. The sequence continues at coordinate 212,667,218 of JANUYF010000004.1, read as the reverse complement.
TTGCATTGTCAGTGAGGCTGACCTGCTATTTCTTGCCATCTTCTGCTATGTTGAAGAGAAAAATAGGTATGACAAGCCCAAGAAGCCCAAAATCAAAGGTAAAAAACAATACCATTTCCTACAATGTCCTTGCTATGCATGGTAGCTGTGACATTCACAATGTATTTTTATTTTAAAAAAACCCACAAAAACATTTATTGCCAGGTGTGTTTAGTTGGTGTTATCTTCAAAGAAGCCAATGAATTAACTAGGTTTTTGATGGAAATATCCAGAGAGAAGAAGAGATCTGGAATAAATATAATGGGAAGAGAAAGAAAAAGATTGGAAAAGGGAGACAAGTGATTCATACTTAGTAATCAGTACTAAGTGCAAAGAAACAAATGGCTGATAGGGAACTCTCATTTGAATTAGTTTTCAAGACCAGAGCAGTTTTCATTCAGTATCTCCTTGGTATTTTTTATGCTCCACTTATTATCATTGTCTCAATCTGGCTATTTTTAGGTCTATCCAGGAGGCAGCATAAATTTCCTCCTTTCCCTCTAATGATTAATAAGAGAAGAAGGAACGGGATTAAATTGTCAACAGGAACAACCAAATCAAAGTGCATTTAATGCTTTTATTCATGTGTAATAATGAATATACTTGAAACTAATCAAACTGAAAATGAAGCATTCTTTCTCAGCGTAAACATCAACATATAGGGACCACTACATTTCCCAGCTGGATACCCGGGGGGGGGGGGGGGGGAGAGAGGAAGAACCCAAGTAATGCAAGTTCAAGTTTTTAAAAAATCTAATTCTAAGTTGAACCCAGGAACACCTGCAAGGTTGTTCAAAGCATTTATAACTCCTGGAGGTGTGCTGCTTCATAGTCCTGTAAGACTCATAGCATCTTCAAGGCCATTGTGCTGGGGGTAGTCACACATTTTAATTTTAATGTGTGATTACGATGTTCCCACAGCACAACCTTGTGGGAAGTATTTTTCCATACCTATTAGTGATATCCATGAATCACAGCAGAGGTTTAAAGGGTCCTTACTCCATACCAGAGCTCTTAGAGAACTATTATTCTCCAGATTAATAATGCATCATATGAGATGACATGAAATAGGGTCTTCTTGGTCATGGCACCTCAGTTGTGGACATCCAACGAGTGGCAACCTCAGTTTCTTTCCAGAACCAAGCCAGAACATGGCTTTTTCTTAAAGCCTTCAGGGACAAATTTATTTCAATGATATGTGATTTTAAATTGTTGTAGCTATCAAACTGTTGTTTTAATATGCTTTTAATTGTGTTTTAAGTTATTAAGTTATTAAGTTATTAAGGTTTTAAATCTGAAAGTGTTTTAAATTGTTTATCTTGCACATCAATCAGAGGTCCCATGATAAAAGATGGGATATAAGTGTAATAATACTAATACTATGATAAATATAGTTTGTTTTCTTTTTTAAAAAAAGTAATGCAAGGGCAAATTACATAACAAATGTCCCATCCAGTTTCTATCCAAAGATTACGTTCAAGATAGACTAAGGGGGGATGCAGACCAGGGCATCCAGGACGCCCTGGTCCGGAGCGCTGCGGGGCCATGGCAGCCACACCGTGGCACTCCTCCGGCGACTCTAAAAGGAGCACCAAATTGGCGCTCCTTTTAGATGTCAGGGAAAGTGCGCCCTAAAAGCGGCGGGCGCACTTTCCCTGACTCAAATGCCGCGGCGCGTCTGGTCGCTGCGGCGTGAGGTCATCCCCGGAGCCCCGGCGGTGCGGCCGGCGACTCCGAGGGCGACCTCAGGAAGAGGAAGGGGCGCCGCTCGTGCTGCTGCCCCTCCTCTTCCGGGCCCGGAAGACGGCTCAATTAGCCGTCTGCCGAGGCCCTAAGAGATATTGAAGACTGGCCTAAAGGGCTGGACTGGGGGTGGCGTTGGTGCGGGACAGCCACATGCTGGCCACCCCAACTCCACCCCGATGCCGTCCTGATGCCACACGCCCAGTTTGCTTTTATATGTGCCTACTGGGAAGGGCAAGACTCCAGCCCTCCTGTTTCTTTTCACTGCTGAGTTAAATGAGTGCAAACTAGTTGTGCATGTTGAAATCAGTTTGCCACAACTGAAGTAAGTAAGGGGCTATGCAGATGGGCGGCTCTGGGCCGCCCCTGCTAGCGGCAGATTGGGGCTGCGGCAACCCCACACCATGGCCCCAATCCTTCCTTTTGCTGCCCCTAAAAGAGAGTCAAAATTCTGCTCCTTTTAGGGGTGGCAAAAGGCTGCCCTAAGAGCCGGCACCACGGCTCTTTTGCACCCTTTCGGTGCAGTGTGCCATGCAATCAGTTGTGTGGCTTCAGCTCCAACTCCAACCCCAGGCCGGCCCTTTAGGCTGGTCTGCAACACCCCTAAGATGAGACAAAAGGAGGTCTTTTGTGAGAGAAGAAAGGGACATTAAAAAAAAACTGCTGGAAAAGTGTGACAACAAATGACTAATTTGGACTGTCCCTGCCAAATTGGAATAGTTGGAAAGTATGGTAATGTGGCCAAATAACAAGCAGATTCAGGGAACCTCTTTCATTCGGTTGGTGTCTTTTTTTTTTTTAATAACCTTATTTCTTTGAAATGTGGATACCCATATTGTATCACAAGTATCTTTTGCAATGCTCTTGGTTACAAAGGTCTGTTGGCATGCTGTAGGCTGAAAGGTAGCAGTTGGTTGAGAAATAGTTTCTTTGTACTATACCAAGGCCATGCTACCCTTGATTTTCTGCTTAAAGCTTTGGATCCTGGCTGGGCCAAAATGGCATCATGAAATCACATACCACTGACAGATAAATAGAAGACTATAGCAGTAAAACTAGGGATGCAAAAATATCTTGCTATTGAGGAGATATTTTGCTGAGACAGAATAACTCCTCCATAAGGAGTTACCAGCCCTTTCATGAGACCTGATCTCTTCCCTGAGACTAAGGGGGGTTGCAGACTGCCAGAAATATTGCAAATTGAGTCCACTTTTAGGGTTAGGGTTAGTGCTAGGGAATCATGGGAATTGTTTTTTGGTTTTTTTTTCTGAGACATTGAGCCTTCTCTGTCAGAGACCTCTGGTGCCACAATAAAATACAGTTCCCATGATTCCCTAACCCTAACCCTAAAAGTGGACTCAATTTGCACTATTTCTGGCAGTCTGCAACCCTCTTAAGTGACCAAGTCTTTCCCCCATTGTGTTTTCTGCATTATTTTCCCATTGTGTTTGCTATATTTTATGCAAAATGTCCAGTGCCCAGCTGGTGAGTTTTGGGGCTAAAAACATATACACTGGAAGAAAACAACAGATAAGGAGGTGATAAATCACTTTTAGGCTGCTACCACAGTACAGATTTAAAGCAATTTGACACCTCTTTAAATGTCATGGCTTCATCTTACAGAATCCTGGGATTTGTAGTTTGTTGTGGCACCAGAGCTCTCTGACAGAGAAGGCTAAACAGCTCACAAAACTACAAATCCCAGAATACCATGGCATTTATCATGGCAGTTAAAGCAGTGCATTAATTTTACAGTGTAGATACAGCTAGAAAAACAACCCATTCAGTGCTATTACTTTTACTAGTCCATTCAAGATGGCAACAGCTGTTCTGTTTTTCAATTTTATCCTTTTTTGAGAAATATGCACAAAAAATACTCTTGAAAATGTCCCAGATCTCCCCAGCAGTACTACCAAAATCTCTCCATCTCACACCAAGGAGACTTTTTTTTTTTTTTGGATTGGATCAGTTATCCAACCAAACCAAGAATTCTATTTCTAAACGAAACCTACTCTCACTGACCTCCAGGGAGATCTCTATAGCAGTGATTCCCAACCTGTGCTCCATGGAGCCCTTAGGGCTCCGCAAGTCAAAAAGGTTGGGAACCCCTGCTCTATACAAAGTGAATTTGGTGAAAATTGGTAAAAGTAAAAAAGACAAAAAAGAAAATAATTTCCTTGGGAGGGGAGCATTGGGAAATAAAGGGTGCTGAAAGTGTTGAGGTTTCTTGCCTTAACAATCATTTTAGGAAAGTAAAATATCCTTTACAAATGATAGAAGCTAAGGTAAATTGGGTTGTTTTTTAATTATTATTCCTGTTTCTAAATTTTTTAATATTGCATTTTAGGCTGCTATTCGGTACACAAGTAATAATAAGAATTCAATGAGATTCAATGAGACTTGCTTTGAAGTAGACACGTGACCGCCGATTAGTTATTAGAGGCTACAGAACACAGGTGTGTTGGTATGCGAATATAGGTGTCACACTCATAGGCAATACTCTAAACAAGAGAAATCTTGTATATAGCATGCATGAGATATAAACTGGCTGTCTGCTTTGCACATTCAGAAATCATTTCAAGGAATACATTAAATGTTTTAAAACTACAGTTAGGCCTGCAGATGTTTTAGAAGGAGAGCATACATAATCTGAAAAGTGTGCTTTGACTTTGTACAGTTTTAATCTTATTATGTCTCTCTGTTACATTGCTTTCTGTTCTGATGAGGAAAATCCTTTCTCAGTCTAACACATTTCTCCTGCTATGGTTTCCTCATCCACACTACAAGGAGGCACTCATTTGCTTTGGAACAGAGATCCTCCTTACTCAACATTGAGAAGGAGCTCCAGTGCCTGCCAAGTATAGAAGGACCAACTCAGGGAATTGTTTTTAAGGAAGGAAAGAAGAAATTGTGCTCAAATTGTGCACTGAATGACCATCAATGAATTCTCTACAAGTGTACTGAAGTAAATTTACTTTCATTCCACACTCACAGGGCTGGCTCCCTTTCATAACTACAGAATATATCTTGCTGTGGTGTACAGCAAAGCGGAAAAAACAAGGCAAGCACACCATACTTGACAACCATGTTGTTTTGGCAGTCCTGGACAGAATTACCCCCCCCCCCCTTAAGACAACATTCATCTTGATGGGTTATATTTTGGCTGGGCCAGGTTTACACCACATGATTATCTACTAGCAAAGATTAATAATGAAAGTTTTGTTTAGGTTTACCATAATTTCCAGATGCAATCATCACTGTACTGAAACAAATGGCAAAAAGCCAATAGATTAAAATGGATCTGGAAGGCAACATTTTCTTACAGTTTCCTTACAAAAGAGTCATTGGCCCACCTAGAATCTCACCATGGCTTTGAATTTTTGACACAGTCTGCTTGGTGAAATAACACTTAAATGTGTTGAATACCATTTTGGGGGTGGAAAATGAGTCTTCCCCCCCAAAAAAAAACCCCAAACACTTTCACTGCAAGTTATGAAATATGGACTATTTGCCTCAGACTGAAATTAAGTGCATACTGAGGCATTAAGGCATTTTTTTTAATCCAGGTAAATACATATTTTGGTATACACATTCTTAAGTGCACACAGTTGTATGGAGAGATGGATGTTTTGGTCAGCATAATGTTGAGCATTGATTCTGAAAATGTGCAAAATACCCAAAAGCAAAACCTGCCCAGCTTTAGTAGTGATGATTCCAAGATTTCTGTAGCTAAAACAAAACACAGTCTTAAAGAATAGTGAAGAACATAGAAACTATCTACTTAATTTCAATTTTGAATAGCTAATTTCCCAGCTAATCTTGTTTTAAAAAACACCCCACCATTCATATTAGCTATACTGAGACATCTCTACCTCCAACCAGCATTACTACCTACAACACAGTAATTGCACACTTCTTTCCTCTATATGTTAATTTGGCAACAACACAATAGCAGTTATGTGTCCTGATTTATCAAACAGATTGCCACAACTTAACTATTCAACACTTTGGACAATTTATGCATAATAACTCCTCAGTTGTACCACTTGGAGCTAATCCATTTATTTTTCATATTTTTCCATGATTGGGAGAAATATAATTGTGGTTGTTGAAAAATGTGAACAGCAATGATATCAACTAGATGAGCACAGATTATCATGTAAGAAACAGAAGAAAGCAAACATACCTCACAGTTTAAGGATTAATAAACTCTGTATAATGTTATTATAATTTGCAACAACCAACACAATCCACATCAAGTCCCAATAAATCCCAAGTTGTACAATGATAATACAGAAAAGGATTATCAAAGAATTAAGGAATTTTTGTTTGGGAGTCATCCTATAAGCATACAGACACATGCCATTTTTTATTAAATAATTATGGGGACTATTCTGTGCAAAACTGTATACATGTGTCTGTCTTGACAGGATTAGGCTTATCACTGACCTTTTTCATTTATTTTTTTAAAAAGGGCTAAGTACGTATTGAGGCGAAATATCACAGTAAATATCTATAGGAACGAGCTCCTGCTTTGTACATACAATCATCCTCTTGAATGAGTAGGGAGAGGTTTGCACAAAGCTTTCTTATACAAACATGGGCATATGTATTTAAAAAGAAATCACACCCAACAATTGCAAGGGGAAATCAAGAAGCTGGGCTGGACATGGGGCTAATGTGTTTTAAATGCTATTGTGGAAGAAATTTCCACACATACGCAAACATTGCTAATCCTTTCATCACAGGTATTTAATAAAAATAAAATATCACCCTGTTTTGCTGCAGGATTCATCAGACTGCATGTGCTGGGGAAAGATCATGAATGCTGTTAACTTGACTACAGAGTTGGGATGAGCAATGAATTAAAAGAGCTTTTTAAGCATGTGAGAAGCAATGCTGGGTACTCTTTCTCTGACATATCTTTGACTTCTTTCTTTTTCCTTAAGGAAGTATTGACAGAGAAAATACTTTGTGCAGCATTGCTCTTTCAGTCTGTTGAATGCATCCTAGAACTTTAAAGCTGCAATACAAGGGGGAACAGAGAGTGGCTTTAGACATTCAAAGTTACAGGGACAACAGGATGTGCATGTCTCTTACATTTCCTGCTCCTTGTGCATTTTTGTAAAATTCTACAGGGGACAAGTGAACATACTCTGAGATTCTGTTTAACCCCTCTCCCCAGCAAAGAAGCATAAAAACACCCATTGCATGTTAACTTGTGCTTCCTGCTACTCCTGGAAATCTGAACGTCTAAACATAACAAACATCAGAATATTGCGCCAGATCAATCAAGCTTTTCTTCCCTCTTTTTTGAAAATGGCACCTGTGCAACATCAATAGTTCCATAACATATGATATGAAAAGAATAGAAAGGAAGAAAAAGAAAATAATAAAAAAACTGTGTGATTCAACTATATTGTCCTACCATCCAGTAGTCTTTATTTCTATGAATCATTTTCTAGTTTCCCTTCATAATCTACTGACATTTTATTTGTGGAAGATGGAAGCAAGGAGCTAAAGATGTGTATAGGTTAAAAATGAATGTGAGCTGATCATGATAATTCTCTAGTCAACAACCAGCATGACAGAGCTTTCAGAACAAGCTCTGCTGCAGTGTGTGCAGAAGTGAACATTTTTGTGATGGTGTTACAAAATGCTCAAGTATATGCATTATGTGTATCTCAGCCTCCCCTTTCTTCCAGCCTGTATCGGCTTTAATGATTGGTGGCTTAACTGTTTAATATACTACATGTTTTTATTTTAATATCATGACTCTTCTATGGCTAGCTAGGTCATCATTAAATTGTCCTTTGCTTTTGAGACCATAATGTCTACACAAACTCATTCTGAGGTACAACAGCTTACATTCTCACTAGTTTACTCAACTGCACTTTGTTGTGCAAATTGTAACAAGTCCAATTAAAGAGACAAGATGTTATCACTCATCCTGAACCAGTGAAAACAAATACATCCTTAGTCAAGCAGCAAAGAGCAATTTTTCCCTACATGTGAAGGTGCCAGAATAAATCCAAATAAAATACTTTAATATTTCCTTATTTCATACTACAGTAATATTTGTAAGGAAAGTACAAATGTTTTCTTTAAATTTTTAGACATTAGTTTTGGCCCTTGTTAATTTGTAGGTGACATGTTGTGCCTATGAGTATGATACTACCAATTTGCAGGTTATTTTCATCCCACTTCTTCTTTTTCTTTTTAATAATTCTTTTATATCCAAATAAATGTTATGTTGCTAATTAGGTTGACTAAGGTTTTACTTAGGACTATTTTTGGAGTCAATTTGCACTGAAGCAAAACTTGTAGGATATGGAACTTGAAACATGATTCACTGAGCAGAAAATGCAGAAAATGGTTGTGCTAAAAAAGGAATAGAATTTTAGCAACATATTTCAAGAGCTTCTTACAAGTTGCATCTAAGATAATCTCATAATGAAGAGGGATAGCTGTCAGGTCTATTGTGTATTCTACAATGATGCTACTCTAAGTGGTGCTCCATGAAGAGCACCATCTGGAGATGTTTCCAGGAGATTTTTCAAGAAGAAAGAAACAATTGTAGCCAATGGACACAAATATGGCACTTATGCCTGGCACACTGGGAAAAACCTGTGGTCCCCCCACATTAGATAGTTTAAGAAGCACTGTTCTGTAAGACATTTTAATCTCTTTTTTTCTAGAGTGATAGGTTTCTCCATAATCTTTGCCACATTGCATGGCATCATAATGTTACAACACATTTACAGAATGTCCCCAACATCAATAGTTAATATAGGGCTCACATATATCATTGAGCCATGGGAGACATGTGAGGACACTGGTTTATTGTTTATGCAAACTGACTTAGGAAAAATGTTAAAATAATAGTGGTATACTAGCAAAATCTAAATAGTTGAAAGATTGCTCTTTTTCCATCTGTGTTTATGATGAAAAAATTGGACCTTTAAAAAGGTTTTTCATAACTAAGCACTATGTTCTATACATGAACCAACTTGATACAGTATAAATTCAACATGAAGAACCATACTGAGATGTAGAATTGGTCACTAATTATAAAACAAAACAAAACAATAAAGGGATGGTCACCTTCTGTGCATATTTTTAAAACTTCTAAACTTGGAATGAACACAAGGATAATGTTACATTCACAAAGAAGTCTCTGAGAGATTATCTGCTGTTTTTTGTACAGATTCTGAATACATGTTGTAAGTTCCATCTATTAACTCTGTCTGCTGTGCTCAGTGTTTGCAAGCATCCCATTACCCCACTGGTGGCATTCATTTTACAGCCAATAGCACCTTTATCCTTAACAAGAGATCAATACCCTTGAGTGTAGCATCTACCAAAATATATATATATATATTTATATATCTCCCATTTGATTGAGAGGAAGAAAAAGCAGTATCTTATGAAGGCACACCCATGCTGAATTGACAAGGAAATAAAAATCATAGCATAACTGCATGGTGCAGTTATATTACAAAGCTCATTCTTGAAATCTGAGTCTCATGCTAGAAGAAAATCTAGATATGTGTTCTATTTTTGAAGAAATGAATCCAAGGCAATGCCATTTAGGGTTTTATGTTTTAAAAAAGAGGATTCTGTGTCAATTGAGATAGAATCTTATTTAAAGAGGGAAATGAATGCTTGTATTGCAGCCTTAAAGACCACTTTTTTTAAACTGCAATATTTGGGTTCTTTTTATGTAAACTACGGCCTGCAAATCAGCAGACCATGATTGAATACTTTTGAAAAGTTATAGATTACAAACATGAACTCACAATTAATAACCTCTAAAAGTAATTTCAGAGTTATCACATCTTTGAAAAAAGAAAAGAAAAGAAAAAGAAAAAGAAAGAGGACAATGTGTACTTCCTCACAAGGTAATGCAGCTAATAAAAAAGAGAGTAGAATTAAAGTATTTACATAATGAGCAATTCTACAGAAGGCGATCATCCCCATATAAGCACTGCTGATTATATCCCACGTCGCTTTTTAACAAACTCTACCAGATTGGATCCAGTCATCAGCACTTTCAAAGAATCCTTAAAAGCTTTTCATGGTTCTTTACATTTATTGTAGAATGATGTTCTTCAGGTACATTATGCTGGTGTAAGAGGATAGTGTCAAGACAAGGTACCAGCAGGACAATAGAACTTCAGCACCTCCGGTGATCCCAAGCTGGGTCGTACTTGGAGCTGGAAAGAGAAGAACACCAGTAAGTCAAAATGTCACCACTCCTCTGTCATTTTTTTTCTTAGAAAAATACTATAAGCTAGGATGATTTCATAATTATTTCTTGAAAAGCTAGAAAACAGTAGCAAACTCGAGATGAAAAGAAGAAAATGCATAGGAATAAACACAAACATGCACATATATATACATATTTTTACATAGCTAAAATTTACCTATGAAGTGGTGTTCATGATACAGGCATTGGCTTAGGGCTGGTTCACACTTTTCATTTTGAATGAGGGAATAAGTATACTTTACTTCTGTTATGAAGTGGCATTCTGGACCAGATTCTATTTTTGTAAATCATCACTGCAGGGAGATGAGGCTGTGTGAAGACTGGAATAATTTCCTGAGTGGGAAGTCCATTCTTCCAGTTGTTTGGTCACTGACAATTTTGTCACAATTCATTAGAAGCCCAGGAGCAGTGAATGCCACTGAACAAGGGGATTCCTTTCTCTTTCTCCATCATTTGGGAACAGTTGAGGTGAAAAGACCTAACCCCTTCACAGATGGATCTGTACTGTCTGTGGTCAAATTAGATAAGTAGGCCACAGGCATCTTTGTGTGGATGAGACACATTCAAGCATCATTCTGAGAAAGGGAATTTAAACTCTTTTTTTCTTCATTAAAACATAAATGGCCTCTTCTACAAGTTTCTTGCCTTGCATAAATTTCCCTTTAGCCTAAAAAAGTGCTTCTTTCCTGGACCTGCATAGCATAGTTTAAAAACCCACAGTATACAAAAGTTAAGAAAAGTAATTAAATTATCAAAATATTTAGAACCAATTAAAAATATAAACCATTAATATGAAAAATAGAAAACTATAGAATATTCAGCATATTATACAAGGCCTGTTTCCCCTAAGTGGTAAATTTACATAGGCCTCTTTAAAGAGAAATGTCTTCATTGCCTGTCGAATTTTAGTAAGAAGGGTAGCAGACTAACCTCCCCGAGAAGGGGATTCGAGAGCCTAGGAATAAACATCAAGAAGGCCCTCTCCTGTGTTCCCACTAGATTTACCTGTCTGGATGGTGGAATAAAACAATGGATCTCCCCAGATCTCAAAATATGGGCAGGTTTGTATGGGAGAATGTGGACCTTCAAATTATTTGGCCTTCCTTCTTGGATCTTCTCTAGAACAACTGTCTCATTCCAATCAAGAAAAACATTCAAAACAAACAATGAAAATTATTACAAAATCATAGTCAGTTCACTGAAACAGGCCAAATATTATAGCTGTTCACTTAATACAGTATCATTTTCGATAATGGTTCAGCCATTATCTATGTAGTTCTTGCATAAAGTTTCCATGTTCTTCACTTGCCATCCCCTTCTTGTGCATTTATTTTCAGAAGGTTGCATGAACCTTCCAGTTCTCAATAGTTGGTGACAATTGTATGCTTCCTCAGTGCTTATGGAGTGTGTGCAAATAAATGATGTTACTTCTGCTGCTTCTATAGCTTCTCCCCATAGGTGAAGCTACTTTTGATAACTGGTAGCCAACCAAAACACACCTCACAGTGAAAGAAACAATGGCTTAGATGTGCAATCATAATAATGCCTTTGCCACTTCTACAACTGTCTAGTTTGCCACAGACTCATTATGAGACAGCAGACTGTACACCATTATGTGAAGAAGGAAGAGCTGTTTCTACAATCCTACACTGGTGACTCATGAGCAACACACTTCCCTGCCATTATTATGCCCCACTATCCTACTTATCAACCTCTATTTAGGAGAATACTTAATAGCTCTCAAAGTCAAACTACATTTTAAGAAGAGTGTATATTCCATGCAATTAGCTCTCCTACCTTACATTTTCTCCAGAGACACATGTCTGGGCAATCAGTGTTGCAAATTAGGCCTATGTTTGCCTTCCAGTGACCATTCACAAAACATAGCATGCTAAATGAAACATGAGCAAGTGAGGAAAAACAATTTACTATGATAAACAGGAGTCTTTCATCATTTAAGGAGCACCACTTCTATTAAGTGTATCATCTAGACCAGGGGTAGGCAACCTTTCCCCTTTAAGGGCCGAGGGACTTCAGCTCCCAGAAGCCTCAGCCATGTTGGCCAATAGTCCCATGTTGGCCAATAGCTCCTGGGATTCTGGAGCCTACCCCTGATCTAGACCCTCAGCCATGTGTTCTAGTCAAACAAAGTCAGGATCCCTGCTTGACAGAGTTCTGACATTTTAGAATAGCCCTCTTTTTGGCTAGTCCACTGAAATTCAAAAACTATAGTACACTTTATACCCTGTTTCCCTGCTTATATAGAAGACATGGTCCCGCATAGTCCTTTTAAACACCTTCTTCAGTTTGGCTATAATCAAATGGAGAGGACACTAGGAGAGGACAGATTTTAGAGTACTTAGAGAAATGATTAAATGGGCACAGGAATGAATGTGTTCCAAAATAATTTATACAAATCTATATTGTGCACTGACAGATCAGGAATATTACAGTCAGAATTCTGTATCACTTACTTAGCTATTAAACACCTTAATTATGTAGCTAAACAGTGCCTCCCAGACTGACCAGTCCAACCCCAACCTATTGGGCACCAGCATTCCGCACCCCTCACACCCTCCAGTGATGCTACCCCTTGCTGTGGCTGCTGCCTGGTATGTGAGAACTGGTATGGGAGACTTTCACAGTCCCTATGTATTCCCCAAACTAGTGAATATGGAGGGAACCAGTCATGCATGTGTAATTCTAGGTTATGCATTCATAATTGCCTTAGAGAATTCCAACCAAAATACTAAAGAGGTTATTTTTCTGTTCTTGGCCTCTAAAAGTTCTACACATGCCAGAATCTGGCCTATTCTGCCATAAAATGGGTGTTGCTGTTATGTAAAAGTATAAAAATTGTTATTATAGTATTATAATTGTATCTTAGAATTATAGGAGTATTAGAGTTGTCTAACATATATTATTGGGGTTTGATGGGAATGATGGGAGGCATAGTGCAAATGTAAACAATTAGTGGGGTTCGAAGGGATGATTTTTGCCTGGTTCAAAAATGTGCAGCTGTCTCGGGGAAGATTTTTCTCAGGGCCATCTCATGGGAAATGGAAAGTAGAGACATGACCAAAAGGCTACGAGGGGCTGGGCAGATAAGGTAAATATGGTTGAGAAGGCAGTTATATTTTAATTTGTGAATGCATTTAGGTAAAACTTGTGAAGCCCACATGTGGGACATTGTTAATTTCATGCCAACATTTGTGGATGGTGGCAGTTCTGTTTGCAAATGTCTTCCTGCTAACACCTACAGTTACTGAAATAAAAGTTCTTGCTGTTTGAATACAGAAGGCTGATTTACTGAACTGTGGGGGATAGGGAAGTTCTTGACAATACAGCATGGTATGAACTGTTACACATGCTGGGCCATTCCTTGTTAATATACTATTTCTCTGGCAGGTACTATTTGTTTCTGAGAGGCTTGATGGGACTTAGAGAAATTGGGAAGCATTTCTCAACTTCTCTTGTTGGGAACGATTCATTTATCACTACCTCTTTGCAGAGAGAATCTAAGTATAGTAGTACTCCTGAATAATTTGTTTTCTTTTGTTTGGCCAGTCTTCCTGGGTAAGCCTTTTATCCAGGACTTGCATTCCAAGTCTTAATGAGGTGTGAACTTCAGTACTCTGCACTGAGTGTAGGTATGGCCTAAAATGCACAAGAATACTACCTCGTTACTTTTAAAGGATTTGCAGTGGTGTTCTTCTTAACAAATCTGCAATGAACATGTTTTTCTAAGGATTTTTAAATGTATAAGGAATGTTCATATATCTCTTAACTGAATTGTAGATTGGTTAGCATAACCTTTTACAAGTGGTACATTACAGAGCATTATCTTCAGCCATTCCAAGGAATAGTCTCTAGTTATTGATATATATCACATTAACTGTGACCCAGGAATGATAAAAAAACAGAGAGTTAAGGATGTTTCATCTGGGATGTATTCTACGAGAAATTGACTCATTGCTACATGGCTTCTTGTTCTACATGTGTCAGTGTGAAATCAAGGGGAACAATATGTGGTCTGTTGACCCAATGTTGCTATCATCTGATATGACCCATCATGTTGAGAGAATATGTTCTGTTCATTTTACTCCTTGGACCTGGAGCTACATCTTGTGTCAAGTGAGTTTAATATCCTTCATCACATTTCTTCGGATCTGGCCCTTTTCTTCCAGTGTGGGCACTACTATAATCAAGTCATCCACTACTATATGGACCCCTGTGATTTCTCCAAATGCCTCACAATTCCTTTGTTAAATCTCTTCATTCATTGACTTAATTCCAGAAAATAGACTGAGACATTTGTATCTGCCCCATGGTGTGTTCAAAATGCATAGGTCAGCAGGCTTCCCTGTCTAATCCAATTTGCCAAATCCATCTTCCGCATCCAGAATCATAAAGATGCTTTTACCAGCCAATCAACACTGAACATCTGCTGCCATTGGAACGGAACAATGTTGTCTAAGAATAGCTTTATTAAGCGTTCAGGGATCCAGACAAAACTGCAGCATGCCATCTCTTTCTCAGTGATGCCCAAGCTATTAATCCATGGGGTAGACACAGTCACCCTGAGTATAATTCCTTCTTCATCTGAAACCTTCAGTGGATTTTAAAGTATGTCCATCATTGAAAATATTTTTGCATCCATCTGAAGCAGGGGTAGGCAACCTTTCCCCTTTAAGGGCTGAGGGATTTCAGCTCCCAGAATCCCAGGAGCTATTGGCCAACATGGGACTATTGGCCAACATGGCTGAGGCTTCTGGGAGCTGAAGTCTCTCGGCCCTTAAAGGGGAAAGGTTGCCTACCCCTGATCTAAAGACTCCTGGCTTTGTGAACATATGATCCACCCTGTGAAATTCTCCAGTGTTCATGAAAGTTCTAGAATACTGTGCAATACATTCATCTTAGGTTTGATGTAGTTTGTGAAGATTCCTTGTATCCAAATGAGAACTGTCCTGGCCAAACAATGTGGCAGGTAATGTGGCCATGAACAACTGAAGACTTTTGTACAACGTATGATTTAAATTATAGCCCCACCCCAATTCTATTTTAAAGATATCAGAAGTAACATGAGATTTCTGAGTGACTTAGGGACTTTACGGACTGCCAGAAATAATGCAGCTTGAGTCCACTTTAACTGCCCTGGCTCAGTGCTAGGGAATCATGGAAATTGTAGTTTTTTCTGAAACATTGAACCTTCTCTCTCAGAGAGCTCTGGTGTCACAATAAACTACAGTTCCCATGATTCCCTAACACTGAGCCAAAGTTAAACAGTGAGTTTTAGGGCCTCTGGAAAGTGCAGTCTTGGAGGCACAGAAGGGAAGGGGAGGGGCAGCCGCATAGCGGCCGCCTCCACCCCTCCCTGATGATGTCATCAGGGCGTGCCCTGTTACGCATGGCGCATGCCCCAAATATGTCCTCCCAGCGCTGCGTTGTCACACACTGAACCGGAAGAGGTGCAAAAGAGCTGCGTGATAGCTCTTGATGCACCCCTTCTGCCGGCTCTGGAAGGACTGGCATTTTAGTGCTCCTTCCGGGGCCGGCGAAAGGGAGGATTGGGGCCAAGGTGTGGGGCAGCCTTGGCCCCAATCCTCCACTTCCCAGAGTGGCCCACGGCCACCTGTCTGCATCCCCCCCAAAGTGGACTCAAGCTGCATTATTTCTGGCAGTCTGTAAAGGCCCTAAATTAATACAATATGGTATGGAGGAAGAAAAAAAAAACCCACAGCCTCAGCTTTGCATTAAACCTGGATTTTTATGGAAACATGAGTTGGGGTCCACAGGACCTAGCCCATTTTGACCATATGATGATACTGCTAGTTGTCTCACACAGCATACTTTCCCTGTTGTGTGCAGAATTCTGCCAGAGGTTTTGGGCTATGATTCCTGGAAGGTAGGTTTGCCAGTACACAAAGCAATAATCACATGAATTTAGTCAATGTGTCAATCCCCAAAGCCAGGACAGACTACAGTGGATGTGTCTTGCCATAATATAAGCCGAGGCTCTTTATGGAAATATTATATAGTAGTACTGCTGTTGTCCTTACACCATTGATTTGGCTTAGAAACTGGTGCCTGGAATCCTGAGGTGTATTAGATCCTGGAAAAATATGCCACCCTGGAAATCCAGCAGTAAATTTACTTTGACATGATTCTACAGATCTCTGTTATATGTAACTTTTTTATTTGTACCCCACACTCTGGAAACCCTATGCTTAGTTTAGACAACACTGCTCCATCTCAACCAGCAGTACCACAGACTGGTTACATATAAACTGTTTAGGCTAGCATCTTTTCCAAATCCTCTCAGACTGAGTAGTTTTATACCTTCAGGACCATTGGCTGACTTCTATGTGTTTCTGGGCAATAATAGTTTACCTTGATAAAGCAACATGATATTCCTGAACTCTGAGTATTCTTGGGTAATTCTTTGGTCCTGACTTGTCACCCCTTGGTTGTTCCTTGACTGACTAGCCTGGTTTATTCTTTGGTCCTTTAGGTCAGTCTTTGGTTTGGACTACTGGTTCTAAATTCTTCAATGGCTCAGGCTTAATAGTAGTAACAGATGACCTAGATTTCTCAGTTCATGCAAAGGCAACAATGAAAATCAAGAGTCTGGATGTAAACTAAGAACACATCCTTAAATTAAAGGAATAACTTTTAAAAGAGAAAATCAGAGTCAGAGACAATAATCAAATGTAACCTAAGGTACCCTAAAAAGCCAATTCTTTTTAAAGCAAAACACACAGGGAGAGAATTGTTTAAAATTTAGTTTTTCCATATTCATAAGTTTCTAAAGCAAAGGTTTTGCTTACTTGTTTGCTAGACATAATGTCAGTATCTGCTTTATTGGCAGGGGGTGGGGGTGGGATAATCCATTAGGTGTGCTCTTAATGTTGTTTTCTTCTTTGAATAGGCCTAAATAAGATGCTGAAGAAAAGAAGATGGGGCAGGGTAGGAAAGAGGGGAGAAATTCCTCTTCCTCTTCCAATTACGAAAAACATTTAGCCACCGAATCTGCCACCTGGGTCCATTCCAGGTCCAGCCTGTTCCCAGGGTTGCTCAGTGTGGCTCTTTTTGAAGCCAGGAGTTTTCTGGCTTGAGAAAACGGCTGCCAGAGCGCCCCTGGGAGCGGGAATGAACCCTGGCAGTGGATTTGGTGGCTAAATCCTTCTGATAATTTAAATTTTAAACCGGATCAGGTAAGACAATTTATTTAAGTATGTGATAAGCTCGATAGTGTGTGTGTGAACTAAGCTCAGTGTCTGAGCATTCTGTACACAGGGACATTTGGGGGTGGTATATTAAATGCATTCTAATACAAGTAAAATCCACTTCTGTGGTTCTCTTCTTTATGCTTTTAAAGAAGTAGTGGCCAGATATGGTAGGTGCTACGGTATTGATTTGTTAATGTCACATGAACAATAAAACTACAGAGGTATATGACTGAACACTTTCTACAAAGTTCCTTGGAAGCACCAAATGTATCTGTAAAGCAAATTGTTTTGGTAATCAACTTTCAATATAAATGACAATGCATTTAATTCTAGGTACCCACAATTCAGGTCAAGGGTAAACCGAAAGAGAAGTGGAGATGCAAATCAAGGTCTGACCTCAATTTTGTATGAAGCCCTGGACACACAACTCAGGCAAAGCAGGTGAATTAAATGAGGTTGAAGTTGTTGAAGCAAATTAAATGAAGTCAAAGTTGTCAAGATGAATTAAACAATGTTGAAGTTGCTGAAGTGAATTATTCAGAGACAAAGTTTTCAAATGACCCTGGTCAGTTTAGTCAGTTTGGCTAATGAACAGCACCTTTGGACGCCATCAGTGGATCTGAAAAGCTTTCTTTGTCTCAACTATAATCAACCATCGACCTGCCAGAGAAGAATCCAATTTGCAATTCATTCCCAATGGTATATGAAAAGGTACCAGTCCTAAGGCTTTAAATAGAGATCTGCCATTGCCCCACCTCTCAAGCATCCTATGGTGGTGGAGAGTCATTTCAAAAGAAGCACAAAAACCTCACTGATGGTTCTGGTGTCCTTTCACACTACACAATTATAACACTATGATTCCACTTTAACCACCAAGGCTGTACTCGATGGAATCATGGGATATGAGGTTTAGAGAGAATTGTCACCTAAAGAGCTCTAGTGCCTAATCAAACTACCATTCCAGGATTTCATAAGGTGCAGCGATAGTGGTATATTTGTATAGTGAGAAAGGGCCCCAGGACTGCTAGTAGAGCCTACTCAGAAAATATCACAGAAGACAAGTAGAAGAATGTTATGACTGCATATCAATTTCTATCTTACCCTTTGTCTAATGAAGTGGAGGCAGCACATATAAATCTTTCCTGTTATCACAGGGCAGTTAAAGTGGTCTCAAACTGGATTATTTTTGCAGTGTATTTTGGACCCAGATCATCAAGTTTTGGTTAGTGTCTTTTGAAGCTACTGATCATGCCTTCAGCTTTGCTATCCATTTCCATCTCCCACCACCTAGAAATAAATTCTCTGTCCTTGTCTTTGGAGAGGGAAGACATACCTGCTGCTAACACATACTCATCAACCATCCCAATTTGGCAGGGAGAGTTCTGGCTAATCCTGTCATCCTACTTTTTAGTGGTTTTAAAAATGTCCCAGTTTATCTCGCTTTCTCCTACTTTCCGCCTTTGTCCTCAGCTTACTTGAATTGCTATGAACTGCTTCAAATTGCAAAAGTAGTTTGTAATCAATTACTCTAGTAGGAAACAGAGGAGGGGTGGAATTTCTGCCTTCCCAGTGGGCTCAGACAAAACCAAACCGCTGCAGCCTCTCCTATCTTGTGTGTTCTTCCTCATTAATAACTTTTGCCATCTTTACCACACTCTGATGTGGCTTCATACATGTGTACTGGTTTCATCTGTTGAAGGGTATGCTAAGCCAACCCACACTCCAAAGAGATCACAGGTATTTATGGAGTGGTACTAGTGCTTTCAACTTTGAATGAATGAGTGAATAGCCTTGTTCCCACTCTCTCCCATATAAGTGAGGCCTCCATGGTTTTTTGAGTTCAGCCTGTCTGAGCTAGCAAGGGAGCAGCTGCTGGTGGTCACAGATGCTAAAAGACCTGGCTATGGCCCATCAGCCTGGCACTGATGCTGTGTTCCTTGCATTCTTCTTCACAGCTGGTCTGATAACATATGCTTGAAAAACAATCTCCTTTATTTCTTAACAGTGTAGAAATGCTGGAGTAGAAGATTATACAAGCTAAGCAGCACTTGCCTTCTTGACTGTTTTCAAGAAAGATTCATCCCACCTCTGCTTCCAGCACAGCAAAGGGGAACATGAGCAGTACAGAGCTGTTCCGTTTTAGAGTTGTCAGTTGGGATTCATGCCAGAGAACCTTAACAGAATTCATCATTCTGTTAAAAGGGGAAGCAATTTAAAAGTGTAACAGAAGGAATTTAAAGGAAACTTTTGAAAGAGTTCAGTGAGGGAAGTGAATAAGAAATAACTTGCAACTATTGAACCATGGTGATTACTGTAACCATACGATCTCTGAAACAACCTTGAAAGGATACAGTCTTAACATATGCTTGTAAATAAAGTTAATGTTTGTGAAGTCGAAGGCTTTTATGGCCGGCATCCATAGGTTTTGGTGGGTTTTTCAGGCTGTGAGGCCGTGTTCTAGAAGAATGTATTCCTGACGTTTCGCCTGCATCTGTGGCTGGCATCTTCAGAGAATGGCATCTTCTTTTTCTGAAGATGCCAGCCACAGATGCAGGCGAAATGTCAGGAACATATTCTTATTGAACACAGCCTCACAGTCTGAAAAACCCACTAAAACCTAAAGTTAATGTTTATTTTGTTTTCAGAAGAGCAGCGGCTGAGTGAATTTATGACAATAACTTCACAGACAACACACTACCACAGATAAGAGGAGGACACTTGGGACGCCAACCCTAGTTCATTTAAAGGAAAGTGTATTAAGGATAGAGGTGGGGCAAGTGTCAAGGACCAAGGGGTCTTCAGATGTTTATGAGGTGAAAAGACAGGGTCAAAGCTTTGATGGGAAGACTGCCTTGGTCACAGATAGTCTGGATTTTATTTTAAAGCTTTTCCTCCTAATTCCTATGTACAGTACATGCATACCCTCTTCACAGATGAAAATCAGACATATGTGACCAAGCAACTTCAGAATGTGGTTAAGATGGGGAAAGTTATCACTGAGGAAGAACATACAAGCCTGGAGAGGCTGGAGCTGTTTGCTTTTGTCTGAACCTACTGAGAAAGGCAAGATTCAATTCTCTGTTCTGCTTCCCCTTCCTCTCACTGAATTAATAGGAGCTCTGGTGGCACAGTGGTCAAATGCTGGTCCTGCAGCCACAACGTTGTAAGTTTGATCCTAGAGGAGGGCTCCAAGGTCCACTCAGCCTTCCATCCTTTTGTAGGTCAGTAAAAGGAGTACCCAGCTTATTGGGGGCAATTGGCTTCCACATTGTAAACTGTTTAGGGAATTCTAGTTCACTGATGAGCAGTATAGAAATGTACTTGCTATTGCTAGTAATTGAGTGAAAACTACTTTTGCCTGTTAGTTTGTAGCAATTGAAGTTAAGTTGGAGACAAAAGGGGGACATGAGAGGAGAGAGAAACTGGGATATTTTAAGAGCATCCAGAAAGAGGAGATGGCAGAGGATTAATTGGAACAGTCCCTGCCAAATCAGGACAGTTGAAGGGTATGCATATACCTGATAATGTGGAGTTCCTATAGCCCACTTAGCATGGGTTTGTTTTTCATATCTACATGGAAATGTGACTGAGAGCAGAGACAGAATGATCCAACAATCACTAGCCAAAATGACAAGTTATCAGAGGAAGCTCTGCAAACCATGTTTCTTTCAAAGGTAGCAAAGTAGAGAAATAATTTCAGAAATACAACAGGTGGTATAATACACATGCATACACACAAAAGCATCATGTTGATTTGTAATGCTTCTTTAATCATCTTTAGAAATAAAAAATAACATTAATATTTACTAAGTAAAGGGCTTTTCTAAGCTTACTGGCATACAAAGCACAAGAGATGTAATGATATTAATGGAAGAAACACTCAAAAGTTCATCACGTTTTGTTTGCTTTCTGGCTCTGCAGTCCCCCGAGTTGGCAATTTAATTGTGTTTTGAATAGCAGACCTAAATTTTCCCTCATTTCCTGGTAAAAGAACGTCAGAGTCACAGCTGTCACACTCTTGACAATTTCCAATTTATGTTGAGATATCTGCTTCTTATTATGCACAGGCTCTGCCATGAGCCAAACATTACTTTAACTACACACAGAGATGCTTCACCTAATGCAATAAATTCAAAACATATAAAATTAGGCCCCAATTCAGATCCTTTCATTTGCATGAGCAGTGCTTTCAGCTCTGAAGTGTGCAGTCCTCACTAACCACCTGAATTCTCAATGATGCTGAAACAAGCACAGTTCTCTTTTACACCTTATTTCTTTTGATTAAAACCCAAAGTTAAATTAGAAATCAGCATTACAAAACCAACCTTTCATTTTTATCAAAAATCAAGTCAGGAAAAACAAGCATGCTGTAGGTGGTATTTCATCTTACACATTAAAATAGTTTCCCCAATGTACGAGCTAATCTGAATTGTTGTGATTTCTTAAATAGAAAATTATTCAAATATCCTTTCCTTCACATGAACTGCAAGCATAATACATCCTATCTAGATTGAACAAAAGCAAACATACCAGGACTTCAATTTGCCTGTGTTTTTCCTAAAAAAGATACAGCCTTATTTACAGAGGTTGTTTCAGGTAAGTAAATAAAATACAGTCACCCCTCTGTTTTTGCAGACTTGGAGTCCATGTTCCTCACCCGTTCACGGGTGGCAAATGGAGGGAGACAAAATGGGGTACGCTGTCATTCAAGCAAATGGGGCTCAAATATTGGTAATTTACAATTTTTTCAGTCCAAAATGGATCTCCCATGAAAACAGAGGGGTGACTGTATATGCCTTCTAGCAGTGATAGATCACACAAATCTGACAGGGGCAGAGGAAAAAGAACTGCTGACATGAGGCCACCTCTGTACATCCTTGAGATTTTTCTATCCTAGCAATGCAAACCAACCAAAAGTTTGCTGCTTGTCACAATTGGGGGATACAGGTCTTCACCCCAGTTGCAATATTTTTGCTCTGAGTACAGTGGAATGTGTCTATGCACCATAAAGTTATCTGGGATGATTATGGCTTCAGTTGTAGTATGATCCACATATAAATATTGTTTGCATGATGTCTGCACATCTGTGCATAGTTGACTGCTGCACAGGTCTCCATCTGTTAGTCAGAGCAAGTACTATGGTGGATGACAGTATTTTGTTGGGTGGTTAGAAAGTTCCCAGGCATTTGTGGGACACCCATATTTGGGGTTCTAAAGCTGGCTCCATATGAGGTAATATGGGACTCTCTAAATTCCTTATTTGAGAGAGGCACCAGTTGTGCTATTACCAAACTAGGTCACAAATATTTGGTAAGTGTGCAGCAATCAGGGTTTATGTATCAAACGCCAGGGATATAACTTCTGGAATTGTGGCTAGCATGACACCACTGATAAGTGAAAAAGGGATACACTGTGCAAGAGATCAACAGACTCTATAGAAGACCCACTCATGGGTAGAAAAAAGAGCATTTATGCAGAAAGAAAAGGCCCTTAAGGGAAGAAAAGGTCTCTGAGCATGTGTAAAGCTCAAGTGTAACTTTTTGAGCACACCTGAGCTTTCTGAATTATGGCATTTTAATAAATGAATGTTCATGTTTTTAATTTTTTAATAAATTAATTTGCCCTTACTGGAAAGAGATTTGGCTTATGTCCTTTCCACTCTTACAAATATGTCTGGATTGGCATGCATGAATATATATTTTCTTTGGAAATTGCATATTCAGACTCTAAAACTTTTGGAGGTTATTCTCTCTTGGTCTTGCTATTGCAGCCTCAATCTCAGAAGGTTCTGATTTTACATTTATCTCTCCAAGCTACATAAACAGAGGTCATTCTGCTGAGGCCTTCTAAGTAGGTGGATTTTTCCTATATTCCTAGAAAGAGTAGTGTTATGTATTTCCATTCCATTAAAACCTCATTCCACTCAGGACAAGATTTCAGGGCAGACATTTAGGGTCTCATTCAATAGAATGAGTAGGAAGCTCCAGAATACAGCAGTGCCGATTTACCATATTTTGAAGTTATATGCTGACCTAAAGAGTGGGGGCTGTAAGAACTTTTGAATCAAATGTTGTATAATACACATTGTAGAGAACCAGCATGGTGTAGTGGTTCAAGCACTGCACTATGACTCTGGAGGTCAGGGTTTGAACCCCTGCTTAGCCATGGAAACCCGCTGGTTGACCTCAGCCTCAGAGGAAGGCAAAAGTAAACCCCTTGAACAAATCTTACCAAGGTTTACCTTAGGGTTGCCATTAGTCAAAAATGACTTGAAGGCACACACCAACAACAACAGATTATAATCTACAGAATTCCCCACTGTAAAACAATTGTGTCCAGATTTTAAAATTACCTAGTTGTATTACAACAAACTTTAAAACTTCATACCTGTTGCATGAGGAAAAGCAATGTATCTGGTCTACAAACACTGGAAACTCAGTATGTTCTTTATCTGATAATAGCACTCTAAGATTATAGACAGAATCTTTTCCACTTCTACTTGAGATGCCAGGAATTAAACCTGGGATATCTTTTGCAGTCAGATCATACGCAATGCTCCTGCAGTCCTTTGAAAGCTGTTGCTTTCAATTTTTTTTGGAACAGCAAAAACAAAACAAACAACAACAATATGAATGCAAGTCTAGACTGCATCAACAAGAAATGCAGTTTTCAGATCGAGGGAAGTAATATCACTCCATTTTGCTTTGGCCAGACCTCACTTGGAGTACTACATCCACTTCCGGATACCATAGTTTAAG
The DNA here is from genome assembly GCA_026167975.1 of Phrynosoma blainvillii. NCBI lineage: Eukaryota > Metazoa > Chordata > Lepidosauria > Squamata > Phrynosomatidae > Phrynosoma > Phrynosoma blainvillii. The sequence goes on along the minus strand of JANUYF010000004.1, from coordinate 212,643,180 downwards.
AAGGTTATTGATAAACTGGAATGATTTCAGAGGAAGTTGACTAAGGAGATTATTCCACTACTAAAATGCCGATTGCTCCCCAATGGGATACAGTCGGGTTGCGGGTTGCTGGTGGGTTCTATCAGACTTGCCACTGATTCCACTGGGTGATTGCAACCCGATTGCATCCTGGGTCCCAGGCACACTTTGGAGGCCATTTTTCTAAGATGGCAAGCTTCCGTTTTGGAAAAGTAGCCTCTGAAGCATGCCTGGGACCCAGGATGCAGCCGGGTTGCAATCACCCAGTGGAATCAGTGGCAAATTAAGTCTGATAGAACCTACCCGCAACCCGACTGTATCCCGTTGGGGAGCAGTTGGGTTTTTAGTAAGTATGATAATCTCCTAATACAGTTGAGGGAAGTGGGTATGTGTACTCTTGAGAAGAGAAGACTGGGAAGAATAGATGAACTATAGCGCCAATTCCACCACTATAGTTCTATTATTCTACTCCTACGTAGCAATAGCAATAGCATGTACACTTATGTATCACTTATCAGTGAACCCAGCACTCTCTAAGTCAGGGATCAGCAACCTAAGGCTCACGGGCTGGGTGCGGCCTGTAGAGGCCTTTGGACCGGCCCCTGCCCGGTCCTGCTGCTGACGCCACCGCCGCCACCTTTTGTGGCCGCAGAGGGGCACTCGGGCGCCATTTTGGATTCCAAAATGGCGGCCCAGAGTCTCGTACAAACTTTCCCGCTGTGGGAAAGGCCACGCGAGACTCCGGGAGCCATTTTGGAATCTGAAATGGGGCCCTGGAGGACCCCCAGTGTGGTCAAGGGAGCCCTCCTGGGGGGGCTCCCATGGCCGCGCTGGGCCTCTCGGGGGCCTGGCGCAGTCGAGGGAGCCCTCCTGGGGGACCCCCGCAGCCGCAAAAATGGCACCCCGCCACCGTGCGCATGCGTGCGTGATACAGGCGCCATTTTTTTTCAAAATGCTGCCCTCCATGCACGCACGCATGCGCACAATGGTGGGAGTCGTGCGCATGAGCACGTGGGGGGCAAATGCGCACGTGCAAGCGTGCGCGCGCCGGCCCCCAGCGCCATTCCCCCCCCAGCCCGCCGGCAAAAAAAGTTGCCGATGCCTGCTCTAAATGTTTTAGAATCTGTAAGCCAATTGTCCCCAACAAGCTGGGTACTATGTACTTGTATTTCTTTCTTTTTAAAAAATCTTTATTATTAAAAATACAAGTGTACAAATACAACATTACAAATACCATAAAATACACAAATGCCAACATAAAAAAGATGTAACTATCTATATCCCCCCATGATAAAACTACAAACCTAGAACTACAATGTAAAACTACAAGCATATTATATCCTAAGACTTCCTGAGTTCTGTCTAGGTTATTACAATCTATCCTATCTCCATCTCTTGCACTTATAAATAAGATCTAATTTATCAAAATTATTATTATTATGAAGCTTCTTTCTCTTGTCTTCATAAAGTGAAAATAAATTGTCATATTTCCTTTATGTAATTATACATATTATTAGTCTATTGACATAGCATATCCTTTATATTGTTCCAAAAAAAAGGAAAAACAAACAAACAAGAATCTTAATATCCAAATTATTCCTCTAACTCTGTAGACATTTCCCTATAATCACAGGCTTTCAAAAAAGTTATTAAAGGCTACCATTCTTTTTTGTTTGTTTGTTTTTCCTATGATTTCCCTCAAAAGTAAGGTAGGTTTATCTGCCACCACACAGTCTAACAACTTAAATAACCATTCTTTGATATCTGGATTTTCTCTTCTTTTCCATTTAGTGGCATATGCCATTCTAGCGGCTGTTGCCATGTAGAACAAAAGTTTACCGTATTTTTTCTCTAGTGACTCATTTGAGTGCATCCCAAAAAGATAATATTTTGATTCATATGTTCTCTGGAGGACAGAATTTGAATAACTGACTTATGTATTTTAGTCCAATATTGTCTGGCATATTTACAATGCCACCACATATGAATAAAGGTGCACATTTCCTCTTGGCATTTCCAGCACTTATTACTTATGATCTTCTGCATCTTAGCCAGTTTTACCAGTGTTAAATACCAACGATGTTGGATTTTTTGAAAAATTTCTCTAAGGTCATAAGTACTGCCACATTCTATAAAATGGTCAAGCCACACAAATCACAGACATTTTATTATACATTAAAACTGCTTAGAATTCTGGAATATTTAATACCATTTTTTCCTTCTGGAAACTCTGTCCCTGATATCAAAACTAGCAGTTTGTGACAATAACTTACCAACAACTACTGCCAGTTTTGAAAACCACAGTACAGACTAATGACAGAGCCAGATTATTATGATTAAAAACAACAACTAAACAAAACAGACATTGGCCTAAATCTAATATCATACCAGCAGAATTAAAATTCCCCCATAGTTGTGTTGAACCATACAATTGCACAAGTGATTGTCTAAGTGGCACTTCCAGCATGTGATCTACATTGCATAACAGAAATTATACTGGATTCTGCTCTTGTGCATACTCTCTAAATCGGTATCTGCCAGCACAAGCTCCCTTGCACTGTCATAATAGCACAATTCAGCCACCACCACCTGTTCTTCAACATACCCCAACTCAGAGGACTTCATGGACGCTGACGCTAACAATATTCATTCTCACAACTTGCTGCTGCAGTGGCTATTTTGGTGACTAAAAGTGACATCATGTCACTCCCAATTGCCTTTTGAGTTACCTTCAGTGAGGAAAGAAGGTTGCTCTTTCAAGGTAGAGGACTCCCTGAAAACTGTATTTTAATATTTTAAAGGGTTTTTGTTGGATATAGGTTTTTGGAGCTGTGCTAGGAATATCAGTAACAGCCCCAAGGACCACACTGGACTTCCCAAGGGTTATATACAATCTATGGGTCACATAACTCCCACCCCTCTGCAAAGGAACATATTTACACAACACTAACTCAATAATTCCCTTTGCTATTTTGGCTCATGTAAAGTGTGTTCATATTGTATCTGGAGCAGCCAGTAGTTAGAGACATCTGGATGTTGATTGACTGCAACTGCCATCAACCTTCACCATTGCCTGTGCTGGCTATGGCTGATGGGAGTTGTTAGTCCAACAACATCTGGTGAACAATGTTTCTCACCTGCAGTAACTATGCAAACTCTACTTCATCCTCTGGCTAATCTTTGGATCAACCAGGATCATGATTGTTTGTTTAGGAAAAAAGGTATTGTAAATACACTGGAAATAAATAAAACTAGTATTCATGGATCACTTAACAATTCTTGCTGTTAAATACTGGTTGTGGAAGCTGCACCAATATAACCAATACACACACACACACACACACACACACACACAATTATACAATTATATAATGGTATGTTCCTTAAGAAAAGGTGCTAGCTGTTCCAATATAGCCTTGGGCACAGTGGGACTTTTCACTACGTAGTAATTTCCAGATGATAATGAAAAACAAATAATACATAATAAGCAATTATGCCTACTTTACTGATAAAAGCAGTACCTAATATTTGCTGGATAGACAATGCAGTTTTAAAATTACAATTCAATTGGAAGTGATGAAGTGCCATGATTATGTTCTGTGTTCAGCAATGCTACCTTGCATTATTTAGCAGATATATGCAAAGATGAAGTAAAATTCAGCAGGATGTAGGCTACTGAGTCTACTAATGACATCTTTGGTGTAATAACTGGAAATGCTAGTGTTCATGTGTGGTACAAGAATATTGTACAATGTTTCTTGAGGGAGTTTTCAAGTCTGGGGAAAGTATAATTACTTTATTATGAAATAAGACAAATCCTTAGGACAGGCAATGTAGGCTGTTAGATTTTGATAATATATTATCTTGCCATTAAGAGCACAAAACTGTTATATCCCTCAAGCAGTGGACCTCCTGTTTTTAACCACAGATCACAGAAAGAGAAGCATGCCTTCTTTTCTTTTCTTTTTAGACTTTTGGGTGAGCAGTTTCTTGTTTTATTAGAGGAAGACGCTAACAACATTCATTCTCACAAATTCATGGCCATTAGGTTATTATTGTTTAGGGACCTAATTTCTTCTGAATGGTTCTGCCCATCCATTGTGGACTCATAACATTGCACATTATTTTTACAAGGAAATCCGCAGATTTTATTTACCTGATTTCAGCACTATTTTCTGTGCTTTATGTACACATGGACAGAATATATGGAAGTAATGGACAATATACAGATCCAGATATCTGAAGACACTGCCAAGTACTGTACCTTGGAAAACATCAATACAAGCCTAATAGTATGCCATTTAATAGTTCTTTTGAGAAAATCATGGCATATTTTGCTGTTGTGTTTTACTATAAAAGTCATATGTCCTCACCTCAAAGCACAACTTATTTATACATAACATTTTAATTTTATGGCTGCTACAACAAGCTCTCTTTCATGGCTGTAATCAGATTTGATGAGTAAAGTAGCATGGTTAGAATACAGCTTTGAAAAGGAAAGAGCAAAAGGTGCAATCCCCTAACAGTGTGATTTGGATACTTGTATGTGGGTTAAAAGAGCTCATGCAGAATTATGATAAAGCAAAGACTCAAAACAAGCACTTTACGTCAAGTAGTCCATTAACTAAGAAAATGAACACCTTTGCCTTACAGGTGGAGTAATGTGCCTAGGCTCCCCTATAATTATTCCTCTATTGCCTGAGGCTACTCTTCCACCACAAGGTGTAGCTGGATGCAAGCTAGGGATGGGAGTGGAAGTCATTTGATTCACATTTCTGAATGTGTCTGAATTAAAAGATATATGTAATGAAAGGAACTTCTGCTAAAAGTTGAAAGAATAGGGGAGTAAAAAAGTGCCTTGGCAAGAGGAAACATAAAGAATGAGAAAGTAAACACATGGGGTTCATTCACACAACAGAACATAGTACTATTATTTCATATTAACTGCCACAGTCCCATCCTATGCAATCCTGCAAGTTTAGGAAGGATTATTTGGAATCCTCAATCAGAGTGCTCCAGTGCCTCACCAAACTACACACCCCAGGATTCCATAGGATCAGGGTGATCAGTCATCCTCCTTTTCCAGAACATGTCCTTCATTTCATACCTTCTGTCCAGGAGGGATTTTAAAATGTCCTCCATTTTGATCACAACTAAGAAAAATGAATTTACATGTATATTAGTATTTTTAGCTTTTATTTGGTAATGTCCTCCATTTTTTGGAATGTCCTCCCATTTTGTGATGTCTTGTGCTCCTTCGTGGTTATGACATCTGGTGACTCTGAGTAGGATGGAACCCTGGCAGTTAACAAAGAAAAATAGTGCTATAATTGTTTACTATGAATAGGCTCCAAAGTGCAGAAATGAGAAAGACAGATTATGAGGGGAGACAAAAATGCAGCGGGCATACTTTTTGAGCAGGGCCTCCTCATGTATAGAGGTAAATCACACTTTCTATTGAGTATACAAAAACAGGATTAAACCACAGATACTGTCGGCCGGAATCCTGTATCACAGTTATGTGTAACCTGGAATTATGCACTCAGGACTGCTACATATTCACATAAGTCCCCCAATCTCCACTTACTGGAAATCAGCTGCTACAATTGACAGCCATCTGTTCCCCTGCCATTTGGGAAGCAACTGGCTGATAGTCCCATCCCACCCCTGTGCAAGCAATCTCACATGTCAGAGGTAATTGTAACAGGAACTCTGTTTCTGCCTGTGGCAACAGGGATCTCTCATGGGAAGGGGTACAGCCAGTAGCTAGTTCCTTCCTGAGCAACAGGCGAACAGACTCCCATCGATTATAGTGACTACTGTCCTACAAATGGGGACTGGGGAGATTGTGCTGGGATGTATTATATAGCACTGTAACTATGGTGTTTACACATACATAAGGACCATACAAGATTCCAACCAACATTTTTATTCTTGATTTCACAGTCTACCAGCTATTACTGACAAGAGTTTTGGAGTACTCCCCTCCTCACTGATCTTCTTCTCATCGTTATCATCCCAATTCGTATTCAAGGATCTCAGAGCTGCAAACAACTAAATCAGTTTAAAGAATTTAAAAGGGTAGTAATGATTGAAGCAGAGTAAAGAATTTTACAAATTAAAACTTTTATATATCTAAGCTGTAAACATACAGTCTTGCATCAAAAATAAAATTAAAACCTCTATACATCTGAGCTGTATGTTAGTCTTGCATCCAAAATAATTTGAAACCTGTAATAATTAAAATGAAATGCACAAGACATGGATCTTTAGTAGGTGTGGGAATCAATATGAACCATATAGACCAGAATCCTCATGGTGACTTCTTGTTGTTCTGCACCTTCAAGTCATTTCTGATTTATTGTGACCCTAAGGCAACCCAATCACTTCTTTTGTGTGTGTAAGATTTGTTCAGAGGCAGGTTTGCCTTTGCTTTCCTCTGAGGCTGAGAGAACGTGACTTGCCCAAGATCATCCAGGGGTTTCTATGGCTGAGCGGGGATTCAAAACCTGGTCTCCAGAGTTGTAGTGCAATGCTCAAACCACTACATCATGTTGGTTCTCCATGGTGATTTATGCAGGTGTCTTAGGTTTGTGTAATTATGCTGTTCTGCAATATCGTGTAAGGAGTTATCCACAAATTGTTCCTCCTTGTGGAATGGTTTTTCTTTAGCTGCATAGCAGCTGCATAGTGCCTGAGTAAGTCACTGGTAGGCTGAGGTTGCCCTGGGGAAACCGTCTTGAGCCATTGACCCACTTGTAGTCATCACCCTGGCAAACCTCCTGCGTAAGTGCTCCAGCAAGAGCTGCATCAGTGTCAAATATCATATTGGCCATAATTAGTTGCAAGAATATTAAAAACACTTCAGAAAAATATGAAGCAAAAATATTAAAAGCACTTAAATACAGTATTTGGATTAATTAAATAAAAACCAGAGACATCCATCTGTGGGACTTAAGTAAACTGACAGATAATAGCTAAACTCAAGGTCAGAAGATATGTTTTCATAACAAAGGAGGACAACAAACACTGGCTTGTCAAAAATGTTTCTGTGAGTAAAGATTAGATGATAATTGAATTCTGAAGTCCCAATTCAGTCATACAGATAAAATCTCTAAATATTACACTTTAGTTCAGGATTTATGGCTTTAGAGAAGCTGGACAACAGCCTGTATAAAAGCTTTGAATTAGAAAGTATTGACTTGAGATAGAGACCTAATCTACTCAGAAAGTGTCACAATAGAATTACGAGTTTTTAAACAGGAAGGAAGTTTGTCAACAAGGGAAACTATAAATTATGGTTTGAAGGCCAGAATAGGGTAATTGAAACAATGACCTTGAAATAACATTATAAGAATGAATGCACAAAAGATCTGAACTGGAGAAACATTCAACTCATATTCTTATTGAGAAACATCTCAAAACTCAAAATAGCAACTTGTCATTAGTATCAAACTCTTCAACTGATTATGAAAATTGTGTTTCTCATAACAGACTGGTATCTGATTTTAAAAGTTATAATTGAATATTGTTTTAATTTACAATAATTTAACATTTTCCATTTAGTTATGGCTTGATATTTAAACCTAACCCATGGATCACATGTATATGTTCGAGGTGGTATGGTTTTGGGCATGCATATGCATTTTGGGAGATGATGTATATGTATCTCTCTCTCTCTCTCTCTCTTTATATATATATATATATGTGTGTGTGTGTGTGTGTGTGTGTGTCTGGATGATGTGTGTGCATTGGTGTTTTTTTTTTTATCTTCACCAATTTGCCTTCTGTGAAATAAGATTTTTTTTCCTCTTTGAGTTTTTTGGGAGGCAAAGATGGGCAGTCTGGTTTGCATGAAAAAAACAACATAAAATTGCAATCAGTTACAAAGGAGTCAAAAGACAGCCTTGATTTCCATGGAAGAGTTCTGGGGGTTAAATCTTTTAAGTGGTAAGAGTGTTTCTGAAACTCTCAATCTATTCTGAAAACTCAGACTCAAACGTGAGCAGGCGATTATGGGAGGTAGAGCAGGCAGTAACTCCCACTTACATAGGACTTCCCCCACCCTAGAACTGCAACTAAAATGGCTAGTACTGTGCCACTAGTGGGTTGGCACTACACTAAATGCAGTCCTAGGTATGTTTAGTCAGACTGATGTCCCATTGAATTCTCTGAGTCATCCTCTCCTGTAATAGTGATTAGAAGTCTAAGAATAGCCAGCTGCAGAAAATACATATTATCACACAGAGCTATTAAACTGCACAACAATTACAAAACTGTGAAGGTTGCTTTAGATGGGTGTGGGAAGGAAGGTAGAACTGGTGTTTTTGCTCCATATTACCTTAAAAAGTCCTAGCCACCTTGGCATTGATTCAGAGTTGTAAGCAGCTAGAAAAGTAAAAGCATTGATATTTAACCATTTTCATTTTAATCCCTGTTAAAATTGTTCATATTTTCCAATTCTGCTGGGAACAGAAGTGCTGTGACATTACACAACTTGTATTGTTTTAAACTGTAGTACGATCTAGTGTCTCTGTTGTACTGTAATATATCAGATGGCAATATGTTTTGGAAAGTGAATGAAGACTGAGAAACAGGATGAATTCAGTTCCTCCAATGTTGGATGAATTTGCATATAGATGATGACTAGGTTGGCATGGGATTTCACTAGATGGCCCCTCTGGTCCTAAGATTCTATTATTCTAATTCAGCCCCTCTCTATGCTTTATAATCAGTTCCTTGGCCAAGTGCCTCCTCTCTGAGCCTCATCAATTTGCCTTCTAAGGAATGGAGAAGAGAACTGTGGTTTCAAAAGAATCAATTTGAGTTTTGGAGATCAGACACTATTGCTTCCCTCTACTTTAATTTTTAAGACTTTTATTTCTTCTGGTTGATTGTATTTTAATTTGTCACATGCCCTGGCAAGACTCCTTCCATGGCTGCAACTTTATGAGAATGTCTGTCTGCATTGCAAATGCACCCACTGATGCAAACCATTTGAGAAATTCTGGATTAAATTGAGAGTTAGTGACAGGTCCTGAGTGACCTTTGTGGCTAAGCGGGACCTGCGACTTCTCTGTCCTGGTCTGACTGCTAAGCATTACAGCCACCTTGGCTCCACAGTAGCGGAAAGGAGAGGATATAAAATGAATGTATGGATGAATGAATCAATACAGCACACTAGCTCTGTGTTTCCTTCAGTTTATAATAACTTCTTAAATCTAGTGCAAACTTCTTATTCCAACACTGCTCGGCATCATTAAAAGTGCTTGAAATAGTAGGAAAGTACTTGAAACGACTATAACATGATCAACATCTTGAGAGAGAAATTATGTTTCTGGCAGTGAAGCAGCTGGGGAGAGTGCCATAGGACCTAAATGTCAGAAGTATGGTTGTCAAGGATAGAAATTCATTACAACTATGAGAGTGATTCCCCCCCCATGAATATTCTTTTGAAGGTAATTTCATTTTGATATGATATCTCTGATTAACATAATAGTTCCAAATAATTAACAATCTGAACTCAGTCAAGAGAAATTGTAGTGACTGCCAAATCCAGAAGGAAGCACTTGAAATGAATAACGAACATACACAGGCAAACAGAGGTGTGCCAAACAAAAACCGTTCCTCCTTTCCTTAGTCACCATCACAGGATCAACTGGTGGTCAGAATCTGATAAGGACTGGAATTTTGCTGGTGAGTTCTAATGCTTTTTGGGTATGGATCAATCTGTCTGCCTTCCCCTTTCTCTCTAAGCAGAAAAAAAGACATTTTTCATAGGGGGGCAGGCGGAGAGAAGACAAACTGGCTTCCTGAACAGGTAGAAGAGTGATGGGATGAGACATATGTCATAATACTTCTAAGAAATGTATCATATGCCCTGTGAACTTCTCTTCACTTACATTCTAAATACATCTATGACATTACACAGAGCAAATTTCACATGTGATCTCCACAAATTTGTGGCTGAAATAGCCAAATGATAAGTGACTTCAACAGCATGCACACATCAAGATTTCAGAGTTACACAGTTATATACAAAAAGGATATTTCCATCCATTGCCCAGAAATCATCTTAGAGAAAATAGGCATGGGCATTCCACTTAGCTATATGGGCAGATTAGAAGCATAAAACCCATGCTGGATATATATTTTTATTATTGTTGGTTCAAGACTTGGATTATACAGTACTTTTAATCAATGCTGGTTCAAGGCTTTTATTATGCAGAACATCTAGCCCTACTGGTGTGGTTGCAACTCCTGTCATATCTTACCATTAGCCATAATGGCTGAGGCTGATGGAAACTGGAGTAACAAGAGAAATTAGCAATTTGCATATGGCAAACATATATTTGTTCAGTACTATTTTGGGGCAGAACAGACCACCCTGAAGGGATGCCCCTTTGAATGCCCAGTTGGGACCACAGCAGACTGCACACCATGGCCTCAATCTGGCTTATTGCTGGCACAAAAAGAAGCGGCAAATTGCCACTCCTTTTTGAGCCGGCAAAAACCCAGCTTTTCTACTGCAGCTACAGTTTTGTGGTGCTCCTGCAGCATGCAGCATCTAAACGCCATGCCACCAGAGCACTGCAAAGCTGCCCCCCGTGTGGTTAGGTGGGGGGGGCATGAAACCAGCTTCCTGGCAGCTTGGGGGCATGCATCATGCATAAGCTTCACCCCCAAGCTGCTGAGAAGCTGGCTTTTTATGCCAGTCTGTTCCGGCTCTTTGGATGAAGCCACTTGTTCAAAAGATGATATATGATGGGCACCTAATTAATCTCTCATCTCAAGCTTCCTTCTTTCTTCTTGTTGTTAATCAGAGTAATCATATTAACCATAGTTCTTACAACCTGGCAAAGAGCTGTGATTCATCACTCATTTTTTTTTAATTGTCTGAAATGAATCTAAACCAAGCTTAGATTTTCTTGTTTCCTGGTGAAGCTATACAGCTGAGAAAGAAAATTTGAATTCAGCACTGTAAAAATGCTGAAACACTCTCATATTCCAAACCCTTTAAAGTATGTGCACATGTGACCCTAATATTTGTGGAAATGGGGAGATGACTCACCCTAGTGAATAAATATTTTACAAAAATACATTTTGTTAAAAAAAATGCTTGGAAGCTAACAGTGCAACTCTATGCATGTTTACTTAGAAGTCAGCCTACTGTGGAATTACATGATCAGAGGATTGTGTCCTATAGCTGTACAAACATAGGAGTCTACCTGATATGAATCTAGAACACTGAGCCATCTCACACACTATTCTTTACACCAGGGGAGGGGAATCTTTGGACCATAGCCTCAACCCTATCTGTAGCTAGTCCCAATCTGGTTTGTGGAGCTATTCACCAAATCCTTCCCTTTCCTCAAGGCAGTACCCTTGGAACAGTAAGCCTTTCTAGTTGCCTCGGACTTTCACAGTTGGGAGGGCAAGCATGCAGATGAAGACATCATATTGTAGTATCTAATATCTGACTAGAGATAATAGACGGATTTTCCCTGAGTCTACCCTATGCCACCCTTTAGGCTTCCTGAGACAGGAGCATTTCTAGAAGTGCCAAAGAATAGACATGAAATTTCCAGCATGCAAATCTAGAGCCTAAACCTATGCATAATTGGGAGTAGTCTGTACAGTGAACATGTATCTAAGGAAACATACAGGATAATGTTCCTCTGTCATGTATATAAGTCAGCTCAAGGATAACTGCTTTGCACAGGAAACAAATTAATGGTTAGCCATGTTGGACTTACAGTCGCCCCTCCTTTTTTTGCAGGAGATCCATTCCGGACTCCCCCACAAAAATGAAAAATCGCAGATATCCAAGCCCCATTGGCATGAATGGCCGAGTGCTCCTGTGTACAGCTCTGCATGTGCGCCCATGTGATTTTAACCAATGGGGATTGCCCCTCCATGAATAATCAAGACTGCAAACTTCAAGTCGACTAAAACAGAGGGGTGACTGTATAGGAAAGTACAATAGCATACAAAATCCACAAAACCATGATACATATATTCAGCCAACCAAAATGCACAAAATACATGATGCAAGCTTTTCAAGCTTCATTGGCTTCTTCATCAGGCGAAGGTATTAAGAATGATACAGGAGAAAAAAACTTATAAAATAATTATGTCAGTTACATGCTTGCATATTTTTCAAGGTGTTGTTTGTATGTTGTTTTCACAGGCTCAGCCTAGCTATAATGGCTGAAATATTTTTGTAATATCTGTTTCTGATTAATGCTTGTATTAATAACACCCTTGGATCTCTGGGTTTTTATTGGATTGTTCTTCTACTCTCAGGATTATAATTTGATTAAACTCTATGCTGGCTATAGATTCCCCCAAAATAAGGGTGGGAGGAGGAATAATCTGACACACTTAAATACAAATGAAACAATCACCTTTAAGCCCTCCCAGAAAGCTGAACACAAACTAATAGAAACTTCCTTCAATAATTATATTTCATTTTAACTTGCATACTGTATATTTTGTATTAATCATGAGGGGACTATATTCAGTTTCTATACAAAATCTGCAAAGCCTACTGGAATACATACAATTCTGATATGCCATCTAAAGCATATCTGAACTTTCTCCCCCTTTCCGATCGAAAAACAAAATAACCATCCTGAGATTTAAGGATGAAGAATATTTCGCTAATCAACCTCCTGGTGACTCATTCATTTTAGGAAACAACAATGTGGTGATTTGATGTGTTAAACTGCACTGGACAGCACTGTATGCTTTTAGCACCCCCAATCAAGACATACTGGATTTGGAAAATAGGCCACAGTAAGTATGTAAGAAGAATAAGAATAAAAGAAAGAAAAAAATAGAAATGTACATAAAGCTTGTATATAATAAACAGCGGCTCACAGAAGATCAAGGGTGTATTCATAGAAAAGCTAGCCCGCCATTTTACTTCTAAATCAGAAATCATTAAATTTCCCTTTATATATATCAGAGATGGTGAATATGTGGTTCATCCAGAGGTTATTGGACTGTCAAGGATGTTTTTAGCTGTGGATTACAGCTTTGATGGATGTGGACTAGATGCTCTTTGTGGTTGCTTCGAATTCTGCTATTCTATGATTCAACAACTGCAGTTCCTCATGGTCTGTGCTGGCCAAAGATGGCAGGAACTGAACTCCAGTAACACCAGGACCACTACTCATTATCTGAATAAATTGCCCATCTACCATAATTTATATAGATTATCATTCACAATGTCTTGATCTGGCATTTTGATTAGTACATATGAACTCCAAGAAAACCATAGGTTAAAATCATATATGAAGGATTGAAAGAATATTTGAAAATATACAAAAATGGTTTAAAAAAACACTTTCATGCAAGCAATTTCTGCTTCAAGGGGATTGTGACAGGGACTCTGATTCTGTCTTCTTGCAATGGAGATCACTCATGTACAGAGGTGTAAAAATTAATCAGCCACTTCTCAGGTTACAGGGAAACACATTCCCTTCTATCATTGCTGTGGCTACTTACTGGTAAATGGGGATGAGGGGTGAGCGGATTGGGCCCTGGTTATGTAGCAAGGTAGTGCATAGATGATTCTGGCCAGCATATTCTGTATATAATATATTCCTGTGCAGAAATATTATTTTCTGCACAGAAAATACTATTTTTTGTACAAAAACATAACATATACATTTTACACAGAATAACTCCCAAACGATTGAAAACTGCACATTTTTCAAAGATTTCTTGGCATAGCAAGAAATTTTCTACAATTACTTTTTGCTTCCTTCCCAAGCAAAATTCGTGAAGAATTATATCTTTATTTGTGATATACAGCACAAGGTGTTATCTTGCATGATTTTTACATGTCTATTTTCCAGGCACCTTCAAATTACTCTGAGGTTTTCTTATCTAACAATTCAGTTCCTGATTTTCATTTTGGCTGCTTCTGCTATGCTGTTGTTACACAACACTCATTCATCTCAATAGGGTTTAAAATATGTAAATAGAAGCTGTACAGCAGTTTCCAGTGATAGCAAAAGTCTAAAAGGGAAGGAGGGGAAAATCCGTGATCAATACTCCAGTCTCACACATTTTCATAACTGGAGGAATAAATTTGAGCAACCTGCTCTAGTTCTATTTTGATAAATATGCCTAGCAGAAAAGTGTCAGGTTATAACAACATCTACAAGGTGATAAATTAAAGCTGGGGCAAACATATTTCAGCCCTAATATCCATTGCACATGCTATCAGATATTTATGCATATACTTCTGACACTATGCTTCTTCAACAATAATATCTTCATTTGTTAACGTCATGTTGGAGAAAAGTAATAGCATTTTAATGTATGAGGTTAGCTTTACTGTGGTACTAATTACTCTAATTTGATAGCATTTTTGTTTCATTTGCATCCTTGACAGCTATGTGTGACTTATAGGTAATTAGGGCTGAAGATTTTCCAATGTAAATAGCTTTAAAGGCACTAGCTAAACTTCTTCTTTTTTTTAAGGGAAATGCATTTATTAGTAACTCTCACATGAAATGTTTATGCATTTGACCTTTTGTAAAACACTTCTTTCCAAATTCTAAAAGATTGCATCAGAAACAATTTGTTTCCATCATAAAATGTGACAATGTAAATTAGCTCTCAAATTAATCAGGATGCATTTAGCAGGAATTGCTGTTAGTTCTCTCCTCTGCTGTTAAAAGTATTGTACTGGTTTACACAATTTAAGGCAGAGTCTAACAATTAATACTGCACTTTGTCAACACTCAACAGTATGGCTTCTTTCCTTACTAGGTACTCCAAGATTTCATCCCCTCCAGCTGTCCCAAATAACATGGGGATTGTTATAGCTAAATGTGGACAATCCTAACTACGTTGTGAAAAGCTCATTCTTCCCTGGAGGTGGCCGATACAAAGGCATGTTTCAGTTGAAGGTTTTACCATACCATTGCCCAGCCTTGTTCACTGAATTTGATTGGGGCTTCAGATAAAGATGTTTCTTGAGAAGGACCACTTCAGAGTTCAGTAGGCCAAGGTATCAAAATAGAATTCACAGAATGAACTTCTTAAGTGTTCTAACTATGTCTTGAAATGATCTCCCCATGTAGGTGAGTTTTTTAAAGTTCTGTGTGATGCTGTAGAAATTGGTGTATCTCCTTCACACAGTGTGGTATCTTTCATCTCTACCACCAGAGCTGTCCATCCAGCACTGTAAATGACATACAGGATTGGCAGTATCTTAGAATTAGGGGTCTACAAGAAATTCCCCTCTGCAATTCACCTTCAAAACCTTGAGAAGTTTATTGTTCATGTAATTATGTTCACAGATCTTTTAAAAAAAATCTCCAAAGGAGCTTTTAAAGATATTTAAGGCTAAAAGCCAAAACAGTTTGTAAAGCTACATTAAAACAGACCATGACTGAAAATATACAGGATATGTTATAAAGCTGAAGCAGCGATGAAAAAAAGAATAACAAACCAACAGGAGACACCAGTAGGTCTTTTAAACTAACTTTTAAGTTACTTTCCTTAAAACTTCAACAAGGGAAGGGTTTTTTTTCAGTATGAAAAGTGTAAAATCACACAAAATATTTCTAAAACATATTATGCTTGTATCTATGTATGAAATAATATACACAATTGTGCATTAATCTGTTTACCCCATTAATTTTATCTCCAGGATATATCCTTAAAATTACATTTAATGTTTGAGCTGTTGTTTTATTCCTACTTTCCTGGGAGTAAACAGAACTGAACACAATGGGGCTTACTTCTTAGTGGACATATAAAGGATTATGGTGTCAATGCATTATTGAATATTAGCATACTAAGATTCCCATCTCAAAACACATGCAAATAAGAAAATTAAAAGTTGTAGCAAAACAGGGAAAAATGCAGCTTTGTTCTCTTCTCAGTCTGACCTGCAAAGGCCAGCCATGCCTGGGATGGATAATGAAAAATAATTTTTAGGTCTGGAACAAAGGGACTTTTTACTCAAATGTTTGAGCATTATATGTTCATTATGTTCATTTGGATTCATGCCAATGCTGTGTGTATTAATGTTAAAAGTGACATCATTTTGTTCTATATATCAGGGCAATGATGTTCTTTGTTATGGAGGGCAATCAAAATAGAAGGACATTGAAGAAGTCATATATATAAAACAGATCTACAGCTTCCTGGCAGATGAAAATTCTTCTAATATATATTTTTTATGAAAGTATGACACATTATGCGCTTGATGGTAAAAATAATAAAGCATGTTAGTCAGACAATTTTGCATTTGTAATAATAGTAAAAGCAATGACCACCCTTGTTCTTTAACAATAAAAACTGCCCAGCCTTTTCATGAAAGATGATTGCAATTTCCACTGGCCTATATATGCAATAAAAGAACATAACTCATCAAATTTTGAACTATTTGCTCTTAAGATACAAGAGAATTTTTCTTGAACACTCTGTGACATTAAGTATTCATGAGACTCGAGTGAGTTCAGATACTGCTCAAGTAAAAACTATTACTATTTTTCAACTTGATTGAAATCTTTTCTCAAAAAGATGTACACTACAGTCAGCTGAGAGGGCAATTCAAAAAAAGGGTATGTGGGGGGAGGCTATAGAGATATGCAGAATAAATCCAGGTACTCTGGCTCTTAGCGATCGATTTCTTTGAGCACCCTTGTCCCTCCTCTGAAAATGATTCATGATAACTGCCTCCGTTTGGGTCAAACAGTATTTAACCGCTTGTAAATTTTAATTAAATGATTTGTCACTTTGAGCATATAGTTTGTCATCTTGCAGCTTTGCAATGTGTCTTTATCAGAAAATGACTCAAGGGAAAGACATTCGTCTACTCTGTCATTTCAACACCCATTAAGATAATTTGGTTGTCGCACAGAGGCAGAAGTTGGGGATTTGTAAAATGGGCTATTCCAATGTATATGAGCGGCACCACTGTGTTCAGTTTGAGACTATAATTTGTTCTTTAATTGCATCCTAATAATTAGTTTAGCCTGGTCATTTCTCATTAGTGGATTTTTTATTCCAGTGTGAAACACATTGTTCAGAAACTTTTTCTTCTTTTTAAAGAAAAAGGTGTTTTTGTGAATTTCATGGCCTTTGTTTCTATTGGGAAACATATATTGTTTTTGCAAGTAGACAGTTTGAATACCATGAATCTGAACTTGGACTTGTGTGTATGTTGCTTTAAGTTGCCTGTCAGCTTACAGTGACCCTATGGATTTCATAGGGTTTTCTTAGGTAAGAAATACTCACAGGTGGTTTGTCCAGTTCCTTCCTCTAAAATAAAGCGTACAGCATCTGATATTCATTGGTGGTCTTTCATCCAAGTACCACTTACCCTGCTTAGCTTCTATCAGACAAAATCTGGTGCCTTTAGAGTATTTAGGCCCTATTTCCCCCTGTAGTCAGTTTCAATACAGTCCAATTAAAGAGAAACTGATGCATTAAAATTTGAGCAAGGAATATCAGACACAAGTAAGAGAGAACTGTAATAAAACCACTTATTTTATGAAGTAAAAAAGTCACTTTGACCTGAATCCCGTTGCTTAGTTCAAACTAGAACAGACCTACTTAATCAATTGTTGAATAGTGAGCCACCATATAGGTAAATCCAGTGATTCAGTAGGTTTATGTTAGCTGGGACTGGCCAACATAAATGCAAGAAATAATTAGTCTTTCCATTATACATGCATGGACAGAATGGAGAGCCCAAAGTGCAGCTTAAGAAGTTGTAAGCCAGCTACTACAGGGAAAGTGATTTATTGGAGAGTGATCTCTGGAAACAAAGGGAATCATACTCTCTGCTCATTGCCATACGGCTTAGGGAAGGCCAATGCCTGATCTCTGAGTGGCATCAACTTGGATGTGGATCAAAGTATATCTTTCACAGGAACACCTCAGAACTCAAAGTATGTAGTTTGCTTTGTCTGGAATCTTGAACAGCTTGATCACACATTCATGAATACCATTCCAAAGACTGATTCTTATGATTCCAAAGATTAATTCTCTCTATCACCACATGCATCATGCCTGAATTCAGCAGTTATTGGGTGTGGTGTGGTAGAGGAACTTTCAGAGAGTTAGGATTCCCTAATAGAGGTTCTTATCTGGCTTAAGATATAGGTATATTACAGTTCTGTGTACTGAAGAACTATTGGGTGCTACACAAATTCTGTTACATCATATTTTGGTGAAACAATCTCACTTGCTTTCAACACAGACAGAACCTCACAAGCAACCTTGCAGTTAAACAGTATTCTACAATTTTATGAGACATTTGCCATCTCAGTAATGTGCACTTTGTAAAATGATCATGGTATCATAATAATGTGATCAGTATTCTACATGAGCTGCATAATTAAGTACACTTAGCTAAGTAACCTCTCCTCACCCAACCCCACTCCACAATCTGACAGAAATATCATTCACCTGTGCTCCAGTTGTTGGAAGAATGGACCTCCTTTTCCCCATGCAGCTGATGCCTGGTAAATTAGGTTGAGAGAGGGTTACAACCATGGCCATAATGTCACAATCATGACTGAGCAGCTATAGTGAATACAAAATAGTTATGGATGAGAAGATCTAAGTAACTGCTCTGTTTTCATCATTGCTACTTAGTCATGACTGTGAGACTGACATTATTGTAACTCCCCTCCCCCACAACCTATTTCAGCAGCATCAGTCAGATTACATGAGGAGAAGGAGGTCCATTTTGCTAGTGATCAGAGCACAGGAAAATGTCATGTCCATCAGGGGTTTTTTTTGGGGGGGGGGGTGCTGTAGAGTTTACTTAGGGGTGATGCAGACCGGTGGCCCTGGGCTGCCCCGGGAAGCGGAGGACTGAGGCCGAGGCTGCTGGACGCCTCAGCTCCCATCCTCCCTTTTGCAAAAAGGGTGCCCTAAGAGCAACGTGTCAAAAGGCTGTGCTGTAAGGATGTCCTGACGCCACATGCCATATGTAATGATGCGTGACATCAAGACGTCTTCAGGGAGGGGTTGAGGCGGCCGGCGTGTGACTGACCCTCCCCCTCCCTGCCTTCAGGACAGCCCAAAGGGCCTGTATGTAGAGGCCCATAGTTAAGTAGAGTGGGCCCTTGGTATCCACTGGGGTTTGATTCCAAGACCCCTGTGGATACCAAAATGTTCAAGTTCCATCAAATACAATGGGATACTAAAATGGTGTCTCTTCAATAAAGTGGCAAAATCAAGGTTTGCTTTTTGGAAGTTATTTTTTTTTAAATATTTTCAAGCCATTGATGCTTGAATCTATGGATCAAGAATCCATGGATACAGAGGGCCGACTGTAAATAGCTGCTGTAGCTGATTCTGCTGATGTACTTAACTAAGAACTTAAGAATACTTAACTATGGGCTGGAACAGACTGTCAGGAAGGAGTGGCTTGAAGCTGTCCCTGCTGAAGATGCCTCGGGACTGTGGCAAACACATGCTGTGGCCCCAAAGACACCCTCTGCCGCTGGCCCAAATAGGAACAGAAAAGATCCGCTTTGTTTTGGGCCAGGTTTTGGCTGTCTTAGGCGGCCCTGGTGCAAGTTCCAGGCGCTAAGGTGGCATATGGCGTCAAAATGCCATAACCCCAGAGTGGCTTGAAGCTGCCCCTATCTGATTGGCTGAGCAGCTTCTGGGCATCCTGGGGGCATGGGGTGTCAAAACGCCATACTCCCAAGCCACCCAGAAGCCAGCTTTTCCAGCCGGTCGGTTCCGGTCCTAAGTAAATGATGTAGAATACTGGCCATGGTTTTTTTCAATGCTTGGTCTTTCAGACTTCCTTTTGATGTTGACATTATTTTGGTTTTTGTGTTTCTGGTGAAGCTTCCCCCTGTAATACTCTAGCATTATTTCCCCTTTCTGCAAGAACAATGTTCTTTCCACTTAGTCTGAGGAGTTTTTTTATTCCTCATAAATTCCTGATATTTTTTTCTTTTTCTTTTTTAGGGCAATGAGCTGAGAGATGTTATTTTCCTTGGTGAATTTTGAGACATACAGATATATTTATTCTTCCTCCTCCCTTCTAATGTAGGAGCAGAAACACTCAATGGAGGAGGCTTACTTTCAGTGACATGCTACTAATTGTCTCCCTGGTGGCACTTAGAGGTCGGTGGGCACACTCCCCATCTCTCCACTGGCAGCTGATGCATCTCGAGTTCTGTTTGTTGCCTCCAGCTGTGCTATATGTTTCAGCTTCCACTATGCAGCAACTTAATGCTGTCTCACGCTCTCCAGCACTGACTGCTGAAATTGATGGGAAATAGCACAAAACCCCTCTGGCAGCTGAGAAGCTGTAGGTTGAACTGCAAGAGTGGACAGATGAAAATGTTTGCTATGCTATCACATTAGAGAGTTGATACCTAGATTACAGACATCGCCTAAGCCTATCCAAGAGATATTTCATTTAAGGAGAAATATGTAGACTTTTATACTTTAACTGCCTATTTATTGTTGGATAAAATGGCATAGCAAGCCCATGTTTTGCTCGAGCCCTTTGATCGGTTGAGTCCTGCCATTTCTAACTGCTTTGCAAGCTTCTTTATAAATTGTTTAATTTATAATACTATATAATTTTAGATTTACCAGTGGTATATGAACAATTTGACAGAGCCAAATAAAATCTGTTTCAGTTCATTATTAATAATGCCATTTTTTGTATTGGTTTGATAAATGGCTAGTTGAGCTTCCTAACTTCCTGGGAACACTCTCATCTATCTTTCTCTGAGAATAACACATTTAGTATGTAGCTGCCACTGTGAGGGGTAACTGTGGGATACTCTCACCTCTTGCTTTAGGACAATATCTATGTGTTGACATCATAAACCCAACTGGTGCACTCTAAAGTAAATGGGTAAGGATGGAAGCATGTTAATCTTTCCCCCATCATTCCTGTCACATATGAACAATGGCTTTTTGAAGCGAAGAGACTTCTGTATCTCTGGATTTTGAATGCTGATTTTTCAGCTTTAAAAATCATATGAAGAATCTCCATGGATACTGGAGATACTGGAGATTCGCCCTTTCAAAAATATATTCATGTATGGACAGTACTAAAAATGATATTTACTTTATTCAGTTTCAGCTGCCTACACACATTCTAAAATGGAGATGGGAATCATGTGACTGCCTCCCTTGCCCAATAATGTTGGACTGCAGGCCCTAGCAGCCCTGGCCAGCAATACTAATGATGAGGAATTCTGGGATAGCTATTTTTAACTATCTGAATGGATGCCATACAGAAGATAGAGCAAGCTTGTTTTCTACTGTTTCAGAGGCTAGGGGTGCAGCTACATTGTAGTGCCATGCTAGGCTTGGAGGCATGCCTGGTTCAGAAGAGGACAGAGGGATGTAGGAACCTGACCCTGAGCCTGGCCCCAGTTTCTCAATGCCTTTGCCAGTGGAGGCTGCTGCCAACCTGGGCATTGACAAGGAGGAGGAAGAGGCCACCTTACTGGTGCCTTCTTACAGCAAGTGTAGGTCAGAAAGGGAGGATCTGTGTCAGTCTCAGAGGCTTTATATGAAATGCCAAGCAATTAAGGGACAGCTGCACTAGGAAGTGCTGGAGATAAAAGCCTGGGAAGAATGCCAGGACTTTGTTAGAGATTAACTGATGTTCCTGGTGAAAGCACTCTCATCATAAACTCCTTGTTTGCCTGACTCTTCTGTCCGGACCTTTGGACTTTTGCCTGACCTTTGCTGGTCTCTGGAATCCTGATCATTGGACTGACTGACAACCCTCGCTCTTTGGAATTCTGAACTCTTTAGTTTGCCCTAAGAGTTTTCTTTGTATACTCTGGATTTGACTTATTTCAGACCTTGTCTTTAGTGCTAGTTTGTTGCCAGCAACTCACTATCTGGTAACTAAGGGGGGTTGCAGACTGCCAGAAATAGTGCAAATTGAGTCCACTTTTAGGGTTAGGGTTACTGCTAGGGAATCATGGGAACTGTTTTTTTTCTCCCTGAGACATTGAACCTTCTCTGCCAGAGAGCTCTGGTGCCACAATAAAATACAGTTCCCATGATTCCTTAACCCTAAAAGTGGACTCATTTTGCACTATTTCTGGCAGTCTGCAACCCCCCTAAGACTCTTGAGATCCCTATTGGCTGTTAGCAGCTTTCCCTGACATGTAGAAATAATGCAGTTTGACATCAATTTGCTGTAGCTCCCATGGAACGCTGGGATTTGTAGTTTTACAAGGTATTTAGACTTCTTTGCCAAAGAGTGCTTGTGTCTCACAAAATTAAAAATCCCAGGATTCTGTAGGATGGAGCCATGGCAATTAAAGTGGTGTCAAACTGCATTATTTCTACAGTGTAGATGCACCCTCAAACAAAACCAATTCCATGAAAAGAAATTCCACCCAAACATTAGGAAGAATTTCTTTTCTGTAAGAACTGCTGAACAGCAGAATGGCCTGTCTCAGAGGGTTGGGGTCTCTCCTTTGGAGGTCTTTAAATAGAGGTTGATTGAGTATTTTCTAGAACTGCTTTAGTAGTATATTCTCTCATGGCAGGGATTTTACTAGATGGATCTTGTGGTCTGTTACAACTCTAGGATTTGGTGATTCTGGAGGGATGCATGATTTTCAACCCTGTTTGCCAAGCATTCCTGACCATTATTCAGCTTTGTGTCACACCTCATTCCAGTCTCTCTTTTTTCCCATCCCCATGACAATCTTAGCTTCAGAGAAGATATTTTCCTCCAAACCACAATAGCAGTGGAAAGGTTTAAGTTTTTTTTTTTACTATATCTGTTTGAAGCCCCTAATTTCTCTCTCTCTCTCTCTCACACACACACACTTTATGTACACAAAAATACGCATATTGTACTGCTTGCACAAAACAATAACTATATCATCAAATAAAATATTAGCAAGCAACAACAATGACCACCACCATGATCTGCCTGTTAGGTGCAAAGAAACATTTAATGCCATGTTTAGTTTGGCCCTCACTTACATCAAGGAAAGAAGACCATCCTTTTATTGGAAAATGACAGTTGGCAGCACTTTTCCCCTTTAAATTAACACCAGCCTCAGTCAAGGTGAATTATAGCTTCACTCTCTTTGGTGCTATGTTATATTTATATGTTCTAGTCAAATAAACTTTAAATCATTCATATTCCCTGGTTCATGAAAAAATAGCAGACTTCAGCTTCAAGAGGATTTCCTTAGCCTGCCAATATGCAATTAGTTTTTGCCATTGATTTAGCCATCTATTTGGCACTTGCATCATTTTCTCCATGCCCTTGCCTATTCAGTACATCTCCTTTCATGTAAATGAAGAGTGATTGTCCTGCTGATGTACATGAGGATAGTGGGAAAGTATGTAAGTGCCTTCAAGTAATAGAGGCATTTTGTGCTACATACATATTTTCCTTTCAATCAGTGTAACGTCCTGAAGGGAGTACAATAGACAGTAATTTAAAACAGGCCCATGCAGGCAATATCACACCTTCTCCCGCAAAAAATGGCACTGTTTCAATGATGTCTTAAAGACATTTTTAAAGTTATGACTTCCTGAATATACATATGCTTCTATAGGTACAAAAGGTACTATATTTTTTAAGTCATAGGTTTTTATCAAGTGTACTAAAACTGTAATCCACACAACTGGAATATGCCAGTTCAGTCAAATGGGCTACTATGGAATAATAGTAGATTGCAAAGAAATTGTTCTAATGTTCTAATGTTAAATCAATTAAATTTCTTGACATATGGTTCACAAAGCTCTATAACACTCCAAAGCAATTAAGAAGCAGGATCCCTTAAGCACAGTAATTTATGTCTTAGTTTGTGCTGGTCGATGACCATAATAAAGATGAACGGAACTGAACATGTCTTACTCACATGCAAACTGGACTTCTGTACTGTATTCTCCCTGGAGTTGCTACTGAAAGGAGTTCTGAAATTTCAGTTGGTACAGACCATCCACAGGCTTGTAGACTGCAGTCGGCCACTTAAAGCACATGACACCAATTTTGCAGCAAACAAATCTGCTACTAATTAGTGCCTAGGCTGCAATCCAAAGGCCTGATTTAGGATGAACAATACAGTGGGCCCTTGTTATACATGGGGGATCCATTCCAGACCCCCCCCCTGCATATGGAAAAAACCGTGGGACCTCAAGTCCAATTGATTCTAATAGCCATGTGTGCCTTGGGCACCCACACCATTTTGTTCCCCCAGGCTTGCTGTCTGCATGAGCTGTGGATGGCAAGCCCACATACGGAGATGGGCACACTATAATTTTACTGGAATCAAGACTGTCTGATCTATGCAATGAAAATTATCCTAGTAGAATGTGAGTAGAATGTGATCTGGCCATATACAATTCAACTGTATTTGCCCTATTGGGGTGCGGTGGGGGATAAAAAAGTCCCCAAACTCTAAAGAAAAAGAACTCACTTTTTACCATAGTATTTGGAAGGATGCACATTATCGATTGTATTGCCATCCTCTTCAAATGCCTTTGCATGGCATAGGGTGGATGGATGGGTGTTACTGCTAACAGATTCTTTGATTTTAGGTGCATATAGGATTTGCCTATTCTCCTTGGCATCTTATAGCATTTTTAATTAAATTTTTCAAACTGGAACTGGTTGTTTGAAACTGGTATTCAACTTCCACTCTCTCTCCCCCCCCCACTCCCTAAGTCCCTAGCTATGGAGGAAATACATAAATAGTTCTTTGCTCCCTTGCATTGTAGGGAGGGGGCTAACGCTCTTCCAGAAGCATCTCTCCTCCTCCTCCTCCTCTCCCCTAGGTATTGACTCTTTTTTCTCACAAGAGTGCCTGGGAAAAGGGAAGGGAGGATCCAAACAATAGGTGATTGGAGAAAAGTATAATGCTAACTTGTTGAGAAAGAAGAGGGATAGATGACAACAGAAGTGGCAGTGCCTATGTCCACATCCTTGATTGACAGCTCTCCCCCCCCCCAATATTGATGCTGCATGAAGCCAACAGAAAATACATGGATTTATACATGGATAGGCAAGATATTGTGTGAGGATAATTGGAGTTGATTTGAAGGTGCAAAAATCTGCATCAATTCACATAAAACACATGTGTATACCAGTACTGAAACTCACTGTGAGAAAGAACAAAGCCGACTTTGAGAAATCATACATTTCCAAGGTTTAATGTGCATTTTGGCAAAATAAATTGTGTACCAGCAATGCAGACATTTCAAAACTTGAATAGCTTAGGATATGCAAAAGGGAAAAATGGAAACAAACATAGGACATTACTGCATGTGACTTTTAAACCGTGAGAACACTGGGAAGGCAATTGCTTTGGTAATATTCATTTTGTGATGTTACCTCCAACCCTTACCTGCTCTGTCCTCCATGTGTTCCTTTTCATTCATGGGGGAAACCCATGAATGAACTGGCAATCGTGCAAGTCCCCAAGTGTGAAACATTGTTCCCAGGTTAGTTGTGTGATTCAAGTCATGTGGTGTCACAGTGTCCCCTCCACCCTCCTGAAGTGCCCTGGTTACCTATTTTCTTTCTTTCTTTCTTAGCTTTAATGAAGCAGTGAAGCTCTGGAATTGTGTGGAAAAGGAGAAGAAAACAAACCGAAAACAAAGAAAAAAGGCATGCTGGGTAGGGAATGGTAGGGAGGTGGGGGTTAAGGAGGAGGTCAGGAAGAGATCTTTATGGGTGCAACATCTCTGGTTGTATGATTGACTGTGTGGTATGTTGCCATTTTACTTTTCCTAGTGTGGTTGCTGCAATGGGATTAGTGTGAGAACATCCACAGTTTTGCCAATGGGTAAATGTGTACTATATTAGGTAAAATGCATAAATAAATACTCACATTTGAAAAAAATGCATTATACACAGAACCCTCCCCCCACAAGGACTTACAACCATTCACACTATACAGTTATAAAGCTATGATTCCACTTTAACTGTTGTAGTTCAGTACTATGGAATCCTGGAATTTAGAGTTGGAAGGGTATTTGGAATTCTAAGCCAGGAAGCTCTAGTGCCTCACCAAACTAAAAGCCCCATGATTCCATGGGATGCTACCATAGCAGTTAAAGTATAATTGTGTAGTGTGAATGGACACATGATGTGAAACAAGGGCAGAATGAAAATACAAATAGGATTCAGCTAGATGGCCTATGTGGCCCCTTCTGACTCATGATTATGTATATTATTTAAAAAAATGAAATACAATTTGAGACTTAGAGAGTTTCACATGCCTAGTGTAGATTTTGAAACTGCAATGGCCTGGATCAGGATATATATGGTGGCACTTTCACAAACATTAGCTTAGCCATATATTAAGATCTTCCTCAGAGGCCCTACATGTGGACCCTGAAATATGAGGATCATGATAAATAGTTCTCCCTTCCTCTCTCCCTATTTTTCTTTTAATAGTGATGAGGTGAAACTCCCTCATTTAAGATCACTTTACTTTCTCTCTGTTGATTTTTTAGGAACCTGGCTTATCTGGAGGAGGAGAGGGGGTCAAGGCCCATCCATTCTTGTGACTTGTCTGAGAAACACATAATAAATTCACATACTCTTTACCCTAATACTGTGCTGAACAACCTGCCCTTTCTACATGTCAGTATTGAAAATTTAAAAACTAGTTATCTGATCATCAAAGTCCTTTCAGACCATATTTCTTTCTATTGTACCCTTCTCACTTGGATTTGCCAAAATGGTTGTGACATTATCAAAATTTGCTATTCTTAGAAAAGCATATGCTGAAAGTTTTATATGGTATAATGCTGTACAAAATGACACAGAGGGAATGAATGGTGAAGTGCTCTTCTCAGCTTTGGAGAATTCTGACAAATGAATCATCATTTTGACCTGAAGGCTTTTAAAGCGGGTTTTAATTAACATGCTCTGTTGCACAGTGCAGCAGTAAAGTGCAGCAGGAAAAAAAAAAAAGATTGACATACAAAGTCAGAATTTGGAGCTGAGAAAAAATATTTCAGAAGATTTTTCTTTTCTGTGAAATTTTCTGAGATTTCCCCCCTCACCAGCCACTACCAAAAAGAAAAGAAAAAGAAAACAAGCAAAAAATGCAAAAGAAAGAAAAAAAGTCATATTTGTAGAATTTTCTCTGACTATTCTGACTGTGTGGGTGGCACACATGTGCACATGTTGACCACCATTCATTCTGCCCAATATATCAGAAAAAAAGTATTGTGAAAGATGCAAAATGGTGGCCAACATAATTGGTATGCTGCCACTTTTAGGAAACCCATAGGAAAAAAAGGATGAAACTGTACTTGACTGCTGATGGTAAACTGAACTCCAAGTTAATGTTGAAAGAAATCCTCAAGAATATTTAAATCCTCAAGGGAGAAAAATGAGGAAGAGGCTTTCTTTTCTTTTTTTAAGCATTTGAGAACACTAATGAGGATAATCCTTCTCAATACCTTTTCTCGTGTTATTCTTCAAGTTAGGGGGAAGCCAGTCCACCTATTTCCTGTCCTTGCAACTGGGGCAGGAGTAGCCAGCAAGGAGGCTAGTCATTGTGGGATATTTTCTAGTACTTGGTGCATGATGACAATGTTTGCATTGTCATGATCTGGCTAATAGAACACAGGTGGCAAAGGCTATAGCCACCCAACACTTTTCACAGCTTCCCTTTCATCCTCCTGATATCCCATGTAGGGTGAAAAGAGAAAGCCAAGAGATGATCCTGGAAGGCAATAGCTTATCCAGTCTTCATCTGCCTTCACCCCACCATTCCAATATCATATGGGAGTAACCATATCATTTGTTCTTCCTTGTGGGAACAAATAATTTAATACAGTATATCATGACTCTATATTGAAAACTTCAGAGCAATGGTCCCCCTCTGTTTCTCTGCTCACAGATAAAGCAAAAAATTTCAAGCCACCATTTAGGGGCTTTGCAGACGGTCGGCCGTGGGCCGCCCTGAGAAGCGGAGGATTGGGGCTGAAGCTGCCCCACACTTCGGCCCCAATCCACCCTTTGGGCGGCCCTGGAAGGAGCGCCAAAATGCCGTTCCTTCCAGAGCCGGCAAAAAGGGCACCAGAAGAGCTGTCGCACGGCTCTTCCGCATCTCTTCTGGTGCAGCACGTGCAGAGGCTGCACCGGGAGGACGTCACCAGGGTGCTCGCCGTGTGTAATGGTGGGCACTCTGATGAGGTCCTCGGGAAGGGGTTGAGGCGGCTGCTGTGCGGCTGCCCCTCCCCTCCCCTGTCTCCAAGACGGCGCTTTGCGCCGTCTGCATACCCCTTACTCACAGCTGTAGCTAGAATTAAAGTGCCACACAACTGTATTTATGGACTGGTGCAATGTGATAGGCCAGAGTGGAAGGAGTGTTTATGTACTTTCGTTTTGTAAGAGCTCAGCTTGATTAGACCAATGTCCATCTAATCCAGCATTTTGTTCCCATAGTGACCAACTATAGTGACCTTCTGGGAAGCCTACGAATAGGACATCAGCACAATAGCATCTTCTTACTATGGTTTAAAGTTCCATAAAGAATACATTCTGCCAACCCACTGTGTCTATCTCCAATCTGCCACTCCTATTTTAGTTTAGACCCAAATTTAACAGGCCACAACTTTATTAGCCCAAGACAGAATAATATTTTATTAAGATAGAAATTAAAGGAAGGGCCAGGCTTAGTATCAACCACCAGCTAAAATGGCCTAGTTACTCCTTATGAGAGAAGAGCATAGTGTGAGGTAGGTTCCATATGGAAGCCATCTGCAATCTGTGCTGATTGCATCCTTCTTGCATTTGTGAACATGCTACTCAGACTTGTATCTTCCTTCTTTGTTGAGACAGCCTTCTAGGCACTTTTTCATATTCCTTTAATAAATTGTGTTGTTCCAAACCCATAATAATTCTAAGTAATATTCTATTTAAATTTAAAATTGAAGGTTTCATAAATGAATTTGGTAAGAAACAGTAAGATACAAAGCCAAAATCTCTTTGAATTTTCACAGCCCTCATGGATACACTGAGGGAATTCTGAGACTCCCCACTACCTTGTCATTCCCCAAACTTAACTTCTTTCAGCTATGATGAATGCTATGTCACAGAACATCTCTGCCAGGTCTTGATTCACAATCACAATTTTACCCAGTGCAAAGAGCACAATGAATGATAGTTTTTGAGATTATTTAGTATGGATCTGAAAGACCTGGCAAACTAAAATTCACAGATATGTTTTGCTTAGGAACTTCCTCTGATAGCAGTTTAGAGCTAAGGATAATATCACATTACACTGTTATAGTGCTATTATTTCATTTTACTGCTATGGCTGCATCCTGTGGAATCCTGGGATTTCCAGTTTAGGGAGGGGCATTTAGAATTCTCAACCAGGAAGCTCTAGTGCTTCACTAAACAACAAAATCCAGAATTCCACAGGAGGCAGCCATAGCACTTAATGGAATAATACTGTTATAACAGTATAATGTGATATTGTCCCTAATGAAGGCCTGTGCAGTGGTCCCTCCCTTTAATTTTCTCAATTGCTCATGTGGAATAGTGAATCTGGGGAAAGGAAAGGGGTGGGACTCTCAAGGGAAAAACAGAACATATGAATTCAAGAACATAGAGAAGAATCAGTCAAATCTTTTGTTCATTTTGTTCAGTAAGAGCTGAACCTGTGCTATTTTGGACCAGGTGCTCACCTAAGTTGGTCCCTGGGCCAGTGTGGTACACCCGTCCCTGTAGTGACTCAGAACCCGCTACCAGTGCATGCTCCTTACCTTGTCATGCCATTGCTCATACTGAGAAGCCTCCTGTCTCTATATCTAGCTGCACCAGGTGCCCCATTTCTGCATCAGACATGGCAATGGAGGGCTTTTGAGTACAAGTAATGTTGTGGTAAGCTGAGGAGTGTGAGGTGCTATCTAAACAGCCAGGGTTTGCCATGAAGTTTCCAGGAATAGTATAAGGCTGTTTGCCCTGGGATCAGGCCAGATCCATGTTCAGTCTGGCAGGATCGGGCCCAATCCTGGCCCTGGGATTTTGGCCTGCATTGTCTAAACCAGGGGTAGGCAACCTTTCCCCTTTAAGGGCCGAGGGACTTCAGCTCCCAGAAGCCTCAGCCATGTTGGCCAATAGTCCCATGTTGGCCAATAGCTCCTGGGATTCTGGGAGCTGAAGTCCCTCGGCCCTTAAAGGGGAAAGGTTGCCTACCCCTGGTCTAAACTGTGTTTCCTGTGGTGGGGAGGAACACAGGCCTTTTGGGCAGTGCAGGCAACCCTTTAGTAGCCAATCAGTTAGCTATGGGAAGGCCATATGAATGACAGGAGTACAATTACGTTAAGGAGGGAAGACAGAGAATAGTTGATGGAGGGAAGGGAAACATTTGGAATTGGCTAGCCACAAAGTCTTTAATATATAATTTAAAGAACTCTCAGGGAATGCCTGCATTTCTTTTGTTTACAATTCTACATACTTTCCCTTGATAGCCTTCATTTCAGTTTGATATAAGATCCATTCTGCCTTCTCCAGTTTTTCTTCCATAGGAAGCAGTTGACATAGTTGCCAGCCACTGCATTTATTTCCAAATCCCAACTGCTGTGTTTCTTAAATAATCATTACACCTTTCTTCAGAGACTGAGCACTCTTCCCACTAAACAGATGGCACTTCAAAGCTACATCCAGATGCTTAATTACTGAGCCCTCCACCTTTACAATAGTTCTGATTATGTTCCTATTTATTCCCTTTCTTACCCTATCAAAATTGGTAAGTTTTGGAATTTCTTACAATACTGTATAACCTTTTACCTAAACTAGTAAATAAGTGCTAAAGAGCCAAACATCCCTGAAGACTTTGTGATCAATGTTAAGCCAACTACTGTGCAAATATCTTTTTCACTGTCATAGTTTACAAACTTTGGAAAATGTGGTTCCTTCCTCTTTTGATGGAGCAGTGGCAACAGCTCATTTGAGAGTTAAACTAATGAACACCAGCCCTTTGAATCCCTAATGAGCAATAGCTCATTAATGCACCCATAAACTCAACTATGGATTTATCATGACAGCAAAATTATAGCAGCTTGATACCACTTTAACTGCTGTGCAACTTTCCTATGGAATCCAGGGAAATATAGTTTAATGAGGAATCTTCCTCAGAACTACAGTAGTAGAGCTTTCTAGCAAAGACCCTTAGCAAACTACAACTTCCATGATTCCATGAGATGGAACCATGGCAGTTAAAGTAGTATCAAAGTGTACAAAATGTGGTGGCAACATTTCTCTAAAGATCTCCGCTTTCAGTGGGACCATCTGGCACAAACAACAATAACAACAACACTAGTAGCAGCAGTAAAAAGAACTGACAAAAATCAGAATATAGCTTCTTTAAAATTACGGTTGTAAGCAAGCCTGTTTCCTTTCCCCTGCACACTACTCTCTACAGCTTCATAATGCCACAGCTATCTCTCCTATATTTTAGATTGACTGTTGCCAAAGCTAGCTCCATCTATCTCAAGGTAAATAAGGGTCTTGAGAGTTCTTCAGTAGCATTTCCCAACACA
Source organism: Phrynosoma blainvillii (assembly GCA_026167975.1). Taxonomy (NCBI): domain Eukaryota; kingdom Metazoa; phylum Chordata; class Lepidosauria; order Squamata; family Phrynosomatidae; genus Phrynosoma; species Phrynosoma blainvillii. The sequence goes on along the minus strand of JANUYF010000004.1, from coordinate 212,611,641 downwards.
GCTATCTGAAACTAGGGGGTGTTGCAGACCAGCCTAAAGGGCTGGCCTGGTGTGGAGTTGGGGTGGGGCAGCCTCACACCAGCCACCCCAATCCCACCCTGATGCCGTCCTGACACCGCATGCCCGTTTGCACACTGCGCAGCATCAGGACGGCATTTCCAACACAGATATCCCCCAGCTTGTCAGGGCTTAGATCTCCTGGTGCAGCATGCAAACATGTTGCGCCGAAACGGTGCAGAAGAGCCATGGCGCTGTCTCTTAGGCTGGCATTTTGCCACTCTTTCAGGGGCAGCAAAAGGAAGGATCAGGACTGCGGACGTATACACTAGGGATATAATTCATCTCAAATATAGCAATAATATCACCAATTTTCTTCCTACTGTGAGAAAGTCTTCAAAAACCACACAGTTTTCAAAGGCTATTCACAATTCCGATTTCTTCTGCACAAAATTTACATGTGGTTGTTTTGTGCAGAAAACATACGAGGGGGGGATTGTAAAGTTTTAATTATCACCTTTAAAAAATTTTGATAGAAAGTTTCTTAATTTATCTTTCATAGGGCCTTTACAGACTGTCAGAAATAATGCAGCTTGAGTCCATTTTAACTCCCCTGGCTCAGTGCTAGGGAAACATGGGAAGTGTAGTTTTTTTCTGAGACATTGAGCCTTCTCTGTCAAAGAGCTCTGGTGCCACAATAAACTACAATTCCCATGATTCCCTAGCACTGAGCCAGGGCAGTTAAAGTGGACTCAAGATGCATTATTTCTAGCAGACTGTAAAGGCCCATAGTCACCATCCAGATTTACACATTTCCCCCAGCATTTCTTGAGCCTCTGAATACCGTTATTGTAGAAGTCTGCAGATTGTATCTTAAACCACTCTTCTCCCATCATCTGTGTTGTCAAATCAATGGATTTTTCATTTTTGGGAAAAGAAAAAAAAAATCACTTGGTGATGATGTCACTGGCAAAATTTCATCAATATACCATAATAACTTCCAGGTGATAATTATTACTTTACGATACCCCCTCATACTTCTCCATCTTACACTTTAGTCACCCCTGGCACAACCTGTAACAAAAATAAAAGACATAATGAGCTGATTTTCTCAACATCATACACTTAAGGACCAATGATGACACTGACAAAATTTCATCAATATACCATAATAACTTTTGGGTGATAATTATTACATTACAATATACCAAATCATGGGCTTTCTTGCTCACCTAATAAGAGATAGTTACTTTGCTATAAGACAAATTTGTCCTGAGACATGAACTAGGCTTGCATTTATCTTCTCTTTACATCAAGTAAAAGGAGAATGCAAAGAGTCCCTCACCCATAATATTCCTGTGCACCTACACAGGTTTGAAGAAACTCTCCATACATTCACCTAAAGTACTACCCCACATATTGCACCCAGGAGCTTGAATCCTATTGAATAATCCCACTAATGTAGACCCATTGAATCCACAGTTAAATGATGATTCAAAGGGTTTACTCTAGCCTGGACTGATGATAGGATTGAGGCTAAAATTCTGTAAGTTAAAAGAATCATCCTGCATGTTGATTTGATTTTTTTTTTTTTAAAAAAAAGAAATCTTCATATAGGTCAGAACTGGTAGCTAACAGCTGGTTCTCAGTGTCCTCATATGAAAAAAACTCAGCTCTGGATCAAGGTTTCTTCTCTGTGTCCAAGGTCTCTTCTCTGTGTCCACCACATGGGAGCAGAGAACAATAGCCTTTAACGGGACATAAGACACAGCTGAACCTTTCCACCTGCAGCTATTGGTGGACCACAATGCCCATCATCCCTAAAATCAGCCAGGGTGTCTGAAAGGCTGTCCACTACTGATATAAGAGCACTGCTCAAGGATCAGGTCAAGGATCTATTCAGTACAGTATCCTATCTACAACTGACCAGGAAACCTGTAAGCATGAAGGTAAGAAATGAAAAAAACCCACAAAAAAAACTTGTCCAAATATGGGGAGCACAGAGGTGCTGCAACAACATGAATGGTTGTTCATCCCTATAGTTTTGCATGATGATGCCCCAGGCTACGTAAAAATAAAGGGAGGTGTTAACAAAACAAAGAGAGAGAGAGAAAGAAAGAGAGAAAGAAAGAAAGGGCCTTTGCAGACTGCTAGAAATAGTGCAAATTGAGTCCACTTTAACTGCCCTGACTCAGTGCTAGGGAATCATGGGAACTGTATTTTATTGTGGCATCAGAGCTCTCTGACAGAGAAGGCTCAATGTCTCAGAAAAAAATACAATTCCCATGATTCCCTAGCACTGAGCCAGGGCAGTTAAAGTGGTCTCAAGTTGCACTATTTCTAGCAGTCTGCAAAGGCCTAAAGCAGGGGTTGGCAACCTTTTCTTACCTGGGGCTAGTCCCTTCTGGTGGTCCCTTCTGGCGGGCCGGGGGGGATTGGCGGCGTGCGCGCTCATGCGCGTCCCCTGCCGCCACACGTGCCCCCACCGCGCACACCGCTGCCGCCGCGCACGCATCCTCCGTGCATGTCACGGCTGCCATTTTGTTTTCCAAAATGGCAGCCACGATGCACGCGGGTGCCAAAATGCTCAGCGGAGGTGGCGGGGGTTGGCAAGCCGGAACCGGCCCGTGGCCCGTAGGTTGCTGACCCCTTGCCTAAAGAAAGATAAGTTGGTTCCTTGGTTTGGAATGAAGCTAGCAATTCTTGTTTAGTGGTTGACAACAACTCATTGTCAAGTGCCAGTGGAGCCTTTCCCACATCATGGCAGGTCCCATACTCTAAGGAAAAGATGACTTCATCAAAGTCCTAAAATGGCTGTAGAGACTGCAGCTGACACAATTTAGAGACTTCCTGTTGACATTTCAAAAGTAACTGTTAGATGTTGCCAGTTCAATGTTCACAGTTTTACTGGCTTTCTACATATGCTGAGTGACTTTATAAACTCCATTGTAAGGTCTGGGCTGATAAGACACCTGGACAACCCTGAAGAAATTCCAGACATTCTCAAAAGATCATGAAATCTCATAAGGTGAAGTCTGATTAAACCATACAACACTGCTTGTGGTGACTTTTCTGGGCAATACCTTTAGCAATATAAAGATATGTAAATTTATCTCTTTTATTTTTCACTTCAATTGATTTCTTTGTATAATTGACAACAGAATAACTGTTGATACAGTGAAAGATGCCATTTATTGCAATATTTTTAAACCAGTGAGCAAATATAGGAACTTATTGCTCGCCAAATTAAGCCAGTTTACCTCTTCTGGCTTCAATCCTGGATCGGGAATACCCCTGGATGTTATCAGACATAAATTGCTGCTGATTTAGCCACAATGCCACTGGCCAAATCTATCCAATTTTTGAAGACAGAAGCTCCCCGACTTTGAAAAAATGCTGGCTGAGTAAGGCTTCAACCTGTGATTGCTTCAGCTGGTGGCATCACAGTTAAATTGGCGGTGATTTATGTCTGATAACATCCGGGGGTATCCCAGATCCAGGATTGAAGCCAGAAGAGGTAAACTGGCTTAATTTGGCGAGTGATATGCTCTATAAATTGCAGTTCTGACCAAGTGGATCAGAGACAAACTGTTATAAAATCTGGGAAAACACTTAACAAATGATAGGTAATCTTTATCAAACAAAGGGGAAAAATATGAACAGCTAACACCTTTAAATATCAAATATAGGAATGTGAGTAAATTATCATGTATGAAGAAGAAACTTTTCACATTATGGAGCCAGAAAGCATCACACACTCAAATATCTGTAACTTCAGAATCCCTGCCTAGTTTCAAAGTAAACCAAATGGAAGAGAAAACCAGCAATTATAATGGTCTCTACAAATGTTTATCTGTCACTGAAGCAATGAAATGTATTTCAAAATAAACGTATAGACAAAATCAGGTAATTTGAAAGACTGTTTATTTTAAGGGGCTCAAAACAAGCCAAATATCACATTTTTATCTGAAAACCATATGCTCACCTATAATTACTGAAATATCTGAGATGACTATAATTGGGGGGAAGATTTACCCATCTTCGTCTAGAATGCCTCTTTACAGCATGCGACAACTGGTTCTGTTGAGCAATTTTCTCATTTCCTTTTCACAAAGACATTTTGAGAATCTCCCAGTTGTCACATGGTCAGAAGGAGGAGGTGTGGGCCTGCAAGATATGCCCCTCCATATCATCTTAACTAAGCAGAGAAACAGCAAAATGCAGGCCTATGACTAACATTTTCATTTTTTTCTCCTATTTGGTTTGTAACACCTTGCCTAATGAAGAAGCCACTGAAGCTTCGAAAGCTTGCAACATATACATTGTGCACTTTGGTTGGCCAATAAAAGTATCACTGTTTGGTGGATTTTTGATTGGATTTGCTAAATGGCCAACACAGTTACCCCTGGATGTTTTCTGGGATTTACAGTTTAGGAAGGGGTAATTAGAATTCTGGGTTGAACAGTCACAGCACAATGGAATCATAGTGTTACAAGTGTGTAGTGTGGAAGAGCTCCAGCTATGGCTACATGACATCACTGTAGGCAAATACAGGAGGCCAATGTAAAGGTAAGATTGACAAAAAATGTAGAAAGAGTAAAATACTGTTTGGTGCTATATTATATGTTCCTAAAATAGTATCAGAAGACAATAAAATCATATTTAAACAAAAAATGTCTCAACTGTGATGAAAGACCACAGTGGCTGCATCTGCACTGTAGAAATAATTCAGTTTTACACCACTTTAACTGCCAGGACTCAATGCAATGGAATTCTGGGGATTATTTTTTGTTGTAGCACTAGAGCTATTTGAAAGAGAATACTAATAAGCTTATCGCACCAGTACCTGTAACATTCCCATCAAGTCCCTGGAATGTAATGATATGAGAACAGGTGTTACCGCATTACACTATTGATAACGGGATAGTAATGATATGAGAACACATATTATCGCACAGCATTTACTGTTGTACTGGTACCAGCCCTAAAGTAGTTCCTCAGCCGTCCCTCATTGGTGCATGCTAACTGTTGTGAAAAACACTATGTCTTCATTGGAAAGAATGCTACCGAGAGGTTTAGGTAGCGAGCATTCATTGTTTTTTTTTTTTTGTAAACACGACGCAATTCAATCTACAAAAATAATTTTTTTTAAATTGCCTGTGGCATCTTCTTTGTATCAACACCGGAAGAGTTGAGTTGAGTTTGTGGATGTTCTAGGAGGGGAGGGGAGGAGGTTGTCTTAGCCAATAAGAACACAAGGACAGATTGAGACCGGGTAGGATTATTGCACACACATCATATCGAATGGTCTGAAAATGTTCTTCCTGGCTGAGGATGCATTTTTACAGTTCTCCTGCTGGAACGAGCTAGGGACTGTCAGAGCATGGAACGGGAACTCGATGAGGATCATACTGTGCAATAAAATATGTTCCGTTCCGTTCTCATCACGTACTCATTATGTTACGAGAACACAGTGCGATAAGCTTATAAATGTTTCACAAAACTACAAACCCCAGAATTCCATAGCATTGAACCATGGCAGTTAAAGTGACATCAAACTGGATTATTTCTGCAGTGCAGATGCAGCCAGTGGTGGGGCTTAGAGAATTTTCCTGGGATAAAAATTCTACAGCTAAGAAAACCACCTCTGAAAATTCCACAGGTAAGACACCATCTCTGAAAACAATCTCTCACCTGTCTAATTTATAACACTAGGGACACACAGAAGAGGGCTATCCTGGAATATCTGAACTGACAGGGATAAAACTGTCCTCCAGAGCTTTAGTTATTGCTTGATTCTCGCTGATTTAAGTAGAAGGAGAAGGTGAATTAATTCACCATTTCATATTTTGTTTAAAATCATATTTAAGACAAAGTTAATGGATCTTCAGAGAAACAACCTGTGCTGCAGGTTATGAAGAATAGATGTGACACCTCAACCTGAAAGTGAAGAGGAAAATTTGTCACCTTTCTAACACACGTAACCATTTTTTCTCTGATTGTCACTGCAAAACTGACATGATTTAGATCCTTTCCACACTCTCCTAATAATGCAGAATCATATTACACATTGAAGCCACAGAAATTTCACATGTCTGAGGTTTAGGATCTGTATTAGGACTTGGCTTTGCTGGGCACTAGATGAGGCCAGATTTTTATAAGGGCCTGAACACCCAGAGCCCCTTTCCCTAGCTTCCCTCTCATTCAGGTGTGGGCAACTGGAATGGATGTGGTGGACAATTTTCTGTTCCAGGGAAAATGCCAAAAGTGCCGGTAGGAAGGAAGGGAAAGCAGTATCTTTTTTAAAAAAGGTATTTTTTTAAAAAAAAAATAGCACTGGGACTAAAGCCTATTTTATAAAACTGCCACTCCCATAAATTTCTGGGAGAGACAACTCATCCTCCACTGTTTTGGCCAAGACGAGAGTGGTCTGGGAAGTCTGGAGAGTGCAAAAACAGCTTTCAGGGACTACATGCAGCCTCAAGGCTGCACTTTGGCCTGTCCTACACTTTCCCATCTCGGGAATTGTTTACTCTCAGCTTTCAAAACAAGCAGGAGGTGATTCCACCTGGCTACTTGTTCACTCACTCTCTTGGCAGATCTTGCCCACCAACTGAAACTACAGTAAGGAGAAGGTGGTCATACTGAAGACAGAGAGAGTGTCTTAAGAGTTTATCACATGAAAAAAAAAAGTGACTTACCCCTGTCAGGATAAAGTTGCTTATGGGGTGCAGCTGGGAATTATCACATGGAAAATGTCACCAATGCTGCCGGGTGACTGCTTCCCTGCTAAATCCTGGCTCCCAGCCATGCTCAGCTGGCCAATTTGCAAAGTTGGAAACTTCCCGTCTCTGCAAATTGGCCATCTAAGCATGGCTGGGAGCTGGAATTTAGCTGGGATGCAGTCACCCAGCAGCATTGGTGACATTTTCCATGTGATAATTCCCAGCTGCATCCCGTAAGTGACTTTTATCCTAGCAGGGGTAAGTCACTTTATTTTAATGGGATAAACTCATTACTTACACTTTCCCAAACCTTGGCGCCAACACTGAGTGCCAAAGATGTGGGATGACCTTACCAGTAGCTTGGCCTATGGGACAGGCAATACTTACAAGATGGTCTCAAGATCTCTCCTTCCATCTCTACAACCTTTTGAAAGTACCTGCCAGCCTCTCCTGTCTCCCTTACATGTTTGAATCAAAGCAAGATGAGAGTGAGCCTGTATAACTAGTTCATGTCCATTCTGTGCAGGGACTATGTATGCTCTTTGTCTATGCTTGTCTAAGGATAAAGGTAGAGGTGGGGATGTAGAATGTATTACCTAGTTACAGGGTAGTCATAGTATGACAAGGGTCTTAAAGAATCTAGTTACATAATGCCATGGGAATAAAGGAGAGAAGATGTCTCAGTATACTGCATTTATTGTCATTATTATGGCAAAATAAATATACACATAAATTCAAGAGTCTGTATTATTGGACTTCAAAACTCAACAGAGGCTTTCCTGTCCTTGGTCAGACCAGTAGCAACATTAGTAAAAGCAAGAAATATAAACTGAGCTAAAATGAACAATCAAAATAATGCATATAAAGGGCTTGAGATGGCTGAATATTCAAATTTATCTTTGAAACACTGGCTTTCTAGTGCTGCAGATATTTGGCATAGTTCAATAATATTAGATCTGTCCATGAGGATAACTCCATTTAATATACAGGTCTAGAAATGGAGATCAATGAAATGAACTCAAAATGACCTACTTTAGATCCAGTTCTTTACTTGAAAGATTTCTTTTTCTATTTTCAACTGATACATTTATTCAAGAAGCCGTGAATTATATTGTTATGGCTTTCTGTATTGAATAAATCTTCTGGAATAATGCAGCTGTTACACATTATCCTATGAGTCAGCCAAAACATCACTACTGATGAATTGAAGAACATTTACATTTATCATTGTATTTTTATTTTCAATACTTCCTGGGATATTTTAAGACATTCTTTTTGAAACTGGTATTTGCCACAAAGACATTTCCATCCCATGTTCTAGGACTGATGAAATAAATTACTTCCCTACAGCACAACTGCTTTGTTATTCTGCTAAAAGCTATAGTTCTATTACTTTTGTACATGGCTACTCTGTGCTTAAAACAGAAAGTGTTCTTGAGGAGTGGGTGGGGAAATAATGTCATTTCATATGTTAAGTTGTTCTATGATTCGCACCATCCTGTTATATTATTCCAATGCCCCCTATCTTCACAGAAACAATGCACCCTTTTAGCTGGCACCCCATAACTTCAAAATGAATTATGGAAATGCTATGCAATTTTGCCCTGGAGCCAAAGAACCTGCTTCAACATCAATAAGTAACTACAGTCTTTAAGAATTTTAGGATACCAGGGCCATATATCTATATCCCAAAGGCCTTAAACCATTAGAAGTGTTTATCCCCCACCTCTGTTGGCCCATTAAAAAGCACCAAAACATTGGAAGGTGTAATAATTTCTATCCAAGCATAAGAATAAAATGACACAGCCTTACAATAGGCAAAGCATTTTATCATAAAAGAAAATCAGGGGCTGAACAGAACAGCAAAAAGAGCCAGCATCCTGGGAGCAAGGTGTATGCACACGCATGCCCCAAGCCACTGTGAGGCCACCGTGAAGCTGCCTGAGCAACCACATGGTGACAGCATTTCGGCGGTGCGGCATTTAGATGCTGCATGCAGCCAAAATGTGGAAAAAACCACCACCATGGCAGCAAAGGCACCTTTTTCCCAGCGCAAAAAGGAGCAGCATTTTGCCACTTCCTTTTGCATCGGGAAAATGTCAGGTTGGGGCCGTGGCGTATGATTGCCGCAGCCCTGATCCGACGCTCAAAGGGGCGGTGGCAAATCGCTCTTTCAGGGCAGTCTGTTTCAAATCTCAGTGTCTTCTACTTCTCTTGGGAAGAGTTGGTAGAAAGTTCTTATGTTCACCCTCCACTGACACAACAGTTCTTGAGGCACATGATACTATAATAAAATCAAAGTGACTTGTTCATAAAATATTAACATTCAAGGCCTTAGTCTTAGAAGTGTGGAGTCAGACATGTTGGTAAGAGGTTTCCAAAATATAGGTGAATGTTGAGAAGTGAAAAGGAAAGATTTCATCTTCACACTTCTTTCTGTGAATTAAACTCAAAGATGGAACAGAAGTCTTTGTTGTAAGGAGTGGAGAAGAACAGAAAATGTATAAGAACATATACAGTGGATGCTGAAGGTACTTTTTATTGAGATGATTCTGTCATAGCAGATTCTCTCTCTCTGTGTATAAAAATTTATTGGCCTAAAATATTACACAATTTAAAAAGAAAGAGAAAACCCCCTGTCATTAAAAGTTCTAAGGTTACCTAGTTTAGGGAATAGTTACTTAGATCAAACAGGCACTAATTACAGAATTTAGAGGTTAACATGTTTGTGATACTTCACTCTACAAATTGTGATATGCTTAGTATCTATTCATATTTTAAAATATACTAAATAAGTAACAGTGGTAGGAAATGGCCCTAAGATTATAGGACCTAATTGAATTTTCCAGAAAGACTTTCAATCTTCTTAATAACTAATGATGAAAATAAACGCCTCTCATTCAGAGATGCAACATATCCAAAAATACTTCAGCAAATGACCCAATTAGAAGTATGCCCTACAAACTACTGACAACATGATCTTTTGATCATTTTATTTTAGCTTTCTCCCCACATCATAACACTCATAGAGAAATATCTCCCATAAACACATTAGGTTATAAGCACTTAAAATTTTTAATAAAATATGACAACTGGCCTAAATTGAATTGTTAGTCACGAATAGAGTATACCCATTGAAACAATGGGATTTATATAATTGTCCACTAAACCGGTTCTCCTTAGTTCAATGGATAGAATGTAGTTGAGACTAACAACTGAATTTAGGTCACTATGTTCAGTATCTATGCATTTATTTAATCATCATCAGAATAAATAAAATGCATACATTTATCTCTAGTGAATCTAGTATATAGAATCCTAAAAACAAATACTATTCTAAACTCTGGATTTAACACATCCCATTTCAATTCTTATTATTACAAACCTAAGTAACTCATTTAAATGTTATTTGACTCACTTTATATGCATCCATCAGGTATAATGGGGAAGGAGTGTTATTTCCCATATAACGTGCTAAATTTAGTGGAAGTAACTTGCTACCTTTCAAATCTTTTGTTTTTAAATTACATAAAAGCCTTTTGTTCCTAAGTAAATGCACTGCAGGCCCTGTTTTATTAACTTCTTTTTTTATATGTTCATCTTGTTGTAGAACTAAAAGAGAAAGAAAGAAAGAGCTAGTTTCCGCAAATTAGCAACCATGCACTTTTCCCCAAAGGGAACTTTCATTTGAAATCTCTGTGCTGTGGATGATAATACATTTTCTTGTGCTATAAAAAATGAAAAATAATTTCAAGAATAAAAAAAATGATGAAGCATTTCAATTTAGAAATGGAAATAATTTTGTTAGATTTTCAAAATACTCCCTGTAGAGCACCCTGCTACCAGGATATGGACTGAATGCATCATCTTTCACCGCCCCATTCTCTAGCACATCACAAATTCCTCTGTTGGGTGGCTCCATGGCTTAAAAAGTAGGTTTTTGGAAGCATTTCTGATCATTGTGATGGCACAACAACCATAAGAGTGAATTTGCATATTCATGATGTTATAAGTCAGGCTTTCCACATTGTAATTACAGAACAGGTTGCCAACTGTGGTTTCTTTGCATTGAAAATGCTCTCCCCCCAGAAAAAAATATTTTATTTGCACAGAAAACACTTTTTCTTCACATAGGAACCACATCTGGAATCCTGTTTGATTAGTCACAACTAGTTTAGATCCATTGAATCAGTTGATGAATGGCGAGTTAACATATAGGAAAATCCTCTTCATTCATTGGTTCAATACTAGCTTGGGACTACCAACAGAGTGTAGCCCCCTGTATATTTTAGTGCAAAAGGACTGAAAAACCTCCTGAATTGTGACTAGCAATAACAATAACAACAACAATACTGCAGAGAAATCCCATTGTTCTTATGCAACAATTGGAAAATGATGAAAATTATTTCTCCTTGCATTACTATAAACCAGGGGTAGGCAACCTTTTTGAGCTGGGGGCCGGGTTGCTGTCCCTCAGACAATTGGGGGGGGGGGCGAAGCACCAATAAATAAATAAATAAATAAATAAATAATATGCATGCACACTCTCTCAGCCCCAGAAAAGCCACGGTAAAACCCCTGTGGAGATTTTGCCAAGAAAACCCCCAAGAACAAGTAATAACAACAATAATCATTATCATCATGGAAACGACTGGAAGGCAGGCCCACAAACAAGCAGGGATGCATGCACACTGTCTCAGCCCCAGAAAAGCCATGATGGCAAAACCCCTGTGGAGAGTTTGCCAAGAAAACCCCAAGAAAAAGTAATAACAACAATAATCAATATCATCATGGCGGGCGGCGGCAGCAGTGGCGGTGGCGGCTGCAGGATCGGCCTTGGGCTGGTCCAAAGGCCTTGGGGGGCCGCATCTGGCCCCCAGACCTTAGGTTGCCTACCCCTGCTATAAACACATAGCTTTTATATGATATTTTTGCAATTTAGAACAGTAGAGACTCAATACAGATGGTAGAAATGGAAAATAAGTAGCTGCTATTACATCATCATCATCATCATCATCATCATTTCTATTTATACCCTGCCTTGCCCCACAAACCACGACTCAAGTATTCTTGTTATATTGATTAGTTTCATAGATAGTTCCCTACAACTGTCAGGCTGAGCTGGAAAAATGGAGGCAGAATTTCAGTCTCACAGCAGTTGCTTAATGTATGGGTACCCCTGCACAAATATAGCAATCTATTAAGGGTGCAGTGTAGTGGTGTGCAGAGTACAAGCTGAAGATTATGTACTCTCAGGTGTTAGGCCCATGGGTGTCTCAAATCACCCCTCCTCTTTTGAAAACAGAAACATAATTAAAACATATGCTGGGTGATCCTTCCACAACCTGAATGTGGATCCCATGACCAAAGAATAGCTCTTGCACATAGGCCTAGCAAGACAGGAGTTCCATGGCTCCCCCAATTTGATTGATTGATTCCAGACATTCTGGAAGAGGTGATCACAGGAAGGAAACCTGTATGCTAATCCTCTCTGCCTGGAAATGTGTGTCTATTCATACTATCCTTCACATCTCAGTGTTACCATCTTGGAAAACTGTTTCAACGTGACTCCAAATCTATTTCAAAGGACTTTAAAACCATATGGTCTTTTCAACCCTTGGAATCTGCCCCAAGACAATAATTTTGGGATAAATATTTGGGCTCTTTCAGCAAGTCCCTGGTTCAGTCTAGCAGCAGGCAGAAATTCTGTCAAGTTTGCTTGACTAGCTTCTCTATCTCTTGCCACCCCCACTTGCCATGGAGCAACTGAGTCCTCTTTCCATTCCCAGACCCACTGCAATTGGAATCAAGATCCGCATAGGTAAATATCACCATTAGTGGAGCTTTACATCTATTCCAACCTCCCACCTTTGATTTCTCTAGTCCTTGTGTGTGTGGTCATTTGGTTGAGTTAGTGTGTTTATTTCACTTTTAAGTAAAACTCATTCTTATTGGAAATCTGCCACTGGAGTTCTGTGTGCTTTGGGACACCATAAAGCTGGGATAGGTTCCTCAAGGCCAGTTACCCTGGTAATGATATGTCTCTCTATTTGAGCTAAGTCTAAACATTCCCCTAAATCAAGCAGAAGCTTGGCGTCCTTTCTGGAAGTCAGAGCCAGGAGGGTAACATAATGTCCCAACATCCTTCCTGTCATGAAACTTATCTGTTGTTACCACTGCTCTTTGCTTCCCAGCTTTTATGCCTATTGGCGATTCATGCCGGTAACTCAGGCTACAAGTGTAAGAACTTTGTGGTTTATTGTTCAAGGAGGTATTCAGTATCTCATCACACAACATCTTTGCCTCAGTAGTGAAATAGCAACTGACCAGCTCCTGTGTACAGACCCATCTTTCCCCCTGCCACATGGACTAGCTGCAGAAGTGTGCCTGGGCACTGTCCACCTGCCTCTGGGTAGGCAAAGGCTGCTCCTTCTTCCCTCATGCATCTGAGGAAGCAGGCTCAAGTCTAAGAAATTTCTTTCAGTTAGTCTCAAAAGTGCTGCAAGGTCCCTTTGCATTCCTTTCCCCTAAGTTGTGCACATAATAATTGAATGTGGTCCTGTAGCTAATCAGTGGCTGGGGAAGAGTTAGGCCTGTGTTCTGCCATTGTGCTGCACAGAAAAAAGATGAAGGAGCTATTGCACCCTCCCTCTCCAGATGACTAGCTCCAGACCACCAGTAGTTCATCATCATCATCATCATCATCATCATCATCATCATCATCATCATCCATTATTATTTCCTACGCTATGGCAAAGATCTCAGGGCAGCTTACAGATAGCATTAAGAAAGTTGAACATTTTAAACCAATAAAATAATTAAATAAACTGCAACATATTAAATTAAAAACAATGTTAAAAGCAGGTTTAAATGATTTAAAAGTTATAAAAATTGCATACAAATATATTTGGGAAGAAGCCCAAAGGCTTTGATGAACAGCCAAGTTTTAACTTAGCACCAGTTCAGTCTCCATTGGGAGGGTATTCCACAGTTGGGGGAATAACAGCTGGGAAGGCTCATGTTCCAAATAGTCTATTGATCTCACTGGTAGAACGTGGAGGAGCCCACCCCTGCACACCTCAATCCTAAGGCAGGCATATATGGGGAGAGGTGCTCCCTCAAGTATCAGGGTCCCAAGCCATTTAGGGCTTTGAATATCATCACAGCACCCTGAATTCAGACCAGAAATATATTGGCTGCCAGTGCAATTGGCATAGTATGCTGTCTATGTGAGATTCCAGTCAGCACTTGACCTGCATCATCATTAGCTGCATCTTCTGAAACACAGAATCAGTCCAATAAGATACCATAATCAATGGTATCACAAACCAGTGAGACATCCAAGAAGATCAACAGAGTTGGGAGAGTGGCAGGCCGACTTCATCAGGCCTAGACTACATTAAGAAGCAGAGCCCTCCCTCCAGTCCATCTGCTATGGTCCAGGCCTCAGAGGGAGAGAAGAACCGCTGGACTTTTCCCCTTTCCCACTGCCATTCCCTTCTCCTTTTGTGCAATTTCTTTTTAGATTGTAAGCCTGAGAGCAGGGAACTGTCTAATTAACAATTTGTAAGCGCTCTGAGAGCCGTTTTGGCTGAAAAGTGGGGTATAAATACTCCAAATACATAAAATAAATAAACAGGGTAACAGTCCCCCTGTCTTCTCCCACCCCACCCCAAGTAGCTTGTCTATCAGAGAAACCAAGACTGCCTCTGTACCATAGCCTGGTCTGAAACCAGACTGAAAAGTGTCCAGATAAACTATTTCCTCTAAGACTGCTTGAAGTTGCACAGCCATCACATGCTCAAGCACCTTGCCCCAGAAGGGGGATATTTGTAATTGGGTTCTAGTTCTCATATACCTCTGGTGCACCACCATCTCCTTCAAGGCAACAGGCACCTCCTGCTGATATAATGAGGCATTACCACTCCCTGGACCCATCTTGTCAATTCACCACTGCAAGATTTTATCATTGGGCAAAGGTCAAGCTTACATGGTGTGGGCTGAACTGCTCCAAGCATCTTGTTGATATAATCAGGTCTCAATAACTGAAACTGATCCCATGAAAACTGACCAGATGGTGGACTGGAACCTCCTTAAGCTCCTTAAAATGTAGGAAACTTTTTTTTTGACGTACCTAGCACATGTTTCACAGCAGGTAGTTGTGGGTTGCATACCTGAGCCCTCTGGCCATGTACCCCAAAGAATGTCTGTTTTTGACTTTTCACAAACAGTTTCCTATAGCACAAACTGTTTGGAACTCCCTGGGTCCCCAAAAAGTAGAGTGTCAGGAAAGGGTTATAGCTCAATAGTAAAATGCCTCTTTGCATGGAAAAGGTCTCCGATCCAATCACTGGCATGTCCATGTAGGACTAGGATTGACTCAGTATCTTCTCACACAATCTCTTCTGAAATCCTGGATTTGTTGTTTTTATTAGCTTCAGCCTATGGCAACCATGAATGAGAGACCTCCAAGATTCCCAGACACCAACAGCTCTGCTGAAGACTTGTAAACTCAAGGACATAAATTCCTTTGACTCAATCCATCTTTAATATGATGTATCTCTTTTCTTATTCCCTTATACTTTACTGAACATTATTGCCTTTCCCAGTGAGTCATGATGTCTTATGATACACACAAGTACAATAACCTCATTTTTGTCATTTTGGCTGCTAAAGTAAAGATAAAGGTAGTCCCTTGACATGAATGTATAGTCATAGCCAACTATAGGGGACAGTGCTCATCTTTGTTACTAAGCCAAAGAGCCAGCATTGTCTGCAGATTACTCTGGTGGTCATGCACCTTCCCACCAAAGTAGTACCTATTTATCTACTTGCATTTGCATACTTTTGAACTGCTAGGCTGGCAGAAGATGGGACTAGTGACAGGGGTTCACCCCATCATATGGCACTTCAGCCTCAAACTGCCAACCTTCTGATCTTCTGATTGTCAGAACTGGCATCTTAACCACTAAGTCACCGCATCCCACATCTTTATATTCAACTGTTGGTCTGCTTTTGCACTATCTTTCTTAACTTTTATGAGTAGTTATTCCAAGTCTTTGCTATTTTTCCTAGTAAAATGGTATCATCTGTGTATCTTAAACTGTTGATGTTCCATCCCCCAATTTTCACACCTCCTTCCTCCAAGTGTAATCTTGCTTTCCATATGATATATTCTCTGTATATATTAAACAGATTGAAAAATAAAATGTAGCACTGCCTGACCCCTCATACCATCTTCAAAACAATTTGTTTCTCCATATTCGGTCCAGAAAGGAACCTCATCTTGAGTACAATCAGATATTGTGGCACATTCAGTTCTGAAAATTTGGATAGCTGCTCTCATTCAGGGCAGACAATACTGCACTAGATAAATCAGTTGTGAAACCTGGTATAAGGTATCTTCATATATATATTTTCCTGTAAAAATAAAGAATCCAAAAGATCCTATTATGTATTAATAACTAAGCACATACTGGCACTGTGGCTTTGTGGGAAAATAGTGTGAAATGGTTGAAATTTATATTCATCTGGAAGATAAAGAACTGCATATGTACTTCACTTAACATTTAGGGGTTGTCTAAAGCTCAATAAATATTGATTAAATGCTGGTGATTTGAGTAGTGTGAGAGATAAATTAATTTGTCACTATTGAAATGAAGTCTGGCTATTTCTCCATGTTGCCTTCATTTGCCAGTTTTATTCAAAGCAGGCTGAAAAGCAGCTGTAGCTGTAAACATCATAGATAAAGTGCAAGTCAATGCATAATATATGTGCTCATTTTAGGTGCTACTTAAATAATCTATACATTTCTCTTTCTTTGAGTTTATTTTCTTTAATTTCTAATGGCTTTCCTAGATACAAAACATATCTGCATTACCGAGTCATTTTTCTTTGGGATTGTTGTGTTTTGTTTTGCAGCATTTTCTGTCCTAAATCCAACTGTTAATCCGAAGCAGAATAGACCAATTAAAGGAATAGGAACTTGGAAAATCAATAGCTATGCAAGTTCAATTGATTCAGTCAGTATACACTTGTTGGGACTAATAATTGGATTTAGAACTGAATCTCTTAAAATCACAGATATAGTTTCATTCAAAAATATTTGAATGATTTATTAGTCATATATACGCTTGGATCAAGAGAACCTGTTAGTGGAATTCTATTCATGGGGGGAAACAATTGAATTGGGGAATTTTCACTGATTCCTTCTTTTCCCTAAAGCCTCTTTGATACTCAGAAAACCTTTGAGTGGGTGGGGAAAAACCTTTGGCCCTTGGTCATGCTGACAGAGGATTCTGGGAGCTGAAGCCCAAGATACTGGGAGGGCCAAAGTTCCCTGCTTTTAGTTTAGAGGTGGAATGGACAGCTTCAGAGAGTAGGTGAAAGAGTTAAAATCTTCCCTCTTCAACCAATAAATCAGAAACCCTTTTGTGAAAAGAAGGAGCCTTCCATTCACAGAAGAGGGGATGTGGATTCAAGCCAAATATTCAAATTGCACAGTGAAGTGTTGATCAATGATATTCTGGAACTACATGTACATTGTATTTGTAGCATCTACTTAAAATTCAAGGAATGGAGCACTGATGATATCTCTGATGTAAACAGCAATCGTTTTGGCTCCAGATAAAAACTTTTTAAAAATCTATTCAGGCAATTAAAAGAGTTTACCTTTTAATTATTAATCACATTTTAATCTGTTGTTTTATTACTTTATGGACACAGTGATAACATTCTAAATAAGATAAAAGGGCACTCCATATCCATTGATTCTTTATTCCATGGTTTGAAAATATTCCAAAAATACATAAATTCCCAAAAGCAAACCTTGATTTTACCATTTTATATAAGGGACACCATTTTACTGTGCCACTGTATTTAATAGGACCTGAACATCCATGGATGTTGGTATCCACAGGAGGGTCCTGGAGCAAAACCAATGTTCCACTGTATTGAATTGAATTGTTTTGAACAAAGAGGAAAGCAACTTAACTGATAACTCTGGTTGCTGCCACACTGCAGAAATAAAGTAGTTTGAAACTACTTTAACTTCCATGGCTCACTGCAATGGAATTCTGGGATTTGTAATTTGATGGAGAACCAGAGCTCTCTGACAGGGAATGCTAATTATCTCACAAAACTATAAATCTCAGAGTTCCATAGCATTGAGTCATAACAGTTAAACTGCTGTCAAACTGCTTTATTTCTGCAGTGTGGCACCAGCCTTTATGTGCCAGGAACCATTAAGTCTGTTAGAGGAACATTACATCTCGAATTGCTTACTTACATTGTCATCCAGTAGCAGAGACTGCTTCCACTTCTCTACTGGCTCCCTGGGTGAGCAACACCAGGCAAAGGTCTTCCAAGGACAGGCCAATGATTGGTTGGGTGTGTGTGCTTCCATGAATATTACAGGTGTCCTTGAGCACTGAGACAAGAAGCAGCAACTTATGCTTTCAGAAATGGAAACCCCACACACCTCCAATGCGAATTGGTATTTGTTGTGCACTTGGGCAAGGGGCATTGCATAAGATGATACTTGATACCTCCTTCCACTATGCCTGCAAAAATGCATATATTGTAAAACAGAGAGCTGGATTAATGGATTCCAGATTTTTTTTTTAAACCCACACTAATAATTCAAAGTACACTTCACCGAGTGTTGTTAATCTCAGAGAGGTAATCTCAGAGAGTCCACATTCAGCCATGACCATAGGCCACAAACCTATGGCATTTTCTTTGAGAATATGATAGCTTTTCAGATTTTTTTCCATCCCAAAACTAAGGAGCCTTCTCATTATGAGTCCTGCCAGTGTCCCTTTTCTATGGCTGAATTTTTGTTTACTTGTCTTGAGCTTTGTGAAAGCAAGTTAATCAGGGATCAACCAGTCTCCCTGCCTCCTTTCTTTGATTTCCACCCTCAATATAAAGAAATCTGTGGATTTTAATAATTTCTTAAAAATCAAACTGGAATAAAATGCTATTCCAATTGCACCAGCAACATACAATGCTATAGCTATTTTCAACACAGATACGATTCTGTTGCGCAATCCTCCCATACAGATGTTTACAGATGAACCTGTTAAAAACAACCACAAAGGATGACAAACTTAGTTTAGCTACATATGGGGTTGAATACATAGGGATTCAAATGAAGACAAGCACCTTAGGTTGGCCATAGATAGAGAAATCTATGAATTTTGGTTGTTCCCACATTTGATGTTTCTCAGGCTGCTTCTCCAATGCAGAAATAATCTGGTTTGACACCACTTTAACTGCCATGGCTTAAAGCTTTGGAATCCTGGCAATTGTAGTTTTGTCAGATATTAAGCCTTCTCTGTCAGAGAGCTCTAGCGATAAAACAAACTACAAATCCTCAATTCCATAGCAAGGAGCCCAGGCCAGTTAAAGTGGTGTCAAACTGGATTATTTTTACAGTCTGGGTGCAGTCTTAATCTAAAATTATTTCCATCTCAATATGAAGGAATGTATGAATTGTTTGTAACTTTTCATCCAACTGAAATAAAATTTTCTCACAATTACCGTGTATACTCATGTACAAGTCGACCTAATGTATAAGCCGAGGGAAGGTTTCAGGGTAAAAATCATGGATTTTGATATGACCTGTGGATAAGTCGAGGGTAAAACTTAGGGGGCTATAACAAAAGATGGAAAGGGAAAAATACTACTTCCATTCCTCTTTCTCCTTCTCTGGACCTCTCCCGACCATCTAACACCAATTCCCACGTGCTGGAGGAGAGGTTTTAACATTGGATTGAGAAAGGAAGCAAGTGGAGTTAAAGGGGGTGTTTCTTTCATGGGAAGTGAAACTTTGCAAATCAGACTGGGAAGGGAATAAAGTGGTGTTAAAAGGGGAGTTTTTCCATGGGAAGTGAAGCCTTGCAAATTGGACTAGGAACCTCTTTCACACACACACACACACACACACATGCATGCACACACAGAAAAATATGTGCCTCAAGGCACCAAGAGTGGGGCATCAGGCTTGCTTGTTTCAGGATCTTTCTATGTAGTATTAGTGTATTGAAGCATATCTAAGTTGATCCAGGATTTTAGGGTTGATTTTGGGGCATAAATTTCTTGACTTATAGTCGAGTATATACGGTATCTCTTACCTTCACTAGAGAAAAAAAGATTCTACTTCTGCAGCATTTTTGCCACACGTTGTTCCTTGGAGAAGCTCATTGAAGTTACCTACATTTAAAAGTATGGGGCTCTAAATTCAGTCCTAAAAGTAGTGGTGGCTGCACTCTTCCATACCAGTGGGACAGCGAATTTGCTCCAACTTTTAGTTTGAACATTAAAAGCATTCTGAAGATGCTGAAATTATCTGGGGAACCTGTATTTAAAGATGGAACTAAAACCTGGAATGAATATATTTCCCTCACTGACATGAAGCCATCTGCTGCCACTGCCTAAAAGACACATTTGTGAGATCTCTGTTGTGTGTTGTGTAAATAAATAAATAAATGGCAATTTTATTTTTTTAATAAACACATATTTCACTCCTTCATTGTTTTAAAGCAAACAGCTCAATAGAAAAGTTTTAACAGGCATGCAGACAAATTATTTCTATACCTTCAGTTTTGTTTTCTTAGTACCCATTAAAAATTTCAGACTGTGGACTAGATGAGAATAACTGCATTTTAATACTTTGGAAAATTATTTCTGCAATACCTTTAGTTTTACAAGAAATCTCTGGTGATGGCACAAACCCACATTTGATAAGTATCTTATCCCTTTATTTTCTTTTGTTGTTGCTGTTGTTAGCTTCCCTCAAGCTGACCTTGATTTAAGGATGATGCTGTGTATGAGACATCGCTGAGCCCCCTATTCTCCAAGGTTCTGCTTTGGTCTTGTAGATTCCCTGATTGAGTCTATCAATCTGGTGTGAGGTCTTCCTCTCTTTCTACTGCCTTCACCCTTTCCTAACATTATTGTCTCTTCTAACGAGTCATGGCCTTCTCATGATGTGGCCAAAGTATGACGGCTTCAATTTAATCATCTTGGGTGTTCAGGGAGACTTCAAGCTTGATCTCTTCAAAGCACTGGTTCATAAAAATTCTAATTTGATGCAGTATTTTTCAGTACCTGGTGTCAGGATTCTATGCTTCTCATAGAAACCTGTCTACTAAGGGGTGATGCATGTAGTGGGGGGAAATAAAAGAAAATGGCAGATGGGCATAGATGGGACATTGAAGCAGGTTTATGACAGGGATGAAAGTTTGCATCCGATCCCAGGAGATGAAACGAGATGGACCTGGAAGAACAAACTTCAAAGATCCTTTGATATGGACAACCAAACCACTGGGGAGGGGGAAAGGGGGTTTGGTCAGAAGGCTTTAAAGTACTGGTTTGGTGGGAAATATTCAGTTGTTTCTAAAAGGATTGCTGTGGTGAAATATCTTGATTCTGGAATAAAGCTAAAGTGAATTTACACTTTAAAATGTTTTCCTGGTTCTTCAAGTTTCTTGCTACCAAGCATGACATCTGGAAGGGTCCCTCCACTTCATTTTGCTATTCCCTTGTATAAAAAGGGTTTCACAAATTTTTAATCTTGTGGGTCAATCCACCATTTACATTCTATATTAAAGGACATATTGTTGTATTTACTCATCCATTCATCTTAGGATCATCTCATCTCTTTGTCATATGGTGTTTTTATCAATCCTTCTTTAATACATTTAGAAAACTGAGACTATGGTAAGTTCCTTTACTCTGAAGAAGACCAAAGTTCCATCTAATCCATCATTGTCTACTCCTACTAGCTTCAGCTCTCCAAAGCTATGGAGGAAATGTAATTCATTATTCTTTAGTGTAAAAGGAAATGTGACTAATTATTACTGATTGTACATTTTGTGTTCAGGCTAAATACCCCAACTTGAAATAAAACACAAGATAAAATGGTTTTTGTGCAGGCCTTACAACTGTATGGAAGCTATGGTGAGTAGGGCTTAATTTTTCACTTGGATTTAAGTTTCTAACATCAGCAATGGTGTTATTCAAAATAATTAATAATTGGTTCTATCTGTTATTATTTTGTTGCCAAATGTGTACATGTTGACTAAAAATGTTCAATTGTTGTATGATTCGTGGTTGGAGAAACGTGTGTGAATGCACACTTGCCTACAGCAGAGTGGAGTGGAGGGATCAGGGTTGGCATTCCCTGGATGACTTTCCTCCCTCCCTTTCATGTTCTCTCTCCTTTCTTCTTTACTGTATGTCTTTCCTTTCCCAACAGGGGCTACCTGCAAGGTCACTTTTCTCCTTTTCCTTAGCTGGGACTACCTGGGAAAGCTTTTGGCTTGCTGCTGTTGCTAGAGAGGGCAGCTGGGAATGAATCAAACCATGTGCCCACTATAGGCAGTTTGGTGTTCTGAAGATCACTAAAAGAAATCCAACAACACCACAACTTCTCTTTGTCATTCAGTACCAGGCACTGCTAGGACCAATTACCATGTTGAACTGGGAGACAATCAAAGAACATTCCACAAGACAGGGGACAAAAACTAAATGAAGGAGAAATAAAAGCCAGAATAAAAGAATAAATCTGGGCCTGAGGATGGGGAAAAAACCCTTCAGTCCAGAAACCTGGCTGTGTTCTGTGGGGGCTCTCTGAGGTGAGGTGAGATATGTGCTGTCATTTGTTATGCTATTATGATGTATGTCTGCCTTAAACACTTTTTGGTCATTGTATAAGTCAGAATTCTGACCATGCAATGATCAAAAGCCACCCCTCGAACAATCTTGTAAGTCATGAATAAATCAATATGCAAAACAGCCATTTCTGGGTTGGCAGAGAATGAGGAGATCAGTGGATATTCTAGTATTGCCAGATTTTCAAAATATCAATAAGGGTTAGTCAACATTCATGGCATTCAGGGTTGACAATCTGGAAGTAGTTACTAGCAAGTGTGCGTTCTACATAAATACCAAATGAAAGTATTAATGTCAGTCAACTTAGCCATGTGTTTCTCTTTAAAAATAACATATTGTTCACATTCATAAACTATATAATGCACACATTTCTGTCTTTATGAAGAACCCACACCCCAAAATACAGATCTCGTAGTGCCATCTCTATACATAAAAGTTAGAATCATTCAAGCCATTGTATTTCCTATTACCATGTATGGATGTGAGAAGTAGACAGTGAAGAAAGCAGAAAGGAAGAAAATTAATTCATTTAAGATGTGGTGCTGGAGAAGAGTGCAAGGGATACCATGAACAGTTAAAAAGACAAACAAATGCACCCTAGAACAGATCAAGCCAGAACTCTCACTGGAAGCCAAGATGATGAAACTGAGGCTGTTGTACTTTGGTCACATCATGAGAACACATAAATAATTAGAAAAGACAATGATGCTGAGGAAGGTGGAAGGAAGTAGAAAGAAAGGAAGACCACATGTACTCAATTGGGGAAACCATGGGCCTCATCCTACAGGACCTGAGCAGGGAGGTGGAGAATAGGGGGCCTGAAGACATCTCGATCACAGGATCACATGAACTGAGATTGCCTGGAAAGCAGCAAACAACAAGCAAATGACATATATAGGCTTTTGTGGGTTTTTTGGGCTGTGAGGCCGTGTTCTAGAAGAATTTATTCCTGATGTTTCATCTGCATCTGTGGCTGGTATCTTCAGAGAATGGTGGCATGGAAGTGTGTGAGGAAGCTATACACCACAAACTTCATGCCACCATTTCTGAAGATGCCAGCCACAGATGCAGGGTAAACGTCAGGAATAAATTCTTCCAGAACATGGCCTCACAGCCCGACCCCAACCCCCCAATATGGATGCAGGCTATGTAAGCCTTCTACTTCACATTAAACAACATATATATATATATATATATATATATATATATATATAATGATTTCCTATCCTCAAATAGGGGACATCCCTTATAATATACAACAGCTTGCAGTCAAATAAGGGACAAACTCTTACAATAAGGGGCATGGGGCAACCATCCAGCTAAACATCCAGTTATTTTCTGTTAGCTGGAGATGCTGCTAAGATGTCATAATAATAATAATAATAATAATAAT
The DNA here is from genome assembly GCA_026167975.1 of Phrynosoma blainvillii. NCBI lineage: Eukaryota > Metazoa > Chordata > Lepidosauria > Squamata > Phrynosomatidae > Phrynosoma > Phrynosoma blainvillii. Next base: position 212,587,848 of record JANUYF010000004.1, on the reverse strand, counting down.
AATAATAATAAATTTTATTTCTATCCCGTCCCTATACATCCAACCCCCCCAAAAAAAACCCACCCCTTAAAAAGTTATTAAACTAAAACAATTTAAAACATTAAAATAAATCAATTATAATAATAATAAATTATGTGCAGAGATGTCCCAGAACCTGTCACAGATCATACAGCTGAACTGCTGGATGTGTCACAGCTGTTTCACTTGCTCTCCAACAAATGTCCATGTAAGAGGGGGACCTGTGACTTACAACGTTGTACATGTAGCCAGGGAGACATAAGTATGTGAGACATGTATGTCTCCTGATATATGATTTTGACAATGGACAGAATTAAACCTTCTGTTTAATTAGGAGATTAACTAAACTGAAATGAGTTCCATATTCCTCTGTGTCTTTACCATGAATAGGGCAGAGCATCTTAGAATGATCTTACAATAATACGCTATTCTTCAACTTATAAATAAGCTCCATTTGTAAATAGATTAATCTGTGTAATACATACATTATTTATTTCCTTTCTAAAGCTTTGTTGGAGTTGTGTGTCATTTCACGCCTATACTATGTTGACAAAGCTTGAACAAAGCACAGTGTGAAATCAAGGGAGTGTTTGCATATTTATTTATTTTATTTAATTTAAAATCCATCTTTCTCCCAAAGCTCCCAGGGCAAGGCAGCTCACAATATTATTAAATTAATATTTAGTAAAGGATTAAATACAATAAAATCAGAAAATGTGACCAATTACTAAAATGAAATGAAATTAAAAGGACAATTTTAAAATACATCCCTAAGAAAGGTATAGCATCCAATAAATGGCAACAAGCCCTGTCCCCAGGGGCAATTAGCAAAAGCAAGCTTGATTTTTTTTTAAATGTCTCTACCTCCTGGCAGAAGGACATCAGGGAAGGGCTCAGTCTAGCTGCCCTTGATAAGAAGGCCCAGAGTCTGGGAACAGTCACCAATAAAGTCTTCTTTCTTATTCACATCAAAAGTACCTCTGTGGGTGAGTGGGAGACTGAGAAAAGGACCTCTGTTAAAGATCTCAAAGTCCAGGTGGGTTCCGATGGGGTGAGAGAAAATAGTACTTCAGATAGCTTGGACCAAAGCCATACATATGTCCATGGCAATCAGTTACAATGTCAAGTTAAATAATCGTGTATGTTTATCTGTATAGGTTTTCTGCCATAATTGTGGGGCCTTAGGTGAGAATACCAATCCTAGTCTTCCATACTTGGGTACACCAAACCCAAGCCTTTTTCAGAGATACTAGGAATTGAACTTTAGAGTGTCTTGTTCACATAAAACTCTTCCTCTACCACAGTTGTGCTTGAATCAGCTGTTTTGGTACTTATGGCGGCATTGTCCTTTATCATATAAATTCATTTTAAAGATAAAGGTATTCCCCATTAACAAGGTTGTCAAGTCGTTTCTGACCATAGGGGATGGTGCTCATCTCTGTTACTAAGCAGAACAGCCACCTTTGTCAGAAATTACTCTGTGATTATGTGGCCAGCATGATTGCACAGAACGCTGTTTACCTTCCCACTGAGGTGGTACCTATTTATCTACTTGCATTTGCATGCTTTCGAACTGCTAGCCTATTTCTTATAAAATTAGATTTCTATTTGTTTTTGCCTCTTTCATTTTCTTCATTGGTAAGCTATTCTTTTCTATTCATCACATTCACCCAAAGCCATTTTCAGTGGACAAAGAACCACACATATTTCACTGTTTATCATAAGTTATTGTTGCAGGCTGTTTATGTACAGTCATCCTAGCATTAATTTGCCTGTTAGTCAATAATCTTCATGTCAGATTTCCAGAAAATACTTTTAAGGCTCACTATTAAATATATTTACCTATACACTCAGTCCCTCTCTTCTTCATTTCTATCCTATACTGATGATATTTCTGAATCATCATCAGCTGTAACAATATTTAATAGCAATGCCTACCTCTCAAAATGTCAAGCATTTGTGTTTGTGCTTTTTTCAGATGTTATGTTCAGGGTTTGTTAAGGAAACCCTTTTCCAATTATTTCTGATGTTGACTGAAAGTGAACAATAGTTAATTAGCAGTCCTGCTTGGCAGGAAGATATTTTCACTGTGTAGAGGCAGTTGGAGAATATATAATGTACTAAGAACTAAATGGAAATTTTTCCACTGATGTTGGCAAAAGAAAATTGAAAGTGGACACCAAGACCTTTTAATAGTAACAACACTTCATATTCATTTTTAAGGTTGTATTCCACCTCCTACCCATCATCTCTGATACCTTATTTCACCTGAAAGCATTCTAAAATATTAGAATAGGTTTGCCCGTGAACATTTCCATTTGAAAAAGAACTTCATAAATCTTCATTATTTGTGCTTCAGCTTCATTTGCTGAAATAAAATAAACAACTGTCAAAGTGGAAGGCTTACAGTCCTTAGTGCTACCAAAAGTTCTAGCACTTTGTGTGTAACAAAAAACCCTGAAGCTTTCAAATCAAACAACTTACATTACTAATGAGACAAAATAATATGACACAAAAACATTTTTATTTAATCTTAAAACAAGTACATACTCCAACATAAAGTTAAGCCCCTGGAAATCAATTCTCTTGTGTGCTTAGCTATTTATTTATATATTTTAATATCCACCAGGATGAAGAAGGAATACAGATCCCTCTGGTATGATTCAGAGAACAATGCAATGTAGCATATTGATGTTTAAAATATACGATTTTTTACTTGTGTTTGTAATCTACAATATAAACTGTCCTGCTCTTTATCTTCACAACAACTCTGTGAATTAGGTTAGCCTAAGAAAGAGTGTCATGGACCAGGAGCTGCAGCTGGGACCCAGAGGAAGGGTGTGATGAGGAGGCAAGTCTTCCAGACAGAGAACAGCCTGCAGCTCTCCCTGTTGCAGAGCAGCCTCAGCCAGCCCTCCCTGCTGAAGTGCTTCAGCCAGTTCATCCTGTTGAGTTGCAGCCTCAGACAGAAGAACAAAGGCAAGACTCATCTGCTGATGAGGTAGAGGAGCTGGGGTCCTAAGTCCTGCATCAAGGACAATGGACAAAAGGATAAATTAAAGGATACTTTGGACTTCCTGGCTAACTTGACCCTTGGGATGTCTTGACCTTGATTCTTGTTTCCTCCCTTGACTCAGACTTCTTGACAAATATGTTTCCTAAAATGCACTCCCACAAGCAAGGACAGTTTCTAGCTGCTGGTAGTTTACTGTCTCTGCCTGAATTATCAGTTGATGGTTCTCTACCAGCCAGCCTGTGTAGGTGTTTGGTGAACTGGGACAAAGAGTGACTGGCCTAAAATAGAGTTATAGAATTGGAAGGGGCCTCATGGGTCCAACCCCCAGATCAGTCCAGGATCTCCAGTTACAACACCCCCAGCAGATAGCTGAGCTGTGACATGTTGTGGCTTAGAAAGACTAAGGGTCTCATAGGCTAAGAAGATACAAGTCTTGATCCAGCATGTCAGAGTAGATGGTGAAACCTTTCATCACAGAGGTAGGTAGAAAATGAAGACCAAGGGGTGATGAGGGAAAGATGTGGAATTCAGGCAAAGAAAAAAAAATAGCCAGCAAAAGATGGAGGAGCTTGCTTATGACTTTTCCTGGGTGAGGCAAGAGGTGCCAGGGACAGTGGTGTCCCAGTCCGGGGTATTACCTAGTGTGTGGGGGGTGGGTTTTGGGGGTGGGTAGGGGCTCCAGGGGACAGGGCCAAAAGGGCACACCCTCTTCCTCCCTGCTTGGTGCCATTTTATTCATGAGCAATGCGGTGCTGGGGACAGAGGTGGGGTTGCCTTGGACCCTCCTCCTCCCTGCCCAGTGCTGTTTTACTCACAAGTAAAGCAGCGCTGGGCAGGGAGGTGGGGGACCACTCAGTTGGGTGTAACCCCTCTTCTGGGGTGTCACCCAGTGCAGTCTGAACCCCCCGCGCCCCCTAGTGATGCCACTGGCTAGGTATAAGGATAGTGAATCACTCAAATTAACATATGATCCCTTGGCTCCCCTGGGCTGCTCGTTCTCTACCAGCTGGGAAAGGGTACAATGGGCCCTTGCTACCCACTAGGGTTTGGTTCCAGGACCACTCCATGGATTCCAAAATCTGTGGCTGCTCAAGTCCCATTAAATACAATGTCATAGTAAAATGGTGTCCCATATTATAAAATGACAAAAATCAAGATTTGCCTTTTAGAATTTATGTTTTTGGAATATTTTCAACCCATGGATGCTTGAATCCATGGATAGAAAAATCCTTCAATATGGATTTTTTCCACGAGTTGAAATCCTGACAATAGCAAAAGATGACTCCAAAAGTATTAATCAACAAAACAAAGAAAGCCAGAGAAATATTAAAGATTTAGGCAAAGAAATATTAACAATATATTCACTATCACAATTTTTGATGCATAACGTACAGTTACAGATCCATAACTTATTTGTATTTGTGGTCTTTATGTATTCATGATTATGGCACAATTGCCATGACTGCAAAAGTCCCCCAAATTATGCTTTACCAGGAAGCAGCTATTGTGAGTGATAAAGGTCTATTTCCTGTTGATCAGGTTACAGCATACTGATGCTTCCACACCTTCCTGCCAGTGATCTCTGCTGCGAGGAGGAACTGCAACAGTGATCAAGCTTCTGATTGTTGCATTAGAGATCACTGGAGGGAGGGATGTGGATATGTCAGTAAGATATGCCCTAGACAACAGAAGAACAGACACCCATTGCTCACCATGACTACTGCCTAGGAATGATAGGTATTCAATGGTATCACTAGGGTGTGTGTGTGTGTGGGGGGGGGGGGGGTGGACCACACCAGGGTTCCTCAAACACGTACTCTTTGGCAGAAACGGGCCATGGCATTCACCTGCTTCCCTTTAAAATGCTTTAAGAGATGGTTGGACTGGGGTGATGCTCAGTTGAAGGAGAAAGAGACTCCAGAATTTTTTTTAATTAAAATTTCAAATTTCAAAATTTTTACTTAAAAAAAATATTTTTAATTTTTTTAATTTTTTTAAAAAATCTTTTAAAACATCACATTTTAACCAAATCTTCACTATGGATGTTATCACACGGGGTCTAAAGGAGACAGAATCCACACTAAATCCCATCCTATTGCGCTTTATTTTTCCGTGTGTTCACACGACGTCGCACAGAACCCTGTCACAACTACGTCCCAATGCGGCATCATCCGCGTTCTTTTGAATGCCGGTTTCTTGGGGAATTGCAATTGCGCGACCGGAATGATAGCGCAATCATTGCACTTTCGCTGTATGTCTGATTACCAGATACGTATCCTGGAGCCCAGGCCCCATGCAGGCTTGGGAAGGGGTGTGTGTGACAGCCGGCTGCCACACGCACACACCCCTTCCCAAGCCGGCACAGGGTCCGCACTCCGAGCAGAAGTCCTCAGAGAGGCGCCTCTCTGAGGACTTCTCCTCGGAGCCCAGGCCCTGCGCAGGCTTGGGAAGGGGTGTGTGTGTGTGTGTGTGTGACAGTCGGCTGTCACACACACACACCCCTTCCCAAGCCTTACGCTCCATGGGAAAACGTCCCCAGAGAGGTCCCTCTCTGGGGACGTTTTCCCATGGAGTGCAAGGCTTGGGAAGGGGTGTGTCTGTGTGACAGCCGGCTGTCTCACACACACACACACACACACACACCCCTTCCCAAGCCTGCGCGGGGCCTGGGCTCCGAGGAGAAGTCCACTCTCTGAGGACTTCTCCTCAGAGTGTGGACCCTGTGCCAGCTTGGGAAGGGGTTTGGGGGACAGCCGGCTTGGGAAGGGATGTGTTTGACAGCTGCGGCAAGTGACAGCCGCGGCTGTCCTGTTTCTGCGCATGTGCAAGAACATCCTTGCTGGGTTCTGTACGGGATCTTCTCACTTGTGTGTGAGCAGCAAATACGGTTCCCGGGGGGCGCTTCATCGAGCTTTCGTTAATTGCACGATGATGCTAGTTGCATCTGATAGCCATTTCCATATTGTGGGGTTTCTACTGGTATAGTTCTGGATTGATTCTTATATCGCTTTCTTGCCGCTTTGAGCCCCACGTGTGATAAGGTCCTCTGTATATGTAAATGCATTTAGGCTGTGCATGTAATTTGAAGATATAATTTTAATTTTGCTAGTTTTTTATATCACAACTATTAGCATTATATTCAGTGGTATATGGCTATTACAATTTATGAGTAACATTAGCACAAAAAAGCATTACTAAGGATTCTGTATGATGTGAAATGGGAGCAGATAAATTGGGTGCGTTTGTGACACCATGAGTTACTGCATCAGGTGAGACCAACCTTAGTGATGCCACTGGATGTATTTAGTTAAGTAGCTGATCTAGGATCTTGGCCAACATCTACATTATGAAATAATGGTTTATTATCAATAGAAGACAAAATCAGAAATACTGTGGACCTGCTGTTTTGGCCAGCTAGCCATATGCAGACTTGAGCATCTGCAGATCTCCCCACCTCGTTATTGTCAATGGTGGCATGCATGTTGACATCAATTGACTTTAATGGGGCTTGAGCATGATTTTTTTTCCCTCATCCACAGGGAGGGCTCAAGACTGAACCCCTGTGGATGGGAAATGTGCACAGTGGCAGAATAGCTGAATGTTTACAAATACTAATCCAAAACACTTACCCATAGGGTGCATGGTGCAAACATGTTTTATCTTACATACCCATATCAACAAAGGAGATTTGAACACATATCAGCCATCTAGAACAGTCTTACATGAATTGTTTTCAATACAGAATAAAGAAGCTTTCAATACACTAAGTCTTCCCTCTTTTCAGAAGGAAGAGGTCAAAGGGCCTGTATAGTTTCAAGCATCAAGGGATATTTCTATTTTAAGACCAAAAATACAAGTGGCACAAGACTTTATAGACTCACAAGCAAGATATGGTGAAAGCCTCTTTATTCTGCAACCTATGATTTATTGTTATCCCTTAGCCACTGAGGAATAATGTCAAAAACATTTGGCTTGGAACAGAACATCTGTAAACCCTGTAAAGCTTTCAGACTGATATGTGCTAATATTGTCTTTTAAAATATGGGAATATGGAATAAAGCATGGTTGTTGTTGTTGTTGTTAACTACCTTCAAGTTGAACTCAATTCATGGCAACCCTGTGGATGAGACATCTCCAAGAAACCCTGTTCTCCTCTCTGCTCAGGTTCTGCAGCTTGGGCCCGTGGCCTCTCTAACTGAGTCCAGCGATCTGGCATATAGTCTGCTCTTCCTTCTACTACCTTTCCTTGCATTATTGTCTCTTCTAATGAATCAGCCTTCTCATGATGTGGCCAAAGTATGACAGCCTCAGGCTTCATTTGTTCTATGACCCATTTGTTTGTCTTCTTGGCTATCCATGGTATCCTCAGTACTCTTTTCCAGCATCACATCTCAAACGAGTTGATTTTCTTCTTATCTGCTTTCTTCACTGTCCAGCTGTCACATCTGTACATGGTGATGGGAAATAAAATAGCTTGGACAATCCTCACTTTAGTGTTCAGAGTTATATCTTTATATCTTTACACTTTAGCATCCTGTTTACATAAAGCCACTTGTACAGGTGACTCCCATATCAGAAGGAGTCTAATATTTAAAGGAGCTACCAAAGTGCTGAACTTATTTGAGGGATGGGATAATCCAAAATGAGGATGTACCTTGGAGAGTTCCTTTAAAGCTGAAACTAAAACCTGAAGAAGATTCATTGTCCCAATAACATGGAAGCCACCAGCTGTCTCTTCTTTAGGCAATTTGTGGATCACCATTCATAAACATTTAACTCAGGGGTAGGCAACCTTTCCCCTTTAAGGGCCGAGGGACTTCAGCTCCCAGAAGCCTCAGCCATGTTGGCCAATAGTCCCATGTTGGCCAATAGCTCCTGGGATTCTGGGAGCTGAATTCCCTTGGCCCTTAAAGGGGAAAGGTTGCCTACCCCTGATTTAACTGCTTCAACGTATAGCAATTTGTTTGAGATTCATGTTGGTTAAAGGGCAATTTTTAAAAATCTTCTTCTGTTAATCTTTTAAAATCCTTTAAAATCTTCTATATGTTTTGCCTGTTCTACCAAATAGAATAGAGTTTTTTTTAGAGGCATGTAAGCCAGCAACAGAGTCAGAAATTAGGAAGTAAAGTAAAGTAAATAACAGAGCAAAAGACCAAGAAATGGCTCCACCTTTCTATTATCAGAGAGTAAATACTGCATTTATTTAAGAAGCTCTGGTTCTGTAAGCTGAAATATATAAAGCTTCATATCTAGATTGTGATGTACCATTGTCTCTCAACAGGTTCATCATGTGAACCCCTTTTTCCTTTGGAGGAAATGTACTCTGAAATGAATATAGTTCTGCATTTAATGGAAGATGCTTCAAGCCCACAACATTCACAGCAGAAGAGCCAAAAAACACCCACCCCCACACAGAAATTCCTTGCTTTTAGCAAAACAGCAAACAATCAATTTACTACAGATAATAACACAAAGGGAATATAAAAGAAATGGCATTTCACCACTAAGCCAACACTGTATGCATCTACCGTGTGATCTTTGGAAAGCAGAAAAGTGCTTTCATAAAAGAAAACCTAAGGCAGAATAACACTTGCCCAAAGAGCAGCACAAACTGTGAATGCACAAAGACAGGAAAGGGACAATTCAGGAGCACCCAGAAGTAATACTGCTCAACACTGAATGGATGGATGTTGGTATAAAACATACCAACATATTTTGGCTGGAAAGAGAGAAAAATGAAGGAGTACCCAAGCATACTTTGGGGATGTATGTGGATACTGACCTGGGCTTGAGACAGGACTAGTAGTAGTAGACTCAATAATTTCTACAAAAAGGGGAAAGGAAAAAAAAAGAAAAAGAAAAGAGAACATTTGGATATTAATCACATATGGAAGACAAAACAAAGTGAAATGAGTCAAAGGTTACCATCATGCAACAAGTGCTAATTTAGGAGGGGAAAATATCCTACCAGAATCATCCACATGTTCTATAAATATCATGCAGAAATGTAGGAATGGTGTTAATGTGTGTGACACATATAATCTTCTCAGTTTTTTCATGCATGCACCACTAAGACGCAGAAATCAGAATGCAACACTCTGACTAACATATTTCAACCAAGCTGACTTTGCTGATCTACCCTTGAAGGTCTCAAAGATAGTTGTCTGGTGGATTATTGAAATCAGCATACAAAACAGAATTTAATATCCATGTTTTGCTGCGAATACATAAGTACAGTAATAGCTGCTCACACAGATAGTGCATGTTAAAAAAAACCCTGCACCTATGCTGATGAAACTGCTCCATACATGCAAAATGCCTTTGAGTTTTTGCTAAGGAGGAAAGTGTTGCCAATAGGCTAACAGGGAAATAGATCCCTCCTGGGGATAATTAAAGAAATGTTTAAAACAAACCACATGCAGCATTATTAGAGCAATCCAAAAAGTCATTTAACCAAGTATTTTAGATTTCTACCGAAGGAAGCACTATTTCTTCTTAATGACTTTTAATAATGCTAAACAAACACAACATATCAAAATTTATAAATACAGATAAAGGACAAGCCTGTCGTACTATTTTCAAACCGGAATCTATTTTTTGTCAAATGCATTTGCTTGGAATAAGGTCACAATGATTTAATGGAATGCACTTTCAAGTAACTATGCTAAGAATTGTCATGAAGTCTCTCTCTCGCTTTTCTGCATGATGTAGTATACTTAGATCAACACCAAGTCAATATACAACTCAAAGAAAGAAATTTAAATGACCATTCCTTTTCCTGCTGTATTTGAAATGATGAAAAGCATGTCAAAATTGTGCATCATTATACTTTGAGCACTTAATATTTTTTGTAAAATACATTCTTTAAGGTCTTAAAAAAAGAGCAACCTCCAACTTCTATAAATTAGTACATTTTAAAAAATGGAAAATGATTTTGGATTGGCACTTCTTTCATAATTATGCTACTTGAAGACCTTGACCTGCAATGCAGTAACTTCACAATTCCTTTGAAAAGCTAAAATGCATGCCCTTTGAAAGGCTATTATTTCATATCATATGCTTTCAATCACATCCAAGAATTGAAGCTACAGTATTAATTCTCCCTCCATTTTGCTCAGACAGCTCACAGTTGCTCTTACACTGACTTTAAACACCACAGCATTTCTTCCAATCAGAATTCAAGCATCCTTCTATTATAGGGTACAAACAGTTAAGAGGCATTTAATTTTGACTCACATTTATCACACATTAGGCTTTCTTGGGTTGTTAACCTACCCCTTAGTGCCTGTTAGAATTATGTATATTGTGCATGCTGATGGGAAGAAATAATTCTTCTCTATCTCAAGAGAGGAAATATTTCTCTAAATAAAGACAACTTTGGAGGACCATGAATTCTTTCCTTCTCTAAGTTAAGATATCCAAACAACCCTCTTTCACTGAAACAAAAGAAAACAACACATGGAAATTGAAATAATACAAAACTCAACCTAACCCAACCCAATGTTACCTCTTAGGTTTAGGACTGATATATCTCAACTTGCTATTCAGGAGTTGATCCCAGATAAGCAAGCCAGCCTGGCAAGTATTACAGATACCTGGTTGGATTAGGCTGTGTGTATGTGAGTGAGTGAGAGAGAGAGAGAGAGAGACTCTCTCATAGTTTTGTCCATCAAGGTTCTCTGTTCAGCAGCAGGTAAGACCTGGGGGGCAGGGTAGGGAGATGCAGTTGCAGTGGTCTATTGAAATTCCATCCCCTTGACCAGGTGCTCTTTCTTGCAATTTTCTTGGTTTGACTCTGTTTATCTGAAGCTGGGTGGCTGGGACAGATTAGGGATTCTGTTGGTGCCTGGTCTCAACAGTCTCCCCTTCTGAGCTATCCGGTATGGTCTTGGGTGGGTTTTGGGATCCCTGTCAGCTTGTAGTGCTGGAGGATTTCAACATCCATCCTGAGACTACCCTGTTGGGAATGGCTTTGACTTTCATGTATGCCATGGCAATCACGGGTCTCCCCCAAGTGGTATCTGGCTTCCAGGTACACTCTGGACCTTGTTTTCTGTAGTGCATGGGGGCAAATTTGATTTGGGAGCGGAGGAACTGTCTATAGTTCAGTTGTCATGAACAGATCACAACCTGGTGGGGTGACCTTATTGGGACTCAGAACCTCTGCAGGTGTGGGAGTCCTGTTATAACAGTTTATTTTAGGAATCTTATGGATCTGGATGGATTCCTGATGGCTCTTAGGGACTTTCCTGCTGCCTTGACAGGCAGCCCTGGCCAATCTCTGGAATGGAGAAATGGACAGGGCACTGAACACAATTGATCATGAGTATCCCTCTCATGGAGTGAAATCAAACCACCCCCACCCCCTGGTTTTTCAGGGAGCTGGTGGCAATGAAACAGATGGAAAAGCAACTAGAGCAACATTGGCAGAAAGCTCAGAGCAGATCCAATTGAACACAGGTTAAAACTTATCTGAGGGCCTACTGTGTGGCAATACAGGCAGCAAAGGGTAAACTTCTCTGCTTCTATTGCCTTTACAAGAAGCCACCAGCAGAGTTGTTTTGAGTGGTCAGGGGTCTTTTACAAACAGGATCATGAAAGGAAAATCTAGATGACTTGGCAGCCCACTGCAAACAAATTGTCCAGCACATTGCAAATAAATTCACTCAGATCTGCTCTGACTTGGATGTTAAAACTGATACAGATCCAGTGGATGTAACTTTGGCTCCTGCTCGTCCAGTGACAATGAATATTTTTCAATTTGTGCAGTTTGAAAATGGAGACAAATGTGTGTTAGATCCTTGCTCTTCCTAGCTTATTAAAAAAAAACTAGAGGGGAACTGGCTAAGTGGGTTGAGGAAATGGTTAATGCTTCACTAAAACAAGGAGGCCATTATAGAGCCATTACAGTCAGTCCTCCATATCCATGGATTCTTTATCCAAGGATTCAACTATTCACAGCTTGATAATTTTTTTTAAAAATATATAAATTCAAAAAGGAAAACCTTGATTTTGCCATGTTATATAAGGGATACAATTTTACTATGCCATTGTATATCATGGACTTGAGCAGCCATGGATTTTGGTATCTACAGGGGCCCCTGGAACCAAACCCTAGAAGATACCAAGGGCCCACTGAACTAAAAAGTCCTTCTTGGACCACACCATTCTGGGTAATTATCAGCTAGTGTCTAACATTCAATTTTTATCAGCTAGTGTCTTGGAGCGTGTGATAGCCTCCCAGTGTCAGAGATTTTTGGATAAAATTGATTATCTAGATCTGTTTCAATATGGTTTCAGGCTTGGTTATGGTACAGAGATGTGTTTAGTTACTTTGGTTGATGACCTAAGCCAGGAGCTAGGCAGGGAGTTTGTCCATGTTGGTTCTGCTGGACTTTTTGGCAGCTTTTAATACCATTGACCATGGTATCCTTCTAAGTCACCTTGATGGAATGAAACTTAAAGGCACTGTTTTACAATGGTTCCTTTCTAGAGAAATGAATCCAGAAGGTGTTGATGGGGGACTCCTGCCTGACCCCTAGGACATTAGCCTGTGCAGTCTCTCAGGGCTTGGTTCTGTCCCCATGCTATTTAACATACATATGGAAATGCTGGGAGAGGTTTCCAGAATTTTGGGATTCAGTGCTATGAGTATGTGGATGATGCCCAACTCTATTATACCTTTCCACTGCAAATCAAGGAAGCAGTTTGGTCCTAAATCAGTGCTGGTCACTAGTAATGGACTAGATGAGGGTGAACAAACTGAAAGTTAATCCAAACAAGACAGAGAGGCTTCTAATCAGCGGAAAGGCAGATCAGGGAATAGGGATTCAGCCTCTGCTGTACTGAGTTACTCTCCCCCTGAAGACAGACTCAGCTGAGTTTGCTCATGGAGTCAATTTTGAGTCTAGAAGCTCAGTGATGGCCAGGAGTGCATTTGCACAGTTAAAGCCTGTGCACCAGCTGTGCCCATTCCTTGAGATGCCAGATCTGGCCTCGGTGACACATGTCTTAGTTCTGATTGGATTACTGTAACACACTGTACATGGGTCTACCCTTGAAGAGTATTCAGAAACTTCAACTGGTCCAAAGACTTGCAGCCAGATTGCTAAGTGGGACTGGCTACAGGAAACACACAATACCTTTCACTGTCTGCCAAGTCCATTTCCAGATACAATAGAAAGTGCTGATGTTTACTTATAAAGCCCTACTTGGTTCAGGTCCAGGTTATTTGAAGGACTATATTGTCCCTTACAAACCAGTCTGTGCTTTGAGATCTGCTGGGGAGGCTCTTCTCTCAGTCACACCACCCTCACAGGTACATCTGTTGGAAACATAGGAGGGGGCTTTCTCAGTGGCTGCCCCCAGTATTTAGAACTGTCTTTCCAGAGAAATTAGACTGGTACCCTCCCTACTGTCTTTTTGCAGACAAATACAGACTTTTCTTTTTTTGACAGGAATTTGATGAGTGACTATATGAGGCACTAAACAATGTGCTGGATCCTGCTATTTTTTTGTGCTGGTGTGTGTGTGTGTGTGATGAAATAATTTAATCTGGTTTTATCATTTTTGATTGTTTAATCTTGTTTTAACTTTTGTATCTTGTGAATTTTTAAGAATATGTTTTTTAACTTTCTGCATGCTGCTTTGAGTCCCAAACTGGGAAAAAGATGAGACTTAAAATATGATGATGATGATGATGATGATGATGATGATGATCGTCATCATCATCATCATGATGTGTGTCTAGGGTTAACAGACCTCAGGGCCTGGCCCTCAGTCTCCAGTTTTCATGGGTCATCTCCAGGCAGGAGATGAAGGGGCAAATTCTCCAGTTTTGATTTGCTCTACTCCAGGCAAGAAGAAAGAATATCCCGCTTCGATCCTCAGGGAGAGGCGGGAAATACAAATAAAAATTATTAATATTATTATTAAAGGACTCCATGCAAACCTCCAGCTCAGCTAGCAGAGAAGCAGTTTGCTACATTTGCAAGGCTTCATTGATTTGTTGCTGCAGCTTGAAAAGCCTCTCCAAGGGGAGTCTATGTATGGAGCTAGTTTCCTCCTTCCCTCCCAGAACTTGTGGCATCAGAAGTCACCCACTGCTCTGGTCTGCATCCATATTCTGGCTAGAAGCAAGTAGGCTAGATTAAAATGTTCCTTTTCCTGTCTCACTCAATAGAGGTGAAAAGGAATAATCCCCTTACTTCAAATTTATCTGGCAACAGCCTTTTAGCTAAGGCTTCCATCCTAATATTCAAACAGGAAAATCCGTCTCTCTCTCTCTCTCTCTGAATGACAAGCTGTATGCAACTGTGGTTGGTACTTAATGTGTAACACTTAATGGCATCACCAGCAGCTGTTCCTAGGTCTCAGGTTTTGGTCTAGAAATCTCAGGGCTTTGGACAATCCTAAATTGACAACCCTTGTTATGCCAAATGCAAAGGGGAATTCAGTAGAACTAGCATACAGGGTAGTTAGTATCCTGTCCAGAAAACCATATGGAATTCCCCATTCAATTCCATTTCATTTCAGACACCATTTCATTCTGTTTGTGGAAAGTTGAATGGGGACATGTGTATGTGTGTGTGTTTATCTCTGCTGCAAACTCCAAGGACCTCCCAAACCAGCTCTGGCAGTCTGGGAGAACCTCCTGAGTTGGCATTTTGGCCGCCATTGACAGATGATGAGGAAGAACTGTAACATCTGATGTGAGAAGGTCTGTATCTGGTGGTCTAAAGCCCTCAACAGAAAGTGTGCCCATGAATATAATCATAGAAAGGAAGTAATGTCTGATCAGACACAATCATGCTGACAGCTGTTGCTCCCACACAACAAATTATATTTTTGTGTGTGTGAGAACAGCGGTGCTTGGATTGTTAACTAATTGTATTTATATCTGTTACCACCTGGAAGTGTGTTAGTGACCTGATCATGCTTGGTTCAGGTCAGAGGTGGTGTGGTGTTAGCATGAATATTCTGCAAGGATGCTTTTTGAATATCTGAACCTGGCCCTAGTATAAGCCTACTGGGTTTGTGTTTCCCTAATGCAGTGACACACTGGGAGAATGAAAGATATTTATAAAGCAGAGTCAAGATGAAATACAGGAAAACAAATGCTTTGTAAGAAAAAAAAAGTTTGCTTTTTCTTCTAAAGCAGTGTTGTTATCAACCACCAAATGTGAAATTAATCGAGGGACAAAAACAGTTTTATTGCCAGAAGCAATCCAAAAAATCAGTATGATGTAGAACTATGACTGGGTTTATTTTTGGAAGCATTGTATGTTACTTATTGGTCTATTTTTTCCTAATTTGATTCGGGCTCTATCAAACTCACCCCGATCTTTCCACTCATCTCTAGTTTCTCAGAAAGTGTGGTTATCTTTATTTCAAAAGCATTATTCAAGAATGATGACATGAATTATCTCCCTTGCTGCTGCAAGATAACAGGATCCTGTTTTTTGAGACATCGAAGAAATTAATCTGTCTCTCTGTCTTCTTCTCCCTCCCTCCCTCCTTGCCCCTGTATAGTATCTTTACAGAAGCTAAAGGGTTTATTTAATATAAAGACTATAACTCAAAGTAAAAAATCTACAAAGTCTGTCTCCACAAAGATCAATAGGGAAACTGATTATTCATAACTCACAGCCTTTCAGGAATCCTCATACTTGGTATGGAATTTCTATTCCTTTCTCATATGGAATGTCTGGCAGCAATTCTGAAATTTATTGTGTTTTCATCACATCTGCCTCAGTTTTTTAACTTTATTCACACCAAACCACTTTAAGTCTTGGGAAGGGAAAATGCATGCACACATGAGAACTAGCAATTTATAAAGGATTAGAGCTACTAAAAGCATGATGTGGTATCATGATATGCAAACCGTGCATGCACAAAAACACCATAGCCCATTACCTGAAACAAGAAACTGATACTAAATGAACAGGCATGCATATAGAATCCAATAGATTCAAGCTGGGAGCCACATTTCCAGATAAAATGTTATGTTCAGAATGAAGAAATTAGACAGCCTTTCTTACTTTCTTGCTCTTTGCATATGATTAATTAATATAAAATCTCAGAAGCATCTTTCAGATAATTTCTTTAAATAAGGAAAACTCTGCCAAGTAGTTCATAACCTATTTCATAACATAATCTACTTCAGATCTCATCTCAAAACTAGTCTTGTCTTCTGTTTCCAAAAGTGGCCAGTCAGAGTCCAGCATCCCTCTACAAACAGAAAATGAGAGCTACAATCTTCCTCTATTGTTGTTCCCAGCAGTTCAGTATGGAGGTGAAATTTATCTAATTTATCTGTCTAACAAATCCAAAATATTATCCAACCAATTTATCCTTAATCAATATATGAAACAAAATGCAGTTATCCTTAGGGGTTTGCCCATTTACAAATCTGTAATACAACATTTCAAATAGAATGTAATATATATATATATATGTATATATATATATATAGTCTCTCTCTCTCTCTCTCTCTCTCTCTGTGCGTGTGTGTTTGTGTCTGTAAAATACAAATACACAAGGAGATAGATTTCACAAAAATGTCTAGATTACACATTATTAGTGGATCTGCCTGCAATGTTTTTGTAAATATTAAGTAAAATGCATACAAAATAGTATGCTATCAATAATATGCACATTTTTTTCTATAAGCTTTCAGAAGAAATTCATAATTTTTTGTGGAAATGGGATGGCAGAAGCATAAAACTGGAAAACTAACCAAACTTAATACTGACCACATCTGGAGAATGCTAATAGGGAAAACTTTCACAATATCCTTTACATGAGATCTAGGAAAATCCAATGAAAAACCATATTATATTTCTAGCTTTCAGCTAATTTTTTGAAATGATTTGTGCTATGCATATATTTTAAATTGATTGTGCCTTTTATTTACTGTATTTATTAACCCTTGATTAGATGTATACTTATTTTTAAACTATACTCAATTAATATCACTGTGATTTATACATGTTGCCAAAGAAAATGTGTAAAATATTATTACACACACACACACACATTTCGTTGAATGATAAATTTATAAAATAAGCTTTGAAAACAGATTCAAAAGTGAGAGTAATTTATCAAAGGGGCCAAGAAAACACTACACCAGAAGAATTTCAAAGTGATGAAATACTTGATGGTTTGTCAAGGTTAGCCATGCAAAACAGAGTATACAAAGGACCATTAATCACAGTAACTGGCAATCAACTGCAATAGTTTTTTTTAGGGTGTCGGAATGCAACTTGTCATCTTAAAGTTTTGGCTTGGCATGAAGTTTTCTACAATTAAAAATCTCTAAAGATCCTTAAGACGAGTAAATCAATTTTAAAAAAGCAAATTATGATATCTTGCATTTCTGCTCTTTCCTCTCCATTGTATTCACAGAAAATCTTTTGAACCAGTCAACTACAGGACACAGTTTCCACAAAATGGAAGCATACACAACTTGTCAGACTTTTTATATTCATGAATAAAGAGCATAATTTAAAGTCTATTTCAGCCAAAGGATGATGTTCCAAGAGTAAAATGTGGTAACTCTAGATCACCATTTATGGGAACATGGGTAAACTGGTAGACTCACTTCCCCTTTAAAATGTAATAATTTTTGTACAGAAGGCTGTTCATAACTGCTGTAGCATTTAATCTGACATGTGTCAATGCTTATTTTCATAGGATTAATTAATTTTCAACTGTCTTGTTATAGCCACCCACAATCTTTTCAACACATTTCCCTAATACATGTTCTTAGCTTAGTATATCATAGTATATCAAAAGGCATCAGAAAGCAGAACAAGAGGTTGCATATATCTGAGAAAGCATTCTGTTACTTTTTATTCACTGCTGTTTTACAAGACAAGCTATACAAGTCTAGAGAGAAAGTTATGTTGCTCTTTATTTTCCATTAGCACAGAACTATTGGATGCTTTCTCTCATATTAAATATTGTAAATCATAACAGCATTTACTACACCACAAATAACGGGAAAACCATTTTTCCCCCTAAGGTAACAATGGCTGGAATCCAGAGAGGTATATTTTTGAAATAGAAAAGCTTCTGCATCCACATGGATCCTTTTTTCATTGACAGACCCTTCTTCCACTCTGGAAGTCCTCTACCCTTCAAAGCAAAAGCAAAGCAGCTTCATTTATATACCGCTTCATATTGCGCTATGGGATGTCTAAGTGGTTTACAATTGTAAGCTCATTGCCCCCCCAACAGTTGGGTACTCATTTTAGCGACCTTGGAAGGATGCAGGCCTGAATCTAGCCTGAGCCCTGGCTAGTATTGAACTTGCAACCTTGTGGTCTATGAGTGAGTGGCTGCAGTACAGGCATTTAACCACTGTGCCACCAGGGCTCAACCCTTCAGAGGGACTACCTTCTTAAAAGGAGATCTGGAAAACAATACATGTAAATTTATTACATTAGCAATACGGAGCCAGTATGGTTTATTAGTTTGAGTGCTGGACTAGCACCCTGGGCATGTGTCCCCATTCAGCCATGGATACCCGCTGGATGACCTTAGGCAAGTCATATAGAATCATAGACTTGAAAAAGATCACAAGGGCCATCCAGTCCAATCTCCTGACATGCAGGAATACACCATCAAAGCACTCTCAACAGATGGCCATACAGCCTCCATTTGAAAAACTCCAAAGAAGGAGACTCAATCAGACTTTGAGGTAGCGTATTCCACTGTCAAAACAACTCTTACCATCAGGAAGTTCTTCCTAATATTTAGCTGGAATCTCCTTTTCTCCAATTTGAATCCATTGCTCTGTATACTAGTCTCTTGAGCAGCAGCAGAACACAAGCTTGCTCCATTCTTCAAATATTTAAACATTTCAACATTTATATGAAGCCGCTGGGTGAGATTATCCGGAGTTATGGGGCTGGGTGTTATCAGTACGCTGATGACACCCAGATCTATTTCTCCTTATCTCGATCATCGGCCTCGAATTCCAATGGCATCTCTCCTCTCAATGACTGTCTTAAGGCAGTAATGGGCTGGATGAGGAAAAATGGATTGAGACTGAATCCAGACAAAACGGAAGTGCTCACGGTGGCGGCCCCCTAATCACATGGCTTCCTTGACCCTACCCTGTTAAAGTCATGTGGTGGGTGAGCCAGAAGAGGTAGGCTACAGGCTCCTTATCACCTGGCACTTCCCCACCTTCCTGATGTCACTGTCACTGCTGCTGGAGACTTTCTTGTCCCATAAGACATCTTTGAAAACTGCATAGTTTCTGAAGATGTCTGACAGTGGGTACAAATTTGATTAAACTATTTGTTCTCTCTTGGAGGAATGAATAATTTAACACATCACATCTTTAATTGAATATCACTGTGAAAATGCAAGACTGTAGTTTTGGATTTGAAAAGACCACTTTTCAATCCCTTACTCTGTTTATGAACTCTCCTGGGTTTCATGATTGCCTCTGTCAGAATGTCCTGGCCTAGAGGCTCCTGAAGACAATCCTAGTTTAGCCATTGTTTTATTCTTATGTAAAGATCAGGTCACCCTATTATAATTTACAATTACAGGGAAATAAATGTACCAAACAAGCCACACTTGGTACAGAACTTGAGCCTGTTTTCCTTCCCATATATCTTATACACATTGCTCTGCAGAGTGGTATATCCATTTAGTAAGCACTGGTATAAATTGTAACTACAATAGCAATATTTTAACTATATTCATGTTTTCAATGTGACAAAATATTTTTTTACATTAACAACTCAGCATAATCCCAAACAAAGGCAACATGTGGATCAAAGTCCTTATTTCTAACCATGGATTAGTTGGAGGAAACAGCTGGTTTGAGTGTTATTCTTACAGCTGCTCAGCAGAGAAGAAAGCGAAAGTGACAAAGTACTCACTACTCCTGATATTCAGTCATTAATATGTATAAATAGCAAGTCCATGAATAATGTAAGACAGAGGGAAATTTGTTTGCAATTCTGCTCTTAAAAATCCATCTGATTAGCACTACTCCAATAATTATACAGCCTTGTTCTCAGAGGTCATTCTCCATATCTACATAAATAGTTATGCATGGGAATAACTGTTTTTTTAGGAAGGCAAACAGATGAATTAGAGCTGTTACATATTTAGATAGAAATCCTCTCCCTGCAACTGGCTGATATCTGGAGAGTGTTTCAAATGATGCCTTGGCCCCTAGCCACCAGCAGAGGGAAGTATTGTCAGTGGATGGAGATCCGCTGTGCTGGAAGTCTGCATTCAGGTGCCACTCTTGTTTCTTTTACTAGCGGTTGAAACCAGTAGTGAAACGACTCCTTGAAAGGCTTTCTGAGGGTGGGGTGATGTTGACTTGGCACAGGATCCAAAACTGCTTGGCTCATCTCAGACAGGTCCAATCCAGTCCCTGGCTCTGGCACAGATCATTGCTAATAATTGAGGTGGAATTGAAGTCTGTAGTATGGTACTGAGGAGAGATTCCATTTTGTCCCACTAACCACCATTTTTACCACCACTGACTGCAGAATCTTCTGTGAGCATAATAGAGCATACAACAAAAACCTTCCTCCAAATGATCCAATAGGAAGTCATTTATTTCCAGATATCATATCTCTTCTGGGTTATATCAATGGTTAATATTTTATCATCTTAAGACTTACCCAATGCATTTGATTCAAATCCACCCTTATGACACCATATAAGGTATCATAAAGTAGTATTTTTAATTGGCAATTAATAACACAGGTTAATTTTATTTTCTTCAGCAGATATTGCAAACGTAGCTAAGAAGCATATACAAGGTATCACACTGCAGATATTGGAATATATGTATTTCTAACCTTAGATGAAGTAGGGGGAAAAGCCTTGTTTATATGCCACCAATCCAAATAAAATGCTGCTTCAAGATAAACGCACTGGGGTAAAGAAGTATTTATCTACTTCATAATGTAAATAAATACATGAGTTTTCATCATTATTATCTGTAACAGATAATTATGAAAATTGTGCTGATATAAACGTCCTCCACAGTGATTTTGAAAAATGTAAACATTGTATTGGTGAAATGCACAGTACAATACAGAAATGTAGTGACAGAACCATTTGCATTGCTGTTTCTGTCACTACATTTCTGTATTGACCTTCACCTTGTTACTTTCCTGTAGAATTCTGTTCCTCATTTGTCAAATGGGAATGAGAGCCACTTTTCTTTCAGATTTGAGAGCAAAATACTCAACACGGTAGAGCATATAAAAATTCTATCTGCATCACAAAAACAGTGTGCCATTTTAGATGCCATGCTCTTAAAGCCCAATGCAGTGGCCTCAAAGCAAATGGAAGTGTCTAAATTCCAAGCACATTTCAATGTATTGTACTTGGCTTTCGCCTTTGCATTTGCAAATGATTCCAGAATATGCTTTCTTCTAATCAAGAAGGTGTCTTGACCACTAAACCCAATTGTGGAAAAATTCAATTTAGCATGAGTAGACGGTTTAAAATTTGTTCTAAGGATTACATGAAAGGATAGCATGTTTTCTTTCTACTTTTCCCTGAAGTGGTTACACATTCAATAGATAGCAAGATCATATTATATCATAAAGTGAACTAAGCATGCAACAAGGCGATTGGGAAAGAAATTGCCAAATAGCACATGAGCCATATCAGTGGGTCCAATTTCTCTATTGCTTTAAACCATTGATGTTCCAGACTCTGTTGTATCAGTGGATGTACCCATCATAACCTCACTGCAGCACTAACTGCTGCCTCCTTCTCAGAAGCAGGTTAATATTCAACTATTTTGTCTCTCCTAGTGAGGACAGATAATTTTCAGTTTCCTCTTCAGTTAGAAAATAAATATTTCTAAGCAGTCTTTGCCTGGTATTCATACATCCTGAAGTGTTTTGGGAAATTATTTTGTGCAGAATCACACAGAAAAGTAGGGAGGTTGCACAAAAATACACTGTTTCCAGTGTAGGGGTTTTTTGGTATTAGGTTTTTTGTTTGTGCAATATTGATCTACATTCAAACAGCAATTTTTCATGGGGAAAACATATATAGCAAATGTTACAAACAGAAATCTTGCACAGAAAACACAATCTTGCAAAACAAAATCGTGTGTGTGTGTGTGTGGTGTAAGGTTTCCTTTTTTGCAAAATATATTTTCTGTAAGTTTTTGTTGGGCAGAACAGCCATTTTCTTTGCATGGCAAACAATTTTGCACAAAACCAAAACAAAACACATGTAGCTATGTGGAAATGGTGCTTGTTGTTCAAAACTATATTGCAAAAATGTGTGTGTTTCTGCACCAATTTCTTCAGGTGGTGTGAAAACTGGATGAAACTATGCAAAACTACTGCATCATTCTTCCTGAATGGGATTCTCTAGTGTCAGAACACATTTTCCCCCAGCCAGGATATGAACAATAAAAAGTATCTTTCTAGACTTATCTTCTCCGTTTTCAAGGTAACTCTCTGCACTCCCCCTCTTCAAGACAGTAGTGGCCAGTGCTACTAGTGATGAAAAAAAGACATGGACACAAAAGCTGGAATCATAGAATCACAGAGTAGGGAGAGACCCTGAGGGCCATCAGTCCAAGCTCCTGCCATGCAGGAATGCACAATCAAGGCATCCCCAACAGATGGCTATCCATCCAGCCTCTGATTAAAACCTCCAAAGAAGGAGACTCCACCGCACTCTGAGGGAATATATTCCATTGTTGAACAACTCTTACCATTAGGAAGTTCCTCCTAATGTTTACTTCCTAATAGAATTTGACTATATAAAACGGTGGAGGGGAGGAGGAAATTGATTCACACATCGCTTACCACTGAAAATAAAGGTGTTCTTGCCAGAAGAAAGTGATCTATATGACTGGAATCTCTTGGAAAACCTGAATATGGAAAATGTTTATAAAATGTACTTAAGATGGTATATCACACCAGCTAAAATTTCCAAAATATATAAAAATACAAATAATGTATGCTGGAAATGTAAAGAAAAACCAGGAACATTTTTCCACTGTTGGTGGACATGTAGAAAAGCAAGAAAATATTGGAATTGTATAAAGGAAACAATGAGCAGAATTCTAAATATGAAAGTACAAATAAGCATGCTTGATACAGAAATAGAGAAAAAATATGGGAAATATTCTTCTACATGACCACAACATCAAGAATTCTCTATGTTGAGAAATGGAAACTGTCACTATACCTAGCAAAAAGGAGTGGTTATTCAAACTGTATGATGCCATGGAAATGGACAGACCAACACAAAGTTTAAAACTCAACTCAATAGACAAATTGAATGAGGAGTGGGAACAGATAATGAAATATTTGGAAAGAAGATGGGGTAAAATAGCTAAAATAGATTCTTCCTTCTGATTAGAAATAAAGGATGGGAAAGATACAGGTATTTTAGCAGATTGATTAAGAGAGGGAAGGACTGGATGATCAAAATAGAAGATCAAAAAACACAAGAAACAAGAAAAGATTATAAGAGGAAAGTAACTATACACTTAAAGATAAAGAGGACTACAAAACATAGATAGAGCACGTTAGAATATTACTTAATGTGAAGATGGTATTTAGTGGAAAAGAGGACATGCTTCAAAAAGAAAATATGATTACAGGAAGTCAACAAATCAATCCTAAACTGTTACTCAATGGGAAGGAAGTTAGAATGGGAGCGAAAGTGGAAGGAAGGAAGGACGGAGTAGGTGAAGAAGAAGGTATGAGAATGTGGGAAAGTGAGAGTAAACAGTAGGTGAAGAAAGAATGTGAAGATAGAAGAAAAACAGATAGATTTGGAAGTTGATGGAATTGAAGTGGGTGTGGAGGTAAGGAGTGAAGAAGGAGTACAGTAGAAGGAAGGAATAAGAATAGAAGGACAAGGAAGGGGAACTAATTAGAGAGTAAGTTGTCAAGTGTTAGAGGGAGGTAACAGTCTGAGTAAGAATGTAACATAAGGAGATGGGAATAGAGTAAAATGATACAACAAGGTACAAGAGGGAACAAAACTTTTTGGATAAGCAATGCCATAGTAAATACTATATCCACATTTGCAATGTAAACAATATGAATAGCTATATAGTTCTACCTGTATAAAGATATGTTGAAATATACATGCTACATCTCTGTATAATGTGACAATGGAAGACATGTCATACACAAAGCAATTGAGAAATGCTGTGGTGTTAAAGGATGTGTTTATAATATGTATGATGTGTTATTTTAATTTTTATTTAATTATTATTTTTTTTAAAAAAGAAAACCTGAATATGGTGAAGCCCTAGGAACAAAAACTTCAGGTATGGATTGGAGTATCCATAACATTTCCTAGCCTTTCCATTCACCCCATTTGCACATGATTGTTTTGGGCAGAAAACAGGATTTCCTGTGCAGACAACTACATTTTCTACACAGGAATGGATATTTCTTCATTGAAATATTTTTGTCCATTCACAAAATGAAGTTTCCTGCACAAAAAATGCTGTTTTCTGCACAAAAAAACTCCATACAAAGTTTGTGAGAAAAAATCCTGAACTGTGAAGATCATTTTCAGTCCATTATTCTTCTTGTCAGGATTTCTCAACACTCAAAAAACATGTTTTGGATCATTTTTTTCAAATATTTTTGAATATTCGTTCCATTCCTAGTTCATGTATTTAAGTGTTATGGTCTTAAAGTTCATCTCACTCCTATCTAACAGAGAGAGAGAGAGAGAGAGAGAGAGAGATCCTAGTACTGGTTTAAAGGATTAACAGATTAGTAAATCAATGGCCATTTCCCCTCATCAATAGCCTGTTGGGAGCCACAGGCTGTCTGTAGAAAGAACCAATGCCAAAAAGGGGCTGGAAACATTAGTGAAAGCTGTTGTGATTTGCAACTGTATATCCCATCTTTCTTTCTCCCTGCCTGCTTCAAATTTGGAGGTAATATGAAATTAGGACTACATGACAACTGCAGGTTTCCCATTCGGCATATATTTCTTTACAGTTTACAATGTATACATATCTGTATATTTTAAAAATACTTTTTCTCTCTCCAGAATTTAGAATTAAATTGCAAGCTGGAAGTGTCAGGCTCAACAATCAACTTGCATTTCTGATAATATATTTTCCATAATACAGTCATGATTCTACATTGTGTACTGACTATTGATCACAAAAGTATTTTGCGAATGAGATATTACACAAAACTAATTTACCTTTTTGCATGGTGCTGCCACTATGGTAATTTGCACCCAGGTTTTTTTTGATAATTACTCTATAATCACTGTGCTACTGATCCATGATGAATTGAAATCCACAGTCAGTGTCTCTCAAATGAGTCATTACAAATTTGTATAAATTGCATAGTGAAATGGGCTTCATGGTAAAATTCATAAACCAGATGAAATTTAGAGAAAAACAAATTCATTAGCATGCTATTATAGCTGTTAAATCATATCAACAATGCAAGAGAAAACATTTGTATCCTCTTGGATTCAGCTTCCTGTAAAACACTATTATCTTGTCATAAATTTAGTTCAAAACTAGGGGGGAAATACAAATTTAGTATCATAGTAGGAAGAACAGCACCTTCAGTTATAAAATATAGGATCAAGGTTTTTTTTAACTATATAAAAAAGAACTGGAAAACATATTAGTACTGTTCATGCATCCACTACCAATTGGCAGCCATTTCCCATTTCCTTTATGTATTGTCGCCTTACTCAACAAAGGTAATGCAGCAAAGTACTAATATTTTCATTTCCATGGAAATCGGCAAAGACTCTTTGTTATGGCTGTTACAGAGCAGTGAGGCAGGCCAAAAAAAGAAAAAAAGAGATAGAAAATCATATTAAACTACTAAAATTGCAACCCCAATTTACCACCCAGCAGGATTATTCCAAGTAATGAGAAGCCTTTTGGCCTCAGAGAAACTCAGAGAAATCAGGAATGGGACCCATATCTACCTGTTGTGAAATTTTTTTCCAGGTACTTGAAAGGAGAAATTAGCTTGCATTCACAGTTATCACAATCTATGAACACACAACAGTTATCACAATCTACGATGTCACTGGGGGTTGCCCGGGGGGGAGGGCAGGCGGCTGCACCCTATTAATGTCCTTGGTGTGTTGGCTAGCCCAGGATGTGCTTTTTCTGGCATCTTCAGTTAAATTATTCAGGGTGGCACATTTGTGCCACACTGACAAAAGAGTTGGGGGTCTAGCTAAGCCTTAATATGGCTGGCACCCCTGGCCTTCTTCCTCTTTCAGTTTTTTTGCCCCATCCTCCTGCCTCTACAACAGTGAAATTACATCTGGTTGCTTTGGGGCTGGGTGGGAATTTCTCCCCTTTCCAAGGTTTTTTCTTTCTTTCTGCCTACCCTTCACTGTTTTAGGGGACTTTGAAAATTGGCTCAGGTGGTGGCTTAAATAGGTGGTCACTTTCAGTTTCTGGGGGAGGTATATATTGATGTTGGTGAACACCTGGGGCACCCCCTTTGTGGTGAAGGTTAGGCCTTTGAAACTATTCCTTTAGGCCTTGCAGCTAAATGGGAAAGAAACCTTCCTTGGGGCTGACCTGAGATATACACCCTTACTCAAGTCCTGTGAAGTGAGTGAGGAAATCTTGGGTTGGTGTTCCTGATGTGAGCTGGCCAGGGAACAACCCAACTATGGGTTATCCACGGAGCTCAGGTGTTTTGCCCAGGGGAAGCTGAGGAGGTGGAATTGGGAATAGACCACCTGCCACAGCTGCTTCCACACTAGGTTGCTCCCCCAGTTTTGCAGACCTTGCAGAAATTACATAAACCAGTTAAAGTTAAATAAAGTGGCCCATTTTCTAACCCATTTGTGTGTCTGGTCTCATTATTTGCAAGTAAGTCAGCAAAGGGGGAACGTGATACCACTGCTCCCCAAACATCTGCATTTTGGCAAAAATGAGCTGTGGTGTTTGCCTCCATCCCTTTAAAATGCTGGTGAGATGGTATGTGCAAGGCTCAGTGGGAGAAAAAAGAAAAGGACCCATATTTTTTTAAAAAAATAATTTTATTTTAAAAAATATTTTTTAAATTCTTTTAAAATTTTCTATAAAAACATCACACTTTACCAATTGTTCACTTTAACCATGTGCAACTATGTACATACATTTAGGCTGTGCATATGATATTGTAATTTAAAGGTACAGCTGTTTATGTCACAGCTATTATCATGCCCTCCAAATATGTTTTATGCCCTCCTTGCATTCAGTGATATACAGGAATTATAATTTATAGGTAACATTAGTACAAAAAAAAAAAAAAAAAACATTACTCAGGATTCTGTATGGTGTAGTATGACAGGAGGTCAATGGGGGAGATGTCATGTCCTATGGGATTTGCAGTTTAGGAAGCATATAGATTTTTCATCTATCTTAGGACTTGCAAAACTACAAACACCAGAATTTCATAGGAAGTTGCCATGGCGGTTAATGGAATATAACACTATAGGTATGTAGTGAGATAAAGACATCGGTTTGGTTTCAGGCCTGAATATGGCACTGAAACAGTCAGTCGATCTGACTGATGACCTACTCTGGGGGAAAGAAAGTAGTGCTAACCTGTTGATTTTCCTGGATTTCTCAGCAGCTATTGATGCCATTCATCAGAGTATCTTACTGGACCAGCTCTGTGGGATTGGAGTAGGAGGCAGTGATTCCATTTCAATATACAAGGCTGGTTCCAGAGAGCAGCACTGATGGATTCCTGTTCAATTCCATAGCTATTAATTTGAGGGGTGACATAGAGTTCCATCTTATACCCCATGTTCTTCAATATCTGTATAAAGCCACTGGGTGAGGTCATTGGTGCTTTGGAATTGGGTGTCATCAATATGGCAAACCATTCACACTGCCCAACAAGAGCTGGTAGGGCTGTGAATTAAGTGGTCAATCAATATGATACTTCCTACTAGTCCTGCTTAGGGTTGCTCCGTTCTTAAATTATTGACATAGGTGAAGACTAATCCATGTGAAAGAACTCCTCCTATTCCCTTTAGGTGAATTCCATTTATATTATAGACTGTGGCATTACAAAATATATTTGAGATTATTTACAGAGCATGCATTAAAAATATAATACCCTAGGTAAGACTTGCAGTTATACAGTTTAAAAATATGCTGCTGCTGAGCTTGCGATCCATATTTTAATGGAATATGTAATTAGCCCAACCTTATTTCCTGTTGTTGTTTTTTAACTATTATCTTGCCATTGCTTCAAAATAGACTCAAGGCAAGATGGACTCCAGTGGGATATTGATCAATAAAATTAACTCTTGGGTGATATGTGGCAACATAACACAATGGCCAAGCTCAAATGTCATCCTAAAGAGGAACTGTACAGAGAGCAATTTTTGCTTCGTTACATCCCTTGCAGCAGCAGCATCACTTTCAGGCACATTGGAAGTGATGTCACATCACTGGCAGCCACCATTTTGGAAGTTTTTCAGACATTTTCCCCATGGTGGGACAGTTTCCGGAGGTTTTGGAGTAGTTTGGAAGCCTGTTCGCCAATTTGACCAAAGATAATCCCAAAATTAGCCTGATAATGTTTTAAAATGACTGGGGGAGGGTGTGTGTGTGTGAAGGATTTGGACCTGACAAAAGTGGGGTTCAGGGGCTGGATGAAACCTGTGTGCTACACATTCCATACCCTGGAGCTGCAGCATAGTTTAACATAACATGAGCGAGCCACAGTATGTTCCCTATTCTTCTATGCTTCTGCTCTCACAAAAATCAGAGCAAGAGAATGGAAACTTTCCTTAAGCACTGTTGCAAGTGCTTTTAAATAAAGAGGACCCTTTTCAGACCAATGGAGAATTCTAATTTCAGAAAAGGTCTCAGAGTCTGCACTGCAGTGGAGGGTGAGGCCAAAGGGCAAGATAAAAACAAAAAGTAAATCAACATATTTTAGCCTAAAGGTCTTACTACCAGTAACTAATCCTTAGCAGAGCAATTAATTTATTACTATCCCATCTTTCCAGTGAGGAAGCCAACACAGATTGAAACAGAATACCCTAAAGCTCTAAGAAAATATTAAAGAGCATTTAAAAAAAATGAAATAACCTATCCCATTTAAAATAGCAATGAATTAAAAACAATTTAAAACCACAGAGCATGTAATAAATGAAGGGAAAGTACAGCACCCCAACCTTTTTGAATATGGGAACGGGGTGCGGATACACAAGCCAGGAAATTGCTAAATGCTGTTGTCATGAGGAAAGGGGTATGCCAATCTTGGGAACCCCAGGGAAGCCAAATTCGATCCCAGGACCTAAGGTTCCACAACCACATTCTAAATTAACCAGTTATCTTTAGTAGGGATGTGGATAAGACTTATTAACATTCACCTCCTTGATGAAAAAAGGAGTGTTTCAGCACTTTGCACACACTGCCAAGAAAAGAAGATCATACGTGAGATCCTTCAGGACTTTATCAGCCAAAAATCATTTGTTTAAAAATGCATGTGTTTGTTCTATGTATAAAACATATTTGGAGGGCATAAAATATGCATTTCCTACAAAATACACTGATCCCATATATGTAGGAATTGTACATGTGGTTTCTCTGCAAAGGAACACGTGTTTTAATCTAAATGGTATAACTTTTATGCAAACTGTGTAAAATATACAGAGTTTGAATAAACATATGGGTTCCTGTGCAACAAACAAACAGACAAAACCCTTGCCGTTTTTTTCTAACATTTTCTGTACAAACCCTCCCACCTCCAATATTTCCATACAGAAATCAACATATTTTGCACAAAATATGTTTTTGATACAGGATAATCATTTGCATTTTTGCACAAATGCATTTTCCAACACAAAGTACCAAAGTAGAAATAGTGCTTAGAAACTAGAAGCTCATGTACTCTTGTGAAGTGACAAGATGGGTGGGGTTGCTGAAACAATTTGTTCTTCACTGCAGAAACAAAATAAATATAAATTGATGCTCTGATCTTTTAGCCATAGGGGGGTTGCAGACTGCCAGAAATAGTGTGAATTCAGTCCACTTTTAGGGTTAGGGTTAGAGTTAGGGAACCATGGGAACTGTATTTTATTGTGGCATCAGAGTTGTCTGACAGAGAAGGTTCAATGTCTTAGAAAAATAACAGTTCCCATGATTCCCTAGCACTAACCCTAACCCTAAAAGTGGATTGAATTCACACTATTTCTGGCAGTCTGCAACCCCCCATAGTTTGCCAGTTTAGACCAAATGACACAAGAAATTAAATTAAAATGGAAGTGAATGCTTCTGAACTCTTTCTTCAGGCTCTGCAGCAGCAAGAAAAGGATGGGAGAAGAACATCAGTCCAAGTTTCATTGCAGATCATTCTGGCTAATTCAAATCAATATGGCCAGTTGTGGCCAATGGGAAAAGCAATCACTATAGCTTGCGGAACTTAACACATACTTGTAATATCAAATATCTAATTATTTTAATTTATTCTAAAATTCAACTTACAAATATTGGATTCTGTTTTTTTTTTTTAAAGTATTACAGTATTTAAAGTTCAGCATTGTAAAGGTAACATTTTCCAATACCACAAAATTACTTACATGAAATGGCATGGCGTAGGAGACAGGGAAATCAAAAGTGTCAGACTTTCTGAGGCAATACTAAAGGCATTTAATTTAATAATGGTCTAGGTGGAATAATCAAAATCTAACAACTTTTGAGACACAGTGTGGTATAGTGATTTGAGCATTGGACTATGGCTGGAGAACAGGGTTTGAATCCCTGCTTGGCCATGGAAACCCATTGAGTGACCTTGGGCAAGTCACAGTCTCTCAGCCTCTCTGAACAAATCTTGCCAAGAAAATCCAATGAATCGTTGGCTTGCCATAAGTCAGAAATGACTTGAAGGCATACAACAACAACAACAAGCAACTTTAATATATATAATCCATATTTATTTATTGTAATATAATGAACCTTTCCTGCAGACTACCAACATAGCAAAGAGGATTATTAAAAATGAAACTTATCAGTGGACCTGAAGGTAAGGGTAGATTTTATGTAGCTTTGTAGGCTGTTTTTCACTGGAGTTCCAAACTATCATATAGTTCTTCTCAACTTTTGTAAGCTGCCTGCCTTTCATCACTCACTCCTAATCAGGACTTCTCAAATCAACTGTTAGGCTTCTTTTGCATCACAAGGCTAAGCCAAGCAAGAAAACAGCAGTGCTGAGATGATGGGAAATCTTAATTGCTCACAGTGAAGACAACAAAGGCTACTGAAATGCACAGTTCCATTCAAAGCAAAAAGAAAGAAATTTCACATCTCACATGAATGTCAGACATTCCTTTTTCTAGAGAGGAAAAAGGCAGACAAAGCAACAGCTCCATCACATAGTTGAATATTGTTCCTTGACCATCTTTAAATGGAAACAAAAATGAACATTCCCTGCCACCAAGTGAAAAAACCCACTTCCAAATAAAAGACTATTGATTATAGATACTATTGAGATGAATGTTATAGTTTGAACTGTGATTTATGAAATACCTCAGCATTTTATAAAAGGTGATCTGGCATGAAGCTCTACCAACATACATTTTCATTCTATGGATATCCATATCATAGATAGCTTGGCACAGTATGAGGTATCCCAAGTAGGCTACATTTCTGCTGCTAATGCTTCAGTGCAAAATGATATGGGCAAAAGGCTCAGGCTTGGAGATAGTATGTCTGTGCAGGAGTTCAGTACCTGTCTAGGTACCAAACACCTGAAGGAACTATCCAAAGGTGGGTTAGCATTACCTCTTAAACAAGGATGTAGGCATAATGTTCCCACTTGGAACCCAAAAAAGGGCAACTGAATTTGAGGTAAGAAAAGAAGAGGGGGCACCTTTTACAAGTAGAAGCTGATATTCATCATTTATCAGCTTTTGCTTGCACTGAGAGAGGAACCTCATCCAGAGCAGGAGCCAGGGCTTGGATTCTAAAATAAAATGAGAATCAGATGGCCAGATACACCACGCTATGGGCTCTTAAGGCAGCAGTGATAGAAACCAAGCTGACCCAGTGTCTTCCCTTGGTCTGACCCACTAACTGACAGTGTTAGACTGGAGACTCTGCAGTGGGACTTCTGGAGCCCTTAACCTCAAACACCGCAGCAGGGTTTAGGTCAGGAATCCGTTACTGATGTGGGCACAGAATTGGTAACTGAGAAGCCAGTGGAGAAGAATCTGGGACCAGACTCCATTCCTCAGCTAGCCAAGCCTGACACTCAAAGGCAGACACTTTGTAGCTGGCCAGACTCTACACCACTGAAGCTGAGGCCTCTACTCTTGTATCTCCTAAGCCTGGACCCAGTGCCACTCTTTTCTAGGAGCTCCATGAGCTAGGGAGAGGCAAAGTATGGTCCATGCAGGGCCCAGAAGCCCCAGAGACCTCTGGGACCAATTTTATAACACCATGGCTGTTCTATCACTGGTGTTAGACTAAGGGAAATTTTTCCCAAACCAGAAGTAACTTCTAGTCATTTCCTGGTTGAAAAGAAATATAAAACAGGGCAGAGGGGCTCTAATATATAACAAAATGACCCCTTGATGGG
Organism: Phrynosoma blainvillii; assembly: GCA_026167975.1. Taxonomy (NCBI): domain Eukaryota; kingdom Metazoa; phylum Chordata; class Lepidosauria; order Squamata; family Phrynosomatidae; genus Phrynosoma; species Phrynosoma blainvillii. Next base: position 212,555,241 of record JANUYF010000004.1, on the reverse strand, counting down.
CTTTTCAACCAATGTTTACATTGACATGGAGGAAGGTGCAGCACTTCCAGACTTAGTGGAGTGCATATACCCCCCACTCCAAACTTTCAATAGTTTGCATTTAGTTTACAGAATTCCTGGCCACTGATTACGGCGGGTAAGAATTCTCAGAGCTGAAGTCCAAAATATCTAGAAGACCAAATACTGAAGCTTTCTCTTTTAGGTCTTTCTAATTAGTGGGAGAGGGCAGAATGGAAGGATATACTCCTGGGGCAACAGTTTAGTTCCAGCCATTGATGTTCACTAGGAGCTATCCTTGGTCTGTAAAGTATCATTGTTTGGATGTTATTGGATTTGCTATATGGCCAACACGGCTAACACTAGATGTTTTTTGGATTTCAAGATACCACATTTTAGCCATCACAGGGGAATCCTAAGAGGGAGCCAGTGCACTGGAATCTTGCTATCAGAGGCATCTGCCTCCAACAAAAGTAAATCATTTTCCCCCCTAATATTGGGACTGATTAGCATGCTTTACCTCTACATCACCTAAAGTTTTCCTGATGCAAAACATGAAGACTTCTTGAGAAATTCAGCATTCTCTACCTGCATAGGAACCTGAGGCTTCACAAAGGAAAGAGACATGCTGGATTCCAAGGAAACATTTTCTTTGGATTGCAAATGGACATTAAATTTCCTTGGCTTGAAAAATTTTCCAGTGACCGAATGGTCAAAAGGGGAGGAGCAAGCCTGCAGATAGCCCTCTCCTAACATCTGAACTAGATCAGAAACAGAACATGCACACCCAAGATTAACATCTTCAATTTTTTCCTCTTGTTTGCTTGATGAAGAAGCCAGTCTGACTTTGAAAGCTTGCAACATGTAATTGTTTTGTGCATTTGGTTGGCCCAATAAAGGTATAATTGTTTGGATGTTATTGGATTTCTTACTGTGCTGTGAGCTTTCATGAACAGCTTAAACATGAAAGAGTAGAAACAAATCTGCAGAGCTGCCAAAAAAGCAGAGGAGGCTCTATATCAGAGGCCTGCCCCTTTAAGGTCGTTCATTTCATAAGGAAAGGGTAAAGCCAGTTCTGAGAGCATAAGGCCTTTCCACTCTAATACTTTTGTGTGCACAAATTGTTCACTAGAAGTGCTTCTGAATGCTTCAATCCCCAGTTTGGCTTAACCATGGCTCCCTGAGTAAGCATAAGTCTTTTTCCCCCAGTTTGTCTTCACTTGTTAAACTGGCAACCTATGTGGACCTATGTTTTGCATTATAAATAATGCAACTTATCTCCAATGGGATACAATCGCGTTACGGATTAATAGCTGGTATCATCACATTCAAATCGCCACCACTGCTGCCGGGAAACTGCAACCCGCATGCAGCCTGGGTCCCAGCTGCACTTATCCAGCTGCTTTTCAAAAACAAAAGCTTGCTGTTTTTGAAAAGCTGATGGCTAGGACCTAGGCTGCATGTGGGTTGCAGTTGCCTGGCTTCAGCTGTGTGCTATAGCACTCACTATTAAACTGAAACGCTACTGTATCCCATTGGGATACAGTCACATTATGTTGAATGCGATAGTCTCCGATGTGTATGACAACGAGTGATCCTATTCAAAATCCATGTAAGCATACACATTTCTTGACTTATATAACAAGGATGAAATCATGCATTAGTGTCCTAAAATGGTCAATAAATGTAATAAATACAATATTGAAAAGTTGAAGAAATAGAAAATGGTGCTTTGGTATCACCTGATCTGTAACTGCTTCAACCCCACCAGTCCCCATATGAATTTGAAGAATAGAGAAGCACATGAACATGAAAGAAATGCTAGTTCATCTGTTGTTTATCACATTTTACTGTTCAACCTATTGTTCCTCTGACTGCTCTACTGTGTAGTGTATAGTGGGAAAAATCTATCAGGCATATTGGTTAGATTTAGCTAAGCTATTGATCAAATGTTAGTGCTTTTTTTTAAAAAAAATCTCAAGTTTGCTACACAAATGTCCAAATGCTGAAAATATTAATTGAGTAAAGTTCAGGAAGAAAAAAAATTCTATCAAGGACAGAATTCAGGGAGATATCTAGCTATCTATCTATCTATTTGAAAATTGCATTTAAATTTCTATGATGTTCTGGTAATGACAGCACACACTCTTCAAATGTTTCCATGGAAAAGGATTATAAAAAAAATTCAGAATCCTGGGCCTGGCTTCTTTAAAAGAGCCATATTATCAAAGAAATAAATTATATGCCTTTACCTCTAAATGTCTCAAGTGTAAATGCATTTGTTAGCATTTCTAGTACTAGTTTTTATTTTACTCAGAATCAAGAGGCTGTTATGTATCCTTAGCTTATACGGAGTTATGGGGCTGGGTGTTATCAGTACGCTGATGACACCCAAATCTATTTCTCTGTGTCTCGTTCGTCGGTCTTGAATTCCAATGGCACCTCTTCTCTCAATGAATGTCTTCAAGCGGTAATGGGCTGGATGAGGAAAAACAGATTGAAACTGAATCCAGACAAGACGGAGGTGCTCACGGTAACAGCCCCGAAACCAAGAATTGGGTTGCAACCTCCAGTCCTGGATGGGGTCACACTCTCCTCCAGTGACTGTGTTTGCAGTCTGGGGGTGCTCCTTGGTTTGTCGCTCCTGATGACTAATCAGGTGAATGCGACGGTCAGGAGCGCCTGTTATCAGCTTCGGCTGATACGCCAGCTGCACCCTTTTCTGGAAGTAAGGGATCTCGAGACTGTTGTGCATGCACTGGTAACCTCACATCTCGACTTCTGTAATGCGCTCTACATGGGGCTACCCGTGTGCTTGGTTCGGAAGCTTCAGTTAGTTCAAAATATGGCAGCCAGGCTTATTTCTGGAACATCTAGGAGGGACCACATCACTCCGGTCTTGAGGTCCCTCCACTGGTTGCCTATTAGCTTCCGGGCCCAGTACAAGGTGTTGGTTATTACCTTTAAAGCCCTAAATGGCTTGGGTCCAAGCTATCTCAGGGAACGCCTCCTTCCATATAATCCTCCCCGTGCTCTCCGGTCCTCTGGGAGTAATCTGCTGCAGCCTCAAAAATCTAGGCTTGCGGCGACCTCCCAGAGGGCCTTTTCTGTTGTCGCCCCGAAACTCTGGAACGACCTGCCGGACGAGATCCGTCAGTTGACATCATTACACAGCTTTAAAAAAGCTGTTAAGACGGATCTTTTCCGGCAGGCCTTTCCAAACTGAATATCCCGGCCTTGGGTCCCTTGGGCCTCCTGGTCCCTTGTCTCCTCTGTTCCTCCCGTGGCCCCATCGGTTACTGATGGATGAGGAACTCAGCAGAGGTTGATGGGGACATTGTAAGTTTTTTAATGTTTTAAGGTTATATGTTTTATTGTTAAGTCTAATTTTATCTTGTTGTTATTTTAACTACTTAACATTTAATACTGTTTTAAGGGGGTGGGTAGGTTTTCCTTTGAAATATGTTATTTGGATTTTATTGTAAGCCGCTTGGATTGTAGTCAATAAGCGGGGTATAAATAAATTTTATTATTATTATTATTATTATTATTAGCTATTATATAAATACTATCAAAAGTATTCAAGATTCCCATGGGGTTTATGCTTGTTGGTTTAACATGATAACATGGTAAGTACACAAACATTTCTTGAATCCTTTTAAAAAACCTTCTAAATTTGAGATCCAAACCTTAAAGACATGACATATTTTTATGCATCATTTTTTCCCCTACATAATTCAGTGCAGAGGTTAATAACTGCCAATTTTTAAAACGTCTTAAGGGACAAATCTTCCTCACTTTAAAGAGAATAACGCTGCAATCCTAGTCCCATTTACCTAGAAGCAAACCACATCAAACTCCATGAGACTTGTTTCTGAGTAGAGACAGAACTGAGTAGGACTGTACTATAAATTCCTTTTTTGAGTTTCTGACCTCAAATAGAGAGCAATGTCTGTATTTATAAATGTTAATATTAGCAGAACAAGGTAGCAAGAATACAATGGAACTCTTCCAAAGTAAATAGCTAGTAAAAACAGAAGAAATAAAATTTGATATCAAGCACAAAGTACAGATTGGATTATTTTAAAATTTACAAACACAATATTAGCAATAAAATCTTGGTTTAGGCTAAAAGTTTGTCATTTTCATTTTCATGGAAATTTTATCTTCATGAATACTATCCTCATGAATACTTAGTTGATAAAAAAGAAAATTTGAAGCATTCCAATGCAATGCCTAGAATTGGCCTTTCATGACATTATCATATTTGCTACTTGATTACTAATTGGCTAGGAAATCTATATGATCCATACAAAAGGCATACAAGTTTGTTGTTATTGTTTGTTATTATGTGCCTTTATTGCTTCTGACTTACGTTGACCCTAAAGTAAATCTATCACAAGGTTTTCTTTGCAAGATTTGTTTGAGGGTGGTGGTGGTTGCTTTTGCCTTCCTCTAAGGTAGAAAGAGTATAATTTGAATAAGGTCACCTAGTGGGTTTCTGTGACTGAGTGAGGATTTAAACCCTGGTCTACAGAATCATAGTCAGGCTCTCAAACCACTATATCATACTGGTTCTCTATTACTGTATAAAATTAACCTCTTTTCCATTCTAGCTTGCTGGAATTTGGTGACATTTTCCCCATTATCTGCCTTTCTTCATAGAAACAAAGATGCCACAGAGACAATTCTGATGGTGGACATCTGAATGTGCAATGAGGCTGATGCATCTGTGTCCCCATAAATTATTCACTGCTAAGGATACACCTATCTTGAAGAAAAGAAAACATGGAGAAGTACCTTATGCTAATTTCAATTCAGCTTTAATTGATACAACTGCCACTTACTGTACATCATTGTTATAACTAAAATACATCCTTGGGTAATTTTAGAGGTTAAAACATGAAAATATTCTATAGAAAATTAGGACTTCAACTGTAACTCTGAATGCCCACTGATGCCAACATCAGTTACTGTAACTACAAGTTGAACAGACTGAAGTTCATGAAGCCCAGAGCTATGGAGTATAGACTGTGGGCTAAGATGTTCCTTACTTAAATTTCAGTTCAAACATGAATTCAGTGGATGATCACAAGCAAAGCACAATCTTTCAATCTCAGTCTCTCATCTGTAATATGGCATCAATAATACTGACGTTCAAAAATTCTGATAAGCAGGATGTGACTCAGGGGAATCTATATACATATGGGCCAATATACTACATCACATACATATTTACAAATATGTAACTTCTGACCTGACTCCCCAAACCTATCTTTAACAGCCAGCAGTCACACTGAGCAAAGGAAGTCTGTTCTGCTGTTGATCACGGTTCAGCAGGATGAGATTTCCAGACCCCTTGTTCCAGCAATATCTAGTGTGACAATCAGAGGCATGGCCTTTGTCACAATTCCTTCTCAGCCTGAAAATCACTGTTGGGAGGAGTCTGGAAATCTCATCCTGACAAATATAGTTGACTGTTTTTACTGTTCTTTCAATATAGCTGCCTTTACTTATAGCAAATTGTATTGATCCAAAAGCCCACTAAAAACAAATTATTATAATCATATCTTAGGACACCAAACAAAGAAAAGTCTAAGAAAAACTGCAGTCCAATATTATTACGATTAGTTGTGTTTTTTTAAGGGCTAGCATTTTGTGAAATAAGCACAGCTAGGAATGAAAGCCTGGGGGCTTTTTGCAAGCTACTGGCTGATATACGTGAAAACATGAACATAAACTAAATTTCCCTGGAGAATACATTTGTTCTGTAGAAATGGGGAAAAAAAGCAAGCTCAGTGGTGCTACTGGTTAAAACTTAGCAAAATCTGCCAGAGAGCCACACATTAAATACAATGTATCAGTGAATAAAGAAATCACCTTAACATGTAATGAATACACAAACCAATAAAATACTGTACAAAGAACATTTTCATTCAATTTGTGAAGCAATGTGAACTTTTTAAACACTCACAATGTAAGAACCGTGTAAATTTTGGAGCCTTTTTAGCAATGGCTATGCACCCACCCCACCCAGTAGAGAGGTGATGATGGAAAATACAAGAGGCCCGATGACACCACATGTAAAGGATATCAAGAAAGTCATGCCATTATTTTGTAGCAAACAGATGTTTCTGAAACTGCGCATAATCACAGTGATTCAGACTATATACTGTTGCCACAGCTATGAAGATGATACTGTGTTTTATTCTTATTTACTCTACTATCTAGATCAGGGGTAGGCAACCTTTCCCCTTTAAGGGCTGAGGGACTTCAGCTCTCAGAATCCCAGGAGCTATTGGCCAACATGGGACTATTGGCCAACATGGCTGAGGCTTCTGGGAGCTGAAGTCCTTTGGCCCTTAAAGGGGAAAGGTTGCCTACCCCTGGTATAGAGGTTTCAAAAGTTTTATCCATAAATGTAGTATGTGTTAGGATTTTACACTGGCATGCACTGATACATAGTCATAATATTTGTTTTTGTGTGCCTTCAAGTTGTTTCCAACTTATGGCAACCCTAAGGAGATAATATCACAGAGTGTTCTGGGGCCAAGAGTGTGTGACTCGCCAAAGGTCACCCAGTGGGTCTCCATGGCTGAGGAATAAGACCTTGATCTCCAAAGTAATAGTCCAATGCTCAAACCACTACACCATACTGGCTTTATATGTATATGTATGTTGTTGTATCTATATTGTTATCTATTTCTCTTTCTACTTCTATCTATCTAGATCAATGTTTCCCAAATTTTGGCCCTTCAGGTTTTTGACCTTCATCTTCCAGAAACCACTGCTATCTTAGTTAATAGAGATTCTGGGAGCTGAAGATCAAAACATCTGGAGGACCAAAGTTTTGGAATCATGATCTAGACATTATAGCTATGAATACTTTAGCTACACCAGCCTATAAGATGACCTACTTTATTTTAAGCCAGTGACTAGCAGCTTAACAAGAAGGACTTAATAAATCATACAAAATGTGCCTAATGTTAAGACAGGGCTTTTCAATACTGCCCTCTGAATATATACCAGTGCAACGTATTTACATTCTTCCACTTTAATCCTATGTTGTGCTTAGTCCAAGTAAATGTCAAAGACAGCTAGATCCTATGTAGGAAGCACACATTATGAAGAACGGAACACTGTTTATTTAATATGCTGTTAAATGGCAATTTGAACCGTGCATTGACATTGTATATATAATTATGTACCACAAAATTCTGTGTTCTAATCTCAGAAGATGAAAAATTTTTATTAATGAAAATGTTTATTTTATGCAGCAGTTTATCTTTATAATACACCATAACAATTATTTTTCAAAAGAGAATCAGCAGTACATGTTGGCGCCACCATTACTAGATATGCCATTTCAGATTCATACAGAAGTCTCCAGGACAGAGAAAAGGACAAAGGCAGAATATGATGGGGTAACTAAGATCTTTGGGGGTGGGGGAAAGTGAATTAGAATTCTGGATGTTTTAGTCTAAAATGCTATTTTCCCATAGTCTGGGGAGACCAGGGATTACGTAGAATTTAAGAGCTTCTGAGCCAGCCAATTTTAAGGAAATCTACCTTATATTTATTATTTAATTTATATTCCACTTTCTTCTTGTACAGGGTTCAAGGTGGCTTATCACATATCACATGTACTGACAAACTAATGTGCAGAACAACAATGTAGACCTGTAGTACTTGTCTCATGGAAGATAGCATTGACACTCCATATGCTCTGAGTATCACTGCAGCCACACAAAGCCCCTTAAATGGAAATGTGAATATCAAGCCATATCTTAAGGCAGGGGTAGGCAACCTTTCCCCTTTAAGGGCCGAGGGACTTCAGCTCCCAAAATCCCAGGAGCTATTGGCCAACATGGGACTATTGGCCAACATGGCTGAGGCTTCTGGGAGCTGAAGTCCCTCGGCCCTTAAAGGGGAAAGGTTGCCTACCCCTGTCTTAAGGTTTAAGTTGTTCAGGGCCTTATCGTCTCTGATTATTAAAAATATGTGAGGCTAAGACATAAACTTTGTTCTGAGAAATGATCCAGAGATTATTTTTGTAATGGAAGAAGAAACCTCATCACTCACCCATTTGTTATTTCAAGTGTAACATGACATAGAACCAGGAAACATGTTACACAGCTGACTCAAGAGATAGCCCTAAGCCTAATTTTGGATATTCTAAATAAGCAGCAGGACAAGGCAGACTAGAGTTTGTTTTCTTTCTTTATGCTGTCCACATCATTCTCCCACATGAATAAAGACATGAATGCTGTTTCCACCTATGGGGCACAATAACTTGCTTTCCTTTTCCTCTGCTCTTGCAAGCTCACACTACATTTTCATTCAGTGAAAAAGTTCTGTTTTGCTACTCAAGTTAAAATTAGTTAGAAAATACAGCTACATGATGTAAAGACACTGCTGTCTTATTTCCTTCATCTGCCACTAAAACAGATGTTCAAGACAACATGGTATTTACATTTCACCATCATTATTACCATATCTCAACATTTCTATCACACCTTTCATCCCCAAAGAACTCAAAACATATGATCGGTATACAAACAGATCACTTAATCCAGCACTAAAATGTATCTGTGACAGCTGCTTAACGACATTCAAACTTTCTGCAATGACAGAACATACAGCTGAGTTCCATTTAAAATAATATCACGTATAATGTCTTTCCTTGGCTATAGAAGCTGTTCTTCATCTTGTTTTAAAATGTACCGCTGATAATTTGAAATTCAAGGATGTAGTGTGGCCAAAAATAACATTTTTTCCATTTAAAAAGCACAATAAATAGATAAATAAATAACATGTATATAGAAAAATAATAATAAAATTAAAGCCAAACTTGTATGATGAACCTGCTTACAGCAATCATTTATGGTTATCTAAATTTTACAGGCTGGATTCAAATAAGTTAGTTTCAATTAAATCACATCAAAATTACTAGAACCTTAAGTCACACCTAACAATCCATTTATTTCAATGGGTGCAGTTTCCATAGGGCCTTTACAGATTGCCAGAAATAATGAAGCTTGAAGCCACTTTAACTGTCCTGGCTCAGTGCTAAGTAATCATGGGAACTGTAGGTTATTGTGGCACCAGAGTTCTCTGACAGAGAAGGCTCAATGTCCCAGAAAAAAATACAGTTCCCATGATTCCCTAGCACTGAGCCAGAACAGTTAAAGTGGCCTCAAGCTGCATTATTTCTGGCAGTCTGTAAAGGCCCTTAGTCTGGATTCAGCCTCTAACACCAAGGCCTGAAGCAGGCTGGCCAAATAAAGTGCCTTCTGGGCAATATAGGCGTGTGGCATTCAAACGATGCATGCCTCCAAAGCATGCTTTGGGACCAGCTAACATGGCCTGAAGCCAACCCGAATAGAAGTGGCAAAAATCCATTTGGGACTGTGGTGTCCAGTCACTGTGGTCGCAGAGTAATCACGGCTAGAGTGACCACAGATTGCTCCATTTGGCCCATCTGCTTTGGCTGCAAGTCTAAGCTACTAAACAACACTCTGCTAATAATAAATAATTTTAAAGAGGTTGTTGATAAATGTACTGGTATACTCTGGTGGTGCAGTGGTTAAATGCCAGTACTACAGCCATAAAGTTGTAAGTTTGATCCTAGAGAAGGGCTCCAAGGTCTACTCAGTCTTCCATCCTTTTGTAGGTTGGTAAAATGAGTACCCACTTGTTGGGGGCAATTGGCTTACACATTGTAAACCGCTTAGGGCAGGGGTAGGCAACCTTTCCCCTTTAAGGGCCAAGGGACTTCAGCTCCCAGAAGCCTCAGCCATGTTGGCCAATAGTCCCATGTTGGCCAATAGCTCCTGGGATTCTGGGAGCTGAAGTCCCTCGGCCCTTAAAGGGGAAAGGTTGCCTACCCCTGGCTTAGGGAGTGCTAGTTCATTGATAAGTGGCATAGAAATATACTTGCTATTGCTAATAACTACTGCTATTGCTAATCATGCTAATTCTTCTTGTTATTGTTTGTTTGTTTGTTTGATTGATTGATTGATTGATAGCCTCACAGGCAGAATGCACTATCAAACCACCACTGATATCCAGAATTGTAGTCTAACTCTCAAACCAGTACACCACTCTCCAACTATCCCAATTCAGCAGGAATGATCTTGATTAATCCTCTAACCCACTTTCTGTGCCACTTTTAAAATATTTCTTCTCTTCTCATTTTTCTCCCTTTGCCCTCAGCTTACTTCAGTTGAGATCAAAACGCAAAAGTAGCCTGCAATCAATTTACTCAGGGTGGTGCTGGTGGTGGTAGGGAGAGAAAGAATAGGGAACAGTATCTTGCCCTTTCCAGTATGCTCAGGCAAACACAAACTGCTGCAGCCTCTCTTAGCTTGTATGTTCTTCTTCATTAATAATTTTTGACAGTTTGACAAGCCTTTGGTGTTGCATGGCCACACATGCCCTGATTTTGAACTGTGAAATGTTGGAGAGTATGTATTAATGGATGCAGTGACTCTGTTGATTTCAAGATTGGCAGGTTGGCAGTTCTAGGCCCAGGTGCTGCATGATGGGGTGAGTTCCTGTCACTAGTCCCAGCTTCTGCCAACCTAGCAGTTCGAAAGCATGCAAATGCAAGTAGATAAATAGGTACCACTTCGGTGGGTAGGTAAACAGAGTTCTGTGCAATCATGCTGGCTCTTCAGCTTAGTAACGGAGATAAGCACCACCCCCTATGGTTGGACACAACTTTACAACCTTGTCAATGGGGAATACCTTTTATGTACTAATGGGGCAGAAACATTGTAGCTTACTGTCCCCCTTTCCTGCCACTCCATCCCTCCTATCTTCCTTTGACTACTGAAAAACCACCTCCAAGGGTTAGATATATGAGTTTCCAGAATAGTGATCAATGCAGCAGAGGAGAATGAATTTGAAAGGGGAATCTATGAAAAACTAGAACAGGGGTAGGCAACCTGTCCCCTTTAAGGGCCGAGGGACTTCAGCTCCCAGAATCCCAGGAGCTATTGGCCAACATGGGACTATTACCCAACATGGCTAAGGCTTCTGGGAGCTGAAGTGCCCTCAGCCCTTAAAGGGGACAGGTTGCCTACCCCTGAACTAGAACATCATCCCACATAATAGTACATTAGGTGCCTTGAGCTGAAGGTAGGGTCCCTCTGAATCTATGTCACAGTATTTCCAGCTGCAAACCTGTGAATTTTATGACATGTAATGCACCTGTTACATGCAGATGAATTAGAAACCTAACTCCCATGCATATAGTTAACATCATGAGCGTAGTTGACAGTTCCCTCTCTCCAGGACACACCATGCCCTTAGATAAACAGACATTTCATGTTCTTTTTCAGCAATCTGCACCTATCACTTGGAGAAATAACTGTTTAGGACTATTTAACAATAATATTACTCCTCTTGCTTTGTGGCTATATAGTAATCTATAAGAGAGATTTGAGGTTAGTCCATGTTTTCACAGGCAGTTTTCTACACATCTGTTGTTAGGGAAGCATTTTTTGTTTTGTTTTAACAACACTGCTAATTTGGAAGCAGAGTCTGAATATTTAAATAAGACTTAACTCCTTCTTTCTTTGTCTCTTTGCAAATGGAGCCTTTTATCTTTGGTAGGTACCATAATACTGCTTGTCCCTCTGGGATAATGGGTTTAATGAATCATAAAATGCATGCTTTTATTTATAGTAAAAGGCTGCATTTTCTTGCCTCTTTGAGCTGAGCAAGGTCTGTGGAAAAAAACCACCAAGTAAACAATAAAAAAATGTTTAAAACAAGCCCCTAGATGGCAGGATGGGACTATGCAGCATCACCCTAACATGGTACCATTTCATTGGTAGCAAAGCCAATGTACTCTAAAAATAACATATTTTGAATAGACTAGATGAAGGATTAGTCACAAATAATTAGAATACTGCAACTTGCTATTTGATCCTTGTCATCAAGAGACTGTCTGTAGTGCTGGCGTTTTATTTTTCATCCCTACTGCTCAGGGCTTGTTTATTTGGCCACATGTTGTCCATCAATGCTTTAGACAGTATGACACAAGCTTCACAATGTACTGATCAGCTTGAAAAATTGAAAAAAGATTTTACAACATCTCCTAGAGCAGGGGTAGGCAACCTTTCCCCTTTAAGGGCCGAGGGACTTCAGTTCCCAGAATCCCAGGAGCTATTGGCCAACATGGGACTATTGGCCAACATGGCTGAGGCTTCTGGGAGCTGAAGTCCCTCAGCCCTTAAAGGGGAAAGGTTGCCTACCTCTGTCCTAGAGCTTCCTCTCCTTAAAAATAGTTAAATGTGCTGGCTCCAGCAATTCCTTTCCTACTTTAATTTGAATTCTTCACTTCTCAAATGGTAGGAGGATGCTTCCTTGATGTTCCCAATGATAGATCATCCAAACATCAATCAACATGCTTAGCTTCAGCAGTAGCACTAAGTGCCTAGACTTGATTTTTGCCCTCTTAACCCAGTAACACATCTGTTCAGTAGTAATTTGAAAATCTCCTTTGTTATTCCTCCAACTCCTTGCAATCAAAGGAACTAATTTGCATTGAATCTTCTATACTAATGCCATTGACATGTTTATTAATAGATACTTGTATATTTTTACACACAGATGGACCCCATCCCATTCTTAGAAGATCAGCAAGCAAAGTCCTATTAAATGTGTAAATATATGTTCTTACACATTGACTCATTTTGGCTGTATATGAGTCTATATCCCAGTTTTTGCTGGGACATTCATAGTTTTTAACCCTAAGTGAATGTCCTGGCCTGGGTTTGGAGCCAGTCCTGGCTCCCGCCTCCTCCTTTGTCACTTCCTACTCTTGCCATGCTTTCAGCATGGCTGCAGCAGAAATTAGGGTCGGGGGTGTATTGGGGTGGTGCCTCCACTCCCGCCGCTGCACGGGGCCTCAGCCAGCTATGCAAGGCCCCAAGGAGGCCTCTCCTCTTCGTCCAGTGGTGGAGCCATGTGGGACCTCAGCCAGCTGGCTGGGCCCCAAGATGGGAGGCTGCCGCAGCGAGGCCTATAGAAATGCAAAGTGACACAGGAATTATGCAAGATAAATAGCATAACCTGAAAATGCTAGAATTCTATATTCATGTAGAGAAGAGGGCTTGTAACAACAGTGAACCAACTTGACTTTTGGCTGTGTGTGTTATTTTGATCTGTGGTTAACATTTAGATTTCATGAGATGCTGTAGCTGTCTATAGTAAGCTATATTGTGCTTTAAATAAATAAGACTACACATATTCCTTAGTATCCTTTCTCAAAAACCTTTCTAAATATGTTCTCACAAGAGTTAGTATTATAGTTGCTTTTAGATAAACTACTGCCTTTCTGTAGCGTATGAACATTTTTGCTGTTACCACCCTAGGTACACCTGTGAGGCACAACTATTAGACAAATAGTAGAAAAATACATGCCTGTGGCCCATTTCAAAAACCAAACATTAGGTGTGCATTCCACAAAGAAGTTAGTATTGAAGGTTTAAGACAAAATACAAAATATTCTCCCCCAAATGTTTGAATATCAGGAAACCTTGACAAGGAGAAACTTACATGGTGAGAAACCTCACAGTTTGGGACTAATTATTCATAAAAATGCACATGGCATTTTAGTGCAAAAAATAATTTTCCTCCATAGGAAAAAAACAACCCATGTACATAAAACAGTATTTTCAGCACATGAAATGTTTCTGCACAGCAAATGCTAGGCTATTTGGAAAGAAAAAAATGCAGTTACTCTTTGCACAGACTGAAAATTCTTCCCAGAAAATTATGTTTTCTCTGCAGGAAACTTGTGTTCTGTGCAGAAAATACAGCTTGGCAGGAAAAAAAAAAGAAAAGAAAAAGAAGAAGAAAAGAAAAGAGCACACTAAAAAACCCCACACGTACATACGTGTGTGTGTGCCCAGAATAAGTCCCAAACTGCAACTGATCATCAAATACTGTGCATTTTCTGATGCTCTCTTGCAATAAGGAGGAAAATGGTAAAGTTACTCATTCTTGTATGTGAGAATGAAATTTACATTGATTTATATCCTTAATGCACAAAGAATCACAGAGAAGTTGTTGTTGCTAAGCTTATGGTTTGGAAATCAAACACCTGCCATGCCTCTTTTCTTAATGGGAGCAGTTCTGATGCTGCATTACCTTCATTGCCTTCAGTTCTGAAGTTCATGAAAAAGATATCCTCTTTGTAAATCTTCCATCAGTATTATTAAGGAACACAAATAGACGCCATTAATTAGCAAAGATTATGAGGAATTTTGCCAGAGCTGAGGTGTGTTGCCTTGTACGCTCATAAAATTAGTTGCTTGAGGGTTATAGAAAGGCTTTGTGACAGAATTATGATAAAATCACTGTGTCCTCATACACCAATTGTAACTCTGCAGAGGAATAATGATAGTTGGCCAACAGGGGCTCACTATCCTTATTCAGTATTGGCAGCTTTTCTAATTACTCTTCTCCAACTGCTCAATTATTTGTTGTAACTTCCTAATGTATCACCAGGTTTTTATTTATTCATGCACATTTTAATTAAGAAATCAAAGTCTAATTTTTTTAAAATGGTGAGCGATATTTTCCCATCAGATTCTATTTATTGTAACACTCGATAAAATATGTCAGTGAATTGCTTATTGTCAACTAATTGAATTCTAAAGGATATGATTTGACAACCTACTACAGCTCTCAGAACACACACACCAAAACAAGTATCACACTCCTGTAGGCAGAGCATCTAGCAATCAGAAGACTAGAGTGCACCCACCCTTTAATTCTACATCATATCTTAGTTCACCTAACTGTGCTTCAAATTATAATATACTATTTGCTTAAGAATTCACACTCAAGGCCCTTCCTGAGACAGGAAAGAATGCAAGAGCCAGAAGTATTTGCTGCTTGCCACATGAGCTACCTATACAACTGAGGCACATGATGAGTTTCTGAAATAGGTCACATCTGAAGGGTTACATCTGGAGGAACTTTTAAGAACACATGTCAACAACTGCCTTTCAGAAAGTTGTACCATGAAATATTTTGTTCGTGGATTAGACATTTCATTGACATTTCCAAATGTCCTGTACTACTTCCATTTCTATTGTTCAAGCCAAGGATGAAAATATTTGCCATGGGTCAACTTCTGTGTTCCTTGACCAATCTCTTGTTTCTTATTTAATTCAGTAGTGGTTGATACGTATAGAGGGTGACAGAAAAGCCCTTGGCCAGTTGAATTTGTAAGTCTAGAATTGGCCGTGCCTAGAAAGACTGATATATTTCTCATACCAGACCATGTATGAATCTGCCCTGCAAACTCTTATCTATCTTGGCCTTTTACCCCAGATACAATGTTCTTGAAAGCACACTGCATTGACCCAGTTAGACCCAGACGGTCATGAAACAAACTTAAATTGCATCCTAAATCACTTCAGCCAATTAAAACATGTGAAATTCTTCAGAGAAAAGTTTGAGTCACAGTTCCTCTGAGGAGATCCTGAACCAAGCAGACTCCACTGAGTGTACATTCTTCAGAGAAAAGAATGCCCTCTTCTACACAACATCAATATTTTCCATCATCTTTCTTGACTTACGGTTAAGAAGCAGGCTGGCATTGGTTGTGCCTAGTTTGTTGGCAGCGACACATGTATAGTTGCCGAAATGCTCCTCTGTCACATTGTTGAAATTTAAAAATGATCTTGAACTATAGCTTTTGATAGTAATCCCTTGTTGACCATTGATCAGTCTAAAAGGGGTGAAAGAGAAGATACTCTGTTAGAAGCCACAGGCAAAGTTATTTGGATTGTTGTTGTTTTTTACTTTAGCTGGATGACCACAGTTTCTACCAAAGTAGGAAGGTGTGTGAGTTAATGCAACCAAGGAACAACTGTAACACTACATTATTATTAATTCTCATATTATTATTAATATTCTATCTTGCCAATGACTGTACATTAAGGGCTTTTCATCTGTGTAAACAATTGTAACTTTGCTTGTATTACACAATGACATTGTTACCCCTTGAGACTCCTCTATATCCAATCACAAGCAGTAAGAGAATCTATATACAAGCATGGTTGGTCTGTTGGGGGGATGGTGAGGGAGGAGAAAATAACTGGTAAATGGTAGTGACTTCCATGAACTATATATGAACTGTATGGTACAGTAACATTTTCCTGGACAGAATTAGAACCATGAATTGTCCAAGCAGGTAGTGAAGAGAAAAAAATGGAATGAGGAAATCTCAAGGATAAACAGCCAAGGAAGCATTCAGAATGAGTCAGGGCAGAGGAACACAGAAATATATAGCAAGACCTAGGGCAGAGGTAATAAGGAGAAACTGTTAAACCTAAGCCAGTAGTTTCCTCCTGCTTTCTTTTCTTGGGCAAAGGAAGCAGAGAATAATAAAGCTAAAAGGAGACAGGTAAGCTCAAGAGGATTCAGATGAGCTTGCACTACAAACAAGGCAGGGCTGACACAGTACCCTTCATTATCAAATGACTGGATGCATCTGGAATGGGTTCCATTAATCAAGACTGGAAATTAACAACTCTTTATATGTTCTGTTTCTATGTTACAATAAGTGTTCTGGGGGTCAGAGTGCTACTAAATATGTTGTTTCTGCTCTTGATTTTCATGTATTCAGCTGACCATTTGAACAGAACTTACTGGAAAGAGTAATAGAAAAGCAGATTTTTGAAATAACTAGTAAATTAACACATTAAATATAAAGAATAAACATATATTAGCGTTATATAGCAATGTGGTCTTAGTTGTTCTGCTTAACACTGAAATTGATTCCATGTAGGATGAAAAGAATATTTGAAAATGTTTGAGAAATAGTCAAAAAGCATGTTTTTCTTTAAAGTGTTGAGAAATCCTGACAAGAAAAATCCTGGACAAATGAGAATCTTTGCAGTTTAGGACTTATTCTGCGCAATATTTGTACATGGCTGTTTTGCATGGAAAACATTTTCTGCATAGGAAACAGCTTTTCTGTGCTTTAGTGGATTAAATTCTATGATTTAGGGGGGATGCAGACGGGCGGCCCTGGGCTGCCCTGGGAAGCAGAGGATCGGGGCCGCTGCTAGCACACACAGCAGCCCAATTCTCCTGTTTGCCGCCTCTTAAAAGAGCGGCAAAATGCTGCTCCTATTAGAGGCGGCAAAAGGCCGCCCCAAGTGCTACCATGTGGCTCTTCTCTGGCCCTTCTGGTATAACGCGTCAGGATGCTATGGGCGGAGGATGTCTTGATGCCACACGTCGTGCGTAAGGGCACATGACGTCAGGACGTCTTCAGGGAGGGGTTGGGGTGGCCGGCGTGCGGCTGCCCCTCCCCTTCCCTGCCTCCAACATGCCACAAAGGGCCTGTGTGCAGAGGTCCTTAGTGAACTAAATCATTTTAAACCATTCAAATTTAGTAGAATGGGTGGATCTCTCTCCCCCCCCCCCAGCAGATTCTGTAAATCAAGAAGGCCTAAAAAAAATTAGTAAGGGCCTTTGCAGACTGCCAGAAATAGTGCAAATTGAGTCCATTTTAAGGGTTAGGGTTAGTGCTAGGGAGTCATGGGAATTGTTTTTTTTTTTCTGAGACATTGAGCCTTCTCTGTCAGAGAGCTCTGGTGCCACAATAAAATACAGTTCCCATGATTCCCTAACCCTAAACCTAACCCTTAAAGTGGACTCAATTTGCACTATTTCTGGCAGTCTGCAAAGGCCCTAAGACTAGATGAAATGTACCATGTGGCTGTGTTGCTGGGATGCAGAACCCAGTGAGGAATAGCTGGGAAGAGGTAGAATTGGGAGCCAATTGAAAACAAATGACCTCCTTTCTCCCATCCTCTTATTGTGCTTTCCCTTCCCACTTCTTTCTTCAGTAGGCAACACACATAGAGATGAGGTTGGAGCTATTAGTTTGGGACCCAAAGATTCATTTACCAAACCTTACTATCTACTAATGTCTACTCAGAGGTAAATCCTTTTGAACTCCTTTGTAACCTTCATTGTATTTATTTTATCTTACACAGTGACAAGCCCTTGTATAATTATATGGATATTTTTCTTCACTCCCATCCTACTTATGAGTAAGTTTGGTGAAGGCATGGTTTTAGATAAATATTTTAGCTTCAAAGCAAAGCCCCCCTCCCCCATTCTGCATTTGCCAACCTCTTTCTTCAGTGAATCACACACCTTGAGGGGTTTGGTAAGGTTGGTGCATATATTATATCTACAACCTCTCTTTAAAAGCATCTACTTATGAGTGTCACTGAGATAAATAAGAAAAAAAGTGTCCTACCACTCATCTTTGCAAATAAGGTCAGGAGGAAGCAGAGAGCACACAATGATTCAGTTGTGCAGAAAAAATATTCTACATATGCTCAGAGGGATTCAAAACAATTCTGACTATGAATCTTCACTCGTGATTCACTGACTGATCTTTGTAGTTACCCAATTAATGATACACTTGCACTGTGTCAATGTTCTCTAGCTGAAATTAACACAATATTTTTTTACTAATCTTTAACCGAGGGATGAGAATCATATGGTCCACCAAATGAGGGTGGGTTATAACTCTCAGTATCCCTATTCAGCATAGCCAATGACAGGTATCTGTTTATTAATCTTTAATAAACAAGGCATTACAAAGAGAAGTGAACCATTTGAATGTTGGTGAGGGTGGAAGTGGGCAGAAAAGAGATGAGAGATAGAGATAAATGAGAAAACTTAATTGAACAGGTTGCAAGATGATACCCCATACTGAAGGACACCCTTCCCAACCTGAAAGTTTCTAGAAGTGTGGAAGTCCCACCATCTCCATGCAAAAAATATAGTATGGGCTTCATCTGGGGGAATGCAAATTTTAAAAGAGAAAACAAGACTTTTGAAGGCATCAATCACAAAACAAGGGTTAATGGTGACCCTCTGTGCTATTCCATGTAAATCTCCTGGTTGGCCCTTTTAAGTGACATCTAAAACAATGAAACAATTAGTGATAACATAGCTAATTAAACAAATTCAAGTCTTGGCGGTAATGAATTCACCAGTTTCCAACATTGCACATTATCAAATTATCAAAGTTGAAACATTATCAAATCAGCAAAGCCACTTTCTCCTATGAATGAGCAATGGCTTTTTCAGCCAAAGTGGAACAATATTATCTTTTAAGGTTAAGATTCTGCTTTACTGGCTCCATAAACTTCACATACGCCACTCTCCATGCTTCTATTTGTAGTTTACTTTCATCTGACTGAAAACAGAAAGAGCTTAAGCTGACATGTGTTTGCTTAGAATTGTGCCCACAGAAATACCTAAACTATAAGAGATAATGCAGTACACAAAAAGCTTTGAGTTGAAGCAGAAATGCCAATTCTTTTCCCAGATTAAGAGAGAACCATGACCATGTTAGTTGGGGGTCTGTGAGAGCTGGAGTCCCCCCCCACAAAAAAAGACTTCTCAAGATCTAGCTTAATATAGCAATTAATAACTGAAGGAATAAATTATTATTGGAGGTGGATCTGCCTATTGATGCAGGCAAGATTTCCACATTATACACCAATATCTCCCCATCTATTGTGGATTGACGCAGAAGACACAATCCCCCATACCCTTGTTTCCTCTTGGCATTTCATCTTTGATTTGCATTTGCTGTCTGTGGAAAGGGCTTCTGCTGCATGTGGATGGGTTCTGATCCACTGGAGGATCCCACTAGTAAAATGGGAGCAGATGGTTTTTTGCAGGACCCATGACCATGGAAATTTACATCTAAAGGTTAGGAGACCTTCTGGAATAGTATGGGAAGTGGTATAGGAGGCAGGTAAAGAACAAAAATCTGCTTCATTGCTGTGACTGTCAACAGAAGAAAATACTGGTTCCATTTCATTTTAAATACAGAATATTTCTTCTACTCCACCACTTATTTGTGCCCTGGTTTCATGTTCAGGAGAAGAGTGAATTGTATCAACCTAAACCCAATGCAATGAGTGGGGAGTATAAACACAAAGAGGGTGAGTGCATAATCCACCCATCCTGCTATTATTTCTATTACTCTTCATACTTAGAAGATAATTTTCTAAACTGGATAGCTTCCTGTATGTGTAGACACTCCACTGTCATTCAAAGTGCTGGGAAAATCAACCTACTGGGTTGCTTGGAGAGCCTTCATGCACGAAGAATCCTCTTCAGAAAGCTGTCATGTGAGAAAAGATGAAAATGCATAACGGGGTGGGGTGACTGCACAACCACCAAATTGCATGTTTATTCTACTCAGATTGAATTATATTTAATAAAATGTTAGTAACTCCTATTTCTCAGAATGAAACATTTCTTTGCAAATTTTTTTTGTTGTTGCAAAAAAACGAAAACAAAAAAATTCAAGGAGACAAAGGGATATAAAATGTTGACTGAAGTGCCAATGCAAATGTTTTTTGCTTGTGTTGTTGCTAGTGGTGGCAGGGAAAAAACAAACACACACCACACTGGCCATTCTACTGCTAATGATGCCCCTTCCTTCCAACAAATGAATGGATAATTTTCCCACTTGGAAATATCTATAATAGTTCCCACACCCTCAATTTTACTACTTGTGAAAATTGCTGTTTCCCCTACACCAACACTAAGTATCAATTTCTTCACTGATAAAGGATTGATATGAGAAAGAATGAAACCTCTTGGGGATTATGTGGCCCTCCAGAGGTTCCTGGACTGCAAATCCCAGCAGCCTTAGCCCATGAAAAGGAAAGCAGGAGTTTCAGTCTAACAAACATCTGGAGAACCACATAATTCCAATCCCTTGCATAGAAGAAGTTATACAGAAACAAATGGAAACCACCATGTATTATATAAGAAATTTGTTATCATGACATATGTGACCAGAATCAGATGTTCAGAAAGCATAGTTAAATATGAAAATACTTAGCTATGCTTGATTACTCAGAGCATTGCTTATATTTCATGCTGAAAGCAGAACTCTTGCTTATATAAACAAGTTACCATTTAATTTTGATATATGATGGCAGCATGCCATTAATCTAAGAGAGAGGTACAATTTTTCTTAGCATTCAGCCTCAAAATATATATCTATCATTATTAATGGTATAGCTGCATATTGATGATTTAATATTTTACATTTAATTAATGTTCTTATTTTTGTAATTTAATCACAACACAGTTCTGCATATAAAATAGGTTTTAGAAGAGTCCTATATTCCTAAACCAGTAGACTATATGCTAGTAGTCGTTTTTAAAGTTCTGAAATATAAAATATTGCTGTATCAACCAAAGATGAAAAATGGCACCTTTAAGAATTTTAAAGAACAGCCATTTACATGCTTACAAGAAAGTAAGCCCATTAAATTCAGTGGTGCTTACGCTCAAGGAAATGGGTATAAGGTAGCAGCCATGTGTTTGAATAATTCTTTCCTGTAAAGTCAGCCTCATTTAATCTACTTCTACTAAGTATGTGATTTGTTCTTAGAATTCAACTTCACGTTCATCATTTTCAAGTGTTTCAATGTTGTATGATTAATTTAGACAAAAGGTCAGAAACTCTCAATTTGTTTTCTCTCCCACAGCACACCAACCAATCAAGAAAAATAAATAGACAAAAAAGTTACAGGAGTCTGAATCAATATCAAAATGATAAATGCACAAACACAAAGTACAAGCTATGCAATGATAGCAAGCCATGAGTTCATGAATAATTATGAGGCCAGCACAATCATGAATGTTGAATGGTAATGGTGTTTGATTTGGATCAGTTAAATAATACTTTTCACATTTGTTGCAAAATGTGCTTCTACAGGCCAATGATACATGAATGGCTGGAAAATATTCAAGATTATTGAATCATATTGTCATACAGAATCTCAGGGTGATTCATCCAATAGAACTGATCAACACAATATGTAGAAGAAGCTCAAAGAATCATAGAATCATAGAGTTGGAAGAGACCACAAGGGCCATTCGGTCCAACCCCCTGCCATGCAGGAACTCACAATCAAAGCACCCTGGACAGATGGCTATCCAGGCTCTGTTTAAAAACTTCCAAAGAAGAAGCTGTACGCCTATTGTCTCAATGGAGACTTGGTAGGTCAACATTTATGCTATATTTTGTTGCTTTAGTGGCCACACTCTGCTGGTGGAAAGACCCTGTTCATAGATCTTAGACAAATTTCCTTCCTTCATGTGGTTTCTGTGCTGCCACAATGGGATGCACTCTTTTTCTCTCTTCCCCCCCCCCCCTCAGAATTGTGCTCTGAGAGCAGATATTGAAGGTTTCCTAGGACTACATAGGGAGGAGGGATCTTATTTTATCAGCACAAGGTCCTGTTTTAATCCAGCACAAGGGATCTACTTTAATTCAGACTAACAAATATTTTACTACTCTGACCAAAATCTATAATCTAATGTTATAGTGGGACTGGAGCAGCAGTGTGGCAGAACTTCTTTTCCTTCCTCTCTTTCCTCCTGCCTTTAGAGATGCCTGAAAAGCAGTTTGAGAAGGTTTCCTGATTTAGAAGTTTATTGCACCCCCCAAAAAAACGACTAACCCCTGTCAGGATAGAGTCACTTATGAGATGCAACTGGGAATTATAGCATTAAAAAGCTCACCGATGCCACTGAGCGACTGCATCCCAGCTAAACCCCAGCTCCCCGCTGCATTCAGCTGGCCAATTTGCAAACTCGGGAGCTTCCTGTGTTTGCAAATCAGCCAGCTGAGTGAGGCTGGGAGCCTAGATTTAGGCAAGACATAGTCGCCCGGTAGTATCAGTGGCATCCTGGTTGCATTCCATAAGCAACTCTATCCTGGTAGGGGTAAGTAGCTTTTTTTGGGGGGGGGGGTTTGCAATAAACTCGTTAGTGGAGCTGGTTTTTGGGTGCATAAGAAGTGGGGTGGGAATCATGAATGCTCCCTCCTGCTTTCCCTGGATTCTGCTATCCCACCAATGGACCATCTACCTCTATACTCTAAAATTGTTCTCCTTCTGCATATCTGCAAGAATGTTCCTGCTACATGACCAAGTACAATATACTCACAGACGTTTATCTCAAGATTAAACTATAAAAAATTCCAAGCCTTTAATTATACTTGATCAATTCATCCCAGCCTCTCAATTAAAAATGGATGTGTTCTTGAATAGACCATCTATGAGAAAGTACTAACAGTAAAATGAAAGCAAAAGAAATATCATGGGTAGAACACACCTCATGATCCATACATTTCCCTGCTCCCCATCCCTTTTTTTGAAATTCAAAATGCAGTGGGAAAATGTACAGATCTTAAGCTGCTCATGTACATATTCCTTATTTGCATTGAAGTATTGCCATGCTGCATCTCTCACTCCAGAGATGATGGATAAGACCAAACTAGAGGACAGTATGCATCAGCTTCCAGCCCCATATAATATATTCAGCTAATATCTGAATATATTAATAATATTATAATATATTAGGCCATTATAATAATTTTAGTCTGTCATATGCTATTAGAAATGTACAATCCCTTTTTTCATATATGATAGAAGCCTCATTTGCAAGAACATCACTTTGGATTTCTGATAAATGATGTGCTGTGGAAATTACAAATGCAAAACTAAGTTTATGTTGAATATTTAAGATGCAAGGTATCGTCTTTGTTTTGTTAATACAGTGGGCTCCTGGTATCCACTGTGATTTGGTTCCAAGATTCCCTATGGATACCAAAATTGGTGGATGCTCAAGTTCCATTAAATACAGTTTTGTTCCTTATATAAAATAGTAAAATCAAGGTTTGCTTTTTTGAATTTATATATTTTAAAAATATTTTCAAGCAGTGGATGGTTGAATCCATGGATACAGAATCCACAAGTTACAAAGTTCCGACTGTATTAACAGCATCAAAAGATATCCATTTACTACTGCAGCATTTTGTACTGCAGTAAAATGAAGAATTAAGTTTGGAAAACTCCACAGACATCTCATAAATTATATTTGATGTGGTATAAGTGGATATAGCAAAACCACCTCTGAGTATTCCTTGCCTTGAAACCCTAAAAAAATTCATGGACATATGTCGTCAGGTGTGCGCACACACACAAACACACACAACTGGCTGACAACAGTACAGCTCAGCACAGCACAGCAGATGACTGATTCCATCCTCTGATGATGACACAAACAACCACAAACCAAATTCTTATTAAAGTGTTTGTGTGTGTGTGTGTGTGTGTGTTTTGTTTTTAATAATTTGTTGCTCTAATAATATGCAGACCTCAGAGCAATGCAGCCATGTGTAAGAATTAAAGCAAGCTTCCTATGTAAAGTTACCTTCTTTCTCCTTTGTACCATTCAAAAGCTGGGGAAGGAACACCTGCACTTTCGCATCTTATGAATCCAGGCCCCCCAAGCGTCACTCCACTGGATTTTATTTCCTGAATTGTTGGGGAAACTGTAAGGAAACAAAAATATTTGTTATTGAAAATTAAAGCTATGTAAAACAGGCTGCTCAAATTTATGTTTCTTTGCTCAAATAGCCAGAATTATTCAAAAAAATTTAAATAAAAACAGTAGTAATCCTGCACATCTGCCGTTTAATGCTTCTCTCTATTCAAAACACTTTGCATATATTCTCTCGTTGCTCTCTTTATAAAATGGGTGGGAACTCTTTAAATCTCCAGATGTTTAAGACATTAACTCCCCACATGTCTTACCTGGGTGAGGTTGATGGCTCCTAGATGGCAAAACCCTGTCTTACAACAATACTGTAAGGTGTATCAGTATTAATACATTCATATTGAAAAGAAGGGAAGCTTAGACAGCATAAAAATTCTAATGTAGGCCCTCATATAGAAAGCCAACTAAACAATGTGGAGAAAAATGCTGCTATTAAAGGTAAAAGCACTGGAACTCAAGGGATTTAGCAGTGCCATCCTTTTACCCATACCTTGGATCAAATATTGGCCAGATCGAAGACTGAAGTCAAGAAATCAGAAAAAGACAAGGAATGGGAAAGGCAGCTATGAAAAAACTAAACAAGATCTTAAAATGCAAAGATAGACAACTGAACACGAAAGTTAGAATCATTCAAGCCATTATATTCTCCATCACCATGTACAGATGTGAGAACTGGACAGTGAAGAAAGCAGATAGGAAGGACATTAATTCATCTGACATGGGGTGCTGGAGACAAGTGCTGAGAATACCATGGACAGCTAAAAAGACAAACAAATGAACAAATGAAGCATGAACTCTCCTTGGAAGTCACGATGATTAAACTGAGGCTGTTGTACTTTGGCCTCATCATGAGAAGCCATAAGTCAATAGAAAAGACAATAAAGCATTAGGAAAGATAGAAGGTAGTAGAAACAGAGGAAGACCACATGCCAGATGGCTAGACTCAATCAGGCAAGTCACAGGCCTGAGCCTGCAGGACCTAACAGAGCAGTGGAAGACAGGGGGGCTTGGAGATGTCTCATTCACTGGGTTGTCATGAGTTGCAACTTGAAAGCAATCAACAACAATCCTTTCACCACAATGGTGGGCATTTGTGCTCCTCTAGATGTTTTTTGGACTGAAGTTCCCATAATCCATCACCATTGCTTATGTGGATTAGGGCTGAATGGAATTGTAGGCCAAGAACATCTGAGACTCAAAAGTGCCCATCCTGTTTTACCAGATATACAAGTGACTTTAATATGCACTGACTACCAACACTACTGAAAACATGGGTTCATGGGAAATGCTACTTATAACTGTAGGATAAGGCACTCAACAATATCAGTATCTAAAGAAATGCAGTGTAACTGTATCCTATCTAACTATCCAACATCAGATGCTGATTTCGATGCTGCTTTAGCCACTGGTGTGTTATGCAAGCTAAAATGGATCCATAGCATTGAAGTATTATTAAAAATGTGATATGGTTCCTTTATAAGCTCTAGAGAATGACAGATAGAAAAAAGCTGATATTGGGGTTTTTTTTCCAAATCTGCTTTCTCATGACATTACATAACACAAAGTAGTTATTTTTCATTGTGTAGCAGCTACAGAAATATATGAACTTATCTCAAACCATGAGATTGTTGTTCTATCTAACTCTGTATTGTTTACAATGGATGACAATGCTTCTCCATAGTTTCAGATAGTTCTATCAAAAGATGCTGGCTATTGAAACTAGGACCTTTTGAACACAAAGTAATTTACAATTGAGCTGAAGCCTTAAAATGACTGAACTAGATAAGTAACAGAAATTACTATATTCATTTACTTGCAGGCAATAGACAAAACTTGTTCTCATTATTTTTAAAGTCCATTTAGGAACATACATTTCACAAGGGGAGTGCTGGGAATCATGCAGCCCTCTAGATGTATTGGACTGCAAAGTCCACCAGCCATAGCTAATACAGGCAATGGTAAGGAATGCTAGATGTTGCAGTTCAACAGCATCTGGAGACCCCAGAGATTCTTAGGTCTGCCTTATGAGTATTAGCAGACATGAAATGATGGGGGCAGGGGAGCAAAACTTGTTTCTAAATGTTTCTAATTTTTTGTGAAAAATAATTTATGTGCACTGCAAAATACTATATGAGCAGGACTCAACTGATAAATAAAATTCATGTTTGAAGCTACATTTTAGTTGATCTAATGTTGCTACAGATGTGTGAACTTATGACTCATCATAATTTCCATTCTTTCATAATGAAATTCATCTTTCTGCTTGTTATGTAAAGAGGCGATAATCTTTTATTACTCCAACTGTAGCCAAAGAAGGAAACCAGTCAGTTTTGTCATACTTTTTATGGGTTTATTTTTACAGCACCAAATAAATTATCTGCAAACACTTGAAGAATGTGTAAACAGGAAGAAGATGATCATCCAAACAAGCCTTTGAACAATTATGAACTAGCATTCAATATTTTTTTTACAGTAGCCTGAAAATAATCAGTGATTACTTGTGGGTGGATGCAGGCAGAGTTTAATCAAGTGGAACTTCATTGACGAGTGTTAAAAGAACTGATATCTTGATTTCTGTAAGTCCTTTGACAAGGCCCCCATGATATCCTTGCCCCCCCCAAAAAAACAAGTTTAGTAAAATGCGGGCTAGATGATGCTACTGTCAGATTGATTTGTATTTACTTGAATCACCACACCCAAGGAGTACTCACCAGTGGCTCTTCTTCATCCGAGAAATAAGTGACTAGTGGGGTGCCACAGGGTTCAGTCCTGGGTCTAGTGCTATTCAACATCTTTATTGACTTGGATGATTATCAACATCTTTATTGACTTGGATGATTATCAAATGATTATCATGCATGATTATCAAATGTGCAGATTACACCAAATTAGGAGGAGTAGCCAATGCCCTAGAAGACAGGCTGAGAATTCAAACTGAACTTAACAGATTAGAGAGTTGGGCCAAAACTAACAACATTTATTTTGACAGGGAAAAATGAAAAGAACTACACTTAGGCAGAAAAATATGAAATGCACAGATATAGGAGGGCTTGACAACAGTACATGTGAAAGGGATCTAGGAGTCTTAGTAGACCACAAGCTAAACATGAGCAAATAGTGTGATGCAGCATCTAAAAAAGCCAATATGATCCTGGGTTGCATCAATATGAGAGTAGTGTCTAGATTGAAGGTAGTAATAGTGCTACTGTATTCTGCTTTGGTTAGACGTCACCTAGAATACTGGATACAGGGCACTATAATTCAAGAGGGATAGTGACAAGCTGGAGCATGTCTAGAGGAGAACAGCCAAAATTGTGAAAGGTCTGAAAACCATGCCCTATGAGGAGCAGCTTAGGGAGCTGGGTATGTTTAGCCTGGAGAAGAAAAGGTTGAGGGGTGACATGATAACTGTGTTTGAATATTTGAAGGGATGTCATATTAAGGGTGAAGCAAGTTTGTTTACTGCTGTTCCAGAGTCTAAGACATGGAGCAATGGATTCAAATTAAAGGAAAAGAGATTCCACCTAAACATTAAGAAGAATTTCCTGTCAGTAAGAGATTTTTGACAGTGGAATATGCTGCCTCAGAGTGTAATAGTCTCTTCCTCTTTGGAGATTTTTAAATAGTCTGGATGGCCATCTATCAAGAGTGCTTTGATTGTGTATCCTGCATGGTAAGGGGTTGGAATGGAAGGCCCTTGCAGTCTCTTCCAACTCTAGGATTCTACGTAGAGCATCAGTGCAGTGTTGTGATTTGAGTACTGGACTACGAATATGAGAGGTCAGGGTTCACATCTCTACTCGGCCATGAAGGTCTACTGAGGGGGGTTGCAGACTGCCAGAAATAGTGCAAATTGAGTCCACTTTTAGGGTTAGGGTTAGTACTAGGGAATCATGGGAAATGCTTTTTTTTCTGAGACATTGAGCCTTCTCTGTCAGAGAGCTCTGGTGCCACAATAAAATACAGTTCCCATGATTCCCTAACCCTAACCCTTAAAGTGGACTCAATTTGCACTATTTCTGGCAGTCTGCAACCCCCCGAGTGATTCTGGGCAAGGCAAATTCTCGCAGGCTTACAGAAAGGCAATGGCAAGCTTCCTTGGAATAAATCTTGCCCAGAAAACACTATAATAAGGTCTCTGCAAGTTGGACTTGAAGACATGTAACATAAAATACAACATTGCACAGTATGAACATCACCAAATGACTGGATGCTGAGAGACATTTCATCTCCTGGAAAACATGTAGAGCATGTTTTGTTCAACAGAATAATCTGGGACAATCAAAAACCTATTTCAATACAGATATTTGGAAAACTAAGTGTCTTGTTTACAATTCAAGTATGTTGTCTAGTTATGTGGGATAAAGGGTCAGTGTGGTACAGTAGTTAGAATGTCAGACTGGGACAGTCTTATTCACCCATGAAATTCCATGAATGTCCTTGGCTAGCTATCATCTCTAAACCCTAGCCTTTTCAAGAAGTTATTAAAACAGATGATTAGAACTTTTTGTTGTGAGGATAAAAGAGAACGATGTTGGAATTTGGAGCAGCCAAGTTCTAGACTCCATGGGCCCATAAAACTGACTTAGTGCACCCTGAGCCAGTCATTCTGTGATTTATACTTGTCTTCAAATCTCTCAGGAATTAGAAAGTCACCACAGGCTCTGCTCTTCTCCATTATCAAACCACATATCTTCTTGAGAAAACAAGATGTCTTAGGGCCTCGGCAGACGACTAAAAGAGTGGTCTGCGAGACCCAGAAGAGGAGGAGCCACCGCACGAGTGGCGCTCCTTTCTCTTCCTGAGGTCGCCCTGGGAGCTGCCGGCCCTCCGCACGGCCGACGCTTCCGGGGCAACCTCCCGCCGCAGCAACTGCATGCGCTGTGGCGGAAAAGGCAGGGAAAGTGTGCCCTACGCGTTTAGGGCACACTTTCCCTGTCTTGTGGAAGGAGCGCTAATTTTGCGCTCCTTCCAGGGACGCCGCAGGAGCGCCGCGGTCTGACTGCCGAGGTCCCGCGGCGCTCCGGACCAGGGCGTCCCCGACACCCTGGTCTGCATCCCCCCTTAGTTTCTCAGTCCACAGGAAAGGGAGACTGTTGATTACTGCATCTACTATAAAATAAATACAACAAAACAAAATTTCTCCTCATTTGAATTAATCATGCCTTCTCAACATCTATAGCATTTTAAAGAAATGGAAATCCAATAGCTAAACTGTATTATAGTTATGTCTATAGTGCTAAGTTGTAAAATAGCTAATTTGTTTCTAAAAGAAAATGATGGCCCTGGCTAGTTTTTTAAAAGGTAAAAAGGTAAAAAAGAGAATAAATTGTCATTTATTCTGACATTACTCCTAGCCCTTGAAAAATTCTGGTTTACCCACAGCTTGATGTTTCAACCTCCCTCTCTACTTAAAAACAGAAAAAGAAATAAAAAAGGAGGGAGGAAGGGAGGAGAGAGGGAGAGAGATCTTGAACTTTAAGTTCAGTCCTATTTATAACCATGAATTGATGGACTTTGATTTTGGAAATCTTCCTAGGGTTGTAACATATATTTCACTTGGAGTTTATACTGAGGCTATGGCCTAGCACCTTTGTATCTTGACCAATGTATATGACTTGCAAAACATATCATGGCTTGTCCTAGACTTTTTAAATGCTGTAGTGTCTGATGGGATAAATCTGATTTCAAACTGTACACTGGATTTCACTATCATTCTGAAAAGTTCATGTAGTTTATAAATAACAGATCTATTTTGGAAATGTGGTAGAAATTACTAGGATTTTATGATGCAGAACTATTTGCAGGTTGGGAAGAGCTAATGTTGACTATTTACTTTAATGGCGAGTCATCAAAGACTCATATGCTAAATTATTTTAGGAGTATAGCTAAATTTCTGGGTAGATTAATGGTAATGTATCAGGCTAGCAATCTAGGATCCCTGCTGCTTCCACTGGTTTAGAAGAGTTGGAATGATTCTAGATGAAATTGCACCTGAGAATATATGCTGCTTTGTGGTTATTTTTGCTTGTTTCCAAAAAGAATGAAAAGAAGGAAGGAAGGAAGGAAGGAAGGAAGGAAGGAAGGAAAAAGTAAAAATGCTAGCTGAGTTCTGACATGTTTCCCCCCCCCCCCTTAGTTTCAACAAGTAGTTCTTTGATGAATAGTAAAAACAATGAAGTTGTGCTACTCTCCTTATGCTGAAGTTAAGATTCTCAACTTCTTTATGGCAGCAGAGCTCCTGTTCCTTCTAAATAAACAAATAAATGAAACCGCTATGAGAAGCAGGAAAACAGCAGGTGGCAGTTTTCTTACTACTCCACATGCTAAATTTCTGGTCATAATGCAGTAATGCTAGCAGCAAGAGTCATACAACAAACTTGGGGAACAATACTCACTGCAATAAAGAGTCATTCTGAAAGCAGCAACATTTAAGCAGCATACTAGATTTACAGGGCAACAGGTGGTCATCTGACATTTATTTTTTTTTCCTTACAGATGAGGTCCAAGTAGAGTTGCTGAGTTAAAGGGATATTTGCTTCAAAGTTTCAGGATGGAATAGGGAGAAAGGATTCCCCAAACTCTAGCCCTAGCATTTTTGAATGTCAGTAGCAATGCTGTTTTCTTTTTCACATTGGTTTCCTCTCAAGATGTTCCTTGTACATAGATTCCAGACTGAGACTTGAAATCATTATTTCTTGCACCCATGCATATTTTTCATGTCTCCCCAAATCAAAGTGATTTTTTTTTTAAGGCAAGTATTGCTAGAAACCTATTGGGCAGTTGCAAATGTGTAACCGAGAGTTATGCATTCACAACTATTTTGTGTTCACAATCCCTATGCAGTCCCTACTTTGGGGGCTATGTAGAGAGAGTGGAAGTTCCTTCAATCTCCACTTACCTAGAGTGGATGCTGTGATGGATGGGGAGGGTCTGTTCCTGTTATCAGAAAGTAGATGGCTGACAATTCTACCTTCTCCCAGTATGAGCAATCTCTGGCACAATGGGGCATTGGGACAGGGGTCTTTCTACTGCTTGTCACACTGTAGATCATTCAGGGAGATCTGAATGGGACTGCTTCCAAATTGACAGGGGATGAGACTCCCATTGATTTCAGTGTCTGCTTGCTCATAAGTGGGAATTGGCGAGACTGGGATGGAATTCATTGGACAGCACAGTAACTACAGTGTCTACACATACATAAATCCCCATTATTACCTGCCCCTCACTCCAGTGGTCTATATGTAGGAATAAAGAATTGATGGAAGAGAATGCCATTGCAATGTCTACTTATTTATTTAATTTATTGAAAGTGTTGTTGTATCATAAATTACAGGTCTATTTTCAAAATGTAGTAGAAATTATTAGGATTTCATGAACTGTTATTTCTGTATTGTCTCCCAGCCCACAATTAACAAATTACTGCTCCCAAAGCAATTAACAAATAAAAACCAATTAAAATAATACAAAGATAAAAACATTTTTAAAACCACATTAAATGATTCTTTAAAAACTCCTAAAAGCAGTGTAAAAACAATCCTCAAGTACATCTTTTGAAACAGTTAAAACAGTTATTTCAAATATTGAATACTATGTGGAACAGTACTGTTTTCACTTGCGAAAACACTGTCTGATATGTCACCAGACATATCAGAGCAACCCCATGAACATCATTCTGAAGTTCTAAAACAGATTTGAATAAGCACATTTTTATTGCTGAATTAGAGCAAGAAATTGTGCTCCCTACCCATTCAAATCAAGGTACATACTACCCAAATCCAGGCAGGGAATTCTGGCACATGAGGCAAAAAATCCCCAAAGTACTTCTCCCCACTCCTTGCATTAAAAGTGGAATAGCCTCCAGCTTACTCCAAATCTAATTCTGGAGAAGCCATCTCAATGTGCCTAACAGCATGGCCAGCTCTGTTGTTTGGGAAGTGTGACATACAACTCACAAAGATATAGCTGTGTTAGTCTGTAGAATCAGTACATAGAGAAATCTTGTAGCACCTTTGAAGTAGACTGAAGTTTACTTCAACTCATGCTGACAATTTCTTTCTTTCAGTTAGGGCCTTTACAGATGGCCCATTTCGGGCGGCTCTGGACCGCCCCTGCTAGTGGTGGATCGGGGCCGTGGCCCTGATCCTCCTTTTTGCCACCCCCCAAAGAGCTGAAAATGCCGCTCCTTTTAGGGGTGGCAAAAGGCTGCCCTAAGAGCCGGTGCCATAGCTCTTCTGTGTCCTTTTGGCACAGTGTGTCTACATGCTGCTCCGGGAGGATGTCCTGATGCCACGTGCCGTGCAAACGGGCACATGCAAGTGCAAACGGCCGGCGTGTGGCTGCCCCGTCTCAACTCCACCCCCAGGCTGGCCCTTTGGGCCAGTCTGCAAAGCCCTGAAGTCTCAAAGATGCTACAAGATCTCCTATAACAATAAATGCATGCATGTTAATCATGAAAGCAGATGAATAATACAGTTTAAAAATGGGGAGGGGGGAGAGAATCAGATATAGCTGTCAATTATCCAGCAGGCTGAGTACATTGAAAAATATTGTATACTTTTCTCTAATCATACATGGAGATTTGTTCACAGCCCTGGGAAGAACAGTGCATTCCCCAAAGCTATGCTGGATCAACAAATGTTTGTTTCTGGGATGGAACAATAAATGATGTCTCCTACACATCAAAATCAAGGTGCATAGTACCTCCATCCAGGTTCCAGCCATGCTGGAGGAGGATTCTTTGTGCTTTCACAAGTTCTGAAACAGTGGTTTAATTTGGAATGATGATAGATTATTTCTCTTCAGCACCATTTTTCCTTGCTTCTGACTTCCTACACCTAATTGAATTTTCCAAATTTAAATGGGCTGCTGGAGTACTATGGCACACATTTGTATGCTATGTGTAGTTTAGAATTCAGAAGCATTGACAGCACACCATGAAAAGCTCTAAAAACTATTTGGATCCACTCCGAGAGCAAGGCCATTATACTATTATTGTTAAAATATATCTGCTCTGAGCCAGGAGGAATCAGACCTTTAAATATGCTGGCAAAAGATGATTTAAATTCTACTAAATCCAAGTAGCAATTATAATCCTTCTAATGCTCTTGGCAAATTTCCTGTGAGACCATTAGAAATGTTCTAATTGATATTAATATTCTTCTCTGGAAACAAATAAAGAAAGTAATACTACATCATTTTAAACATTTTATTTTTTAACCATATAATCAGACATCTTTCAAGCTCACTTTTTACTATTGTTAATTATCAGAACTACAGCAACATTCAGTAATATCTGGTGTGAGATGCAATATTTTTATTTGGGTTTTACTAACAGAACTTCATCAGCACCAGAAAGTCATACCACAGTACTACAATCTCTTTTTAACAATACTCAAATCACAACATTAATCAAGTATAGATTTTTAAAACTGAGTGATCTGATGTTTTAAAAAAGTATGAAAAGCTATTTAAAAAACCCAAAAGAAGAATGAGAGGAAATAGACAGTTTTAAATATAAAATATAAATTGATTCTGAAGAACAGAAGGAAATGTGATGAAACTGGGTGTTTCAAATCTGGACACCCAAATCTATTTCTCCATGTCTCTTTCGTCGGCCTTGAATTCCAATGGCATCTCTTCTCTCAATGAATGTCTTCAGGCGGTAATGGGCTGGATGAGGAAAAACAGATTGAAACTGAATCCAGACAAGACGGAGGTGCTCACGGTAGCGTCCCTGAAACCAAGAATTGGGTTGCAACCTCCAGTCCTGGATGGGGTCACACTCTCCTCCAGTGACTGTGTTCGCAGTCTGGGGGTGCTCCTTGACTCGTCGCTCCTGATGACAAATCAGGTAAATGCGACGGTCAGGAGCGCCTGTTATCAGCTTCGGCTGATACGCCAGCTGCGCCCTTTTCTGGAAGTAAGGGATCTCGAGACTGTGGTGCGCGCATTGGTAACCTCGCGCCTCGACTTCTGCAATGCACTCTACATGGGGCTACCCTTGTGCCTGGTTCGGAAACTTCAATTGGTACAGAATATGGCGGCCAGACTGATATCAGGAACATCTCGGAGGGACCACATTACTCCGGTTCTGAGGTCCCTCCACTGGCTGCCCATTAGTTTCCGGACCCAGTACAAGGTGTTGGTAATTACCTTTAAAGCCCTAAATGGCTTGGGTCCAAACTATCTCAGGGACTGCCTGCTCCCATATAATCCTCCCCGCGCTCTTCAGTCCTCCGGGAGGAATTTGCTACAGCCTCAGAAATCGAGGCTTGTGGCTACCTCCCGGAGTGCTTTTTCAATCGTCGGCCCTAGGCTCTGGAATGGCCTGCCGGACGAGATCCGTCTATTAACATCCTTAGATAGCTTTAAAAAGGCGATCAAGACGAATCTCTTCCGGCAGGCCTTTCCAGATTAGTTAGTTATCCCACCTCGGACATTAATAGCCGCACACGGATGTTCCTCAACGTGGCCCCATCGACAGATGGAGAGGACCATTAGTCAGGCTTATTGGTTAATTTGTATTGGGTTTTTAAATCAAAATGGAATGATGTTTTAATTAGTTATGATTTAATACTGTTTTAAGGGAGGTGGGTGTTTGTATTATATGTTTATTGGATTGTTATCTTAAACTTGTTAGCCGCCCGGATTGGACTACCATTGGGCGGGATACAAATAAATATTATTATTATTATTATTATTATTAAACAAAGAATCAGACAAATATAGAGTTTGAGATCATAATTCTGCCACCTCCAACAGCTATTCAAGTTTTTGTTAGGATCACAGACTATCTTGTAGGATTTCAAGTGGTGTGAATCCATTTGGGGTTATGGTGCTTGGGAGGTGAACCCTGCTTCTGTGACATTTGCCAAAATGAAATCATGTCCATCTCTCAAAACAGACATTTTATCCTGGAAAGGTTAACAAATCCACAAGGTTCTTGTATGCTGGTCAGTGTGACTCAAATAGTAGCTTTGGAAGGTATTTTAATTTAGAAAACAACTCAAGGGAAATAAATTTAAACTTCAACATCTTCCTGTCATCTTGATCCAATGTAGCTCTCAAAAGGAAGGAAATAATATTTGAAAACTTGAGGGGGGAAATGAGAGGGCCTTCTTAAGTGTCCTGAAACCTGACAGGAAGAATCCTCCTCAAGTCCCTTTCTCATTCTCCCACATCCATGCTAACCCCTTTCTTGGACATATAGTCCCTAGTGGCAGGCCAGATAAATAAGAGGGACTACTGCCAGTACAGCTCCTACACTTGTATTGGTGTGCACTGCCTGTAATGGGCAATCCTCCTTAGGTCATTACATGGCTAAGCAGGTGGAAGGAGAGTTGTAGGAAGTAATTGATCAAGCATTCACCATTAGCTTGACTGTGGCAGATGAGCTTTCTCATTTAGCTGCCCACCCCTTCCCTATAGCCATGCATGTGGCCATATGTATGGGATAGTGGAACTCAGTGATGAGGATCACTTGTCACTGGCTATGATAGCCAGAAATGGGTGAACATCCTTGCTTGCTGCCACATTTGTCTTCTTGTGCTAGCCAACACATGGCCACATTGGTGACATGGATTGAGGAACATAATCAACTAAGTCTCATCCATCATTGGCTATCTGTTGTTGGATTGGCCTCCTCACTTGACTGACCACCTCCTCCCTCCAGGCAACTGTGTGGCTACAAGGGTGGAAGAGGATAAGGGAGCCAAGTGAGGAAGGTCACATCACCATCTCTGATAGCCAGCAATGAGCAAGATCCCTGTATGGTCATGTGGGCAAGTGGGGATGGGGGGGCTGCTGAGCAAGGAGCTTGCCCATCGTTGGATATTAAATATGGTGATGTGATTTTCCTGACTTGACTCCATTGAGGGACAGCAGCTGAGCAAGGCTAATATGGTACAAATTGTGATAGCTTTCAGTGGACATGCCACTATGCTTGGCTGCTAGGGATGAAAAAATATTTTAAAATCTTCATAAAAAAGGTTGAAAAACATGTTTTTCAAGTGTTAAGAAACCCTAAGAGAAGAATCTTGGACTGAAAAGGACCTTTGCTGTTCAGGACTTGTTTTGAGCAAAATTCACATGTGCAGAAAGTAGCATTGAAATATTGTTTTCTCTGCACAAAATGCTGTTTTTCTGTATTGCTTGAGAACTTCCACTATTGATACTACTTTACCATCACCTTCAACAGAAGGCTAAATGTTACCAACAGACTAACCACTAACACTTGATCTCTAGCATCTTTTTTTAAAAAGCTGAGTTTCAGGAAGCTGAATACGAAAGGTAAAATCTTAATGGTTTTAGTATCCTTTTGTTTCAGAATACTGTGGGGAATTAATATGCTAGCTGCTATCCATAGGAATGCTCTCAGTACACACTACCATCATGCCACTAATTGGGGTTGCAGACTGTCAGAAATAGTGCAAATTGAGTCCGCTTTTAGGGTTCGGGTTCGGGAATCATGGGAACTGTAGTTTATTGTGGCACCAGAGCTCTCTGACAGAGAAGGCTCAATGTCTCAGGAAAAAAACCAAAAAAACAATTCTGCTGCAGACCTCTTCAGAGTTGTTTATGTAGATACCACCTGGGATACTCCTGGCTACCCATCCACTATCCTTCACAAAGTGTCTCAAAACATGGCTGACACCAAAGAACACATTGAAACCATAACTAGGATATATTAGATTTTTAGCATTTCAAAGTTGTACATCAATAGAGCTTGCTTCTGAAGACACATGCATTCAGAGAAGTACCCTGTTCATCTGTTGCTGTTATTACTGATTTTCACCTCCTCTATAAAATATGATTACTACAATGATGATGGTGAGGAGAAGGAGGATAATGACCATGATTTATGGCATGAGGCAGGATTTTGCAACTCAGCTGTATAAGTAAAGGAAAACATATCCAGTGGGGGCACTGGTTAATGGGAGTTATTTGTGAAACGCACAGCTGGAAAATTTTCTTTCTCTTGAAAAAAATATTTGGTTGGTTTGCCATTTCAGTGATTGTTTTGCAACTCTGCACTGAATAGGGAAAAGTTTCCCTACTTCTGCTGTTATTATCTTTGCAAGGATTGCTCTCATACATATTTGATTATTGGATTACATCTCCATTGTTTTTAAAAGCAGTGCTTGCAAGGTATTAAGCAATCCCCTGTCCCCCCACTTGGTCAGAGCATGATATGATAATGATAATATACCATGTTTAATGTTTCAGGTTTACCATGTATACCATGTTTCAGGTCTTGGCTCTGAAATCCTAGGGTCTGGGCTGCTCTTGACCTAGCAACCCTACATATCAACATTTTAAATTAATAAAATAAACAAGGCTCAGGAAGCCTGAGTCCAATGGGCTTGGGAAGGGAGGCATGGCCTTATTATCTAACACTTAGAGCACTACCCCACACTGGTTCTCAATAATTTTATCTTAGTGCTGGCATATTTCCACATGCACAGTTCTGTTATGTTTGCCCAGAAAGCCATTCATATGCTGGAGAGTTCATAGGTTTTTGCATCAGGGTCTCTAACAAATGCTGCACACAAACTTGGAGAACTGGATGTTTAATGAGCTATCTATATGAGTGTATAACTCGTATAGGGACACCCAAAGGAAAAATATACCAAGGAATGTGACCATCCTGCTCATCCAACCCCAACATCTTAATGTGATTTGAAATTTTTTCTTGCTCTTGGTTTTTAAGGATTTATGTGACTGCATAATTGCAATCATAAAAATATTTACTTATTTCTGCAAATGAGTACAATTTCCTTGACCAGGACTCTCTTATGACAAATACCTTACCTTGTGTGGCCTTCTCTATAATCTTCTTCAGCTTCTCAGAACTTCAGAAGTTTTACAAAGAGCTAAAGAACCTCTGTCTTTCTTATTCCAATTGAAAATGTGACAAAGCAAGAATAAATCCTGCTCACTTGCCAATTTTCTTTTTGTTTATGTAAAAAATGCAGTTAATGAAAGTACAATCAAAGCAGTGCAGAAGGTATGGTGGCATTCAGATGGATGCAAAAAAATATGCAAAGAAACCCTCCTCTACCTACACCAGGTTTCATCTTTTAACATTTTAATGAGCTTTGGGACTTTTATGCATATTAGTTATGTTGCCCTAATTACTCATTATAATTCTAATGTGCATTTTTATATTTAATTACAATGCTTATAAAGATTTGATATGGACAATAAATTATTATAACTAGCATGTGCATAATGTTTATGAGCTGAATTTATTAACTTTTATGCTAGCATTCACCAGTGCTAACTTTCAATTTTACCTTTGTGATTAAGCACATTGTCTGATTAAACAAACATTTTGTGGTATTAATTGTTAAGTCATAAAGAAATTTTTCTTTTACTTGGCTGATTTTGAATGTTTTTTATCATATTTTTATTGGATTGTGTATTATCTTTGCATGGGTGCTGTTTAGCAAATTGCTTGCTAATGTGTGGAAATAAAGATAATCTTTTATGAGAATGGAGGGTTTCTAACATATGTAAAAAGATTGTTCTTGAATGTCTGGAGTTTATTTTGATTTAAATTTCCTTACAACTAATTCACATCACTCCATCTCTTTATCTCATGTTAACTATTCATATACATGTCCTCAGTGATTACATGTATACTTTCACTTTCTGTGTGATGTGAATGTTCACAAACATTCCATAACATCTCAGGATCTAAACCAATACATAAAAAATAAGTATTTCAATCAATTGAGGGCAGTTCAGCTGGGTTACCCTAATTTTTCTTCCTCACTTACTTTAATCTTTAATCTTTGTGGAACTACAAAATATAGGGAGAAATATATTTTGAGGGGGAGGGCAAATCTAGGTACTCTGTCATTTACTCTGATACACCATTTTTCTCTGAATGGCCAGTGTTAGTACTTTTTCAGATAATCCAGTGCTGATTTTGGCTTTGCAAACAGATGTGATATGATTATAGATATGATTTGAATAAAAGCAGAAAAACATAAATAGACTTAAAGCCCATCTCTGTGATCAGACGCACTTGGTGAATTGCCTTCATTTTGGACAAAAATTACTGTAATATTCTCTTCTTTAAATCCAATGAAAGCATTATGTTCTTGGGCAACTCCTATTCTTTCCAACAGAGTTGTCTATGAGACATTCCCAGTAGATTGTGCTCTTCGATTGCAGTCCTTCATGACTGTCTACATATAATACTGTTAAAATCAATGAGACTTTGGCCACAGTCTCCAAAAAGCTTGACCATTTTGATTCTACTTTCCTGCTTTTGGAAGTAGTGGAGCAATAACTGCAAAGCCAGATGTTCTTCAACAACCAACAAATAATTCTGCCATTACGCAATGTGTTTATGATGGTTCCTAGATAGGGCAGAGGATGATACTAACTTGTGGCTTTTTACCAGAGACTGTTATGACTGCTCATATTAGTCATAGTTATAGTGCATGTTATGTATGGTAAATGGACCATATGGTCTCTTCACTTCCTTCCAGAAAGGTCATTGGTTTGTTAGAGTTAATAACCATATCGGCATCTACCCATGGACTCCTAGTGGATGTGGTAAAGCTGAGACCCTCTCAGGTATACGTGTGTACATTTTCATTAATTTCATTGCTGCTGGGAAGAACAAATAATTTAATCAATTTTATCTCCAATGCATGAAAGTCACATGGACATCCACCAACCCTGGACAACATCTTTCCTTCTGTCTTTGTCCTGCAATGACCATAGTTAAATCTGCACTTGTCACCTCATCACCATACCCACAAGCTATTCATACTGTGATTATAAAAGTCCTTCTTGGGCATCAGTTCACTGCATACATTCGAAGA
Source organism: Phrynosoma blainvillii (assembly GCA_026167975.1). Taxonomy (NCBI): domain Eukaryota; kingdom Metazoa; phylum Chordata; class Lepidosauria; order Squamata; family Phrynosomatidae; genus Phrynosoma; species Phrynosoma blainvillii. Next base: position 212,514,964 of record JANUYF010000004.1, on the reverse strand, counting down.
AATAGACCAAATCTAAGAAAGCTTATGCCACAATGTCTTTTATTCAGTTACTTTCAAAGGTGCTACAAGATCACTTTGCATAATATGAATATTCTAGTCACACAGGCTTCTCCTTGTCAGGATTGCCAACATTCAGGTAACTTCCTTTTTTCCTGTTCTTTGAATATTTGGAAATATTATTTCCATCCCAACTGAGATAGCCTCTGCCTGTCCTTTTATACTGGCACTAGTGGTGTACCTAGTGTATTTGACATTAGGACAGATAATTTTTTTAACGCCCTCAAGGGAGAGAGTAGCCACCTGTCACTCAGTGTCCACTTGAAGAGCTGCAGGTTGATCTAATTTCATCAATATTTTGGAAACACTAATATGAGCAGTCATTCACCACATGCCAGGCCACTCCCATTATGCTGGCCGGTTACTTTCTCTCCATCATTGACAATTAGCTTCTCTCTATTTCTCAAGCCAGAAAGTTCAAAGAAAACACACAGACACACAAAACAAACTACTGTGGACTGCTGGAGGAAAACCTTGGTCCAGTCACTTAAGAAAACTCAAAAACTTGTGAAGTTATTTCACTGTCCATGGAACCATGGATAGAACTTATAGGCTTGTCATGTTTACTCAAAAGAATTCTCACATGTCTGGATGCAATCAGCTTGGGAAAAGGTCTACAACACAGAGAATTCCACAGCCAGCATAGCCAATGTGCATAGCAGCTGAGGGATTATGGGAGTTGTAAATCAGGATGCAGTCCCCCCCCCCCCCCCAGGCAAATAGGATTAGGACTGCAGCATTACATTGTATGCATACCTTCCTGAGTGTATACCACACTTAATAAAATGAAAACCATACCCTGTGGAACTCGTGGAAGTTTACTTCTAAGCTATCATGCACACTTACATTTGGTACTTACGGTAGTTGTGAACCTCCTTTTGCATAATTACTCAAAAATAAGTCCCTCTGAACTCAGAATTGGTACGATGTATGTTTTCATAGGAATGTAGGCTTCAACTGTCTTGAAATCTGAACAGGCTTGTTTGGAGGTGAAATGCTGTCAAAAATAATTAGGTGTTTGAGTGCAATCTATGTAGAATTGTTTAGAAAGGGAGGGAAATTCCATTAGCTTAAATTGGTTTTGCTGGCTGCCCATATCAGTTCCAATGAGGCATGCATAGAAGCTACCTGGGAATTCAATCCCTGGTCTTCTGGAGTCCAAGGATTTTAACACACGTGGCTTTTAAACTGCCATAATAGTTGGAGAATAATGCCTCTGGTGATACCTATTGTGTGGTGCTGCCTCCATCTTGTTGCTTCCTTGACCTCAAAGTATTGTTAGAGTGCATCTTGCCATTGGCGGGGAACACCCATCAATAAGCTCCCAATCACACTTTTATTAATTTTGTGTTAGTTCTCACATGTGATAAGTTACTCCTGTGGCAGTTCTGGGACTGTGCAGTCATGTGGTGTCAGTGTCTCCCCCTCTCCCCTCCCCTTTGCCATTCCAGAACAGCCTTTCCAAACAAACAAACAAACAAACAAACCCCAAAACCCACAAACAATTAATTTATTTATTTCTTAAATAACATTAGCATAACTCTGCAATTGCATTAAAAATCAAACACACATAGACAACCTGTCCCCCAAAGGCATACTGGGTAGGGCAAAGGGCAGGGAGGTGGGATAAGGATGGGGGCAGAACAAAACACTTGAGACCAACAACAGCATGGTTGTACTGTTGAAGAGAGAAGTGATGGAGAGGGCTTCTAAACCAGTATGTAGGCATTTCCTTTCATTAACATGATTGTGGTGAGAATGGAAGCTATGTGAGAAAGTCCCTAGTCCAGCACCACGCTGATATACCCCCTTAATTTCACTTGAACAGCTTCTCAAGTAAGCTTTCTGGGTTCACTGTTACAGGACCTTATCACACGGGGTCCAAAGCAGACAGAATCCAAAAGAAATCCCGAGCTAATACGTATTATTTTTCCGTGTTTACACACGACGTCGCACAGAACCGCACAGAACCCCGACAGAACCCCGAACTAATCCGAAATGCATTGAGATCTTTTGAATTTCGGTTTCTTTAGGAAGTACAATTGCGCAACCGGAATCATTGCGCATTTACCGCGGGTCCAAAATGCATATGAACAGGCAATACGTATTGTGAAGCATTTCCCCGTCATGACCCATGGTTCCCCGAGCTATTTCCCATGGATCTGTGAGGAAGCATCTTATGACGTGTACTTCCTGTCTTGATCGGGCAACAAACGGAACGGGTAAACATGGTCCTCTCTGTTCCAACGCGTGACCAGAGGTTGGTGAGAAAGCAATATTTCTGCGCATGTGCTAGAACATCATTGCTTGGTTATTTATGGGAATTTGTAACATGTGTGTGAACGGCTAATACGTATCCAGGATGCGCTTTCCGGGAAGCGTGATAAATGCGCAATGACGGTAACTGCGTGTGATTGCCATTTACGTATTGCGGGGGCTCTTTCAGTTCATTTCGGTATAGTACTGGATTTATTCTTATTTGGGTTGCTTTTGCTTCGTGGCCAGCATGTGATAAGGTCCATAATCTAAACAAAATGGATCTTGCTATCAATAATAATAATAATAATAATAACAACAATAATGGGATAATACTAGATTGTAAGTAGTTAGATTGTGAATAACAACAAAGGTGATGTTCTAAAGATAACACTTTTAAATTAATTTAAATTTCATGGATAAATCCCCCACAGTAGGGGACCCTCCTTCTCTTCTTAAACAGAGAGGATTTGCAACTGGTAGATGTGTATCTTTTTTCTTAATTTCTTTATTAATTTTGGTCTAAATTTGATTTGGTGGAGATTTCCATCCTACATTACAAGCTTTGGCTCTTTTTATTTTCTCTCTGTGAGAGCTAGCTAGCTAGCTTTGTATTTCGACCACCTAGCCTCTTCCCTTTCCCTTCTAGCCACACATGTGTGAATGCAGCAGCAAAAGTCTAACAGCATATCCTAGCTGCTGCAGCCTGAGGTGTCTGGAGTGAAATACACAGTCTCAGCTGGTGAGCGAAAGGGCCATTCAGGCAGTGGCACACCTCAGTGCACCCCCTTTTTGCTTTACCTAGGGCAGACTGCACCCACCACCTCATGTTTGGTACACCATTGACTGGACTCTACCTTACTTTTCTTCCTCACACCTTTAATTGTTCACAACTACAGACAGTGATAAATCAAACCTTTAAATGTTTCTAGAATCTGGGGATAAATAGCTGTTACAAGCAGGTCACATATGTTTTCTCTATTTGCAATTAGTCCTTATAATGTGATGAAACAGAAGTACAATTATTCTGTCTAACAGATTATCATTTTTTTAATTATATGTAATTTATATGTAATTTAGATAGTTTCTGATTATTATAAAATACAAATTTCCCACAGGTATGCCCACTGGTTATAAAAATGCTTATAAAAATCCCCCACGCACACTGAGTGGTTTCCACATTCGAAGTATGCCACTATTAGATGAGGCGTATGCTTCTTATAAATTGATCCATGAAGCCCATAGAATAGCAGCATGATGCATCTAGCTACCATTAAAAAGTTATGGGTTTCATGGATTCCAGCAAATGATATATTACTATGTTTTTTTTAAAAAAGTAGAGCATATAATAGGGCATCATATATTACACTTCTAAAATAAAAAAGTTTAATATTTTTCTGTAACAAATCAATGGAAAATATACTTCATTTGGACAAAAAAAGAACAAGAAATGCATACTCAAAACAAATATCTTTCTACTTCTGTATGAGAACTGAAAATGTCCTTTACCAGATAAACAGTTGGCCCTCCGTTTTCACAGGGGATCCATTCTTGACCTCCCCCCCCCCCCCCCACGAAAACAGAGATTCTGGAACATTCAAGCCCCATAGGCTTGACTTTCACAGAGGTCGCCCCTCCGAGAATATGCAAATCTGCGGACTTTAAGTCCACATGAAAGGAGGAGCAGCTGGATTTCCCCACTGCATACAGAATCAATATCAGTAGTGAGATTGTTGTGCAGCATGATCCTAGATAGCATTTTGACATTAGAGAGATTTTGAGTCCCTTGCTGACAGAAAGGCAGAATATAAATTAATTTTTTAAAAAAGTATTCCACCTCTGCCAATGAACTCAAGGTGGGGGGCAAACATTGTTTTTCCCTTCATCAATTTTCCATCACAACAATACTGTGTACAAGCTCACTCTGAAAGACTTCCATGACTTAGGAGCAGGGAACAACTTGAATCAGGATCTCCCAAGTTCCAATCTAACATAATAACTGCTATATCACAGTAGTTTATTCAAGACAATACAATCCAAACTGCTATATTGCATTGTGTTTGCAAATACCATAATCTGAATAAGTATTAAGGTGCTCTAATAAGTAAAAGCAATATTGTAATGTTATTTTCTAGAAATGCTGTATGATGAGCAATACACTGAACAGTTGTAACATGCACTGAAGAATAATTATATCCACTTTGTAAACTGACTGAATAAAAAAATCACTTGTTCTGGACCTACTTCATATAGGAATTGAATGTCCATAAGATTTTTGGAGGGGAAATGGAGAATAAAGTGGGCAGTACATCTGCATTATAATTACAGTAAAGAAAACAAAGAAATACGTTGCACTGGAATATTATATTTGTTATTTCAACACAGCATTCATATTGTCTTTTTTTAGTAAATATATCTTCTTTTAATCATTTCTTAACATTGGTAAAATATTAAACACACACACATCCTAGAGTCACGACAGTAGCTTCTACCATCAAAAATGAAGTGTTGCCAAAGTTTGGACTGTGGACTTAATTTGATGGCACGTAATATGCATGCTGATGAAACAGCTTTAAATGACCCAAAGCAGAAGCACTTAAATGGAGGTTTTAGAACACAATAGCAAGACAAGAAAATATTTTTTGGGGGGAAAACCTGTGGAATGAATCATGAGCCCTATTTGTTCTTCAGTTCCCATCACCCTTGTTCTTTGGCCATGCTATCAGAGGTTTAAGAAGCTGAAGACCAAAAACAACAGGAGGGGCCAAATTGAGGAGGATCAGTATATTTCATCCTACCAGATCCTGGTGGTTAACAAAAGGAATTGTTGACTGCTCCTATGATTACACAACTGGAAATAATGTTCAAAAATATTCTAAAAATGGTTGAAAAATATGTTACTTGAGTAGCATACACCTTGACAACCTCTACTTGCTAGAATCTTTGCTGTTCAGGACTTATTCTTTGCAAAAATTGCACAGAAAATTTTTCAAAGACATAGCTGTATTTGTCTGTAAAATCAGGATTCAAAGGGATTTTGCAGGACTTTTGAGACTAACTGAAAGAGAGAAGTTGGTAGCATAAGTTTCCAGAGACTTAGGTAAACTTCCTCAGATGCATGCAGAATCTGCATCTGCTTTGTGTAGAAAACACAAAGGTTGCTTTCTGCACCCACCGACCCATCCACTCACACAAACAAAACCAGTGAGAATTTTATACAGAATATATCCAAACTGCAAACAGTCTTCAAAAACTATGCAACTTTCTCATACTGGGAAGAAAACTGCTAAAATTACTTATAGTTCCTTTTGAGAACAATATTACAGGTAATAGAGAATTACAAATCTGTAGGTCAGCGATCTTATGACCACTCAATTGACCAGGCTTAGCACATCAGGAGCTGAACAAGAATGATTATTCCTGTCCCCAGCAATAGAATTATAACTATGTGACATTGTGATTATAACTAAATAATTGTGAGGGATAAATTTTACACCTATTTTTCTGTTTTACTATTACCTCTGTTACTTTTATATACTAAATGGCAGAGAAGGAATCAGGAACCCTAAAGCTATTTTTGATTTTTTTGTGGGTTTTTCGGGCTGTGTGGCCATGTTCTAGAGGAGTTTCGTTCTGACGTTTCGCCAGCATCTGTGGCTAGCATCTTCAGAGAAAAACTGGAATGGAAGGGAATGGGTCTATATATACTGTGAGACCCTGGGTAGGGAGGAGTGGTTCCCAGGTGAACTGTGTGTTGTTCTGTGTTGAATAGGTATTGTTCTGTTGTTAATGGCATGGCTTCAGGGTATTCAATCAAGGATATTGTCTGCTATTCCCATGTAACCTGTGTATTGTTCTGTGTTGAATAGGTATTGTTCTGTTGTTAATGGCATGGCTTCCAGGTGAGGATATGCAATCAAGGATATTGTCTGCTATTGTCTGCTGGGAAACCCTTGTTGGTTTTCCATTTGCACTTGCTGAGTGCTGATTTTCTTATTTCGTAGGATTGGTAGCCATATCATACAGATGCTGGCGAAACGTCAGAAAGAAACTCCTCTAGAACATGGCCACACAGCCCGAAAAACCCACAAAAAACTATGGATGCCGGCCATGAAAGCCTACAACTTCACTATTTTTGAGTGTTTGTGGGTCTCAACACTGAAATTCAGGTTGTAGTTAATTTTGCCTACTTACAACGGCATTTTTACAAAACAATGAGAACATAAAGTATATTGCATAACTACTATCACCACCACCCTGGAATTAGGGGTACATAGTGAGGTTAGCATATTTGCTTATGACAAGACTTATTTAGGTAAGAACTAAAATAACTAAAAAGTCAAAGGCATGGCACACACAGGCAAAAAGAAGCGGCTTGGGGCCATGTTGGGGGCATGGTGTTTAGATGACACACATCCCCAATGCAGCCCAAGGCTGCTGTGAAGCCATGCTCCGGTCCAAAGGACTGGAGCAAAAAGAAGCAGTTTTAATCTGCTCCTGTGGTGCGTGGCTTGAGACTGTTGGCAGTGGCCCACTTTGATGGCAGGCCATGTGGTTGCAAAGGCCTTAGCCCAACCACGGCCGGAATGACCTTGGGCCGCTCCTTTTATCCTGTCTGCTTCACTCCTAAAAGAACTAAAAAGATTGTAAAGATTTCCAAAAGAACCTCACTAAACTAAAAGAATGAACTTTAAAATGGCAAATGAAAATTCAATGAAAACAAATACAAATTATGATATTAAGGTATCACCCCTACTACTTCTCATATATATGCATGGTGTGTGAGCTGGCAGTAACTGACAAAAGGATTTGGAATCTCTGTTTCATACTTCTATGAAAATGTTAACTCAGGGCCTTTACAGAACTGCCTTTTGGAGTGACACAAAGCCGCCCCCGGAAGCAGCAGATCGGGGCTGGGCAACCACACGCTATGGTCTTGATCCTCCCTTTTGCCACCCCCAAAAGAGCACTGCAGTTCTTCCATGCACATTTGGCCCAATGTGTGTTCATGCTGGGCCAGGAGGGCGTCCTGACGCCGCGCGCCATGAGGATGGGAGCGCGGCGTCAGGACAGCATTGGAGTGGAGTTGGGGTGGTCAGTGTGTGGCTGTCCTGCCCCAACTCCATTCCCAGGCCAGCCCTTTAGGCCAGTCTGCAATGCTCTACAGTATGTGGTTCTTGGTGTTGTTGTTTTTAAAAAGGAAAATTCCAAGTTAGGCATAATGAGAAAAAAAAATCAGAAACAAAAGTGCCAATATCATACTGTCCATGCACAAATACCTGGTGTGACAACATCTGATTCCTCTCCCTTGCCCCTCTTATATGTTCACTCTCAGTCTCAATGGGAAAGGAGAGAGGATCACTGAGATCCCTCTTTGTTCTCAGCTTCAGATTACCAACTAATGTTACCTGCTTGGACAAATAGGCTAAGGCTCATATAGAGATAGGTCCAAAACACACTGTAGAAATAATCCAGTTTGAGACCGCTTTAATTGCCCTGGCTCAGTGCTAGGGAATCCTGGGAATTTTAGTTTGCTGTGGCACCAGAGCTCTCTGACAGGGAAGGCTAAATGTCTCACAAAATTATAGTTCCCAGAATTCCCTAGTATTGAGCCAGGGCAATTAAAGCGGTTTCAAACTGAATTATTTCTGCAGTGTGTTTTGGACCATAGTTGTTGCTAACTGCCCTTGAGTCAGTCTCAACTCATGGCAACCTTGTGGATGAGACATCATCAAGCCCTCCTATCTTCCACTGCTCTGCTTAGATCTTGCAGATTCAGGCCTCTCTAATTGTCTATCTATCTGGCATGTGGTCATCCTCTCTTTCTACTATCTTCTACCTTTCCTAACATTATTGTTTTTTCTAGTGAGTCATGCCTTCTCATGATGTGGCCAAAGTATAACAGCCTCCTCAATTTGGTCATCTTGGCTTCCAGGGAGAGCTCAGGCATGATTCGCTTAAGGACCCACTTGTTTGTCCTTTGACTGTCCATGGTATTCTCAGCACTCTTCACCAGCACCACATCCCAAATGAGTTAATTTTCTTTTTATCAACTTTTTTCACTGATGATGGGGAACACAACAGATTGATAATTCTGATTTTAGTGCTCAGTTGTATATCTTTGCTCTTTAGCATCTTGTCTAGTTCTTACATTGCTGCCCTTCCCATTTCTAGTCTTCTTATTTTTTAACTGCAGTCTCTGTTCTGATTACTGTTTGATCCAAGGTATGAGAAATCTTTTAACGATTTTGATTTCTTCATTGTCTAGATTGGGGCTACCCTTGTGCCTAACCCGGAAACTTCAACTGGTACAAAATATGGCAGCCAGGCTAATTACCGGAACATCTAGGAGGGAGCACATAACACCGGTGCTTAAATCCCTCCACTGGCTGCCGATTAGTTTCCGGGCGCAGTACAAGGTGTTGGTTTTAACCTTTAAAGCCCTACATGGCTTGGGTCCATCTTATCTTAGGGACCGCCTCTCCCCATACGATCCCCCCCGCGCCCTTCGGTCCTCTGGGAGGAATCTGCTACGGCCTATAAAAACTAGGCTGTCTCAGACCTCCCAGAGGGCCTTCTCCGCAACCGCTCCCAGACTCTGGAATGGCCTGCCGGATGAGATCCGTCTTATTACTACTCTCACTGCTTTCAAGAAAGCAGTGAAGACGGATCTCTTCCGGCAGGCCTTCCCAGAATAGTTGTCTGCCCAATAAAGGGGACTCCCATTTGTCTGACTCCCTTGTGATATTCTGTTTTAATTTACTATATGCATTTTAACTTTCTTTGGTTTAATTTTATTTTAAGGGGTTGGGTGGAGGGAGGCGGGGATTGGGGAGAGAGAATGTTTTAATGTTGTTCTGTTTTAAACGCTGTTGTCCCCCGCCCCGATTGCTCTGCAGAGGGGCGGGCTACAAATAAAAATTTATTATATTATTATTATTATTATAGATTGAATTTATGTAGGTCCTCTATGGCCATTATGAAGACTCATGTAGACCTCACCTGAAATCTCATTTTCAAAGTTCATGAAGCTGAGGATATGTATTGTCTACAAGTTTTTACTTTTTCTTTCTACCTTGTGAGACTGCCCAGGGTGTTTTCTGGCTGCCATGCTTCACAGACAGCTACATGAGATGTTGGAGGACGTGAGGCTATTGTCAGAGGTCCTTTCTTTGCATCTGAGAGATACTTTGCAATGGCTTTGCAATGGTGGGCGATGGTAGTGGTTCTGAGGGCAAGTCTTCCCAGGGACTCTCTAAGGGCTACATAGATGACTGAAAATGTCCCCCATGCAAAAAACTTGGAGGCTGTCAGAATCCCACTTCGCTATTGAAAAACTAGTGTGTTTTATTAAAGTTAAATAGAAGGGAAAGAAGTGTTTGTGGCATGTTTGAAAGGTGAATTGTTGCCCCCGAAGGACAGTGAATTGACATGCAAGGAGGATTCATGAAGTTCTAGGGCCATTTGTCCACTGTAATCTAAACAATGAGTGATGAATAGTGATTTATTTATTTGTCCTACAATGAAATGGAATATTTGGTAGAAAGGCTGCAGATCTTAATAATCAAGACCTGTATTGACACATGACATAAAATATTGAAATGATTATGGAAAATGTGCAACATAACCAAGCATTATTTCATTTTCGGGTCTGAAATCATGTAAATGAGATCTGCCAAAAGAAACATACTGCACTTAATTAAAGAACCCAAGCACCATATGCGGCAGAAATAGAAAGTTTAATTAAATTTGGAAGGGCTTCATGATGCCATTTAAATGGAAGAAATGGAGCTTATCAAGTGGCTGCCATGGCAAGAGGAGAAAATGAATTCATGCAGGATTACAGAATTGTAAGTGGCTCAGGCCCTAGCCCTTCCAAGAGGAGACAGTAGTAGCGAGAGATGATGGCATTCGAATCTCTCACCTGGCAGGATGAACCAGCCTGCACTAGGATAATTGAGACCATTAAAGCTTCAATATTCCTCAAAAATCAAGACTTGCAGATGCCTTTTGGGGAAAAGATATGGTAGAATTTTGCAGATTGAAAGGACAAGGGATTACTTGAATGAAAGTTGGTTCTCCATTGTACTCTGACTGGCCACCTGTGTGTTGGGTGGTCATGATGATATTGATGTTTGCAAATTAAACCTAAAGGACCTGAGATCTAAGAAATGTGTCAAACTGGAATATTGAAAGACTGATACCTCAACAGAGATGATTTTCTCATGATAATGCAGTTGGTTTACTGTACCTTGAGAGTGAGGCTCTATCCTCTCTGTTTCTCCCACCTCTTGTCCCATCTCCTAAGCAAATATGATGCTGGAGTTTTGATTCTTTCAGCCAGTCCACTTTTTAAAATCAGCCTTTTACTTCGGTGCCACAAGAGTAAAGGGAATTTGCTGCCCAAACACCACCTCAGATAAGTATAGCTACAGACCACCAAGATTCATTAACAATGAAAATTTTGAGACATGGTCTGGACTGGTTGTGAACAATCAGAAAGTAAAAAACATGTTCATGTACAGGGGGATCTGTCTGAATATTCTGACACCAGTATGTTGTAAGTGGAACAAAACTTGAACTTGAGCTTCCACTCACCATATTATTTCACTGAACAAGTTAGCAAAGGTGTGGATCTGTAAGTGATGTGTGCATGCATGATTCCTCTAGAGTTGGTCTAAATTCTAGAAAGACAGCCACATCCTCAACAAAGCAATGGTTGAATTGAATTGGCTATTGCAGGAAGTGGCACAAATGGAGAAGACCATACAGGCTGTGAAAGTATATCTGGAAATTATAACCAAATCTATGAGATCTATTCAGAAAAAGTAAATCAGCTAAGGAACAAATTGCCCTAATTATAAGAAAGCCACTGGGAACTTGAGCAGAATGGTGAACAATACAAAATAAGTGTGGGTTGGGGATGTCTGGATTGGATCCATACTGGTAGAATGGACAACCTGGAAGATCTAAACAAAATATACATCCAGAAAGAATGAACAGTTTTAGGAAGCTTGGATGTTTTGTAACTCCTAAGATTTGTAAAGGTCACAAAGACCGATTCAAACCAAGCTACTTAAAAGGATCAGGTCACCTAAAAGGCAGAGACCTATTTCAGGTCCCTTCTTTAAGCAACAACTTTTCATCAGCAGTTCCATTTAGAGAAGATCTATTTTTTAAAAAAAGCAGCACATTCTATATTTTCATAACTGACTATTCCATTAATAAGGGTGGAGACATGTCTGAAGCTAAGGTGGTGTTTTGGAGAAACAAAGTTGGCACAAAGCAATGCATACATTTAAAATCCGAACAGCTAAAATGTGTTCAATTGAAAAATATTTATAAACACTCTATAATCAATTGAGAAAATGCATAAACTAAGTAAAATGAATATATAAAAATGTGGACATTGGGGGGATTTTTTTTTTAAAAAAAACACACACAACAACACACAGATATTAATGCAGATACTCCACCCCAAATCTTGTAACTTAATCCACAACAAGAAAAGGCAGGTGGGACCCAATGAAAAGCAATAAAAGAAGACTGAGAAACTTTCACATCTCTATGCCTACTGTGCCCATACTTCAATGCTTAAAAAAGAAAAGAAAAGAAAGATGGTACTCAATCACCACTTTCCAGATAGATGGATTTCCCAAATTATTCAGTAGGAAAAGATGAGACTGACAAAGTGAATGCCTTTCCATATCATTGTGTGACTACATGTCAGATTGTCACATTTGCCAGGGTCTCAGATGTTTCTCTTAAGTATCCAACTATTTATTTAGCCAAAGAGCACATACCGCTTTTAAAAAGCAGTACAAATCAGAGGCTCACTGTAGAACTTGAGATGAGGGAGAACTACCCCCCCATAAAGCCTTGAAAAGAGAAGGTTACTGAGACCCTAATATTGTCACCTGATTATTAGTTCTCTATAATGATCTTTATTCAAGGCTCTTTCTTTCTTTCTTTCTTTCTTTCTTTCTTTCTTTCTTTCTTTTTTGAGACACTCATGAAGGAAAAACAGCAAAACTGTTTTTCAGAAGCATAGAAAATGACAACTGAACAATTAGGAGGTGAAATTATTTATCTAACAAAAAATAAAATAAAATAAACAAGTCTTATAAAGTGAAAGCCACTGGCAGGAAAAAAAAAAAAGACCACTGCTTAAATCAGCAAATGGACAGTGCAGTTTACAACCCATTTAAACCAATGCACTGAATGGTGGGATTTTACTGAAATGCTTCATTTTAGAAGAGCCATGGCTGTGATTTTATCTTTACTATGATGAATTAAGATCCTATTTCTTTTAAAATAAGTGAAAAGGTTACATGATCACAAAGCAGTTTTCATGTAAACTGTGGTTGACTTAGGTGTTAATTAGCCGAAGTTTATCTGATGCTGCATGAGTATATACTTGGTACCCCTCTAGGGGTCCATGGGACCTCCTGTTTTCCTGAACCCCTTTATACCCTGGGAATCTTCAAAGAGTCCTGTCACATGGTTCCACTCTTTTTAATTGTCAGAAATCTTCGCAAGTATACAGAAAGTTCTCTTTTTTTCCTGCTGAAGAAAACATACAGCACAGCCCCCCTTAACAAAAACTCTTTTGCACAAACAATTTCCAAATACAAAAGGTCTTTATTTTCTAGTAATTGTGGAGAAGAGAGGGGGTCAACTTAGGGGTGAAGCAGACCAGCCTAAAAGGACGTCATAGTGCCACCCCTGAAAAAACTGGGTGGGCACCATGGCAACTGCATGCCACAGACCCACTCCAGCTTTTTTTTCTGGCACAAAAAGAAGTGGCAAAATGTTGCTCCTTTTTGCACCAGAAAAAAGCCAGCTTTTCCGCCACCGCTGCAGTTTTGGTGTGCAGAGTCTAAACACCACGCCACTGGAGTGCCAAAAAGCTGCCTGCTGTTTTGTCAGGTGGGTGGCATGATGCCAGCTTGGGGTTAGCATCAGAGTGTGTCGCATCTAAACACCACGTTCAGATGCTGCCCTCAAGCTGGCGCAAAGGGGCAGTCTGCTTCACCCCTTAATCTCCCATGGGAAGGAATTCCACATCCTGAGAGCAGCCATTGAGAAGGGCCTCTCCTGTGTCCTCCTAAGAAGGGTCTGTGAGGCCTTGATGAGTACCCAGCTTGTTGGGGGCAATTAGCTTACACATTGTAAACATCTTTGGGAGTGGTTAAGTGCACTGATAAGTGGTATAGAAATGTACTTGCTATTTCTGCTATTACAGAAAGAGGAACCAAATTTATAAGAGATCCTTAATTAGGTCAACTGTTCTATTCTGCAACAGAAAAGAAGATAAGAGGAGTTGCAACATATGAAAACAGAAAATGTCCTTATAAAGAGCTATTCAAGGACAAATACTAATTCGAATAATATAATTTTGGTTGGGGATTTTAATGGGGCATTATCACCCCAAAGAGATAGAACATCAAAAAAGAAAGTTAAGAAAAACCATCAAAGGCTTGTTATGATTTAATGGAAGAATTTTCCTTAGTTGATACATGGACACATAAATATGGGAATAAGCAAGGTTTTACTTTTTTCTCCTCAGCTCAACAATCATCTTTGAGACTTGATATGTTTCTAACAGCAAAAGAGCTTGTAACAAATATTGCAAATATGGAAATTTTATCAAAATACCCATCAGATCACAATGTGATAGAATTAAGTTTCCATTTTAAGAAAAAAAATATAGCTGGAGATTAAATGATAATATTACAAGACAATTTATAAATAAATTAATAATACAAATAAAATACTTCTTCTAAATAAATAAAATGCCAGGGATGCCCATGAAAATGATATGAGAAACTTGCAAAATGGTAGTAAGGGGTACTCCTGGACTCAGCTTTGGACTAGAAGGACTAGGTTTCTGCAGTGGCCAGGAGTGTTTTTGCACATTTAAAACTTGTGCACCAAATGCACCCATTCCTTGAGAAATGCACCCATTTGCTCTCATCCCAGATCTGACCATGGTCATACATGCCTTAGTTACATCCAGTGTATACTACTGTAACACACTCTACTGGGGCTGCCTTTGAAAAATGTTTGTAAACTTCAGCTGGTCCAAAAAACTACAGGCAGATTATTAACTGGGGCAGGTTAAAGAGACTATACAACACCCCTACTGAAACAGCTCAACTGGCTGCCAGTTTGTTTCTGGGCACAATTCAAATTGCTGTTATGACTTATAAAGCCGTATAGGACTCAGGCCCAGACTGTTGGGCAGACCATATCTTGCTGTATGAGCCAACTTGGGCTCTGAGATCATCAGGAGAGGCCCTTCTCTCAGTCCCACCACCTTCACAAGCATGGTTGGTGGGGACACGAGAGAGGGTGTTCTCGGTGGCTGCCATCAAAGTCTGGAACTCCCTTCCCAGGGAAGACAAAATGCCACCCTCCTTGTTGGCCTTCTGGTGGCAGGCTAAAACCTTTTTTTTTCCAGACTGGCTTTTAAAATAGAAAGTTTTTAAGGAATGGGCTAGGGGGTGCTGTAATGTTTTAACAAGTGTTTTTAAGAGTTCTTTTAAATTGTATTTTATTCTTTTACTGTGTGATTTGTTTTAGTATTGCAATAGTTTAATTTTGTTTTAATGCTTACTTTTTGTATGTTTTAATTGTATTCTTCTTTTTAAATGTGAGATGCTTTGACCAAAGCAGGATATTGTTGTTGTTGTTGTTGTTGTTGACAAGAATTGGATTCTGACAACATCTGAAGGGCCACAGGGTCCCACCATCCCATCATAAATCACAGAACTTTATTTATAATGAATAAAGTCTAATTTCTAAACTGTAACCTTAACATGAGTGTGTGTATGTGTGTGTTTACACAATGTAGAATGTTAGTAAATTATAGTGTGCATCAGAAAAAGTGGCCTTAATTAATGTGTACTTTTTAAAATACTTGCTCACTTATTGTTATATCAATCAAATAATGCTTCACTTATTTCTAGGTATCTTCAAGCTGTTATCCCTTAACAGACAACAAGAGGCATTCAAGACCCTTCAACATGAAGCTCCTTCTAATACAATATGCTTGATGTCTACAGTCCAGTGAGGCACACACTTATGGAGGTCTGTATGCCATACCTGGCAATGGCCACACCACGAATACAAAATAGGTCCTGATGTTTTGATGAAATTTACAAACTGCTTGCTCCATCAGAATTAAATCAGAGGCTAGGCTTTATGGATGCATGCATTTAGGTTACTTGGCATCTCATCATAATAACTGAACAGGTGGCTTTGAAAAACATCAGGCTGGAGATGATGGGATTTTCCTTTGATATTTCACCTGCAATACCTGTTTCCCATATGTAAGATATGATCAATTGATGAATCATCTTCACCCAGGAGTGGACAGTCTCTGCGGTCCGGGACTCACATCAGACCAGCTGGAAACCATTAAGAACTGCACATCAGTGCCTTGGATCCTGTCATGCAACCACTCCACTGTGGGAAGGAGATGGTCTGAACAACCTTCACGATTTTGTGAAACCCCTGTGAGGATGTCATAGCCCCTTGAGGATCCATGGACCACAGGTTGAGAACCACAGGTTTAAGGCATTCTTGGAGTTGTAGTGCACATATTTTCCCCCAATCTCTGGATCCAACCCTTTTTCTTCAATGAAGCTTACTGTGATCTTATGCTATTAACTGTGTATAAGACTGCAGTATTAATCTGGGTGCTTTCCCCATAGCAATAAACAGTTTTCAACAGCATTTATTGCTATGGAGAATTATAAGCGATTTCAGAATCAGGACAATTTCAGTAGACTTCATTCCCAAGTGACATAATTAATTATATTGGTTTTGCTTGGGAATCAACATCCTATTGATTTCTTTTGATTCTGCAGAATATGTATACATAATAAAGTAGCCAAATATGTCCAGCCAGTCAAATGATATTGCTGAGGTCATTGCTCATTACTACCACATTGTAAATGGGAGGGTTAAGTCAGTGTTAGAACAGAACAGATCATCTGGGGTTGTGAAGACAGCAGCTGTCACAGCACAACAGCTTTCTTGTTAGTGAATCAGCTTTACTGACAAGGAGGTTTTTATCTTAAAAACTGAAAAACCACTGTTCACTGACAGTGTGTTAAAGCTGATATACATATGGGTTTCATGAAGGAGAGAATAGCCATGAGAAGCATAGAACTTACTGTTCCAGATAACAAATAAATAAAGTTTACAAACTGCTTTTACAGCATGCTACAGACAGACATGAAAAGACTGAAGTATATTAAGTTAACGATTGGTAAACAGGTTGGTTTTTAAAAATAAAAATAAAAATAAAAACATGTCATGCTTTCATCAAAATATTTTCTTCTTTCCCAAAACATGCAACCAACCATAGAAGTGATTTTTTTTTAAGCAGGATGATACAAGCTCTAGATTCAGCAACTTAAAAGTGTCATGCAGGAACAGAGTTGTAAACATATATAATAAGTAAAATTTAATAAATCCCCACTTTAATAAATCTCAAGCCAGTCAGTGGTGGGGAGACTGAGATGGAATAGATAAAAACACAAATATAGAACAGATAACAAAATATCTATTGTTACTTGTTATTGGCACAGTAATTTCCAGAGGGAACTAATCTAATGTCCAAAGAAAATGCATAGTATAACTGCACAGAAAATAAATGAATGTTTTGAATAGTCCATCATCTCTAAAGGCTACGTCTGTAAAAATGTGCCATATAACTAAAAACACCTTTAACTTAACTATCTTTTTGATATTTTAGATTCCTATGTATACACCTATATCTTGATTTTTGTTTTTGTTTTAACATGACCAAGCACTCATTCATGCATTTTCTTCCCTCTGTATCCTTAAGGGGTACATAACCAAGGAGCACTGTATGAACATAGAATGTCAGACAGGGAACGTAGCTTGAAAGTAATCTAGTTCAATGCAAGATTCACAATGCAGAATGCAGCTACACTATCCCTAACAGGTCATCATATTGTTGGGGTTTAAATGTTTCCTTTTTCATATTCGTGCATCAAACAACAACATTTATACAGCATTTTTTCCTTACTGAAAAAGGTTATTAGAGTTTTGTGTATTTTGGATGATTTTTGAGGAAAATATTATTTGCAGAGAAAATGTTGAATTTCCCACATATCTCTATGTGTAGAGAAAACATGTGTTTGTATGCATGAATATGAAATGCATGAATATGAAAAAGGCACCGTTCTTTTTACTTGTTTGGGTGAAAAATCTCACTGCTGCACATATACCAAGTATCTTGACATTTTGAGATGCCTTTTTCACTGACAAGAAAACATAAAAGTAAATATTGTTTAAAATATATTCATACTGCCTTTGTTGAAATAGCTTGTTACTGAGATCCCACCATCTTCTGAGGTGGATGTTCTAATGTCAAAGATCACTTTCCATTAGAAACTTTCTTATAATTTTTAACCCTGCAATTTGTACCTATTGCTTCTAATCATGCTCCCTGCAACACCAGGGAGCAATTTTTATCAAACATCTGCATGACAGCCCCTTAGATATTTCTCTAAGCTAAACTTAGTCCAAGACTTATCTCCAAAATACACATATTACTTCCACTGCTTCCTCAGAGAATTTGTTTTCCAGACTCCTGGTCCATCAGCCCTGTTGCTCTTTTCTGGACACACTCCATTTTATCAATGAACTTAAAATATGTGGTGCCTAGAATGTGGCACAATATTCTAGATGTAGCTTCACAGAATAGTTCAGAACCTCCACCACCACCACCACCCCGGATATTATGCAAAAATTGCATTCACCTAATTTTTTTTAGCAGTGATATCACACAGCAGCCTTAAGTCAAACCAATTAGTTATCTTGGCTTCTAGGGAGAGTTCAGGCTTGCTTTCAGGCTTTATATTTCTACTTCTAGGAAAGTTCAGGCTTGGATTTATTTGTTTGTTTGTTTTAGCATTTTATGGTATCCATAGTAATCTCCTCCAGCACCATGTTTCGGATGAGTTGATTCTCTTCTTATCAGCTTTCGTCACTGTCTAGCTTTCACAGAAATCATAAATACAATGACATGGACAATCCTAACTTTGGTATTAAATGCTATATCTTTACACTCAAGGATCTTAACTAGTTGCTTCATAGCTGCTCTTCCAAGTGGTAGTCTTCTTCTGATTTCTTGACTGCAGTTTCTATTCTGATCAGTGACTGAGACAACATGTAGAAAACCTTTAACTATTTTATTGTTTTCATTTTCTGCTTTAAAGTTATGTAAATCATCTCTGGTTGTTATTTTTGTCCTCTTAATGTTCAACTGTAAATCTGACTTTGCACTCTTTCTTTCTTGATTTTCATCAATAATTGTTCCAAGTATTTGCTCTTTTCTGTTAGTAGCCCTTGGTTCCAGGACCCTCTGTGGATACCAAAATCCATGGACATTCAAGTCCCTTTAAATACAGTGGCATATAAAATGGTGTCACATATAAAATAGCAAAATCAAGGTTTCCATATTCAAAGATAGATAGATAGATAGATAGATAGATAGATAGATATTACATATTTTCAACCCATGGGTGGTTGAATCCATAAATAATCTGTGGATATGGAGGACTGACCCTGTGACATTATATGCATATCTTAAATTATTGGTGTTTCTTCTTCCAGTTTTCATACTTCCTCCATCAGAGTGTAAGTAATCCTCCCAAAGATGCAAATGCAAAGATTCCATAGGATGAAATCACAGCATTATAACTGTGTAGTGTAAGAGTCCCTGGATTCTCGTAGTGATGATAGGGTTACACTTTGATGATTTGCTGGTGGATCCACCACTTTATGTGAGGCAAATCCACCCTAGATTTAACTTCTGCTCTGAGTTGAATGGGAGCTTTACAAGTTCAGCACCAATAGAGTTCTTGTTCAGCTCAGAACAGTTGTGGGAAGAGGATGGCTTTGCAGCTCATTTAGTGGTAGATCTACCAGCCACCCTTGCTTTCTACACATTTAGGGATAGTATCAAGCACAGCACTTCTCTACCTCAAACAGGCAGTCCCAGGACCCCAACTTCATCTTTTGTCTCCTTAAATATTGCATTTTCCTTTCACAACATCCTACACAACACAACTCTTGAACAGAACCTGATGTGACTCAGGTTGCATCTACACTGCAGAAATAATGAAATTTGAAACTGCTTTAGCTGCCATGGCTCAATGCTATGGAATTCTGGGAATTGTTGTTTTGTGAGATATTTAGCCTTCTCTGCCAGAGAGCTCTGGTGCCATAACAAACTATACATCCTAGGATTCCATAGCACTGAGCCATGGCAGTTAAAATGGTGTCAAGCTGCAGTATTTCTCCAGTGCAGCTGCAGCCTCAGACCCTCTGATTTGTACCTCAGGAAAAAGAATCTGAAATTTATTCTTGTCTTTTCTCTGGTTTGTTGGATGGGGAAAATGGACACACAGGAAACTGCCTATTGCCAGATGATACATTAAACTAACTGCAGCACAGTTGTTTAGCTACTCTCAGTGCCAGTAAGAGCATTGGGTGGCACATCCCAGTTTGTTGTGTCATGGAAATACTCTATCTTTATGTGTTGTTTTTTTAACTAAAATGTTGGGTACACTTGTGTCAAGAGCCTGACATTAGGCTCAGTGTTTTCAGGCACTGTTTGACCAGTGAATCCCAAAGTTGAGTTGATCCACGGCATCTGATCAACCCAAAACACTGAATCCAACCCTTTTCCATCCCCACCACCACATTATTGTTGCAAGCATTCCTGTGGCTTTGTCCATGTTCCAACAGATTGAACTAGTTGCAGTTGGATCTGCAGCTGAAATGTATTTACTGATATATTATATTAATAGTTCAGGCATACAGGAAGCATTTTTTTAAAAAAAAAATCTTGCTTTTTGCTTGAGCTCTTTCTTTCTTTTCTTTTCTTTTAAACAAAATGTCAGTGCTGCACTGATTGCTCTTGCAGGGAAACAACTGACTACTTCCTGGATTTTTGGACATTTCAAATGACTGGTACAAGCTAAAAACAAAGGTTTGCTTGCCTGTGACACCACCTGCAATTCCTAACAGATCATCTAGTAAAGGAAAAGAAACTCCACAGCAAGTCGTCAGAGTTAGCCATCAAAGAAATAAAAGAGAACAAAAAAGCCTAGGGGTAATGATTACTCCAATCTGTATTTCATAACCATTTGGGAAGGATTCTTTTTATTGCATGGGTCAGAAATTCATTGATGTTTTCTGTTTGAAACATAACAGTGGATGAAGGCAATTAAAATAATTCCTTTGAACATATTTTTCAAAATCTCAATAATTATTCAGTGTGACTGCTTGGCACTCATGCTGAAAAATATGTCTTGAGCAGGGGAAACATTTATGTGTTCACTGGCATCCTGATCGACTTGTACAGCTTGCCACTTGAATGAAAAGCTATACGTTCTCTGTGACAGCATCAGTGTGTTGCCATCAACTGCTTCTTAGCTCTGCGTGTGAGCCGAACTGAATCCCTGTCCTCCTCCGTTTATGCATCTGATCAACTCAAGATCTCCATGGAAGTGGAAGACAGCTTATTTTGATAGGCAGTCGTCATCAAACAACAGATTCTACATGACATTGTTTGGACAGAAGTAAATATGACAGAATAGTGAAGGCCTTTTCTTTTCCAGAAAGGGCATCTTTTAGCTGTTTTTATACTGTTTATGTGCAACATTGGACAATTTTAGAATATTAATTCTGAAAAGCTGCATTTCTGATTTAGACAGCCTAGATGCATTGATGTTATACATAGGAATGTGCGCAGAGTTGAAAGAGAAGCACATAAGCCATGATTAGGTGCATAACATGGCAGGTAGAGGATCTTACATATTATTCCAAAATTAATATTTGGTAATTTTTATGATAATTTAGAATGGAAACATTTTCACAAGCATGAAAATCTCACTAGCTAAGAAGATAGTCAAGCAGAGTGGCCAGGGATAAGAAAATTTTGTCCCTCCAGTTATTGGGCTGCAATTCCCATCAGAGACTACATGTTGAGTCTCCCTTTTTCAAAATGCTGAGGATCACATGAAGGGCCCTTTATCCATTCCAACTGTCACCCTGGCCTCAGTGGGAGAGAAGAGGCAGGCATAGTTCCACTATGCTTAGCCCCAGAGACAGATGAAGGACCCTTCCTCCATTTCAACTGTTACTGCCCTGGCCTTGGAGGAAGAGAAGAACTAGCAGGATTTGTAGGATTTGCTCCCATTCCCCACTGCCATTCCCTTCTCCTTTTGCATCATGTCGTTTTTAGGTTGTAAACCTGAGGGCAGAGAACCATCTAACTAACAATTTGTAGGCCACGCTGACAGAAGAGCGGGTATAGATACTCTGAATGAACGTGTTTTGGATTTGGAATTTTTATTTTTATTTTGGAACATCTGTATTTGTATATATGTACATAATGAGATACCTTGGAGATGGAACCCAAGTCTAAACATAAAATTCATTTATGTTTCATATACAGCCTGAAAGTAATTTTATACACAATATGTTTAATAATTTTGTGCATGAAAGAAAGTTTGTGTACACTGGGCCATCTGAAAGCATTGATGAGAAGCTGAGTGTTTTCAAGGTCACGGAGCACATGTGAAGCAGTAAGGAGATAATACCAGGAAGGAAGCAGATAAAGACAATAGAAGAGAAGAGAAGGAAAGGAATAAAGAAAGAACAAAAGAAAAAGGACTGTCTGCAGATGACACAGTGACACCTAGAGGAAGGAGGATTAACAGCAGACTTCTATTTTTGAATGGGTGTTGATAGATAACTATCTATGAGGGTTGACTAAACAGTATTAAGGGAGAAATAACCCTAGGGGTTGGCTAAATGTAGAAAGTCCGGTAAGGGTAAAGAGGAGATGTAGTATAATTGAGAGTGAGTTGGATAGTTAAAAAATAAGTAAGAGACAGAAGTTTATATATATAAACAAGTATACTATCCCTAATTCATTTTTGAAAACAATATTGAAAATTGAAATATAGAAATTTCTGAAATAATTCTATAAAATTAAATGGTAAATAAATTAAGCATAAAGGAAAGAAAGGAATGTAGGTTATAACAACTATGACAATGAGAGATATGATAACTAGAGAGAAGGAAAGGAAACAACTACATTTAACAGACATATGGCCAGAATCAAGGAGAAGACGATCTATAGAATTGAAATCATCAGACTCCAACTCTAAAATTCTTGAAGCGATCAAGAGGATTGAGATTAATATAAGGCAAAAAATTAAAGATTCATGGAATGAACTGAGGCAGGACTTTAAAGAGGATATTGAGAACTTAAAAAAAACGATAAAAGGAATAACAGAAGAAGTGAAAGATGTGAAGAAAAAAGTGGGGGTGTTAGAAGAGAGAACAACAGAAGTGGAGAAAATGGCTAAAATGATAAATCAAGAACAAAAACAACAGAGATTAATAAATTGAGATAAGTGAAGAATAGGAAAAAATGCATAAAAATCAGAGGATTGGAAGAACAGTTTAATGAAGATCTGTATGAATGTTTAGTACCAGCCTTGGCAAATTTGATTGATTGTACACCAGAATATCTAGATATGGACATGGACAAGATTTTCCAAATAAGCTCATCAGCAGCTTGAAATAGAAACCTTCCGAGAGATATTGTAGTTTATTTCACAAGGGAAAGAATCAAAGATAAAATTATCCAGGCGAATTATGATAAAAAGCTAATAATTGATTGAAAATAAATCAAAGATTTTTTTAATGATGTGCCTGTCAAAATCTTACAAAGGAGAAGAGAATACATGACTTTGACGAGTATGTTACAAATGAAAAATAGCAGATATAGATGGGAACCATTAGAAGGAGTGTCATTTAGTTGGAGGCAAAAACGATACATAATTGATTCAGTAGAAAAAGCTAGAACATTCTATAATAGATGGTTCAGAGAGGGGGAAAGAAGGAATCATGAGAAAGAAAGTGGAAAGCGACAACAGAATGATAATAAAAAAAAGATGAGAAACAAGAAGGTGAAAACAAAGATGGGGAGGATATAACACAGGAAACAGAAAAGAAATGCTAGAAGGAACAGTGGGTGGAGGAGAATAGTCTGCATTTGGAAACTAATAGTGCAGAAGAAAATGATGGAGAAGATCAGATGACAGGATTTGAAGAAGATTGACAAAGGTTCAAATACTATTTGGTCCGGATTGAAATCTAAATTACTTAAAAGGTATTAGAAATATGAAATTTCTATCTTGGAATGTAAAAGGAATAAATTTGGCATATAAAAGAAAGCAAATTTTTCATATCCTGGAGAAAGAGAAAGTTGACATAATTGGTATACAAGAAACTAGAATAAGGAAAAAAAGAAGGAAAATATTTTAAAAAATCCTAAATTGGAACAAACATATATAAGTGTGGGCGAAAAGAGAAGAAGTGGTGTAGCAATATTTGTGAAAAATCAAACCAGGAGAAAGCAAAGGTCTTACTATCTCGGGGTGAAGTAGACCAGCAGCTAGGAGAGGCCTTTGGATGCTCCATCCGAAATTATTCCAGGACCACGGTGACTACACAGTTCACTCTCAAAGTCCCAAACGAGCTGCCAGAAGGAGTGGTTTTTTACCGCTTCTTTTGTCAGTGGCTTTTGCTTTTGCTAATGGCTTCTGGCTGCTCTGAGGGCATGCGTCATCTGCACACCATGCCCTCAAAGTGGCCAGACACTGCTCCTTTTGGCTCTTAGTTTGGGGCCTTTGCCACCCATGAAAAAAGTTTTGTTTCTTAGAATATTTCATATTTCACAATTCCAGATAAGGGAGACTCCACCTGTAATGCAAATGGACAAGCATCATTGGAAAGCCACATATTCCCCACTCCTGAAAGAGCATCTACACCTGTAATAAGTAATTTCCAAAATAAATAATTTCCAAGCACCTCCAAAGTAAAGGAGTACATGTAAGGGTGAGGTTTGCTGCAATTTATTTCTATTGCCTGATTAGAAATTGTACCTTTTTCTCACACAACATTTTCCAGATGTTAGGATAAGTCCCTGATTGATTTCATATACTATATATATGTACAAATGGGGAAATCCTCATGTGTTCCTTATTACAACCCTGAGAGTGACAGCTGCTTTTATTGACAGTTGCAGTATAGACTATGGGCCGATGCACATGGCCCATGAGGCGATTCTGGACCACTCCTGGGAGCAGCGGATTGGGGCTATGGCAACCGCACACCGCAGCCCCGATCCTCCTTTTTGCTGCCCAGAAAAGAGCAAGCAAATGCCGCTCCTTTGGGGTGTGGCAAAAAGCCAACCTTTGAGTCGCTGCAGTGGCTCTTTTGTGCCCCTTTGGCATAGTGTGTATGCATGCTGCGCCAAGAGGGCGTCTTGATGCCGTGTGCTGTGTGGACGGGTGCACTGTGTTGGGGTGGAGTTGGGGCAGCCGGTGTGCGGTTGCCCCACCCCAACCCCACCCCCAGGATACCCTAAAGTGCTGGTCTGCATCCCCCCTATGTTGCTTTATAATCTCTTAAATGGCAAGGAAGGGGAACAATGTCAATTGCTATATGTAAAAGATTTTTGCCAGCCCTATTATGCTGGTGTAGCAGTTGTAGCAATAATTTACAGTGCCTGCATTCACTGACAGCAGGACTGACAATTGTGTTGTCCTACTGATGATGAACTGTAATTTCCAGCTTTTCTTAGCACTGACTATTCTGGCTAATGGGGATTGTAGTTCAGCAATATCTGGAAAGGCACTCAATTCCTAGTCCATCTTACAGTTTGATTAACACATATCGATCAGGAATATAGGGAGAACTTGACCTTATTTCTTTCTGAATGTACGCATGGTGGTTTTGTTTTGTTTTGGGGGTGGGTGGGAGGGGATCAGTAGTTTGCTAACTTTGAGCTAAGGTTAGAAAGAATTAGTGCCAAACAAAGCAAAACCAAACAAAAAACTAAGGAGGAAAATCCTCCCCAAGCCCTTACTTAATTTTCCTGTCCTTGAACATCAAAGTTGAGAACTACTTCAGCTTCCCTCTGGCTCAGATTCACCTATTTCCTGTCCCCTCAACATGGACAAAGGCCAGAAGGAAGGTGGAAGAGGGAGCCAGATGAAGAAGATGATTGTCGTCTGCGATTTAATTGCCAGCACATGACAACGTCTGCAAATCAGCTAACTAATTGTATTTGGCTTTTACTTATACTAAAAGCTGCTTTGGGTCCCACATTTTGAAGAAAAGTTGGATGTAAATTAAATAAATAATAAACAGTTGTTGAGTCTTTATTCCCTGGAGTATGTAGTGGTGGTGGGGAGGGTTTGCAATAAAAAATAATAAATATAATAAAATTTATTTATACCCCGGCCCTCTGCAAAGCAATTGAGGTGGCTTACAACATTAAAATTTACATCAATATAGTCCCCGTCCCATCCCAACACCCCAAAACCCGCCCAACCCTAAAAAAGTATTAAACAATCACAAGTCTGAAAGCATGCTTAAAATAATACATTAAAAGGACCAACTCCCATTACAACAGGGAGAGGAGATGGAGGGAAGGAGAGGAAGACTAACTCCTAGGCCAGGAATCTAGTCAGGAAAGGCCTGCCAGAAGAGATCCATTTAAACAGTTTTCTTAAAGCTGCTCAAAATCGTAATTTGATGGATCTCATCCAGCAGGCCGTTCCATAGTCAGGAAAGGCTTGCTGGAAGAGATCCATCTTAACAGTTTTCTTAAAGCTGCTCAAAATCGTAATTTGACAGATCTCGTCTGGCAGGCTACTCCATAGTCTGGGAACGATTGCCGAGAAGGCCCTTTGGGAGGTAGCAAACAGCCTAGTTTTTATAGGCTGTAGCAAATTCCTCCCAGAGAACCTGAGTGCACAGGGTGGATTGTATGGAAAGAGGAGGTCCCGAAGATAGGATGGACCCAAGCCATTTAGGGATTTAAAGGTAATAACCAACACCTTGTACTGAGCCCGGAAACTAATAGGCAGTCAGTGAAGAGACTTTAATACAGGTGTTATATGGTCTCTCCTTGATGTCCCTGAGACCAACCTGGCTGCCATGTTCTGTACTAATTAAAGTTTCCGGACCAAGCACGAGGGTAGCCCCATGTAGAGTGCATTACAGAAATCGAGACGAGAGGTTACCAGTGTGTGCACCACAATTTCCAAGTCCCTTACTTCCAGGAAAAGGTGCAGCTGGCCTATCATCCAAAGCTGATAACAGGCACTCCTGACCATCACATTTACCTGATCAGTCATCTAGAGCAATGGGTCCAGAAGCACCTCCAGACTGCGAACACAGTCCTTAGTGGAGAGTGTTTTGGGGCCGTTACTGCAAGTACCTCCGTTTTTTCTGGATTTAGTCTCAATCTGTTTTTCCTCATCCAGTCCATTACTGCCTTAAGACAGTCATTGAGATGAGAAACACCATCATATGACAAAGCCGACGACCGAGACATGAAGAAATATATCTGGGTGTCATCAGTGTACTGATAACACCCCGCCCCATGCCTCCGAATTATCTTTCCCAGTGGCTTCATATGTATATTAAACAACATTGGGGACAGGATGGTGCCTTGAGGGATCCTGCAATTGAGCTCCTTCCTATTAGAGCAACTGTCCCCGAGCACACCCTTTGGAATCTGCCCGAGAGGAAGGAATAGAACCACTGCAATGCAGTGCCTCCAATTCCTAACCCTCTCAGGCGATCCAGAAGTATGGTATGATCTATAGCATCAAAAACCGCTGAGATGTCTAAGAGCACCAACAGGGTAACGATACCCTGTCGATGCTCAGACGAAGGTCATCAGCCAAGGGAACCATGGCAGTCTCCACTCCAAGTCCAGTTCTAAAGCCAGTTTGAAATGGATCTAGATAATCGGTTTCCTCCAAGACAGCTTGGAGTTGAAGAGCAACCGCCTCTCGATCACTTTGCTTAAGAAAGATAGTAATGAGACCAGCCTATAGCTATTCATATCCAGGGGGTCCATGGAAGGTTTTTTCAGAAGCGGGCTAACCGCCGCTTCCTTCAAACAAGGTGAAATATACCTTCCCTGAGGTTTGCATTGACGATGTCCCTAAGGAACATCCTCAATGCATTCCCCCCCCCGCCCCCGGATGGCCAGCCATGATGGGCAAGGATCGAGAGGGCAGGTTGTTTTCCTCACTCTACCAAGGAGCTTGTAGTACTCACAGATTTTAACTGATCCAGTACAATTTCATTGACGGAGTTGCTGGATACCTTGTCATTTGATTCTGTTACAATACTGGTATCCAAGTAGGCTCTTAGCCGAGATATTTTATCTGCAAAGAAATTGTTAAATGTGTCACAGCAGACCGTTGTCGGGTTAAGTAATGGGTTCTGTGCTGGCGAAACCTACAACAGCTCCCCTACCACCCTAAACAGCTCCGCTGGATGGGACTCTGCAGACGCAATACGTGCAGAGCAGAAAGATCTCTGTGCTGCGTGTATTGCCTCTCGAAAGGAATCAAGGAAATTCCCGTGACGAGTCTTGTCAGATAAGAGTCAAATTTTCCACCAGGTGCACTCCAGTCATAGAATCATAGAATCATAGAGTTGGAAGAGACCACAAGGGCCATCCAGTCCAACCCCTGCCATGCAGGAACTCCCAATCAAAGCATCCCTGACAGATGGCC
This sequence comes from Phrynosoma blainvillii, assembly GCA_026167975.1. Lineage (NCBI taxonomy): Eukaryota > Metazoa > Chordata > Lepidosauria > Squamata > Phrynosomatidae > Phrynosoma > Phrynosoma blainvillii. The sequence goes on along the minus strand of JANUYF010000004.1, from coordinate 212,486,981 downwards.
ATCCAGCATCTGTTTAAAGACCTCCAAAGAAGGAGACTCCACCACACTGAGGGAGTGTGTTCCATTGTCGAACAGCTCTCACTGTCAGGAAGTTCCTCCTAATATTAAGGTGGAATCTCTTTTCCTGTAGCTTGCATCCATTGTTCCGGGTCCTGTTCTCTGGGGCACAGAAAACAAGCTAACTCCCTCCTCAATATGACATCCCTTCAAATATTGAAACAGGACTATCATATCCACTCTTAACCGTCTCTTCTCTAGGCTAAACATACCCAGTTCCCTAAGTCTTTCCTCATAAGGCATGGTTTCTAGACCCTTCACCATTTTAGTCACCCTCCTCTGGACATGTGCCAGTTTTTCAACGTCCTTTTTGAATTGTGGTGCCCAGAACTGGACAAAGTATTCCAGGTGGGGCCTGACCAAAGCAGAATACAGTGGCACTATTACTTCCCTTGATCTAGATACTATACTTCTACTAATGCAGCCTAAAATTGCATTGGCCTTTTTAACTGCGGCATCACACTGTTGACTCATGTTCAACTTGTGGTCCACTAATAGTCCTAGATCCCTTTTACACGTAGTCTCATTAAGCCAGGTGTCCCCCATCTTATATCTATGCATTTCATTTTTTTGCCCTAAGTGCAGTACTTTACATTTCTCTGTATTGAAATTCATTTTGTTAGCTTTGGCCCAGCTTTCTAATCTATTAAGATCATTTTGAATTTTCATCCTGTCCTCTGGGGCATTAGCTATTCCTCCTAATTTGGTGTCATCTGAAAATTTGAGCAGCATGGCCCCTATTCCTTCAACCAAATCATTGATAAAGAGAGCACTGGGCCCAGGACAGAACCCTGTGGCACCTCACTTGTCACTTCTCTCCAGGATGAAGAGCACTGGGCCCAGGACAGAACCCTGTGGCACCTCACTTGTCACTTCTCTCCAGGATGAAGAGGAGCCAGTGCTGAGCATCCTTTGGGTTTGGTCAGTCAACTAGTTACTAATCCACCTAACAGTTGCATTGTCTAGCCCACATTTTACTATCTTGTTTGCAAGAATATTGTAGGGGACCTTGTCAAAAGCCTTACTGAAATCAAGATATGCTATGTCTACCACATTCCCTTCATCTAGCAAGCTGGTAATTTTATCAAAAAAAGAGATCAGATTAGTCTGACATGACTTGTTTTTGAGAAAACCATGTTGACTTTTATTGATTATTGCATTCCCTTCTAAATGTTCACAGACTGTTTAATAAACTGTTCTAGAATCTTTCCCGGTATTGATGTCAGACTAACTGGGCGGTAGTTGTTGGGATCCTCTTTTTTCCCCTTTTTGAAGATGGGGACAATGTTTGCCCTCCTCCAGTCTGCTGGGACTTCTCCTGTTCTCCAGGAGTTTTCAAAGATTATTGCCAGTGACTCTGAAATTACATTTGCCAGTTCTTTTAATATCCTTGGATGTAGTTCATCTGGTCCTGGAGACTTAAATTCATTTAGGTTAACAAGGTATTCCTGTACTTCCTCTTTACTTATTTTGTGCCGCATTTCCCCTATTGTGTCCTCTGCTCTATTTTCCTCAGGTTGAACGTTGTCCAACCCGCTTCAGTTTCCTAAGCTCTTCCGTATACCATGGCTTGCGGTTAGAAGTGGGTTGGAAAGGACGCTTGGGAGTGATTGTGTTGATAGCCATGGCCAGATTGGTATTCCAAGTTTTAACCAAAGCTTAGACAGAATCACTGGCATTACCAACCATTAAACCCTCCAAGGCTTTCTGGAATCCAGTTGGTTCCATTAGCCTTCAAGGGCGGACCATTCTAATAGGTCCACCACCCCTGGTGGGGCGGATAGTGGTTCTTAGTTCTGCTTTGATCAGGAAATGATCCGTCCATAACAATGCAGTGGTTTTAATAACCTCCACCCACGGATATTCCTGTTCCATACTGAAGACCGCATCAAGGGTATGACCCACACAATGAGTGGGCCTGACGACCAATTGGGATAGGCCCATGTTTGTCATGGAATCCGTGAACTCCCAAGCCTCACCTGTTAGATTTTACAAACTGGCCTCAAGTGGGATGTTGAAATTGCCCAGAACTAACAGCTTGGGCGACTCCAACAGCAACTCTGAAACCAGCTGTGTCAGCTCGGTTAGGGAGTCTGCTAGATAACGGGGTGGTCGGTATACTAGCAGAATCCCCAAACTATCTCTAGTCCTCAGGCTCAGGTCCATACACTCGAAGTGGACTGTGTTCCGGACAGGTATCCTGATCAGAGTAGAGTTGTTCTTGTGAACCAGAGCCACTCTGCCTCCCTGCCCACTTCCCCTTACCTGCTCATAAACAGAGTACCAGCTGGGAGAGCCTGCGACCTGGTTATAGTGCTATCTTCTTACAGCCAGATCACTGTAAAGCAAGCCAGGTCAGCATCCTCATCTAACAAAAGGTCGTGAATAATATGAATTTTATTTTTAACTGACCTGGCATTGCAAAGGAGCATTCTGTGGAATGATTGGTGCACTCTCCAAACCATTTAGGGGAACAGAGTGAACTGAAGGCGGGATAGCATTCAAACATCGATCCTGCATTCTTTTGTAACAACCCTTCACTCTGCCCATCACATAATGAAGGACATTGGAATGGCTAAAAGAAAGGGAATAATTGTATACATCAAATATTTCCTTTCTGCCTATGTTATCCAAATAAGCACACAATTATTCTGTATATAAATCAATAATTTTATCAAAATAATGTGCGCACCTCCTTCATTAGATAATGCTATGAAAATAAATCCAACATTTGTGAGGTTTCATTTGTCCCCGGGTTTATATTTTAAGATGTTTTGTGTTTAACTGAAACAATTATTTCTAAAAATCCATGTTGGGGCCTATCTTATCAAAAGAAAATGAAAAAAACTGAACAATTCTAAGGTGCCATACCCTCCAAAAGATTAAAGCAGGGATGATATGTCTCAACAGCAAAAAAGCCACAACCAACTCCACAGTCCCCTAATTTCTTTCACAGCAGGTTTAAGGGTACAGATATAATTAAGTTTAGGCAACTGGTACAGTATCTCTGAACTGAAAGTAAAACGAGCATTATGGCTAATATTATGCAAACTTCCATAGCAACAGTAACACAGACTTCCAAGAAATGCTAAATAAGTTAAGCTGCTCTGCAAAAGCTTAAGACATAAAAATAAACCCAAACATGTTGTTCTATTGAAACTCTTTTTTCTGAAACTAAGGCTACAGAAAAGTCAACAGAGGGTAGCTTTTATCTGCCATTTTCAAGCAGTAAATTCCCCGGCTCTAAATTTAACCCTCCCTCTCTAAATCTGTCACTGAGATTTGCCATATCTTGTAAAGCAATTAAAATTACATTACTGATGGTCATGCAGATCATAGATCTTACTTCAAGGGTTCTACACGTACACATGTCATCCTGTGGTGATTAAAAGTGAATGTGACAATGCACAGAAAGGAAGGACACTGTGTGGTTGCCCACATGCTGTTAAACATAACTTCCATTATCATCATGGGAGATGCAGTATAACAGCTGGAGAATCAATTGTTCCCACCCATCCAATCTAGTTCTTCTCTGGTGCCATGTCCTGGATTTGGGATCTCTCTCCCACATGGGAAGTCCCTGTGTTGCTCAGCCTGACATCACTTTCTGTCAAATTATATACTGTATATACTCATGCATAAGTATAAAAATTTTAGTCAAAAAAGTGACCCAAAAAACCTGAGTCTTGTGGAATTTGGGTGTGATGTGATTGTAATGCAGCAGAGTTCAGGAACCAGCTTCTTTCACCAGCCATTTCCATGCTACTTCCATGAAGACACTTTTTGTAGATCAAAATTAAAGCTTTATTGTTCCATAAAGAAAACAAGAAAATAAAATATACAATCCATCCTGCTGATGGCAAAAAACTATAGGATCACATCTTGTAGATGTTGTTGTAGAATTACAGCAATAGAAAAAAATACAGTTTCAGGTTTACAGGTCTAGGTGTGGTTCTAACGAACACACTGCAAGCATATATAAACAAAGTGAACAAAGAAAATTATTGGCCCTTCCCATACTCCACCTTCTGGGTGTTCACCTTATGATGATTGGTTGATGTGCTGTAACCCAGCCTCTAGCTGTATGTCATCTCCCCGTGTGACCTAATTCCCATGAGCTCATATGTTTATGTGTTAACTATCTGTTCTCAGACTCAAAGTGTTTTTTATTATTCTGAACTGTGGGCACATGTTTTGGCTTCAAATCACCTGCTAGCCGAGTCCTCTTTGTTTTCATTAGACACTGTTCCCATAAGAAATTTTCACACACACATCTCTACATTTCCACTTTGACTGTATATCCCATCCATATTCCAACAAGTCTACTTATCCACGGGTCAATGTAAGTACTGTACTTTAACTCTTATCTTTAAAAAATGGAACCATCCCTTGGTGAAAGGCAAGAGTGTAATCTGTCCTGGAAGCACTGACCCAACCCCCCTCTACTCTCTCATCCATGTAGTGTGAGCACAAACAGTAACACCTACTGGAATTTTGTAAATTCTTTGGCATCGTTTTCCTTTGCTTTATTCATTAGATCCTCTGTTACATGCCCCTAGGTTTTACCCTCGACTTATCCACAGATCATATCAAAATCCATAATTTTGGTCCCCAAACCTGCCCTCAACTTATACATGAGATTGTCTTATAGTCAAGTATATACAGTATTTCCTTCTACTGTTAGCACTTTAGTTAGAGGAAAGTGGGTGGTTCTAACTGTTCATGACACTGTATTGCTCTTACACTGTATTAACTGGTCAATAAGAAACTGAAATAGTGAAACTTTCTCATATCTTGGATCAATCAGAAAACCAACCAGAAGAAGACTAGAACTGGGATGGGCAGCTATGAAAGAACTAGACAAAATCTTAAAATGCAAAGATATACAACTGCACACTAAAGTGAGAATAGTCCAAACCATTGTATTCCCCAATCACCATGTATGGATGCAAGAATTGAACTCTGATGAAAGCAGAAAGAAAACCAACTCATGGGATGCTGGAGAAGAATGCTGAAGATAATGCGGACAGCCAGCATGTTGAACAAGTGGGTCCTGGAACAGATCAGGCCTGAACTCTCCTTGGAAGCCAGGATGATCAAATTGAGGCTGTCGTACTTTGACCACATCATGAGAATACATGACTCACTGGAAAAGACAATAATACTATGAAATGTGGAGGTTAGTGGAAAGAGAGGAAGGCTGTATTACTAGATGGATGGACCACAGCCCTGAGCCTACAGGATCTGAGCAGAGTGGTTGAGTAGGGAGGCTTGGAGATGTCTCACTCATGGGGCACTTTCAGTCAGAGTTGACTCAAAGACAGTTAACAACAAATTACTTTATGCTCTGTGTCTGCTTTAGCTTCCATAATTTCATCCAATTTAAAGATGGCCAGAACTATAGGTTTTCCTTCAGGAATAATTGTGTCTGCTTTAGCTTCCATAATTTCATCCAATTTAAAGATGGCCAGAACTATAGGTTTTCCTTCAGGAATAATTGTTTTGATTGCCTTCTTTAAATGCTAGTCTTGAGTTTTCTCACCACTCTTCTCTAAAGCTAAAAGATGAAATCCAGGGTTATAAAGATATTTATCATATACTTTAATCTTTCAGAATGTTGTCTCTTCTAGGAATGGCAGAATTTGGTAGCTCCTTTCCAACATTTTAAAAAATAAAATGCATTTACCAAATAGAAGACTTAAATAAGCTGCTGTATGTATAAAGTCCAGCCAATTTTTCTGATTACATATTTAGAACTTGTTAATATACGACTAGAATTTGAAACTCAGCTTTTGTTTTATAAAAAATATAATTAAAATACTAATGCATATTCTCTTGTTAAATAAAATTAGATAAAATCAAAACTGTTGTAGCTGAATTGGCAATTCATGGAAACTAGCAGACATTCACAATGTTTCTCAACTAATTACACTTTCTTCACAGAGCATGTACACACACACACAGATCCACGCATACCCTTCATGTTTTCCAAGGTCATCATTTCAAAAGAAGGAGCAGATAAAATACATATATTTATCATGAAAACACACTTTATGAAATAAAAACAGTACAAAGAGCAAAACAGATTAGTAGTAGTACTATTTATGCTGCAAGGGCAGACAGGAATCTTGTTTATGTCTCGTCAAAAGCAATCCAACCACAAAACTTCAAATTTGAAAAGTAATTTAAAATGGATAATTTTTCTTGCATACACTTGGAAGACTATGCAGCTGTTTGCTACATGAAATGAGTACCCAACATTCAAAAATATGTGTTTATGCAGCATAACTTCTCAGAATTAACTTTAGCAATACACTGTGTAGAGCAATAAACAGGGAAAAGAAATTCCAATCAGTAAGAAATTATCAACTGCATCTCAGTGAGGACCCTATTTCATGGATGTTTTAAAGGAGAATCATAATAAATCACAATGAAGACAGCAGACTGTAAGGATCAGAATGAAAAAGAATAGGGACAAGAGAGTAGAAGCCATCAGGCACTCATAATAGCTGCATTATTTCCTACTCGTCACCTACTTTTTGCTATATGCAGACCTTCTCCCCCATTTGAAGGACACCGTGCCTTATTTGTCATCTGGGTATCCCTTGTATAGAGACACCTCATAAAGCATATTCACTGAAATCTAATTAAAATGCATTATTTGTGTAAAAGTAGGCACAATGCTAGTTTGCTAAAATGCTATAACACTACTAGGCCTAAATCTGTTGTTAATCCTGACTAGATGAATGGAATTTACCTACACATTGACTTGCCACTCAAAAATTGATTGAAAAGGTCTACTCTAGTTGGAACTGACTACGGGCCGATGCAGACAGCCCTAAAGGGGCAGCACAGAGCTGCTCCTAGGAGCGGTGGATCAGGGCCAAGGCAACCAAATGCTGTGGCCCTGATCCTCCTTTTTGCCACCTCCAAAAGAGCAGCTCTTTTATGTCCTTTTGGCGCAGCATGTGTGCACACTGTGCCAAGAGGGCATCCTGCCACCGTGCACCTATCAGGATGGCGTTGGGGTGGAGTTGGGGCAGCTGGCGTGCTGGTCTGCATCGGCCCCAAAATTATGTCAACTCTAGAATGTTAAGTCTGAGCAAGTCCATTGCTAAACAGAATCAGAGAATACAGAAATAGATTAAAATGCTTTCTTTATAGGACTCCATTCATATCATGCTTTGTTTTCCTACTGTCTCTTTGCATGTCTTAAAGGAACCTTCCCAATCATTCAGAAAAGGTCAACTGCTGCTGATACTCTTCCGGAACAGAATCAAATCACCACAATTCTACACTATTCTTTATTGGAGGCAGCACTGATGGACAGACTTTATGAAACTTGTAATGTTCTCACTGGAGAGCTGGCTTGGGCTGCCTCATTGGTCTAGTGAGCTATTCCCCCATCCTATCTTAGGTGCTTCACCACATTCAGGTCTGCCAGTTACCAAGAGTGCCACTGAGCAATGCCATATCAGATGTTGCATCCCAGCTGGGTGAGCTTTGCTTGGAAGCAGAATTGGAAAGTCTTGCAAGTCCTCAGCTTACACATTCCAACACTCTAACTTCCATAGAGATATCCCACTTTGCATCAGTAGGCATTTCTTTCAGCCTTGTGTCCTTCCCAAGTTATAGCACCCAAATACAATTCAAGTGTCAATTTTCACTTTAAGTGTGCAGTGAATGAAGAGCACTGCAAAACAAGTGTGAATCAATATGTCCTTCCACATGTATATAAACAATGTCTTGAATTGCTAAATAGGCAGGAAAAGGAGGGTAAAAGCACCCCCTGGAGTTTTTGCAATATGACTTTCAGAATTAGATACACTGAAAACAACAAAATAGATTAGAGGCATTATAGGAATTTGTTTTCAAACATGAGCACACACACATTCATTGAAAATTAACATGCAGACACACCCAGAAATCATTTCTCTGACTCTGAGCAGCTTTCCTGCCTGCAGCTGTTTTGTTAAATGCACATCTGGTGGGTGTAATGGCTGCTCCACCCTGATGAGTTAACTCTCTTGCCAGGCATATGCTGATTTGCATGATACAGAGATCACAACATCTCTCTTGCAGGAGCTGCTGCTGGTAGAGGCTTTCTCAGTGAATCATGGCTTGCACGTACATGTTCAACCATCTATCAATATTTACAGCTATTTTAATTATAATAGTAGAGCCAAGGCCATTAGGACAAATTGCACTTTGCTATGTGCTGCCATAAATCTGGTGCAACACCATTAATTTCCAGACAGTTACTCTGGATTTACAGCATTTTAGACAAAATCAGAATCCTGTTCAATATGTCCAAAGACAGCAGAGCTGTAAATGACACACAGTTTCCACATCAAAGGACCAAGTGACTATGATCTTTTTACTGGTTCGACTCACTTCCCCTTGTTAATATAGTGGTTTACTCAAAGATCTTTTCATCTTGCAGACAAGGCAATCAAGTTTAGACTCCAGTGTCAGAGAACGAGAGGTATACCAGTAGCAATATACTATGATTTAAGTGCAAGACCCAAACACACAATATGCTGTGCTGTTATGAGACTTTCATATTGTGTGAGATTCCCAATATGAGTAATAGAAGCAAACTTGGAAGACACCAGTATATATTTTATCAGTTTCCCAGAGGAATTGGGTTTCTAATTTGGTGTGGAAGGTAGTAAATACACAAACACAGTTTTGCTCATGTATTACCCCTCTTGTTAGACAGATCTAATAATATGTAACTATGTGCACTATTGTGCCTGGAAGTTAATTTTTGCACAATTGAATGGATTCAAAAAGGAAGGAAAGTCTACCTTACTAAATAATGGATTCAACAGAATATCACATGATTACACAAGTTTGTGTTGATCTGAGAGGTGTGAAATCAATGTATCTATTTCAAACAGTAAACACCTGTGTATGCATATTCACATAATTGAAGCAAGATTAAGAATTACATTGCTGTTTCCAACTGAAGACTCAATTAGCCTACTATGGGGGCTCAAAGGGGCCAGCTTGTTCTTGGCAATCTCACAGATGAGACATGGTTTAGATTAAACAATTCCCCTTTATTCATGTAATAGTCAGAAATGTTCAACCTCTAACTACTGAGGTACTCTTTGCATGGATTGAAGTGTAGGACATGTCTGCAGATATCACAGAAAATAGAGGCAGATTACAAAATTCTATAGTTGTAATGCTGTGCTTCCTAGAATCAGAAAATCAGGCCGTCCAACTTACCAGGTCGGCCTGGTTGCCATGGGGTGTGTGTGGGGAGACCGTCTTGCTGCATTGGTCCTCCTGGCCCTGGCGCCCTCCCAGCAGGCTTTGGAATGGGCTGTGGAGGCCTGGATTGGCTTGCTGGGCTAGGGAGGGCGGTACTTCCAGCTCTGGGATGGGACTTCAATTTCTGGAATGGACTGGGTATGGAAGTGCCATCTCATTGGCTGGCGCCAGGGCATTTTAACAGCCGGATTGGTTGGGGAAGCCAGAAGGGGTGAGGCTTCCTGGCCTCCAGGTTCTAGATGAGTGGATGGGCCTATTTAAGGCCATGTGGAATGGGTGGCCAGCACCATTCCAGCTCAGCTCTCGGCTCTCCAGCTTGGCTCCCAGGACAGTGGCAAGGTAGAAGGTTGAGAGACCAGGCAGCAGTAAGCAACTGAGGGCTGGGGGAACACACTATGGAGCTTCCAGGCCCACGTGGGTGGCAAGGGCTGGGAAGCTGTGGCCAATAGGGTGGTCAGGTCAGGCCTCAGGGAGGTTAGTCAGCCCAGCAGTGGTGAGGCCAGTAGAATGTAGATCAGTTCCCCCCCCCCCCCACCTGAGGAGGCCAGACAGGCCCCGATCAAGCTCACAGCCTCACACACCCCATTGCGGCTCAGCAAATTAGACCCTAGAGAGTCTTAACAGTCTTAACAGTCTTAACTTGGAGAGGCAGTCAGGCCCTGCGGCAGCAGGGCAATCATACAAAGAAGTAACTCAGGCTTTCAAGAGGGTGCAGGCCCTGCTGACCATGCCATGCCCCCAAAACAGTCTAGATAAGGGTCTGGGCCAGCCTGGCCTACCACTAGGGGCCAGGTGGGACAGCCTAGAAAGCCTTGGGATGTCCTGGCCCTCAGAGGCAATGGTGCCCTGCTGCACAGTGCAATGCTGCCCCACCGGTGCCCGCATCCCCCCAACTGTGAGTGAGGAGGTGTTGGTGGGTTTCATGCATACTCTTTCAGCCTTCATGGAGCAGGTTGGCCATGCAGGTGCCTCACCTGCTCCTGGGCTGAGCACTCTCCCCCCCCCCCCCCACAACAGCCTGGACCAGGTGAACCAGGGAGAGAATCAGGAGTGTGGTCGGGCTAAGAAGTGGAGGCACTTGCACCAGGAAACCTCTCCTAGCAGCTGTACCAACATCACCTCATCCAGCAGTAGCAGCAGCTTCTCCTCCAGTAGTTCCAGAGTCAGTTCCTCATTCACAGCCTCCTCTGCTATTGACAAGCACAAAGGTTGCAAACAGAGGCGCAGTGCCAAAAAGAACAAAAGGGCTCATGACAGAACATCCAGAGACTCAAGGGACAGGGATGGTGAGTCCTCCAATTTGGCTTTGGGTAGTAATGACTGCTGGTTAGGGGGAGCTTTGGTTCCCGGGTTACCTTCTTGGGCCATAAGGGGCAGGGCCAGATGCCTGGGCTTGGAGGTGTGTGGGTGGACCAGCAGCCCTTGGCCTTCCCCAATTTCACATGAAATGAGAACACCCCTGGCTTTCACCTGTCCAAAAAGGTTAGGAAGTGGATCCTCAAGGGATCCTATATAGATGTGTTCACTTTGTTGAAGCCCATGGGGGAGGAGGCGGCACCATTAATTCCAAGAAGAAGGGCAAGCAGGAGGCCAAGGCCCATCCTGTGGAGCACTCTTTCATCAACTGGATGGAGGGCTTTTCCGTTTTCTTGGGGGTAGTCATGACGGCTTATCTGGAGCAGGGATGGCACCTTGTAAATCATATGACCAATGTCCTTAAGCTTCAGGCCATCGCAGGGGAGGCTGCGGCCATAGTGTATGACACTGCCTTCCACCAGTGGGCTTTCCAGAGTGACACAGAATGGTGGGTCCTCCTCAACAGTGAGATTTGATTGCTGGGGGTGGGTCCCTATGTAAATGGGAGAGGAGATCCCTCCAAACTTTCCAAGTGGGAAAATGTGTCTGGGCCCATTGTAAGTTCAAACATTGCTGTGAGCTTTGCATGGGCTGGCATGACAAGCTAGCTCGTTCCTGACCAACAGATTCACAACAGCCCTTTTGAGTGGGAAGCCCCACCCTGGCAGCCTTCGAGAAGCCCTTTTGGCTAAGTGTGACATCCAGTTGGTAGTCCGACTGTTGCCTGTTCACCCCAATGATTTCTGCCTCCTGGGCTTCAAATTTGAGGGACAGTGATACTTCAACATGGCTGTGCCAATGGGTTGCTGTTAGCTGTGCGGTATATGAGACATTCAGTTCCTTCCTTGAGTGGGAGGTCAAAAACCACGCCACATCCCCTCTGGTCACCCATTACACTGGCCACTACCTGTTCATTGGTGAAGCTGGAAGTGACAGTTGTGCCAAGCTTTTGTCCACTTTCCAGCCTCTGGCTGTGGAGCTGCTGCTCCCCTAGTGGAGGAAAAGACTAAGGGCCCCTCCATATCCCTCATATATCTAGGAATCCAGTTGGATTCAATAGCAGGCATCTCCCACCTTCTAGAGCAGGGACAGGCAACCTTTTTGAGACCTGGGCCGGTCTCCCGTTGCCCAGGTCTCGGCTGGGTCGAGGGGGGGGGGAATGGCGGCGCGTGCGCACCCTCCTCCGCCGTGCGCGACCCCCCCGCGCACGCGGCTGCAACCGCCATGGTGCGTGTCGCGACTGCCATTTTAGAAGTCCAAATCACGGCCGCAACGCGTTTGCGCATGCGCAAGAGTACTGTGCATACGCAAACGCACCGCGACCACCATTTTGACTTCCAAAATGGCGGCCGCAGCAAGCGCGGATGAAAACGCGCCCCGACGGTGGCGAGCGGCGGCGGCGGCAGCAACCTATGGCCTGGGCCGGTAAGTCCGGGGCCCGGGGCCTTAACCGGCCCCTGGGCCGTAGGTTGCCGGTCCCTGTTCTAGAGAATAAGCTCTGCACCCTTCACTCCATGATTCAGGCCACCTTTCAGCCCAGAAAGCAACCCTCAAGGAAATTCAGGCCATATTGGGACACCTCAGCTGGCTAGGATCACAGTGGGGGTCAAAGCGGCACACCACCACATCTGTCTTACCAAGTGTATCAAACAGGATCTTAGCTTGTGGGAGGAGATCCTCAAGGATTACAATGGGGTCTCTCTGTGGCAGCATCCTTGGGACAGGGCCTTCACATGCATTCAGATGCCATTGGAAGCCTAGGCTTTGGTGTATTTTTCCAGGGACACTGGTGTGCCCAATGATGGCCAGCCCATTGGGCTCGGGGGGGACCCTCCGAGACCTCACTTTTTTGGAGCTTTTTCCTATTGTTGTAGTGGTCCATATCTGGGACAGTGCCTTTGCCAACAAAGCAGTTTGTTTTTGGTGTGACAAACAGGCAGTAGTGAGGACCACCAAACCTCCAAGTCTGAGTGCTCCTGGTTCGCCATTTTGTTCTGTTGTATCTCCACAAGAACATTATGTTCAAGGCCCATTTCATGTCTGACATTGATAATAACATTGTAGACTCTCTCTTATTTTCAGGAGGCCAGGTTCTGTCAATTGGTGCCAAGAGCAGACCCCTCACTCACCCCCTTCCCAGAGGAACTGTGGGAGGTTGGAAATTTGCCGTGATGCAGGGCATCCTGTCTTCACTGGCCCCAGCTACCCTTACAGCCTATAGGAGAGCTGTCACCAAGTTGTTCACTTTCTTTGGGGTGACCAGCTTTGGGGCCCACTGGCAAGTACGGTCCCATACTATCTTGAAATTCCTGGTCTGGTTGAGGGAGTTTGGGATCGCACTCCAGACCGTGGCAGTCCAGTTGGCTGATATTTCCTTCTTCACCAAAGCCAGGGGGGTTCTGAGACCCATGTTCATACTTCCTTGTCAGAAGGGCACTGGAGGGCTGGAGAAGGACATCTGCAAGTAAGGTGGATGGCAGGAGACCCATTTGCTTCAGGGTACTTTGCAGGCTCTCCACACAACTGGAGAGGGTCTGTGATTCCAGAGATGAAGCCGGTCTTTTCAGAGCTGCCTTTGTAAATGCCTTCTTTGGGGCATTGCAGGTGAGTGAGCTTGTTCCTTCTTCCAAGACAGATGGCTCAAAATGTGCACTCCAGAGGGAGGATGTTTCTTTTGTGGGAAACACTGTTTGTTTAGTTCTTTGCAGGTCAAAATGCAACCATCTTGGCAAGGGGGTCTCCATTGTGCTGAGAAGGCTGCACGGCTGACATCTGTGCCCTGTTCGGACTTTACACAGATACGTGGCATCCTGCCCTCAGACAGAAGGCCCTCTGTTCATCCACGACAATGGCACCCCACTGACACAGTGAGCCAGACATCCAGAGGAGGACTTTGGGGGGTCATTCATTCTGTATTGGGGCTCCACAATTGCGGTGGGATGTGGCTTACTGGTGGACTCTATAAAAAAGCTGGGCAGGTGGAAATCTGGGGTATTTATTGGCTACATTCTCCCGGGAATGGATTTTTGTTCAGGACTGCCTTGAGGGTTTCTCTTGGAGGGGTGACATACTCCTTTCAGTGGTTGGTGGAAGGTGGGCCCTGGGGGCAAGCCTGACCTTTTGTGGCAGCAACATGGTTCTTGGATCTGCTGGACATGGTTTCCTGTGCTGTGGAGCACTGGATCGGGAATCCACTAGGGACGTGGGGGTTCTGAGAACGTTGTGGCATTGCCATTGCAGAAGCAACACCAAATCAGCCTCTCTGGTGGCAAGGGGTTGAGATGCAAAAATGCGATCAACCGATTACCTGAGATGCGAACATATGATTAACCAGTTATCCTTTTTGTCATCCCGAAGCTTGGCCGTAACCAGGCAACTTGGTTCATTGATCAACAAGGGGCTGGTCGATACCAGATCCAAACCTCATGCATTTTGGGCCAACCTTACCTTGTCAGCTGTATTCAATAAAGTTGTGGCCTTTTCCTTCCAATTGGTTGTATTGTGGTTATTCCTTGTGGTGCCTCCCTTTCCATGGCAAACAGGATGATGTCCTCCTGAAATACTACAGTGTTGTAGCCTGCTCTGTTTACACATATTCATTAGGCAGGTTGTACAGTCCCACACAGACCTACTATGGAGATAACTCTGGGCAGTTCAAGAAAGACTTTTATTTTTCTATTTCAGCTGCAGGCAATAGCTAAGAAACTATGGTAGTTTGCCCAAAAGATTTTTCTCTGACAGCTTGCTACTAGCAGCATGATAACTCTCCAGAAAAAGAGACCATTCTGGGTTGGTCTTTATAGACCATGAGCTAAAGTGTGCTATAATTAGGTTCATTCCAAAGCCTCAATAATAGCTTAATGAAAATAGGTCACCACTGTCTAGAATTAGCGTTCTAAAAGAGATTATACTTATCTCGGAATTTCTTGCTTTCTTTCTGGAAAGAATGCAAATAGACAAACTAGTTTTCAATATTGCTTTTGAATGGGGGTTTCTTTGTTGGAATTGTAAGGTAATTGCATACCACCTACAGCTTGAAGTGGTTCAGGGAAACCAGGAATGTAAAAACCTGTCAGTCTTGTTTACACCGAGTTTCTGAATTGCCCACTGTTATTCTTGAGTGTTTATTGTGTTGTGAGCCCCCTTTGTTTTTTGCATGGAAAACCTTGTGTGCTTTGTGTACACTTTTTCAAAATGAACATATCTTTTTGCTTTCATGTTACCAACATATGCAATTTATATAGGTATTCTACATTGACTATAAAGCAGGCTTGTGTGAACTTTCCAATTGTACCCATTGCTGGTCAAGCAAGATTTTGAAATGAACACATGGATTAGTGTGCTTTCTGCAACCACAAATCTCACAACTGTACAAAGTTCTCAGGTAAGGTGCCTTCTGTTCCATCAGCCATCACATAAGGTTTTTTTAAATGGATATTTCTGTAAGAAAATGCAAATCTAATTAATTTATTTTCTATCCCTAAAGAAAACCTCAGCCATGATTCTGTAGAATGTAAAAATTGGCCTTTAGCAGAGAGGTGTCTCCTGTCAGACATTTTCATACAGATTGGCATGCCCTCATGGAGCTATGAACACCCAAGTAACTTGAGTAGCTACCTAAGAGGCAAAAACTGACAGAAGGATGGTTATGCCTGTCCCTAGGCCTACAATGTAGCCAAGCACCTCTGAGTCAAGAAATGAATTGTTTTGCTAATAGCCTCAGTGAAGAGAATAATGACCTTAAAGCATTAAAATCAGAGTATTACTATATACTGGAGGAATAGATTATGATTTTCTGGTTATATAGCAGCAACGAAGTGGCATGAAAGGGAAGACAAAGAAGACAAGGAACAGCTCTGCAGTGTATGCTAATGAAATAATGTGGTATGCTGATGGTGGTGCAGCTTCCACTTAGATTCCAGGTATGACTACCTTAAACACCTTCCTTCTTGACACTTTAAAATTGAAGCCTATACAGTCCAGCCTTTCCCAGTTGGGGGAGCTCCAAATGGTAAGAGCAACACAAGTGTTCCAAAATCACTGGCGATGATATCTGGGATTGACAGGAGATGTAGTTCAAAAGATCTAAAGGTCATAAGGTAGAAGAAGGCTCAGTGCCAGCTGGAGGCTTCCATGTTATTGAGTACTGAATCCACTCCAAGGCCCTCCCCCCCCCCATGCTACACAATAATTTTTGTTATAATTGCCATTGCTGCATCTTATGGAATCCTGAGGTTTGTAGTTTGGTGAAGAACTAGATCTCTTTTGCTGAGAATTCTGAGGACCCCACCCTGAACTGTAAATCTCTGATCCCACAGGATGAAACCATGGCAGTTAATGTGAAGTCAAAATGCTGTAATTATGTAATGTGAAAGGACCCCTGGTTTTAGTCCAAACACCTCAAGGATTTGAAGCAAATGGCTAAAATCTGTACTACAAGCCTGGGCAGCTTTACTAGCCCACTGGCATGAGACCAACAGCTGCCACTGAGCAAGCTTTACACATTGTGCAGTCTTATATTGCTTTCAGTCCAAATCAAATACACCCAGTAGCTAGGAACCATAGGAGGCATATGCCTTCCTAACAGTTTAGCTTGAAATGTTATACTTCTCCCTAGTCAGAATGAATACATGCTTGTAGATGGGAAAAGATGTTGACAGTAGTTCTGCATTTCATTCAGTAAGGCTAAGTGAGGCACTAATAGGTATAGACAGCCAAAAACATGTAAAATCAGCTACCTCTTGAAAAAGACTTTTTAGGATATCTTGCACTTCTACAACACATTTTAAAATCATGTCTGTCTTCAGTTGTTATATATTGCTTTTTCTTCTTCCAAGAATAACACTGAAAGCCTATTACAGAAGCTTAAAGTAACCTGCAGCAAAATGGAAAGTGACACTGCCCATGAAAGGTCAAGAAATAATACAGACATATATTTAAGAGAAAGCACTAAGCAACAGAATTCCTGAAAGCACACTTCGGAGAAGTATAGCCCCTTCTCTAAATACTGCCTCCACTTTGGGAATTTAAAAAAAAATCTGAATGACAACATGCATGCTACAAATCCATCACTGATGAAAATCTGTTAACAAGGAAAGAAATATCTCCTTTCTTGTTATTTCAGGCCAAGTCTCCATCTGGTTTATCTGCTGTTTCTGGAAAAACACAGAGGTAGGACATGACATAAATGTAGGGATGGAAAAGATATTCTGAAATATTTGAAGCACAGATGAAAAGGGATTTTCCTGTAAACTGGGATTAGAAGATCAGTTAGAATCTTTGCAGCAACTTTTTGCAGGGCTTTTTCTGCACAGTTTGAACAGAAAACTGCTTTTTTAAATGCAGAAAAATAATATGTTCTGCACAAAAACCAAGAACAAAACATCCAAAAACACATGGATAGTTTTTGTGTGCAGAAAAAAAATCCTGAACTTTGAATAGCCTTGAAAAACTGAGTTAAAATTGATTCAATTACTAATTTTACATCCTGTAGTAAAAGCCTCTTGTCACATCCTATCCACTGAGTCCAGGGACCAGTGGCAGTGCTCAACAGATGTTTGTTTTCTAATGCACGGGGTGAGTAAATGTGGTAAATTAGGGAACTGCATTAGCACACAGGAGTCTTTGGAGGGCTGCACCTCCACACACACCCTTGTCAAACCTCCCATTTTTGCCCCAAAGTGCTTCCACTCCCTTAGGGTCTATGACAGGGGTAGGCAACCTTTCCCCTTTAAGGGCCAAGGGACTTCAGCTCCCAGAATCCCAGGAGCTATTGGCCAACATGGGACTATTGGCCAATATGGCTGAGGCTTCTGGGAGCTGAAGTCCTTTGGCCCTTAAAGGGGAAAAGTTGCCTACCCCTGGTCTATGAGAAGCCTTTATTCAAGTTTGTGGCCCATTTTGGATCATTTTAGGCCCAGGAAAGACTTGTTTTTGGCAACAGAAAGTGAATAGGGAGGAAATTAAATGGCAAAAAAGTTGCAATAATGTGTGAAATGGTCCACATCTACCTTGTTGGCCACAGGCCTCAAAATGTTTTCAAATTATTATTAATTATACCTAGAATTCCGGGGGGGGGGGGCACACCTTGTCCTTGGTCTAATGGAATTATCTGCTAATTCATGACTTATAGTAAGAATCATATATAGAAAAGATATAAGATTAATGGAATGCTCATCATTGTGAAATACACCAGAGGTGTCAAAGTACAGCTATATACTGTAGAGATACCTGGATGGTCTTGATCTGTTTAGCCCCAATTAGATACATGAAATTGCTGTAGCACTGATGAAGGCAAGAACTAATTATTGAAGGGAAATGTACAACTTTGTGATAGAGAACCTGTGGTCCTCTAGATGCTGTTGGATGACACTTACTAGCATATCTGTCTGGGCAGACAGAAGCTAGGGCAGATAGAAGCCCAACAGTATCTGTGGAGTAACAAGTTCTTCCATGACATATTACTTTTAGTTTTCATCCTTTCCCACATTCTGCCTCAATTTGGGATAAAGGGAATACTTCCTTTCACTCTCACAAAGCAACAAATATTCAGATGAGAAAGGGCTAGAGATGCATTTGACAAAATGTGTGGATGACTGCATGTTATTTGTGTACACATCTGTATATATTTTCATACACATGTGAGTATGCATATGTTTCTTCAAGCCACCTGTTCACTTATAATGACCCTATGGTCTTCATAGGGTTTTCTCAAAGTAAAAATAAAATCTCACAATAATTAATCATGCATATAGTAAGGACAGCATGCTAACTAGGGCTGGGCTATATGGAAACATTTGCACAAACTGTGGTAAGAGTGAAAAGGAGATAGGAAATAGGCATATCCCTTCCTTCTACAGTTGCTGAACTCCAGATCTAGAATTCTTTCCTCAAGTGCTTGGGTGTTGTAGCTCAGGAACACACATTAAAGTTGCTAAAGAATTTTAAATCATTTGGCAAACTACAAATCTCACAATGCTATAACTACGTGATGTAGATACACACTTCAGCCGAGGAAGTCCTAAAGTGGTGGCTGAAATTTCCCCACTTCATTAACTACAAATAATGCTTTGTTGTCACATAGCATCATTTTGATTCTGTGCAGAAGTTGATATATATATATATAAAGAGAGAGAGAGAGATGCATGAAAATCATACAATTGTAATAGGAGCATTGTATACCTATGTGTGTGGGAAATAAAGGCTACCAAGACAATATGGAAAGCTTTTCTAATCCCACAGGACTCACTTCCCCCACAAAAATAATTGATAGTTGTTCTCCATACACATAATTACAAACTCACAAAGAAAGGTGGAAGTAAAGTCTCTATCACTGATTTTGAGTCAATGATTTCTGGACTTTAGCCTGAAACCTCATGGACTTACAGCTTGGAAATTAGTTTAGCGAAACTCAGCTTGGAAATGTTAGTGTTAAAGTCATTCATTCATTAATGTTTTCTTTAACACTCATTGTTTAAATTAAAACTAATTTATTTCATTATTTCTTAATCAAATATTAGTAAAACATTAGTTTTAAATTTTTAATAAAAAATAATTTAAATCACTAAATATGGCCAATCCTGAAAATTACCCCCAAAAGAAACAAATGTGACTTCATTAAAAATACATTAATATAATCTGAAAAGTTAATTGTTGCTCAGGCAGTTAATGTTGCTGGAAATTAATTATTTAAGTAACAACTATTAAAATGGTTGATTAAAAAAAAGAATTAGTGGGAAGAAATTGAGTTTTAATCAATTGTCTTCATGCTGTAAGTCAACTAACTGTGAAAGGTTTCCTCAGATTTCAGACCCTTTTACAGCAGGAGTGAGGAAAATATCTTACATGGGCCTGCTTGTGCTGCCAAATTGTTTTAGCCACCAAGCTTCCATGGGGCAGTAGTGCCATTTTGTTGCATGGGAGCTTATCTAATTTTAGGGTGTTTTTTTTTTAAAGCAAAGAGCAACTTTCTAATGAGTTTCTGTTTCAATGAAAGATCTGTATAGACATCCAGCATGTCATGGTTTGAGCGTTGGACTAGAAAGCCAGAGTTTGAATTCCCACTTGGCCATGGAAACCCACTGGGTGTCCTTGGGCAATATTCCTTCAGCCTCAAAGTAGGACAAATGCAAATTCTCTCTGAACAAACCTTGTCAAGCAAACTCATGATATTTTTGCTTTCCAATTGTCATATGTCGGAAACGATTTGAAAGCACACAACCACAAAATTTGTCTGGGGGAAGCAAATGAAGGGGCTTATCCAAACACTACTGGTCACAGCTAAGGAGAGTTGCTAGAATGCCCCCTAAATACAGAAAAATGGCCATGAGCGAACCTATAATTTATGGCATGATTGTGCATGCATTCGTTTTGGCCATTTCTTGTCAGGAAAAAAACAACAAATGTCAACATTTTGGGGTGTGAGGGGTACAGTGGGTCAAAATGGGATCTGCAGCCCCCCAGAGTCCCCTGGAGAAAAGATGCTTCCCTCAGACCTTAATAGTTGCCTACTTTAGGAGTTTAGAGTTACAGGAAGGAATAAAGGACTAGAACATCAGCCTCAGTGGTGGTCAGATAAGATGAAACTGGTGGATTAGTGAAGCTCTAAATCAGGGGTAGGCAACCTTTGTCCTTTAAGGGCCGAGGGACTTCAGCTCCCAGAATCCCAGGAGCTATTGACCAACATGGGACTATTGGCCAACATGGCTGAGGCTTCTGGGAGCTGAAGACCCTCGGCCCTTAAAGGGGAAAGGTTGCCTACCACTAGACATTCATTCTATTATTTGCAGGGTTTCTCCATCATTGTTAAGTGCAGGATCTCTTTACAGATATTATAAGGAAGACATATACATTGTGAACAAACCTTGATGCCTTGGTGTTGAAATCCTCCATCTGAACGTCTTTTCTCTTCTACATCACAATGTTTTTCATTAAAATTCTTGAAATTCTAATATAGATATGGGGTATATATACCTATACCCCACATCAATATTAGAATTGTAAGAATTTGAATGAATTTTAAGAATTTTAACCTATGGGATGTGGTTGCTCAAGCAGTTAAGATGCTGACTCTGTTGATTGCAAGACCAGCAGGTCAACAGTTCGAGGCCCAAGTGCCGCATGATGGGATGAGCTCCTGTCACTAGTCCCAGCTTCTGCCAACCTAGCAGCTCAAAAGCATGTAAAAATGCAAGTAGATAAATAGGTACCACTTTGGTGAGAAGGTAAACAGTGTTCTGTGCAGTCATGCTGGCCACATGACCCACAGAGTAGTCTCCAACAACGCTGGCTCTTTGGATTAGTAATGGAGATGAGCACTGCCCCCTACTGTCGGACATGATTTGATAACCTTGTCAAAGGAGGATACCTTTACCTTTATGTAT
This sequence comes from Phrynosoma blainvillii, assembly GCA_026167975.1. Taxonomy (NCBI): domain Eukaryota; kingdom Metazoa; phylum Chordata; class Lepidosauria; order Squamata; family Phrynosomatidae; genus Phrynosoma; species Phrynosoma blainvillii. Next base: position 212,465,904 of record JANUYF010000004.1, on the reverse strand, counting down.
ACTATATGAGAGCCACCATGGTTTGAGCACTGGACTATGACTCTGGATACCAGGGTTCCAGTCCCTGTTCGGCCATGGAAACCCACTGGGGGCCTTAGGGTCCCCCTTAGTTGGAATGATGTGAAGGCAAACAACAACAACATCAACAACAGCAACACATGCACACACAGAAACAACCTAAGCAGGAAAAAAATATATCTATCTATGGAAATGACTTACAGTTTACTGTGACCTTTACTTTTCTCACATCAGGGACTGAGACATCATTTTCAGCGCTGCATTCATATTCCCCAGCTTGGTCTCTTGTAATTCCATAGATGTCCAGATACTGTCCATTTTCAAATGGTTTTGCTGAAATTAAGGGGAAATAAAAGAACAAGAAGAGTGATAGTTAAAAGAGAGAGAGAGTTTAGATGAAGTGGAATTGGAGCTGACTGAAGCTTTGTTCAGTATAAACAACTGCCTCATAAGTTGCTACTGGAAACTGCTGACAAGACTTTTCCCAAAATAAAAGTGAAGAACAATAACATATTTCACCCTTCTCCCATGTACGAAGAACAACCTCACATTGTATGGTCTCCCTTAAGTATCAATATTGTAACAATGACAAGCACAGGAAACAATACACACAATCACTTTATAATTGATCAGAGTTACCTAACCTCAACATATATCAAATAAATCTATGTCCTTTTTGCAATTGAGTTGAGCAGCCTTCTAGCAAGCTCGATGAAAATTCGCCATTACGCCTCAGTTTATATTGACTTTTACAAAATATAAGGTTCTGCTTTAACTAGGAAAAAAAGCTGACACATATTTCAAATATTTGCAGTGAAAAGGCATTTCTTTTTTTTTCTTTTTTTCTTTTTTTACTAAAGCTTTTGAATCACAATGTTCTGTTAACAGCTTCAATATCCATTGCATCTTAGCTCAGGTTCAAATGTACATGCAAACCTTTACTGTACGTGACTGATTTCAAAATCGAAATACAGGCCAACAAGAGGATGAAAAACAAATGCCCCAGGCTTGCTTAGTCAAACTATTCACAAGTAAATTGTCAAACTCAGGCTGCATTCTTGCAAATTCCTACTGAAATAGGGTGAAAACTCATCTGATTAGAACACAGAAACAAACCCAAGAGGTAGCTGCATATAAGTAGAGTGGGCCCTTGGCATCTGCTGGGCTTTGGCTCCAGAACACTCCCCGACAATGGACATCAAAATCTGTGGGTGCTCAAGTCCTATTAAATACAATGGCATAATAAAATGGTGTCCCTTATAAAAAAATGGCAAAATCAAGGCTTGCTTATTAGAATTTGTATCTTTAATAACATTTTCAAACCATGGATGCTTGAATACATGGATAAAAATCCATAGATAAAGGGGACTTACTGTATGAAAATGGGAAGCGCTTATGGAATCTGCTACATAATCAGTAGGAGGAATGTATTCGAATCAGTTTAATTTAATCATACAATTGTTGTTAATTACCCTGGAGATAGCCTCAACTCATGCTGATACTGTGGATGAATCCCCCTGTCCTCCACTGCTCTGCTCAGGTCCGGTAGTCTCAGGCCTGTGACCTCTCAGACTGAGTCCAACCATCTGGCATGTAGTCCTCTCTTTCTACTGCTCTCTACCTTTACTAGCATTATTGTCATTTTTAATGATTGAAGTGTTCTCATGATGTGGCTAAAGTATGACAGCCTCAATTTAGCCATCCTGACTTCCAGGGAGAGTTCAGACATGATCTGTTCTAGAATCCATTGTTTGTCTTCTTGGTCAGCCATGGTATTCTCAGCATTCTTCTCCAGTACATCTTAAATGAATTTATTTTCTTTCTGTCAGATTTCTTCACTGCCCACCTTTCACATTTGTACATGGTGGTGGGGAATACAATAGCTTGGATGATCTTTTAGTGTTCTGAATTATATCTTTACATTTTAGGTTCTTGTCCAGTTCTTTAATAGTTACTTTTCCCTATATCAGCCTTATTCATTTCTTGACTGCAGTCTCCATTCTAATTATTGTTTGATCTGAGATATGGGGAATCTTTGACTATTTTAATTTTCTCGTTATCTAGGATGAATTCTCATCTAATGATCTTCTGTGGTCAATATTTTTGTTTTCTTAATGTTCAACATCAAATCTACCTTGGCACTTTCCTCCTTGAGCTTTTTCAGTACAATCAGCCTGTTTCTTTTTCTTTTCTGTTTCTTTTACAAGTCTTTTTAAAAATTTCAGTTCATCTGAAAGTTCTTGGTACACTCACCTTGTTTATTTAGAGACCTCTCACTTTTCCTCCTCAATGGAATTGTTTACAACTGTTTCTATAGTATCTCACCTTTAAGAAACTCCCATGCATCATGAACATCTTTCCCTTTGAGCACTTCTGACCATAGGTTTTCACTCAATATTTTCCTAAGCTTGTTGAAATTCTTGATGTCCAGAGTGCATGTCTAGCTATGTTTACCTTTTCTTTTCTTATGTATAATAATGACCAAGAGGACTTGGTCAATCCTACCTAAGAATCCTATTAACCAGGGCTGCTGCCACAATGCAGAAATAAAGAAGTCTGACACCACTTTTACTTCCATGGCTCAATGCTATTGAATTCTGGGTCTTGTAGTTCTGGGATTTGTAGTTTGGTAGGGCACTAGCAAACAGGTGATGAAGCAAGCAGGAAACACTCTCAGAAAGACAAACCCCATCAGAAGCAGCACCACACATAAAATAGGAACATGGAATGTGAGATGCTGAGCCAAGGTAAGCTAGACATAGTGAAAATGGAAATGCAATTCATGAACATAGCCGTACTGGGGCCGAGTGAGTTAAAATGGACAGGAATGGGCCACTTTGAATCAGACAACCACATGGTGTTCTGCTCAGGGAATGAAAAGACAAGAAGAAACAGGGTGGCTTTCATATTAAGAAAAGATGTTGCAAAAGTAGTCAAAGGATACAATGCAAAATCAGACCAAATCATCTCAATAAGGCTCCATGGGAAACCTATGAATATCACCATAATCCAAGTATATGCACCAACCACTGAGGCAGAACAAGAAGAAATTGATAGATTTTATGAAGGAGTACAGAAAGAAATTGACAACACACCAACACAGGATGTCAAGCTGATCATTGGAGATTGGAATGCAAAGGTTGGAAGTAAAGAAGAATCAGAACTGGTAGGCAGATTTGGACTAGACAAAAGGAATGAAGCAGGTGAGCGTCTGATAGATTTTTGTGAAGCCAACAACCTATTCATTGCAAACACATTTTTCATACAACCAGAGAAAAGGTTATACACATGGACATCACCAGATGGTCAACACAAAACCCAAATAGATTACGTAATTGGAAGTAAAAGATAGTGAAGCTCCATACTGGTGGCCAAGACAAGACTAAGTGCTGATTGTGGCACAGATCACAAACTACTTATTTCAAAAATAAAAGTAAAACTCAAGAAGAGAACAAAACCAGTGATCATACCAAAATGCAATTTAAACAACATTTCCACAGAATTCACTGACAATATAAGGAACAGATTTGCAGTAATAAGTATAATAGATCGTGAACTGGAAAAGTTTTGGTCTGAAGTCAGGAACATAATAAAAGAAGAATGCATAAATACACTTCCAACAGACAAAAGGAAAGTGAAGAAACCATGGATGACAGATAAAATGCTACAAGGAATAAAGGAAAGAAGAGAAACAAAATACTAGGAAGGAGATAGGAATAAACTAAGAAACATGAATGCAACAGTACAATGGCTAGTGCACAAAGATAAGGAAAATTGTTACAATGACAAATGTAGAGAAATAGAAGATGACAACAAAAAGGGAAGAACAAGAAACCTATTCCACAAGATTTGAGAAATCAAGGAAAAGTTCAAACCAAGGATCGGGACACGCTACGAAAATAAAAATAACATAATTCAAGACCAGGAAGGAATAAAAAGACTTTGGTTGCAATACACAGAAGAACTATACAAAAGAGATGACAAAATGAACAACACATGGAGAGAAGAGTCATATCAAGATGAACCCCAAATTCTAAAAACTGAGATGGAGGTTGCAATAAAGGAAATCCCCCCCCCCCCCCAAAAAAAGACTCCAGGAATAGAAATATACCAATAGAACTGTTGCAATCTACACTGACAGAGTCAACTCTAGTGCTAACCAACATATGTCAACAGATATGGAAGACAAAACAATGGGCAATAGCTTGGAAGCAATCAATATACATCCCCATCCACAAAAAAGGAGACATAAGACACTGCAGCAACTATAGGACCATAGCACCATACAAGCAAAATTATGCTCAAAATACTGTAACTTCGGGGGGAAGCAGACTGGCGGCTCTGCGCCACCTCGGGAAGGTGCGCCGCGGGACCGAGGCATCCTCATGCCTCGATCCCGCGGTGCACCGTCGGCGCCCCAAGAAAGCGCCCCAAAAGCGTGAGGTGCACTTTCGGCGACCCTTCCGCCGCAGCGTGTGCGGACGCTGCGGCGGGAGGTTGCCCCCGGAGCGCTGGCCATGCGGAGGGCCGGCGGCTCCGAGGGTGACCTCGGGAGGAGGAAGGGGCGCGGAGTGTGTGGCTGCCCCTCCCCTTCCTTGCGCTGAGGACAGCTTTTTAAGCCATCTGCCGAGGCCCATAGACTCCAACCAAACATGGAGAGAGAAATCCCAGAGGTCCAGGCATGGTTCAGGAAAGGAAGAGGCACCAGGGATCACATTGCAAATATATGATGGCTAATGGAGCATGGCAGGGAGTTCCAAAAGAAAATCAGCATGTGCTTTATATAGATCATGAAAGGCTATGGAATGCCCTTAAAGACATGGGAGTGCCAACACTTCTGATAGTCCTAATGAGGAATCTGTACTCAGGACAAGAGGCATGTTGGAATATGGATGGGTTATATACAGTCAAAGGTGAAATGTAGAGATGTGTGTGTGGAAATTTCTCATGGGAACATCTAGAGAAACAAAGAAAACTTGCCCCAGATGGCCAAGAAGTCATAACATGGATAGTTTTAGCTGGGAAAAAGATAGTCAGTGCATCAACATCTGAGCTCATGAGAAAAACAGTCACATGGGGGATGAATGACAGCAAGGGGCTGGGTTATTGCACATCATAAAGGCATTATCCAATCAGCAAAAGGTTAACACCCAGAAGGTGGAATAGGGGAAGGACCTAGAGATTCCTTTTGTCTGGAATGTTTATATTCAAGTTGTGAGTGTGTGTGTGTTCGACAGTGGTTTTAACTATGGAGTTAGTTTTGGCTTTTAGTTTTTGAGTATGCTTATACTGCTTTTACAATATAACTCCTGGATCTGGAAACATGGATCTGTAACTTCTTCTTAACTTTCAACAACAACAAGTTGGGATCCTATGCTTTTGGATCTGAGATGTCATCTCTCAAGGCTGAACTGGATAAGTTCATCACAATGGATTTTACTTAGTTATCTTACTTTCTTTTATATGCATTAATAAAACTATACTTTTGGACTTCACAATGTGTCTTCTTGACTGAGGAAGACAGGACTGCCTGGAGAAGAGAAGCTGAGCTAGTTGATGGTAAGAGATACAAAGTGGCTGTGGATCACAGCAGCCAGCTTGTTCTGCAGACTCTGCTGGGTGTCTAAGAGCATCACTGCAACAACCCATCATCCACACACTGACAGTCAGAACAGAACATGGAGAAACAGAATGGTTCCCAATTGGCAAAGGAGTCAGACAAGGCTGCATCCTATCACCCTACCTATTCAACTTATAATCATCTGGTAGGCCTGGTAAGCATGCTAGATACCTTGAGTATCTGAATGTCCCAAAGTTTAGGAGGGCTTACATGCTGGCAAGATTTAACATTCTTCCATCTTCTATTCTGGAGGGCAGGTTTAAAAAGATTCCTTACCATTGTAGATACTGCCCCTGTGGCTCAAAGGAAATTGAAACTATCAGTCATGTCCTCTTTCGTTGCTCATTGTATACAGAAACACGTGCTTCCTGTATAACCCCATTCAGTTCCCGGATAGACAGGATAAATTTTATTTTGATTATTTACTTGCAGACTGTAGTGATTGTATAACCTATCCAGTTGCTAAATTCTTTGCAGCTGCTATTATTAGTTGCAAAAAGTTTCTAAAGCAGATGCAGTAACGGATACCGGCATTTAAATAATAATAATAATAAATTTTATTTTTACCCCGCCTTTCCATAGATATGATCAAGGCGGCTTACAAAGGTTAAAATTGTTACAATATAAAGGTTAAAAACATCGGTGCGGGGAGAAGGAACAGGAATCAAAGAAGCCACAAATATCAGAGGCAAGAAGTGGATGAATCAAATTGCAAACAGTCCGGGGTCAACAAGGAACACATGGGGCAGAGAAAGAAAGAATACCATTACTTAAGGTGGAAATGCCAACTGAAATAAATACGTTTTTAAATTTTTCTTAAAAGAGACGAGTGATGCAGAGGAGCGAAGCTCTGCAGGAAGCTTATTCCAAAAAGAAGAGGCAACGATGGAAAAAGCCCTCTGAGAGGTCCTCACAAAGTGAAACTTGGGGACCTCTAGCAGATTGGTCCCAGATGAATGGAGTGTGCAGGGCGGATTGTGTGGGGAGAGGCGGTCCTCCAAGTACCCTGGGCCCAAGCCATTTAGGGCGTTATAGGTCAAAACCCTAAATGGCTTGGGTCCAAGCTATCTCAGGGATCACCTCCTCCCATACAATCCTCCCCACACTCTCTGCTCCTCTGGGAGGAATTTGCTGCAGCCTCAGAAATCGAAGCTTGCAGCTACCTCCCAGAGGGCTTTTTCAGTTATCGCCCCCAAACTCTGGAACGGCCTGCCGGATGAGATCCGTCAGTTAACATCGTTAGACAGCTTTAAAAAGGATATCAAGACGGATTTCTTCCGGCAGGCCTTTCTAGATTAATTATCCCTGCCTCGGGTACTCCCAACCTCAATGATCTTCGTGTGGCCCCATCTACTGATGGATGAAGAACATTGCCTTGGGCCAATCTTATGCTTGTAAAGTTTTTAATTTTTTTAATTGTTCGAATTTGTAGTTTTAATTTTCATTTGATTTAATACTGTTTTAAGGGGGGAGGGATTATGTTTTGGGATATATTGTATGGTTTTATTGTTGTAAGCTGCCCTGATTGGGTCCCCAAAGGGCGGGATATAAATAAATTTTATTATTATTATTTATTGTTTATGGTTCTAAATAGTTTATATATGATATCTGTTTAATTATTTAATAATATTTCATATAACTCTGATATTAACTGACTGACTATGTTAATACATAGGTACTAGTATAAGCTTGTTTTTAACATAATATGATGATTGAAATGATTGAAATTAGGTCTTTGAAATGTTAAGAGACTGGTTCATTTATAGTCAAATGTCCATGTTACCTTTATATTCCAGACCAGTATTGGCTTTCCTTGCTGAAAATATACATAACTTACATCTTGTATATATGCAAGGTTGGTGCTGTAATCTTATGTCATTTATATTGTGTGTACATGTGTATATACTCCTGAAAGTTTTGACCTTTTTTTTTTTTTTTTGAGCTGGCTGTGTGCTGTAAATAAATTTTGTTTGTTTGTTTGCTTGCTTATAATCAGAACATATTGTAAGGTAAGCAGGCTTGAGCATGGAAGAGGGAGGAGTGAAAATAGGAAGAATAAAAATCGACAATCTGAGATATGCTGACGACACCATAATACTAGCAGAAAACTTCACAGACCTGGAATAACTACTAAGGAAGATCAAAGAAGAAAGTGCAAAGGCAGGCTTACTGTTGAACATAAAGAAAACAAAAATAATGACCACAGAGAACTTACACACATTCAAACTAGACAATGAGGAAATAGAAATAGTAAAAGAGTTCTCATATCTGGGATCAAACATTGATCGGAACAGGGACTGCAGCCAGGAAATCAGAAGAAGATCAAGAATGGGGAGGGCAGCTATGAAAGAACTAGAAATGATTCTACAATGCAAAGACATACAACTCAGCACAAAAGTCAGAATCATACAAGCCATCGTATTACCGATTACCATATATGGATATGAGAGCTGAACAGTCAAGAAAGAAGATAGGAGGAAAATCAACGCATTTGAGATATGGTGCTGGAGAAGAGTGCTGAGGATTCCATGGACAGTCAAAAGGATAAATAAATGGGTCCTAGAACAGATCAAGCCAGAGATATCCTTAGAAGCCAAGATGACAAGACTTAGACAGTCGTACTTTGGACATGTCATGAGAAGGCATGAACCATTGGAAAAGACAATAATGTTAGGAAAGGTGGAGGGAGGTAGAAAGAGAGGAAGGTCACATGTAAATGGATAGACGTTAATAAAGAGACCACGAATATGAGTTTGCAGGAGCTGAGTAGAGCAGTAGACGATAGGGGGGCCTGGAGATGTCTCATCCATTGGGTCATCATGGTTCGAGATCAACGTGAAGGCAGTTAACAACAACAAGGACACCAGCACTTTATGATAGGGAAGGATAAATTTCACAAAACTACAAATCCCAGAATTCCATAGCATAGAGCCATGCCAGTTAAAGTGGTGTCAAACTGCATCATTTCTGCAGTGCAGATTCAGCCTGAGCCATGGCCATTAAACTGAGGTCAAATTGCTTTATTTCTACAGTGTGGATGAGTTGGTTAGGATCAAATCCAAAATACTTGCTCCTTTTGTTGCCTCCTCCATCTTCTGAATAATGAAACTATCCATAAAGTAAGTGAGGAATTTGCTGGACCTTACATTTTTTCTGGAGTGTGCCTTCCAACATATATCAGGGTGACTGAACTCCTCCATTTCTACTATCTCTCTTCTTTTTGATGTTTGGTCATTTCATCAAGAAGGTATTATCCAAATCTTCACATTTGATAATGATCCAAGTAGCTCTTGGGCAGTGATTGCAATCTTGCTTCCAGTGCTCTCAATCTGCAATTTGTAAACACTGACCATAATCCTTTAAACAATTGTGTGAGAAGATATAGATCTGTTAGACTGAATCTGTAATTTTGAGGTGTGAAAGCAATAGATCTGCTTAACAAGAATCAATTTCCTTGAAATCTGAAGCTCTGTTGGTGAAACCTTCTTTGTCACATGCTTACTTGTGAGAATTAGTTGTAATATTTCTTGTGTGTTTACATTCAGTGATCAAGGTGGGATACACAGATGCCATCAAGACAGGGTTTCCTTGTAATCTACGGAATTACAGAGAAGGACTCCCTGATGGATCCTGAAGTATTTTGCAAAAAAATGTAAGTTCTAACCTTAAATGTGGAAGGATGTTATAATTAGGGATGTAATTCACTAAATTTCTCCTTGAAGGAAGAAACAAACAATTTTAGCAGTTTTCTTCCTGTTGTGAGAAAGTCTTTTGAAAACATGCAGTTTTCAAGACTATTCATTACTGGGTCATTATCTTTGCAAAATTTGCATGTGGTTGTTTTTCAGCATAATACTTTTTCTGCACAGAAAATAATACTTCAACATATATTTATTGAATCTATGTTTATATTTCAACAAAAAAACAACAACATTATTTCCTGTACAGAAAATGATTTTTCCTAAGCAAAATACATATGACTTTTGTGCAAAATAAGTCCCAAAGTGCAAAGATTCTCATCAGTCCAGGATTCTTCAAATCAGGGTTTCTTAAGACTCAAAAAACATGTTTTCCAACCATTTTTTAGAAATATTAAAGTATTATTTCCATCCTTATTTCTAAAGCTAAAACCAATCTTAATGTCTCCGACAGAACGTCTCCCAAGCCCTGTCTCTCTGTTTCTTATCTTGTGAACCACGACTTCCCAAATCCATCTCTTCTTGCTTTATTGCTGGTGATATGAATAGTTTGTCAGTCCAGTGCTGGATGTCTGGAGAATTAATCAGTCACTTTTAATAAATAAAAAATAAAAATTTATAGTGAAATGTAGTGAAATAACTTCTCCACTTTGTCAAGGTGCAGCGAAGAGTCTACCATTTACAGATCACACCTTGGCACACCTTATATTTGTCTATATATTTATAAGGATGTAGATGCCTACATTCCTGTATGAGGGTCTTCACATGCATATGAATGAAAACATTCAGTACCATGGAGCTGGAATTTGGAATGAATGAGGAACAGTATTCAGTATGGTGTTCCACTGGCAGAAAGGTGGGATTGATCAGTTTGCACCTTGCTCTGCAACCTGGGACATCCCCTCCCTCTAAGTCTGGACAGGAACAGTTTTTAGTGGCAAAGAGAACTTGTGGCTGGAAAGTCCTCAAGAATCAGTTTTAGGACAAGCAAAAGGTTGAAAGAGGGAAGGAAAGAAAGTTTGGCTACACACAGAAGAGTAGGAATCAAGCTCGCTGTTCCCTGTCCTTACAGTCCTGCTTAAGAAATTTCAAACAAACAGCCTTCTGGCATCTTCATAGGATTTGCTACAGATTCACATCCACTATCCTTAAAGGGGTGAAGGAAAAGGAAGCTGTCTCAGCCCATATCTCCCTAGCTAATGCAACTTCATAAAGCTGTGCACTCCAGCAAAAGATGCAACCCAGGTAACAGAATGAAGTCATTGTGCCACCTTGCCTGGTCCTTTTGTTTTATTTGTTCTTGCACAATTCTGTGGCTTCTCCCAGCACAGGATAGTAATATTTTTTTCAAGAAGTTGAAATACAAAATGATAGCACTAATATGCTAAGAAAAGCATGAGTAAGCAGTGAGAAAAATCCAGAGGGAGGTGAGGAAACAATGGAATACAACAAATTGAAGCAGCTTTCTTTCTGATTCGCTTTGAAGAAATGTATTATGAAAAGTAAGCTTCAGCTGAAGAGCCAGCTGTTTCATTTATGTGGTTGGTTGCTGCTACATTTCACTGAGGCCAGATTGAATGAATTTCTAAGAACACATTATTTACTGACATTTTGAAATGAAACATATGCTAGTTATATTTTGTTTTACCTGAAAGTAGTTGGAGCTTCTTAAATATTCTGTTGCAGCAACACTTTAATATACTTTGCTATGCTAGATTGATGGCAAATTCCTACTTAAAAAATGTATATCAAGTTGACGTCGTAGCAAGGTAACAGATGAGGAAATGTAAAACAAAGGATATGTTTAAGTAAAATGCACCTCAATTTTCAGCATTCATGATGGAATTCTTTTAGATTCTAGTGATCAGTAGAGGAAATGTGTTTGCCATCTAGCAATTGTGGGACCTTCCCTACTTACTCATGGTTGTCCTATATTACACATGAGAATATACTTTTTAAGTTAATTTATGAAATATCATAGTGTGTTTGGGCTTTTTGGGGAAAGTGTTTCATCATCTGTCACTGTCTTTGTAAAGTTGTATTTGTCCACCATGTTCATCTCCCATTCAGGTTTACTCTGAGAATCCTATTTCAGAAAGCCCATGGCTTGAGTATCTTACCTGGTTATCTAAGGGACATGTTATTTTAGATGTAATAAAACAATATTTTGCTTCAAAATAAGTTTTTAAAAACCTGTGGGCAAGAAGATATAAAGTGTGTCAGACAACCTTCATTTAGGGAATGTTCACCCTGACAAATATCGCAGGAGAAAACCTCAGGCAACCACAAAGCAAACAACCATTTTAGACAAATGACCCCCATCCCATGCCTTCCCCTCTGGAAACAGTTAGGTTATGTCAACAAAGATTAGAAAGTCATCACACTATCACAAAGAGGGGGCTGTTAACAGTTAGTGGCACAATACTTTCAGCTGTATTCAGGAGCATAATCCATAAAGTACAAAGACTGCTACGGTGCACTGAAAAGAAAGAAAACTGATAAATTAATATGAAGCCTGTTCAAGGGGATGAAGGAAATACTATCAGAGGTCACAGCATGGGAGTATATAACCCATGAAATGACTAATATTCGGTATTTCCTCCTGGATCATTCACACATACATTTTCAATACCTTAGATGACAGCACCTAGTGATGATTCACATGGCTGGAAGAACTACTTATCAGCAAGAGTCTACCATTCTGACTGGCCATGTTGGCCAAATTAAATTTTGTAGTTGCTGGCCAGTGGCACATGTAGCCTTATCGGCACCCCCCAGGGTGTCATTTCCTGAGAGAAATGTTAAGGTGATCTTGCATTTTGGTGCTAAAACTGGTGCTAAAATTCTCCATGGAAAGGCCAGGCATATATCTTTGGTCAGCAGCACCCAAAGCCTTCATCCTCCTAGTTTTTTCCAGAGTAAAAGTGTGCATAGGCAGGAGAATGTGTTCTTGGGTGCCACAGTCTGAACATGCTCTGGAGAATGTGCTCTTGGGTGCCACAGTCTGAACACATCAAGTTTTCTGATTCCGACTTCTGCCATGTAGATACTAAACAATCTCAGTCTTCCTCCATCTCTAGAGTTTAAGAGATGGCAGGGGTCACCATGCAACTGCTTGGGTAATCCAATCCCTCACTTCAGCTTCAAATTTAGGGGGGAAATTGGCTGTTTGTCACACTCACCAAACTGACACTACACTTAATATGGTGAGCATATTTGTTGAAGCCTGGCTATCACAGATTTAACATTCTTCTTTGCTTCCATTTCATTACACATCACACATTATTTTTCACAGTTCACTTATTCAGCTGTCAGCACTGAAGTGGAAAACTAATACATTGCAATGTAAATCACATGATCTAAATGCAGGTAAGAGCTGGCCCTTTTCAGTGAAGAATGAACTCCAGCATTTTGAATTTAGTTAGCAGGATGATATAATTTAATTCTCATAAATTTATATTTTTATTCAGAAGAAATCTGTATTTCTGGGTTCAGAAATAAGCTTGAAATATACTGACTTCATTTGCTTGTCACAAATGAACAACTAGAAGAGGAGGAAAGGTTGCAGTGGTTGAGAACAAAACTTCTGTCCAGATCAAGGAGACATTGATTTTGTTTGCATTTTAATATACATTTTAATATGAGTCAACACAATTTTCACTCCCCCAGAAAAGGCACAAACTAGATTGCAACTATCCATCAGTTTTTGAAATTTTCTGAATTTTAAAATACATTTCTCTGGTTTTAGAAATGAGGGAAAAAAGACAAAGTAGAGAAAACTGCATATAAATTTGCACATTTGGAAAACGAGTATACAAAAAGGCATGTGTTGGGGAAAATGTATTGGAAAAATGGAATATATATAAATGAATAATGCGTATAACTGCATATGATGCATTTGGCTACAATTTCTAAATTTAAGATGGAAAAAATTGTCAAATATCTTGGAATAACATTAACAATAAGGAATACAGATCTTTGTAAGAATAATTACATTAGGGTATGGAAGGAAATAAAAACTGACCTGAAAAGATGGAATAATGTTAAGATCACTGATGGGGAGGATGGTAATGGTGAAAATGTCAGTGCTACCAAATATTCTTCTCCTTTTTCAAAACATCCCAATTTTGGTGAATGAAAAACCATTTCGGGAATGGGAAAAAGACATTGCGAATTTTATATGGGATGGCAAAAAGCCGCAAATCAAAATGAAATTGAGATGACACCTCAAGAGGAAGACTGGGTTTACCAAGCCTAAAATTGTATTATGATGCGTGTTGTCTGGAATGATTGAGAGAATGGATGCTACAATTGGAGGCAGTCAATAATCGCTTTGGTTGACATGCATACTTATTTTATGATAAGGTGAAGATTAACTGAGAATTTGGTAACCATGTAATAAGAAAAGCTTTATATAGAGTGTGGGACAAGTACAGAGGACATATAAATAGAAACATTCCATTATGGGTCTCACCAGTGGAAGCCTTCCATAGAACGGAAAAGAGAATGGAATAATTCTGGTTAAGATATTCAGACATCTTAAGACATCTTAAGACAATCAAGGGACAGTGTCAGTCTGAAAACTAATGAAGAAATGCAAGAAGAAGGATACAATGTGAAATGGTTTCAATATTGACAGATTAAAGAAAGATATATAATGGATAATAAGCTACAAGGATTTTCAAAAGAACAAATGGAGTTGGAAAAGCTATTGATCATAGAAGATAAGAAATTGATATAAAAAACCTATAAACTGATATTTAAGATGGAAATGGAAAAGGAAACAATAAAGGAACCCATGAAAAAATGGGCTCAAGAATTTGGGGGAAAAACATACAGTTAAAAGAATGAGAAACAAATTTGAACAGAAGATTAAAGTACATGCTCTCAATGGAGTTAAAAGAAAATTATTATAAAATCCAGTACCGATGGTAAATGACACCTGATAGATTAATTTTTTTTATATAAAGATACAAGTGACAGATGTTGGAAATGTAAAAAAGGGAAAAATACTATGTTCCACATGTGGTGGACATGCGTGGAGACAAAAAAAAAATAAAATAAAAAATACTGGGCACCAATTCACAGAACAATATCAGATATTTTACAAATAAAGTTAAAGATGAACCCAAAACGTACATATTAAATATTGTAAATGAGGAAATGGAGAAAAAACATGGCAAGACCCTGTTTTATATGATAACAGCTGCCAGGGTGATATATGCTAAGCAATGGAAAAAGAGGAAATACCTAATATAAATGAATGGATATGAAAAGTGTTTGAGTATATTGGAATACTAGCAGAGAACCTCACAGACCTGGAACAACTACTAAGGAAGATCAAAGAAGAAAGTGCAAAGGCAGGCGTATTGCTGAACATAAAGAAAACAAAAATAATGACCACAGAGAACTTACACACATTCAAACTAGACAATGAGGAAATAGAAATAGTAAAAGAGTTCTCATATCTGGGATCAAACATTGATCGGAACAGGGACTGCAGCCAGGAAATCAGAAGAAGATCAAGAATGGGGAGGGCAGCTATGAAAGAACTAGAAAAGATCCTAAAATGCAAAGACATACAACTCAGCACAAGAAAAAAGATAGGAGGAAAATCAACTCAATTGAGATATGGTGCTGGAGAAGAGTGCTGATGATTCCATGGACAGCCAAAAGGACAAACAAATGGGTCCAAGAACAGATCAAGTCAGAGATATCCCTAGAAGCCAAGATGACAAGATTTAGACTGTTGTAGTTTGGACATGTCATGAGAAGGCATGAACCATTGGAAAAGACAATAATGTTAGGAAAGGTGGAGGGAAGTAGAAAGAGAGGAAGGTCACATGTAGATGGATGGACTTTATTAAAGAGACCACAAATACGAGTTTGCAGGAGCTGGGTAGAGCAGTAGACGATGGGGGGCCTGGAGATGTCTCATCCATAGGGTCATCATGGTTCGAGATCAACGCGAAGGCAGTTAACAAAGAAAAACTATTGGAAGTGGTAAGTTAACACAACTACTTAGAAACAACTACAAAAATTTGAAAATGATGGGGAAGGATAAAAGAATATTTGAAAACATTGTGAATGGACTTTTTATTGAATTTAAAGTAGAAATAGAAATATACAGATGCAATTATAATTTAATTAAGTTAATTTAATTAATAAGAAAGACATAATAACAATGAAAAATGAATAGTCTGAGAAATAGGATAAACCAATAAAAAGAACAGAGGATCAAGAGTAAAGTGAAATATATATAGGAGAAAAGTTAAAGGGGAACAAAGCATGTAAAAATCTCTCAGGAGCGGAGGAATGGAAAGTACATGTGTGTTATGTGTTATATGTTATATGAAAGAATGTTTTTGTTATTGTCAGGTATGTATGGGAAGGTATGTAAATTAGTAGATTATCTAAGTTATTTTTAAGGTGTGTTATTTTGTTATGTTTTATGTTACAGATGTATTATATGTGAGAATATGTGGAATAAAAATATTTTTTAAAAAGAAAAATGAGTATACAAAAATGTATATATTGGAGGAAATGTGTTGGAAAAATGAAATATATAAATGAATAATGCATATAATTGCATAAGACACATTTTATATAAGGCATGTAAAATGTGTTCAAGTGTCTGTGCATATGCATGTGTGAAAATGTGCAAGAAAATGCAAATATATATTCATGCTGACTTTAAAAGGAAACATTTCACATTTAAGAGCAGGATGGAGAGAATCTGTTCTTGGGGGGATAATGTCATACCCTATAAAGCAAAATGAACAGATTTGTCCCTCTGTAATGTGCACAGGTCCATACACAGATGTTTGAGATGACATTATACATTTGAAAATATTGCCCACAGTGTCCAAATGCATGCATAATCCACATGCTGGAGATCAACTGAATCAGAACCTAGATTATCATTAAATTCAGAAAGCTCCACCATCAAATGAGGAAAGCAGATCATGAACACTGGGGGCCATACCCTTGACAATTCAACTCATGCATGGTGGGATTTCCCTATCCTTCATCTTTGAGCCCTTGCTAGATTTGTAATGCTTGTGGAATTTGTTTTGCAGTCCTGAAAGCAGTAGCATTCAGCTTCAGCCAAGGTCAATATTGCTGCCACTCGAATATTGACAGAACTGACAGCCTTCAGGAGCTACTATAGCAGTACCTCACAAGGAGCATAACTTGCCAGTTCTGGGAAACCATCATCAGTCCATCTGAAAAATATCATCAGAAACAATAACTGTGGGGAAAATAGATGTTCTTTGTACAAAAGGCTATGGCTTGCTATGGTGAGGGAGAAATAAAAGAACAGGAATATCAAATGCTCTCATAGAAAGACAAGGCAATAGAAAAGTTGCTTAGCATGCCCCAGTAGCTCTTGTTGGAGTTATTAGTGTCTTGTCAAAGTTCCATAGAAGAAAAATTCATGTGGGTGTATGTATTGGAAAATGCTATAATAATTCTAATAAAATTATATGCTACATAAAACATTATCTCAAAGAGTTACTATCAGGCCTACCTGATTTATATAAGTTTCATGATGTATCTCTAAAATTCTAAATGCCAGTGGCAGCAAATTAGCTAGGGTCAAAGTTTGTAAAATATTGTTCAGCAGCCACAAAGTTGTGCCATTTAACTGCTATTAATTTATATCATATTCTATTCATTGTTGTTCAATTTTATTCAAATGCACAAGTGTCTTTTCAGCTGAACTATCCTTCAAAAGTGGAATGAAAAAACTTTAAAAGGAAACAGAGCTCAGAGAGTTACTTTTTAATGAATATGATGACAAAATGAAACCCACCTATAGCTGAACAGTGGTATCCTTATACCACTGTCCTCTTATGGAGGGCTTCACAATATTATATTTATCCACGTATGTATGTCATTATACCCATTCTAGGCAGAGTTAGATATTACTTAGGTACACATTTATATCAACATATGTAAGGGAAGAATCTCAATGCCAGAACAACAAGGATGGACCTTCATACAACAGAATGCAATAAAATGCATGCACAGGGCTACAACTGAACCCAAAATGAAATTCCTGTGAATTTGGGATTACAGATTGAGAAGTGTTGCAGACCGGCCTAAAGGGGTGGGGCAACTACATGCCCACTCTGATGCCATTTTGATGCAGCGTGTAGACACGCTGCGGCGAAAGGTCGCGGAAGAGCTGCGGCATTTTGCCGCTCTTTTAGGGGTGACAAAAAGGGAAGATCAGGGCCATGACGTGCGGTTGCCATGGCCCCGATCCACTGCTAGCAGTGGCGGCCCAGGGCCACCTCTCTGCATAGCCCCTGAGTCTTCCTTATTCACAATTCCAAAATCCAAAATATTCCATAAAACAAAACTTATTTCATAGGTGGCTAAGATAGTGACATCTTTGCTTTCTGATGGTTCAATGTACAGTACCCAAATTTTGTTCTATACACAACATTATTAAAAATATTGTACAAAATTATTTTATGGCTATGTGTATAAGCTATGTATGAAACATATATGAATTTTGTGTTTAGAGTTAGGTCTCATCTCCAGTTTACTATATATACTCATGTATAGAAATTTTAGTCAAAAAATTAACCCCAAAAACCTAAGTCGACTTATCCATCGGTCATTGTAAGTACTGTAGCTCTTATACAAAAGGAACCATTCCCTGGTAAAAAGCAAGAGTCTAATCTGCACTGGATGCAATCATTCCCCACCTCCTAATCCATAAAGGCTTTAGAGTGAGCACAAACACTTGTGCCTGCTGGAATTTTGTATGTTTTTTGGCATAGTTTTCCTTTGCTTCATCCTTTACATCCTTTGTTACATGCCTCTAAGTTTTAACCTCAACTTAACCATGGGGGTCATAATGAAGTCCATAATTTTGGCTCCAAAAGCCTGCCCTTGACTTATACATGAGGTCGACTTATACTCGAGTATGCAGTCACCCCCTCTGTTTTCACTTACTTCAAGTCAATGGTTTTACATATTCATGGAGGGGCAAAGTCCGTTTAAATCAATGGGGCGTGCCCCATTCAAGCCTATGGGGCTTGAATATTTGCTAAGCCCCATTTTTGTTGGGGGGGGGTCTAGAACCAATCCCCTGTGAAAACAGAGGGCCAACTGTATATGGTATCTCATTATTGGAATAAAGGTATTCCAAAATCAAAAACAAAACAAAACAAAACTCCAAATCCAAAACACTTCTGATCCCAGGCATTCTGGATAAGGGAGACTAAATCTGTATGATCAGCTGTTGCAAAATGGGCGATTTGTATTTGCATTTTTTAATTGCCCTTATATGTGCTCATTTTGACCAAAGAAAGGAGACAATTTATTTTGTCCATGTCATAGATGATGTTCTTGCTCTGTGGCAGGAGTCAGATCTATCTTGAATACTGATAATTTACAGCTCTGATGTGACACAACATGGATCTCTTTATTATGTATTATTGCTTTATTTGAATTTATATTACTTTGCTATCATTATAAGATATGTCAGAATTGGGCTCTATTTTGCATTTGGTGTTATTTAATTTCCTCACCTTATTAAGTAAAGTTTATTACAATCTATTCCTGGTATCTTTTTATTGTCCAGAACACACTCTCTCTGAAGCCCTTTAGGAAACTGGATGATGAAGACCCTCTGTCCCAGTGGTAGATTAAAGAATTCCTTTTCACAGAGCCCCTACCCTTAGCAGATCATCTGCTTGCTTACACCTGCTGGATGTGTTAAGAAGTGACCCATATTTCTGTCCCATGTCCATTTGATATGTGCTAATTCATAAATTAGTTCCATCCAATTATTAATACCTGGGTCAAAAGTCTGTGCAGGAATTCATACTGAAATGATTTTTTTTGGGGGGGGGGTATTTTGGAGGAGTAAAACTTACACTTTGAAAGTAATTTTCTTTCAAAGTACACATCAGTGCATCTTCAAATGTGGCACATGCTATTATTTGCCAGTGTAGCCTTTTTGCTTTCTACATAGAACAGGCCCAGCCTACACAAAAGACTACAGCAAATATACACAAATCTGATATCAGTAATGGGATGAATGCATACACAACCATGGGCACCAGCTTTCTGGGTTTTGGGTTTATCTTCCTAAGGACAAACCATAGCAGATTTAGTGAAACAGAATTTAGTGAAACAGAATTTTAGACTGACATTGAGGGACTGAGAGTGCAGTGGTTTGAGCATTGGACTATGGGCCTTTCCATACTGCTAGCAATAGTGCAAATTGAGTCCACTTTAAATGCCCTGGCTCAGTGCTAGGGAATCATGGGAATTGTATTTTTTTCTGAGACATTGAGCCTTCTCTGTCAGAGAGCTTTGGTGCCACAATAAACTACAGTTCCCATGATTCCCTAGCACTCAGTCAGGGCAGTTAAAGTGAACTCAATTTGCACTATTTCTGGCAGTCTGCAAAGGCCCAATGACTCTGAAGATCAGGGTTTGAATTCTCTCTTGCCCATGGAAACCCCCTGGGGAACCTTGGAAAAGCCACATACTCTCAACTTCAGAGAAAGTCAAAGTCAAATCTGAACCAATCTTGCCAAGAAAACCTTGTAATAGGTTTGCCTTAAGGTTGCCATAAGTCAGAAATGATATGAAGGCACACAACAACAAGAACTGGAGGACTGCTGCCTCATAGAATTAGTGTATACACTCGGAAGAACCAAATTTTAAAGATATTTGTGTTCTATACTCTCAGCATGCAAATAGCAAGATGGCTACTTAAATGCTCCTTCATAGCTTCCCCACACATAACCATAACCTCCTGTACATGTAGAAACAACTGCCTAAATCCAAATGTGAGCCCCAATTAGATCTACTGAATCAATGGGAAATGGGTAAAACAGTTAATAATGTTGATTTAATTTTTAAAAGATATACCTAGGAATAACAATTGGATTCAGGCCAACATGCACAGAGAACACTTCCATCCAGCCTTCTCTCTGAGATACTACAGTAGGCCCTTGATATCTGCTGAGGTTTGGTTCCAGGAGCCCCTGTGGATATCAAAATCCATGGATGCTCAAGTCCCATTAAATACACTGGCATATTAAAAGGATATCCCTTATATAAAATTGCAAAATCAAGGTTTGCTTTTTGGAATTTATATTTTATAAAAAACATTTTCAAGCCATGAATAGTTGAAACAGGGGATAAAGAATGTGTTGATATGAAGGCCTGACTGTACTTCTTGGAGTGTAAGAAATTGCTTAGATAAGGGACAATTAAAAATGCTGCTCTCTTATCGGATGCCTATACAATTACAGCCCTATGACTGCACTAACTACTAAGGGCCTCTGCAGCAAAGCGCTGTCTTGGAGGCAGGGAAGGAGAGGGGCAGCCACCCGCTGGGTACCCCAACCCCTTCCCGAGGTCATCATCACAGCACATGCCACTATGCACCGCTACGCACTGCACGTGCTGTCAGGACGTCCTCCCGGCGCAGAGTTTTTACACACTGTGCCGGAAGAGGCACAAAAGAGCCGCATGGCGGCTCTTCAGGCGTCCTTGTCACCGCCTGTGAAAAGAGCAGTGTTTTGGCACTCCTTTCATAGGCAGCAAAAAGGAGGATCAGGGGCCCATTTGTGACATCAATGCTGGCTTCAGTCTAATCCCTATTAAAGCCATTAAGGTCTAAATGATTCCACACAAATCAGCACATCCACACTGTCTGAAATTGCTTCCAACAGTTTTAACTGGTTTCAAGCAATCTTCTTTTAACTTATTAAATGGTAGAATATGCATTTAGTCTGATTCAATTATAATAATATTTTACTATTTCCAAATGATTAAACTGATTATATTGTCCCCACAAGACAGGGCAGGATATAAATATTTAAATGAATAAATATGTATGTCCATCTGAGGTGGACAGCTCTCTCTCACATACACATCCACACACATTCAATGAGACCTTCTCCCAGATAATGTATGCATATACTATAACTGTGTTGGCGAACCTATGGCACTTGTTCCATCTCTGGCATGCAAAGCCATTTTGGAGGGCATGTGTCGACACGGGAGGGCGGGGAAGAGAAGGAACAGGTATACGCCTGCTCCTTCTCTTCCCCCTGCCTTCCTGTGGCTTCAACTGGCCCCCAGAGACAGTTAAAGGCATGGGAATGTGGGGAAGAGGAGGAGCAGGCAAACACTTGTTCCTCCTTTCCCCCCTGCCTTCCTGTGCCATCAACTGCTTCCCCATCCCTCCAACATGCCTGTTCCTCCTGTTCTTCCTGGGCCTTCAGCTGCCTCTCCCCCCCCCCCCCCCCCCAGAGACAACTGAAGGCCTGGGATAGTAGGGAAGAGAAAGAATAGGCACACGCCTGTACCTCCTTTCCCCCCTGCTCTCCTGGGCCTTCAGCTGTCTCTGGAAAGGCAGCTGAGGGCCCAGATGGGGGGGGGGGAGAGGAGGTCCTGCTCCTCAGAAGGCAGAAGTCCCACCCTGGAAAAGCAGAAGTTCCCCCCAGAAGGCAGAAATCCTGCCTCCCGCCAGGTGGAAGTCCTGTCCCCTGGCACTGGGTAACACCCGGTGCCAGAACACCTTTAAGTTTGGGTACTTGGTCTCTAAAAGGGTCGCCATCACTGTATTCTAAAATATGTAGTATGAAAGTGTACATGTGTGAAGCAGCTAAATGCTTTTTCTTAGCTTCTTCCTGAGAGGAAGAGAAATGCTGCAGCAAGAGATTTCACACAGGTATGGTTTCTGGAGCCTTTAATCACTCCTTTAGGACACTGACTTTTGATCCTGGTCTGCAGGTAATCTGATTCCTTTTTTGGCCATCCCACCTGGCATTCCCAGGAGCTGTTTGGGACTACTTTACACATAAACTATATTCCCTATTGTTAAACTGTTGGGACATGAATGCTTAAAGATTGGTCCTTGTAACTCCAAGGTTCAGAAAATGTTTTTTGGCAGGGGTCAGAGGGATACAATACCCACAGTTTACTTTAAAAATGTTCTCTCAGTGATATTTTTGCAAGGGCTTTAGATGCTAAAGTTGATCACAAACTATGCATATCTTTAAATGCTGATTCAGAATAGTATCATGACATGGTTGTCCATCATTATACAAATGCAGCATTAAAAGAAACAAATCTTTTAAAACTATTAAATTGATGTATTACTGTCGTTCATCAAACAGTGTTTATACAATGATGTGAGAATAGTAAGAAACAGTAATGCCAGCATAAACCCATCTGTTTCTAGAGAGCATTTTCTATCATTGTAATAAATCAACATGCTATAGGAAACTGCATTGCAGACTTCCTTTAATACTAAATGTTAATCTTCAAAATAGCCCTTTACTGGGGAAAAAAAAATATTTTTCTATTCTGTTCAGAAAGAAAATGACTCAGAGGAACTATTCATATTTTTCAACAAGCAGAATGTCCAGTTCAGTGCTGTTTCAAAATTGCTAGTTCTCAGGCTAGTGTACATATTGGTTTTAAGACAGGGGGGGAGAGGAAGCTAAGTTTAATTTTCCCCTGTTCTCAAAGTTATATTAACTTTTTATCATTGAGCCGAACTGCTGTCAGGCTAAATTATTTATAACTAAAATCTATAAAGTCACCGTACTCTGAAGTAACTCTGCATTTTCCTTTTACAGTCATTTTACCAAGGCATCCTTAACCAGCTTGTGTGCTGGGATACATTAAGGTATTGATTTAGCTGCCTCAGAGTTAGAATCTTGATATAAAGGATGTCTGTCCACATTTTAATACTCATGACAGAGATGAAACCAGCTTCTCCCTGTTAGAAAAATAACACACTTAAAAGAAAGAGACCTGATGGATATCTGTATGCTGTATGGATAGCTGTATGATCAGATATCCTTCTGTAGTGAAAAGTGGGGAAGCAAGTGAGATGGGAATATCTATGCAGTTCATTCAGCCATTGACAAAATAGCAAGGGACTAAGTTTAAAAAGTGTTTCTTATCAAAGTTCTTTGTTCAGAACTTGTTCATTTATCACAGGCATGGGCCAGAAACATGCACATCCCAACATCCATGCTTTGTGTGTGTGCATGCACAAGCACCCATGCATTGTTCAGAACACAATGTCTATGATGTTTTCATTCTCATCCTGTGTTCTAGGGAGAATAATAAGGATTAAGGAAGTAAGGGATACTCATAAATATTCTTAAGAAAGGTGTTGCATTAACTTTTCTGGAGTTAAAAATCCAGATAAATACAGCCACTGCTCATTCTATGCACAATTCTTTGTAAGAGCATTGTTATTGTGTGGCTTCAGGTTGTTTCTGACTTATGACAACCCTAAGGTGAAGTTCTTGGCAAGTTTATTCAGAGGGGGTTTGACTTTGCCATCCTCTTGGCTGAGAGAGTGTGACTTGCCCAAGGTCATCCAGTGGGTTCAATACTTTTTAAAAAGGCTTGTCTGGTGGCAAATACTTCTTGGTGTCTGCTCCTAGGTATGGAACCTCCTGACAAAGGAGCTCAGTTGGTCCCCATTCTGTTCTTTTTTGCTGGCAACCAAAGATCTTTAAAAACAAAACAAAACATGACTTTGGCTATTAACTGGTTGGTGCAGAAGGCTTTTTTTTAAAAAAAAAAGAGGTGCTGTACCTCATTTTTATTCTGTTTTGAATGTTTTAAGTTATTTTAGCACAATGTGTGAACTCAACTATTAGTTTAACTTTTTAAAAATATTTGCATTATGTAGTGTTTTAACTATATTATGTTTTAACTTACATCAAAAACTTTGAGGCTCATATAGGAAGGAAAGAAAGAAGGAAAGTATAAATAAGTAAATGGAAACTATTTTTTCATACCTAATCCTACTCATAAAAGTGCCTGCATGTTTAGATCTTCCAGGTATAGCTTATATAAACAGCAAGTGAAAACAAAATATTGCTGAAACAGTCAGAGGGAATTAAGGCAAGATGTGGGAAAGGGAAGATGCCAGAGTTTGAAGTTCCAAATCAAAAACAAACCTAGAAGGATGCAAACTTATCCAGTACAAGTTTGTATGTAGCACGTGTGTGAACACACACACTCCACACAGGTGATTTTACACTGTAAAATTAGAGCACTGTGATTCCACTTTGGCATTGTTCTGTCCTATGGAATCCTGTGATTTGAACTTTAAATATTTAGAATGATCAACCAGAGCTCTCAAAAGAAAAATCATGACCACCAGAAACATTCTGGCTGAGATTTGCATCCCACGAAGCATTCATTTCACCCACACACATTGCTGAGAGCTTGCAGAAGGCTGACACAGAAGGAGTGGTAGGCCACACAAAACACGTAAGTACCTCATTTTCCTGCGTATAAGACTACTTTTTTACCTGCAAAATCTGTGGCTAAAGTGGGGGGGTCGTCTTCTACGCCAGATATAAGGATAATGAGGATAGAGGTGCTAAAACTCTATATTTTGACTGGAAAAGTGGGGGGGGGGGGGTCGTCTTATACGCGGGTCGTCTTATACGCCGGAAAGTTTCTTCCTAATGCTCTACTTCTGCTGGCCAGGCATATGCAACAAGAAGATGCAAGAGCTGTGATACTAGTGGTTAGCTCACTCCCTTGTTCTTAATGGCATGAAGCTCTCTTCTCAGTTTACTCCCCTCTCCTTGTTTAAGACTTTTTGGTATACTGGTATTAAACAATGACAACACAGAGACCCTTTTACTTTGAGCAAGTGAGCCCTGGCATCAGTGTGGTAGGAGAGAAAATGGGCAACTACGCTTTGAAGCCACTTCAACCAATAAAATCGAATCTTCCAGCACCACACATCTTAAGATTTGTCTCCCCTGGTGGAGAATCATAACAATTATACAAGACTTCATTCTTTGTTCTGGGAGCAGACTATTCTAACCCTTGTCCTTTCAGAAATGATCGAATTTATGGATATTCACGGACAAAAAGAAACACATACATAACAAAGGACTACAGGGAAAATAGACTAATGGGGCAGTGAGTGACTTCTCCAGGTCTGAAATATCATCTAATAGAGCCTCCTTCTCTGTTGATGAATCCTCAAAGCATTAGCTCACATGACCTTGCTTAGAGCACATTAGAACATACCACAAGCAGTGAGAGGAGAAAATAGTACAGTGCCATGGATGTCTATGGGAAACTAAATATGTTAACAAAACAGACGGCTTTGACTGGACAGCTAAGCCACATGACAATTAAAGACTTCATTGTTGCGTGCCATTCTAGCCTAGAAAAGGAGATCTGGTAATTTAAAACCAAATGTACTATAGATAGTTTCATCCTAGGCAGAATATAATATATCCTCCAAAATCCTTCAGTGCAAAATCCTTCCCCTATTAGACTTTACACAGAATGCTACCTAGGCATGGAAGTGTACTCTCAGTTATTCCTGCTAAAACATGAAAGGGAATATGAAATATGTGCCACAGACCAAGATTGAGATAAATCACTTTCAATGGGCTAGGGCAATTATTCATAATGGCCTAATGTCCAAATTTTTCTTTCCCTACAGAAAAAGCGAGAGTCCTCAGAGCCTTAGGCTATGCGAAGCCAAGTCACAGTTGATTTTTCCTGGTGCAGTTTGCCACTGAAGGTTTTCTGGCTAGCCTCCAGACCCATTCCAACTTAGCTGCAGGGAACAGATGTTTCACCTCATTCCTCCATCTCTCACCTGGAAGATAAGTGTAATGCTGGTGCCCATAATCAAGCTGTTGCCTGCCAGCAGAATAATGATGGCATATGGGACGTATGTCACTGCTCATCAAATAAACTCACTGAATTGGTTTACGTTGTTTCCCTGGAACATCTAAAAAGGTATGAAAATACCTGTAATAAATTCTTAGTCATCTAGAAAACTCACAAATGTCACTGTACTCTGAAAACTAGTATCTCTCAGAAGCAGAGATACAGAGAAAACAAAAATCTAAAGGTGTCAGATTCAAAAGATCTGACTCTGGAGCTGACACTCTAGATCAGTGTTCTAGGCTCCCCGGTGTTCTACCTGTTATCTGCAACATGAGAAGGTTTCAGCTTCTCTCTTCTCCAAATAGAAAACTATTTAGAGAATAATTCTCCCTCCCTTGACAATAGGCCCTCCTGGACTAGGTCTATTGGATATGTTAGTAAACTAATTTAAAGATTAAGCAAAGCTTTTACTTGCTAGAAAATCATGTGCCTGAAATCATATGATAATTGTAAGGGCCACAGAAAGCCACCGTAGTGTAGTGGTCTGAGTGTTGGACTACAGCTCTGGAGACTAGGGTTCAAATGCCTACTAGACCATGGAAACCCACTGGGTGATTCTGGACAAATCACACACTCTGAGGCTCAGAGGAAGACAAAGGCAAACTTCCTCTGAACAAACTATGCCAAGAAAACACTGTGATAGGTTCACCTTAGGGTTGACATACCGTAAATCAAAGGCACACAACAAGGGCTACTACACATAGTATGGACTGAAAGCATATAAATGCATACATTTGTCCATTATTTTTGAACACTGCACATCTGACCTTTTCATTCATTCATTTGTTCATTCATTCATTTAATATTCCTTTTTTTTTTCTTGCACAGGACCCAAGGTGGTCAAGACTAAGGAGAACATTGCCTTATATTAGACTATTTCTCTGTCTAACATAGTGTTGTCTGCTCTGTAGTTCTCCAGGGAACAAAGCCTTCCATGGAATCAGGTAGACTTTTCTTACTTGATGTGATTCAAACATGGGGCCGCCTAGGACCACTATTGTTGTTGGTAACTGCCTTCAGGTCAACTTTTACTGAAAAATAATTCAACCTTCTTTTCTTTTCTTTTTTAAAGCTATTAGCCTACTTGTCATAATATATTATTCATTTATCTATTTTTTTATCCTGCACTTCCTCCAAATTACTCAGCACAGAATCACCCAGTGGGTTTCCATGGCCTAGTAAGCATTCAACCCTAGTCTCCAGAGCTGTAGTCCAACATTCAGACTACTACACCACAGTGGCTTTCTGTGGCCCTTAGTTAAGCTGAAGAAGAAAGCAAAAACCATCATTATACCATAATATGACCTCAATAACATTTCAGATGAATTCAAGGACAATGTAAGAAACAGATTTGAACTATTGAGTATAATCGACCAGGAACCTGAAGAAATGTGGATGGATGTCAAAGACATAATTAAGGACGAATGCAAGAAAACACTAACAGTGGCCAAAAAGAAAGATAAGAAACAATGGATGACAGATGAAACACTTCATGCAATAAAAGAAAGAAGAAAAGCAAAAGCAAAGGGAGATAGAAACAAAGCCAGAAGTATGAACACAACTGTCCAACATCTGACACGCAGGGATAAGGGAAAATACTACAATGACCAATGCAGAGAAATAGAAGGCAACAACAAAAAGGGAAGAATGAGAGACCTCTATCAAAAAATAAATAAAAAATAAAGCCAAGTTCAAACCAAGGGCAGGGATGCTCTATGGATAAAAAAAGAGAACATAATACAGGAACAAGAAGAAATAAAAAGACGCTGGAGGCAATACACAGAAGAGTTATGCAAAAGAGATGAGGAAGTGAATGATATTTGGAATGAAGTGCCATATGAAGATGAACCCCAAATTCTAAGAAGCGAAGTGGAAACTGCAATAAAGGAAATGGGAAAACAGATGATATCCCAATTGAACTGTTACAGTGCCTACAGACAGATGCAACTTTAGTGCTAACTGAAATATGCCAACAAATATGGAAAACAAAGTAGTGGCCAATAGACTGGAAATGCTCGATATACATACCAATCCACAAGAAAGGAGATATAAAAGATTGCAGCAACTATAGGACAATAGCACTAATCTCACATGCAAGCAAAATAATGCTCAAAATTCCGCAGCATAGACTCCACATAGTTGCTATCAGGCCCTCACCTCCTCTACCCAGATTTCTGTAAATGAAATTAGTATGAAACTACCTGATTGACCAGTTTATAGGTCTGCTGCTTCTTTTGAGTTTCCTTCCTAAAACCAGGTTTATGTGCAATCCTTGAACTCATAAACATCTTCAACCATAAAGAGGGAGTAAAGTAGATTTGCAGCATATACCACTAGCCAATGTCATTGCAGCTTCACATTCATGCACCTTTTTGTAAGTCGTGATTGTAGGAATCAGAATCTTAGAGCTAGAAGGGGCCTCATGGACCATTGCATCCAATGTACCCAATGCAGGATCTCCAGCTAAATCACTGTAATCAAGTTTAATATTGTATGTTTGAACAAGTGTTTCTGCATCACACAGTACTTTCACTGTGGTGCCTATAGGCTGTATCAATATATGGAAAATGGCAGCAGCACTGCACACAGCAGCAAAATGACAACATTTTTTGTACTTGCAAGGCTACCACAGGAAGTATTCTCTCTCATTCTCCATTCAGTTGTCTAGCAACGCTTTTTGTCCAGTAATTGAATTGAATCAACTCCTAGACAGCCCCATCATTTGAGTGCTCTGAAGATGTATTACACTAATATATCGTCGGAATGACAGTGCTATGATGATACATTAGTGTAATACATCTTCAGAGTTTTAGCACTGTCCAGAAATAATAGGGATTGTATTGGATAGAATTCAGTTATGGTACACACACGCGCACGCGCACACACACACACACACACACACACACACATTCTCCATTAGCAGACTGGAATCTATTAATGTGGAATGGGAATTCTTGCAGGATTGAAAAGGAACAAAGCTAACCCTGAAACACAAACTGGCCATATTGGATGATGATGATGATGATTATTATTATTATTATTATCCCATTATTTCCAGCTGTGTGTCTTCATCACACCATGTATTACTTCACTCTATAGTACACATGTTTGGCATATTTTAATTTTAGCTTTTTTTAAGAATTAATTTAAGATTTATTAATTCTGTAACTGTGTATAGTACCACAGCTCCCTCAGTTGTGAACGTCTTTGTGGGATAATGAAGTTCTTAAACATTGCAAAATATTTTCCTGAAATCATAGCAGTTTGTATGCATTGATTCACTTGTGAGGCCTGGGGAAAAATACTTGTCATTTAGCTTTTAGGAAGGTTCTTAGAGACAGGAATAAAGAGACAGGGGCTTTCTTTGGGGCCAGGTCTACTAGAGCTCTTCAGAAGTCTTGCAATTCAGCTCAGAACCCAATTTGGTGGTTCACATCTGAGCCCAATTCAATATGGATCAATTTAGATTCAAACCATTCTGAACTGGCCCTCAAATCTGGATTGAGATTTGGAACACCAAATTGTCAGTCCTCCCCCTATAACTCTCAATGGCATACTCTCCAGTGTTTCACAGATGAAAACTTGGACACATGAGGCCAAGTAACATCATGAGGTGAAAATGGCAAACATTATCAGTGAGGAAGGAAAGTGGGAGGAGTGATAGAAACTGGGACATTTTAAAAGCAGGTGGGAAAGTGGGACAGTAGAGGATTAATCAGGACTGTCTTTGCCAAATTAGGACAACTGGAGGATATGCAATGGGAAACCAACAATAATATTTTTGATTCATACATAAAATTTGAGACATCATAAGTGTAAAGAGGGGATGTATCCTGCCAGGGATTCTGTCACTTGTAATGTTTGCATTTAAAAAATAACTTTAAAAATATTTTTTGAAAGCAATTGACTGCTCAACTTGCTGCTTTTATTTTCTGGTACCATTCTGATAAAGTAAATGCAGCCCATGGGCTGCATGTGTCCCTCCAACAGTGTGGAAAAAAAAGCTACTGGCTTCAATAAGCCACTGGACTATTAAACATCTACATCTACACTGAGAAAATAGAAAAGCTCTTTTAGAGGATGCTCTGCCACTACAGTTTTATCACACACATATCCACAAACTTATGCTTGCCTGTGCTTTTGTGGAGGAAACAGGAAGCATTTACATGGCTTTCATTCATATAAATGCATTCTTGCAATAGACTCTTTGGAGTTGTTATGAAAACAGAAACCACATGCAAACCAACACAACTGGATTCTTAACACACGTATATGTGAGGAAAGAAGGAGAGGGAGAACTTGGGGGGGGAACAATTTTGATTCAAAA
Source organism: Phrynosoma blainvillii (assembly GCA_026167975.1). NCBI lineage: Eukaryota > Metazoa > Chordata > Lepidosauria > Squamata > Phrynosomatidae > Phrynosoma > Phrynosoma blainvillii. The sequence continues at coordinate 212,435,519 of JANUYF010000004.1, read as the reverse complement.
GGACTCCCCCCCCCCAATAAGTATAATACTTTATAACTGGAGATAACTTCACTTTTTTGGAATTTTCATGCCTTTACAGGAGGGATCAGCAAGGTGGATAGTGTTAGATAGCAATTCCCATACTTTTCTACTGTTGGCTAAGTTGTTAAGGCTGCAACATCTATAGGCTGCACACGACTACCTCTGATTTAAGGATAATATACAGGCTAGCTTACTACCTTGTCATTGAATGTTGACAGAATCTTAGAATCATAGAATCATAGACTCATGTAGTTGGAAGGGGGCTCATGGGCCAGCAAGTCCAATCCCCCTGCTGAGTGCAACATCTCCAGCTAAGGTATCCCCAGAAGGTGTCCAGCCATTATTTTTTTATTTTATTTATTTATTTATTTTGAGGATGTTCAGAGAAGTAGACACCACCACTCCTCTAGGTATCTCTGATGCCTATCTCCTTAACATGCACAACCATTTTCTTTCCCCTGGACAATGACAGAGATAACATTTATTTAGAGTAACTCGTTACATTACAGGTGAGGGCTTCCTTCAGACCAGGGACTCCCAACCTGGGATGCCTGCAAGATGGAATTTCAAGAGGTGTGACAAAGGATGGCTTGTGTCTTCGAGTGACAAATCAGAAGTCATCACTCAGGCAGCTCAAAGTGTGCCTTGAGAAGTGGTTGTGTTGCATAGACAGTAGTCTTGTTATTTACTTAATCAAAAGGAAAGAATAACAGAATTATCATATAAGTAAAGTAAATAATTGATTGCCAGAGTATTGTAGTCTTGTTATTTGCTTAATCAAAAAGAAAGAATAACAGAATTAACATATAAGTAAAGTAAGTAATTGATTGCCAAAGTATTGCTTTTAAAATCATTATAACACAAAATCTTACATAATCACTGTACAGTTGGTCCTCCATATCCATGGATTCTTAATCCACTGATTCAATCATCCATGGCTTTAAAATATTATATATATATACATTTTAAAAAGCAAACCTTGATTCCATTTTTATATAAGGGACACCTTTTTACTATGCTATTGCATTTAATGGGACTTGAGAATCCATGGATTATGGAATCCATGGGGGGTCCTGGAACCAAACCCCAGCGGATACCAAGGGCGCACTTTACATTATTTCATTATTATTTACGGGCCTGAGACAGATGGGCCCAAAAGAGTGGTTTCTGGCCACTTGGGGGGGGGGGGCAGGATATGCATATGACAGCAAAAGGAGCGGCTTTAATTCAGTGGCAGCCCTCTCTGAGAATGGGCCATGCAGTCAGCATTGTCCCAGGCTGCTCAGGGCCCAAGAGGCTGGAGCAGCCAGATGCTGCTCTAAGCTGCCTGTCTTTTTTTCAACCCATAAATTCACAGTTCTGAGAGTTCATTGAGTATTTTACCTCTCAGGGCCTCTCAGGTTGCCCTTCATCTCTGCTCCCATGCTTCATGCCTCCCTGTCACTTGAATTTACTGTGCTTATAGCCTCTTTGTCCAGCCAATCACATGCCTCCCTTGTTGCCACTAATGCCTTCATAACATGAAGGACAAAGGAGCATGGGGGAGACAGCAGGTAACATTTGTCCCAAGCACACTATAGTCTCCAGCTGCCCAAGTTGAGAGAGACATAAGCTATGTGCATTTTCCCACATTCTGGTAGCCCAATTGATTCATCCAAATCACATTCATTCACAATAGTGAAGTGTGAGTTTATTAGCAGTGAAATTGACCAACTACACAGTGTTATTCACTTGTCCAGAAGTTACTCCCATGTAAATTGTGGCATTGATTGAGTGTGCTGTGACAAAGCATTCATCACAAATTTCATCACTGAAGTATCACATGTGTGAATTATTATTAGAGGAAATGAAGTTGGGATACAGGCTGACTCAGTGTGTCATGCCTATCACATACTGATATATACTTAGTACGAACTCGTCTCATAATTATCATGAGTGTCAGGGAATAAGAGAGCAGCCTAGTAAGTATCCCCATAGCATTTCCACCTGATAATTTATCTTGGCTTAACCACAAATAATATTGTAGCAGTTTTGGTATAAGTCAACCGATGCCTCCAGTTGTAGTCAACTCCATTAGTGAGGTATGTCAATGATGGTGCTGTGAAGGAAAATTTCCTGTAAAGATCTGAAAACAAATACAACTGCAAAGGACGTGATGCAACTGCTGAAAGACCTCTTTGCCAAACATGATTCAGATATCAAACTCATTGGCTGTTGTACTTTGATGGGGCACCTACAATGCTTGGAAATAAATCTGGCATTTCTGCATTGATTAAAAAAAGGGAGCTTCCAGACTTGCATGTTACCCATTGTTTGCTTCATTGGCATGCTTTCGCATCAAAAACATGGCCTCCAAATTTGAAGAAAGTCCATAAGACCTATGTGAAGATCATCAACTGGATCAGAGGGCATCTTTTGAACCATCACATCCTCAAATTATTTTGTGAGGATCTGAGAAGCAAGCATTCAGTTTTGGTTTTCCATGCAGATGTCTGTTGCTTGTCAGGAGGACAAGCTTTAACATACTTCTATGCAAAAAGAAATCAAAGTTTTTCAAGAGCAGTGTGAATGTGATCTGGTTGGGGCACTGGAATCACAGGAATCCACCCAAATGCTGGCTTACTCAGCTGACATTTTCACTTGTATGAATGAGCAAAGTGTTTCCCTTCAAGGAAAAGGATTGTGAAAAGTTGAATGCCTTCAAAGAAAAGTTTACATCTTTGGTGTTGAAGGATGGCAAGAAGCAGTCTCTCAAATTTTACTTCACTAGATAAGATGGTGGATGATGCTGGATCCATAACTCCTAGTATGCATGGTTCATTTGAAAATGTTGTCAGACTCATTTGAAGAATATTTTGCTGCTGCAGAACTGAAGAATTCAGAAGAATGGATCATGGATCCATATTCTGACAATTTGGAGAAAATGTCAGATGATGAAGAGCTGAAGGAAAATCTTATTGATTTGCAGACAAATTGAGCACTTGAAATGCAATTTTTAAGCAAGATGTCAAAGAAGTTTTTATGTGCAGCACTGGATATGTTCCCAAAAATTGGTGGAAAGCATAAAATATGCAGCAACATACTTGTGCGAATCTGGATTCAGTTCTCTTTTGTCAATCAAGAAAAAATCTAGGAATCACCAGAATACACTGGCAGACCTGCAAACTGCAGTCAGAAAGAAAGTTCCACTTTGTGACAAAATCATGAATGAAAAGCAGGAGCAAAAAAATCATTGAATTTTATGTTCAAAATTCACAATTTCATGTTTTAGTGTTTACATTTTTTTTCTGAATAAATTAGAATCTAATTTTGAATTTCCAATAATTAGAATATATTGAAATGGACAAATTAACCTATATGTTGAGAAATAAAGCTAATGGACAATTCAATAAAAAATGGGGAACATTAATAGATAAGATTCAAACTAATATATAAATAAATACTAATATATATACGGTAGCCAACTCTGAATAGATAACTAAAAATCTCAGAGTCAGAAAAGATGGAATAAAACCCTTAAAAGAAGAAATAAAATTATAAATATATTGTAAATATAAACAGGAGGTATAAGACATATATATAGAGAAACATAGATCTAAATAAACAGATTTATATATTATATTATTATAATAGTTAAACCAAATCAACAAAGGATTAGGAAAACGGTCACATGAATATGAATGTGAAGTGTGTAAATTTGGATACAAGAAAATAAGCTAGTATATACTTGGATTCAGGCATGTGGAAGTCTTATTTTTTAGCTGTTTGAATTTGTGAATTATATGTTATATGTTTTGTCTTGTATTGAGTGCAATTTATGTCTATTTTATAAAATTTCAATAAAGATTAATAAAAAAGAATCTAATTGCTCAATTTAGATTTGCATTTCATGCACTGAGTTAAAAATGTATTTTAAAGTTGTTGTTGTTGTTGTTGTTGTTGTTGTTATTTTTATTATGTTTATGTTTATGTTTATTTATACCCCACCTTCCTCCCAGTACAGGGACTCAAGACGGCTAACAGATTAAAACAGTCTAAGTTAGAACAGTATAAAATATTAAAAATACAAAGTTTAAAAACAATTAAACAATTCAAACAATTAAAAACATGACATTATTAAACTTTAAAAATTAAAACTCTTTAAAACAAAAACAAAACAGCACCCATATCAATATGTGAAGGCCTGGCGGCATAAAAGCATTTTTTATCTTCCTTCAAAAAGGATCTATATTTGTAAATCTATATCTTTCTTGTAAGAAATTCAGTGTTGCCATCGTCAATGTAAACTGGCCATGATTTTTTTCATTTTCACTACAGACAGTGAAGATCCCCACTCTTTTAGCATAAAGAACGTCTGAAGTGAACCACCTAATATCATATTGTTTAGAATTCACCAACAATTTCTCATTGTTGCACACACCTGTCACTTTAACATATACTGTAAGTATCCTAACTCTAGTTTGGGTGCACATATGCAGATCCTGTATACTTTCCAAGCATCAGCCTCTAAAGACTCATTCTTATAGGTCAAAAATAACATTTTCCAACAAGAATGTCCTTCCAATTTGCAGGGGCTACCAAGGTTGCCTTCCATTATGGAACAGCCTGCCGGATGAGATCCGTCGTATAACGACTTTAGACAGCTTTAAAAGGGCTGTCAAGATGGATCTCTTCCGGCAGGCCTTTCCAGACTAGTCTCCCCGGCCATAAAAAGCCTGTCCAACTGTATCCCCGGCCATAAAAAGCCTGTCCAACTGTATTCTCCCTCCCCATTCAGCCACCATAAACAGCTGTCCCTGTTGTTTTGTTATTGTAAATTGTTGGCATTTGCCCAAATTTTAATTGCTGTTTTTAATTTGATGATTGTTTAATGATTTTTTAAGGAGTGGGAGGGTTGGGTTTGGGTTTGATTTTTTTTACTGTATTGTATTTTATGCTGGAAGCCGCCCTGATTGCTATGCATAGGGGCTAGGTACAAATAAATTTATTATTATTATTATTATTATTATTATTATTATTACAGCGTGAATGGACATAAATCATACATGAAACAATGAGGATACTGCAGAAGGGATGAATTGCCAAAAATTTCTGGACACTTCTGGTAGCAAACAGTAGAAAGAGAATGGCAGTTATATTTCAGGTGTGGAGAACATTTTTTTAAAAAATTTTTATTAAACACATATAAAATGTATAATACAAACAAAACATACAAAACACTACCACACAATACAACATATCACACTAACTACAAAACAATAGTACACTCATGCACATCAAGCATAACTAACATACATTTCAAAATCTATACCTATAATAACTTAAAAATAGTTTTTTCCCATATAAACATTAATCTTTAGGTCTAATGAATATATATTACAAGTTTGTCATCTCAATGAATCTTCCAACAGAGTGTCTCTTCAGATCACATATTTAGAATCTTTCCTTTCCTTTTAATTTATTTTGATATCTCTGTCTTCTATCATTTTATTTACACATAACCATTCATCTTTTTGCTCTTTACCTCTTAATTTTGCTGTTAAGCTATCCATAATGGCGGCTTCTCTAAGTTTAACCAACCACTCCTCTTTAGTCAGAATTCTGTTCGTCTTCCAGTATTGTGCACATAAGATTCTTGCAGTTGTAAACATATATAGTAATTTTTTGGTGTGGTGTTTCCTGGTATTTTCATCTAACTTATTTAACATATTCAATAAAATAATTCTAAGGTCAAGTTTTATATTTATCTTAAATATTTCATTTATATTATTTATTATCATTGTCCAGTAGTGCTTAGCCTCTTGGCAACGCCACCACATATGTATGTAATCTCCACCTTGTTTCTGGCATTTCCAGCAGTGTTGGTTTCCTGATTTGTATAGTTTATTAAGTTTCGCTGGGGTCATATGCCATTGGTAAAACATTTTGTAATAGTTTTCTCTATAATTTTGACATAAGGTGAATTTGTTAGTTATTTTCCATGAGTATTCCCAACTGTCTAAATCAATTGTTGTCCCAATATTTTGGGCCCATTTTATCATTGTGTGTTTTATTTTCTCGTTCTCTAGATCTCTTTCTTTCAGTAGTTTATAATATTTTGATATATGATTTCCTGATTCCCCATATATTATTCTATCAATTTCATTCATTTCATCACTGAATTTCTTAAATGTCTTTAAATCATCTTTAAATTGTGCACGTAGTTGATTATATAGGAACCAGTTTATTTTTATATTCTCTTCCTGAAGTTGTTCCATTGTTCTAAATTGAGGTATTTGATCTAATTCTATATTTAAAATATCTTTATAATGTAGCCATTTCTCATCTTTATTTTTTGATCTATAGTATAGAGCTTCTTGAGAGGAAATCCATAGAGGTGTGAATGTATAGAATTGTTTTTTTATTTTTTGCCATACTCTTAAGAGAGCTTTCCTAATCAGATGTCCCTCGAAATCTCTATTAGCTTTTAATTTATCGTACCACAGATACGCATGGTATCCAAAGCGTAAATTGCAACCTTCAAGAATAAGTAATTTTTCATTCTCTAATGTTATCCAATCCTCTAACCAACTTACACAGGACGAATAATAATAAAGTTTTAAATTTGGGAGCGCAAATCCTCCATTATCTTTGTCATCAGTTAATATCTTCCATTTGATTCGAGCTTTTTTCCCTTCCCATAGAAATTTTGATAATTCTCTTTGCCAATTTAAGAAACAATTTTCGTTGGCCAAAATTGGAAGGTTTTGAAAAAGGAACAAAAATTTCGGAATATTCATTTTGATAACCGAGATCCTGCCAGAGAATGAAAGTTTTAGCTTTCCCCATCTTAGAAGGTCTTTTTTGATTTCAGTCCACATTTTTCCATAATTGTTTTGGAAGAGGTCAATATTTCTTCTAGTCAAGGTTATGCCTAAATATTTAGCCTTTTTTTTGTATTATGAAATTTGTTACTTTCTTTAGTTCTGTTTCTTCCTGAGATGTCATGTTTTTAGTCAATATAATTGTTTTCTCTTCATTAATTTTGAAACCTGATAGGTTTCCATATTCTCCTATTGTCTTCTTCAGATGCTCTATACTGTTGATTGGATTTTCTAGAAAACAAATTAAATCGTCTGCGTAAGCCTTCAACTTAAAATGTTCTTTTTTTTATCTTTATCCCGTTTATCTCTTTATCCTCTCTTATTTTGTGAATTAATACTTCTACCACTATAAGGAAAAGCAATGGCAAGAGTGGGCACCCTTGTCTGGTACCCTTTTCAATTCTAATTGTGTCAGTTTTTTCATCATTTACTATTATTCTGGCTTTTTGATCATATTTCAGGTGTGGAGAACATTAATGTTTCTGTCTTGTTGTCTCTGTTCTTAATCTCATTCATACTTAGTATCTGTATCGGCTGTCAAACACAGTGTTAGAATTAGTTGGGGTACCTCTCCCTCTATCTCATTCAGGAAAACAGGAAGGCTTGATGTCTTAGAATAAGAAATATTAGAAATGGAGAAAATGAACTCTTGGTTTTCTTGTTAGGCAGCCTAATCTGTGTAATTTCTTAGGGGAGAAGAAGGATATCCATCCACTTCTAATAAGACCATTTTTCTAGATGATTCAACAGAGTACCGTATATGCTCGTGTATAAGTTGACCTCATGTATAAGTCAAGAGCAGGTTTTGTGGTCAAAATTATGAATTTTGATATGGCCTGTGGATAAGCCAAGGGTAAAACTTAGTGGCATATAACAAAGGATATAAAGGACAAAGCAGTGGAAATGATGCCAAAGAACTTACAAAAATCTGGCAGGCATAACTGTTTCTACACACCCTAAAGGTTGGATGGATGAAGAGGGAACTGTAGTAAATGTGAGATGTGTGGGAAAGGCAACTAGGTGTGGACAGGGTAAAGAAAATGTATACATGTCTAATGGAGATTATTACAAAGGAGAAGAAAGTGTTCTCCTGTGATTTATTTGCATTATTAGCACCATGGGTGGTGGTGGTGGGGGAGATCATCATAACCCCTTGCACATATCCCATGTTATTGGGATTTCCCATTAATACCCAATGATGGGCCCATTACTGTTTTTGGATGGGAGAAGGTGTCATGGCCAGCCATGAGGAGGACTCGGAGTATGAGGAGGAGGATGGGTCTCCTCCAGAGAAGGAAGAGATACAGGCTCCACCTGGCTCTCATTCTGCTCTGCCTGAGCCAAGCCCTGTTCTCCCAGCCCCAGAGCAGCCAGGTCCTAGTGCTAATCCTATGGAGGCTCAGCTGCCTAGTGGGGAGAATCAGGAAGATACAGCAGGGCCAGTACCTTCCTTTAGGTAGAGGAGAGCTGAGAGTGCTGGCATTCACAGGTCCATGAGGCTGGCTGAAAAGCAGCTGCTTAACAAGCCTCAGCTGGCACTGAGGTAGGATTTGGCTATTTAAACATCTGCAAAAGGCTTCCTCAGTGTCAAGACTTATTGTAGTTTCCTTGTGAGACTATGGTTGGTGTGGCTCCTTGTTTCCTGCTTTGTGCCTCTTGCTTCTTGCCTTGTGGAACCCTGTTGCCTTGACCTTGGACTGGACTTCTGTTGATTGCTGCCTGCCCTGACCTTAGACCGACTGACTTTGAATTCTGGATTCTGCTTTGTTTGTGCTTCAACTACAGGAAGGTTTGTAGCTGGCTCTGCTGTTTGTTGCTCATCCTCACCATCCCTAGCAGCAGTTGTTGGAACTGAGGCTGGCTGTAGTCCAGGACAGACGGATGGGGTACGTGCACAGGGATGTGATCCCTGATTGTGCTAATAACATGAATTAAGCACAGGAGGACGTTTTCCTTCTGTGTGATAATCTCCACTGTCTCAGTGATCTTTTAAGGGAAAGTTCCAAAGAAATGTCATCACTGCTGCTGTCATTTTAGCATTCAGTCATTTCAAAAAGCCAGAAGTGGCACCAAGTAGAGAGGATCAGTGCTTCTTTTAGATTCTCCCAGGATGGAATAAATGCTCATCTTTTATCACTCTACTCAAAGAAGCAGATGGGCTCTTTTTTTATTAGAGTTAAGGTACAATGGATATTCTGTAGATAAGTAGATCTATGTTTTGGATCTATGTTTTGATGAAAATTTTTAGACTTATACAGTATTCGGTATAGAGTATACGATATATGGTAATTCTTGTATCACTTATGTCTTTCACACACTTTAGGTAGTCCAGTTTTTAGACTCTTCTTTCATTCAGAATGAATGGGTGAAAATAGCACTTTATTTTATTAGCCCCACAAAATATAAGGCTGAGCAATTTGAAGAAATAAGTATAAAGGCAAGATTAGTGCAGATAATAAGGGGCTGCTAGTTATGTGGTCTTTCAAACTAGAGATGCCATGTACTGAATCTGGAATCCCTGGCTCCTGAATATAAGATGTGCACCATGTGCACTGATTCTTGTACATCACATTTCTTAATGGAAATAGAAATGGGAAAGTTGAAAGGATTCAGTTGTGGAGAAAAATGTTCTGCATATTCTCCAGGACATATCCTCCAGGAACCATTTCAAATTATGAGTTTTCCGCCCTTGATTCACTGGTTGATCTTTGTAACAAAGGATCCTCTAACTGAAAGAAACAACTCCTTATTAACCTTTAGCAGAGAAGCCATTTGAATAGTGAGTGCTGGTGGAAAGAAAAGAAAGATGTAGATGAGTGATAAACTGAACTGAAGAGCTCATAAGATGACATAACCTGATTTGGGGCAATCTTATTCAATATAACAGTTGTGAGACCTGTTAAGTTTTCTACCTTTCCCAGACAACAATCAGCTTATGGGCTTTGTAAGAAAAAGATCCAGGTTGGCAGGCAACTTTAAAAGGACCAGAAGAGCCCTTCTGAATTTTGAAATATCCAATGAACAAGTTCCTCTAAATTTAACATTGAGAACCTCCATGCCATATTCCATAAATCCCATGATCTGCCCCCACCCTAAAGTCTCAATCAATAAGTGAATCAGTGGTACTTCAACCAATTAAATGATTTCAATTGTTAGTGTTTGTCATAGTAAATTCTTTTTCTCATTTGTAATGTTTAATGTTCTGAAACTAATTATCAAACCTAACCCTTCAAGCTCTGTTCTTTTCCCCAAAAAGGTAAAACTGTATTATATTGCAAGGGATAGCTTCACTCCTTTTGGGGCACAACTGTAACTGTTTAGCTTCTTTAGTTCTCTTTTATTGAGGTGTAGCCTCATTAATGGTAGATAAGAACCACCTCATGGTTCAAGTCCTGGTTCATGATAGGCCTCAGGCTGTTCCTTTGTGCTCTACTGCTGCTGAGGCAACGACAAGCGAGATGGAAAGAGAGTGTGTTTTGCATCCCAGGCAAGCAACCTCAGATATTTTAAAGTAAATAAACATTATATCTTTTTTAAAGCAACACCTATTTCTTAGCATTATTTCAATTGGGTTTCCCTAAGAAACAAGAAAACAAAGTCTCTTGAGTGGGTGTACACCTGCCAGAATACTTTGGGCTGCTCCTGGATTATTCTGGCCCAAAAGCTGCCCCAAATTTTCCGTTATCTCCACACTCCATGTAGCTGTCTACACACATGTCCCACTGTGTCACCTAGTGGTGCTGCCACTGGTCCAAGCTCACTCCCTCTGAGGTTGAAAACAAGATGTCCAGAGTCTGTCACATGGCTGGGCACCGCGTTGGAGTTAACTCAGATGGAGTTATCCATGCCAGCGGTGGCATGGGATGCATGTGTAAACAGCCACATGGTATCACTCTGAAGTGTTCTGGATTTTCCTAGGATCTCTGGAGCAAAAGGTGAGTCTTTTTAATCCACTTTCAGGGAGAGATGGTCCAGATTTGATGCAGAACTGGCCTCACATCATGAAGACAGTTTGCAGTGGAATCAGGGTTTAGACCCTGTGTCATGATGACACTGTGAGGACGGGGGAAACTGGTTCATTTTGCCCATTCAGACATGCCCTTTGACAGTAGCAATTAACTGCTTTTGGGAGGCCCTGGAACTCTTACTAATTTTTAAAGTAACTTTTAAAACTCTAGCTTGTACAAGAACCTAGAGCAGTGGTTCTTAACCTTGTTGGAGGTACTGACCCCTACCAGTTTCATATGCGCATTCACCGAACCCTTCTTATGATTCTTACACATTCACCGAACCCTTCTACCGCCAATACAGACGGACCGTCAGCGCCATCTGGTGAGGGGAGTGGGCAGCTGCACTGTCAACCACGCCACATGGCCAATCAGAGGGCCACTTCTGTCGGTGGAGGCGGGGCAAGCTGGTTTGGTTGGATGGGACATATAAATATAAAACGTATACAGGTTATCACCTGCAGCCAATGATGGACGAGCGGGGCGTGTCATCACGAATCATATGAATCGGATGTGTGTCTTGATGTCTGCCTAACCCACGAGACTGACTCACTGAACCCCTGGTGTTTGATCGAACCCAGGTTAAGAACCACTGACCTAGAGGGATAAATAACACTATCCATTAAGGTCTCCCAATGTAGAATGGGATCACTGTTCATGAGATGGGGAGGATTAAACCCCATTTCCCTCTAAAAATCCCCCTCCCTTTGCAGCTGGGCGGGGGGGAGGAGGAAGGCCTCACCACTGAGGCCAAAAGAGGTGTTTTAATTTGTTTTAACCCCTGAATGGGACAGATTTAACCCCCTTTCCTACACGTAGTGGTTCCATTCTGGATCATTACTTCATACTTCATATCCTTACTATCTATCTATCTATCTATACATACACATACAGGAGTTACATATTGCATAGCTGGAGAACAACTTTGTAAAATCTCTGCAGATTACTTTAAAATAGTTTTGAAAATAATATAAAGGTAAGTGTTTTGTTTTGTTTAACATGGATATAATTTGTTTTGGTTTAATTTTAATTTCTCAAAGTTATATACAGGTTTATATGAAGCATATGTACAGATGTAACTTTGGTCTTAATTGGTAAATGGTTTGTTTAAACTTATTAACATGTGTATTGTACCCTTACTTTTTATGACCAGTCCCTGAAGGGCAAAAATATGTCTTAGCTGAAATGCATTTTGGTTATTAGCGCAATCAGGGATCACATCCCTGTGCACGTATCCCATCCTTCTCCCATCCAAAAACAGTAATGGGCCCATCATTGGGTATTAATGGGAAGTCCCAATAACACATCCATTATGTTTTTGGATGGGATAGTATGGGATATGCGCAAGGGGTTATGATCATCTCCCCCCCCCCCGCGCCCCATGGTGCTAATAATGCAAATAAATCACAGGAGAACACTTTCTTCTCCTTTGTAATAATCTCCATTAGACATGTATACATTTTCTTTACCCTGTCCACACCTAGTTGCCTTTCCCACACATCTCACATTTACTACAGTTCCCTCTTCATCCATCCAACCTTTAGGGTGTGTAGAAACAGTTATGCCTGCCAGATTTTTGTAAGTTCTTTGGCATCATTTCCACTGCTTTGTCCTTTATATCCTTTGTTACATGCCACTAAGTTTTACCCTTGGCTTATCCACAGGCCATATCAAAATTCATAATTTTGTCCACAGCAAACTGATCTAACCTGGATTTACAGGACTGATATAAAGATTGGAACATTATCTTTGAATTTTGTGATGCAGTTTTAGGCTAAAAAATAGCATATAAAATTGTGTATATTTGGGAAATCTGGGCACACAGGGTGTATGCTAGGCAGAACTATACACAAATATATATACACAATACCATAAAGAAAAGAGGGTTGTGATTTAATACATGAGAGGCTGACACATTGTGGCTATAGAATAGAGTGGGCCCTTGCCATCTGTGGAGGTTTGGTTCCACCCCACACCCCTGCGTAAGGGAAAAGACATGGGGTGTCAAGTGCAGGTGGTGACATGCACATGACCGTGTCAACATGCCTGTGGCCATGCACCACCATTGGCTAATATGGGGATGAGGCAATCTGCAGGAACTCCAGTCTGAGGATGGCTAGCCTGCCTATATGGAAGACTCACTGTCATTCATTCTTCCCTAATAGTAAAATGGATGGTAAGTGTTATGAAAGGCTCCATAATTGCTAGAATGGTTCAGGAATGGATTGAACTAGCCAGGACCATCTACAAATTACCTTTGTCACTGAAAGGTAGCACACATTTCTTGTTGCCATTATGTATGAAATCATGGTACATGGTCATGATATGTAGACCTGGAGTGTATCTACACTGTAGAGATAATGAAGTTTGACATCACTTTAACTACCATGGCTCCATCCTACAGAATCTTGGTATTTGTAATTTGTGAGGCACCAGTACTCATTAGCAGAGAAGGCTAAAAACACTGTAAAACTACAAATCTAAAGATTCCATCGCATGGAGCTACAACACTTAAAGTGGTGTCAGACTGCACTATTTCTACAGTGTAGATGTACACCTGAACATTTGGAGCATCTCCAGAAGTTCCAGAAGGCGGAGATCAGAAGAGCAAAACACTGACCCTACATATCACAGCACCAACAAGGCTGCACACATGCAGGCCCTCTAAATACATAGCTGTGTAACTGAGGTAAAGCATAAGCATATCTTAAGAGAAATGGCAGAGCGTTTTTCCTTGGCAGCTTTGCAAAGGTTGGAGAGCATTGCACCTTTCATCCTCTGACTAACATTTCTAGTTCTTACTTGTTAAAACGGAAACTATAATAAGCATGCTGATCATGCAAGTGTTAGAAGGCAATATTATGTCTCAGACAACCCCAAATTCTTTAAGATTCCAGTTTCATTCTTCAGCTATTGATGTTGCACTTTGCTCTTAAATGTCAGAACAAAATAACTAATACCTGCAATTTATTCAGATGACATTTCAACAATATAAGATTTTCAGATTACAAGCTTCTGCTCCATGTTCCTTCTAGTGTTACACTAAATGTGTAGATTTGGCAGATTTACATAATAGCTTTAGATAATGAATATTTATAATAATGAAGGTATTTACATAATGACTGCAAGTTAAACATGCCCGATTAAAACTGCATGCTCTAATTTATGTACTAAGTTAAAAAAATACTTTACAGTTTATTTTCATTCATATTAGACAATCAGTTTTTCTCTATAAAAAGAAATGTACCAACCTCTGCGAAGCAGAGGCAGTCTATCAAGAGTTTTTGCTCTCCACAAATTAAGCTGCAGTGTATAATTTGTACAATTCCAAATCCTACCCTATAAAATGCTTTATGGTAATTTGAGTAGGAGCTAGATATCCAACAAATGCTTGGAATAAGTATTGATATATGGCTTAGAAAAGTCAGAAGTTACTGCTTCATGAACAAAGCTCTTATTATCTTAGGCCAAATAATTTGGCTGACAAGTCCTGCACTTTTACTCTTTTGTTTATCCTGCTGTGCATTGATCTTGAGCTCAGAACACTGATACATTGATCTCTGTATCTATTAGCATAACTGACCATTCTTTCCAATCTCTGTTATTTTTCCTCCCTCAGCTTCAAAACATTGACTAATTAGCTGTTATTGTTGTTTGATGTTAAGGGATCCATGGACATGGTTGTAAAAGAAAGGAGGGGTGTAGCACATAATTTCACAGAAAGCAGTGATAAGATAGTGGCTAGTGAAGCTCTGGAATTAGCAGCATGGAATGTCCATCATCTGTTTGCCAGTGGCTCCTAACCATCTAAATATATATTGGAGGGGAAAGGAAAGAAAACATGAGAGTGATGTCAGCGTGTCAAGTGAGTATTCTTGCTTGCCTTGGGTCCCCTACACCCCAGAAAAAAAAGGCCTCAAAGGTGGGGATGTCACCAGAAACCTTTGGAAAGAACAATTTCCATTTAAATGAGAATTGTACTGTTGGGTCTGTTTTAGGCCTTTAAAAGATTTTTTTAGAAACATCACACAGCTGGGCAGGCAGAAAGTACCATAGTTTGATGTAATATCCAAACTGTTTTTTTAAAAATAATAATCAGAAATTAGGCTGCAGTATGAAGACAGGAGTTCATTAACCCAACAGCCATGGATGTAACATTGAGCCAAGGGAAGGTGATGTATGCTACCAAAAATGTTGCACAAATTCAGCAATGTTGTACAACAAAACCAGGTGTAGCTGCAGCTTCAGTCCACCTGAGTTTATTTTCCTGTTGCACAACTTCAAACCAGCAAAAGTTGAAGCCACAATGTGGTACACTTCACTAGGTTGTTTCAGTTTTGCATCTTCTGTACTTCCCCTAAGAATATAGTGAAAAGCAATGGTAGAGGTATGATTTGGATATTTTTATGTATTGTAGGAACACTCTGTGTTAATCCTAATGTTGGACAGGAAGAAGATAATAATTAATACAATTCACAATAATGATACATTATCCCAGCTACAACCTTTCTTTGACTTGACCAGCTCTCCATAGTCTGAGGGCCTTTGCAGACTGCTAGAAATAATGCAAATTGAGTCCGCTTGAAGAGTTAGGGTTAGGGAATCATGGGAACTGTATTTTATTGTGGCAGGAAGTCTCAGGGGAAAACAATTCCCATGCCTCCCTAGCAATAACCCTAACCCTTGAAGTGGACTCAATTTGCACTATTTCTGGCAGTCTGCAAATGGACATCCTCCTGATGTCCTTCAAATGATCTTGCAGAAATCTAAGTCCAGGACCTTCTGAACACAAAACACAAGCCCTATTACAAAGCAACATTTTTTGTAATTGTATGAATCCTGCTGTGAATTACAGGTGAAAATTGAAGAAAAACATGAAGTGCCAGTGAACCTTACTTCAACTAGCTACAAAATCAAATGTGTGCTGTAGAATAAAAACCCTGCACATTTCTCAGTAAAGCAAAGTTATTTTATTACCTAGTACAAGAACTGGATCGGATCAGAAGGTTCTATTCTTTCACAGCTTCTTTACAAATGTGTTTTTCCTCCACGTACTCTGCTTTATGATGCATATAAATCATCCCCTTGTAAATTACACGGCATGATTCTAATTTTCTTTATGCCAGCAGGTGAATCAGGAATTTAACCAAACCAGGCTATCAAGTAGTCATCTAAAAACTATCTGCTAGTGTGTATATATAATGATATATAATGTTATAGGTATTCTGAAAGTGATCTACTACCATATATACTACTGCTGCTATTATTACTATTACTTTCAGTATAAGGATTATTATGTTAAACGTATATGCCATCTTTACAACAAATGATATACAAGGCAACTGGCGACTTTACAAATATAATGAAATATAGAAATAGATTGCATATGCCATTTATATTAAACAACAGACCACTTCAATATTACAACTTCCTTATTTCTGTAATAGAGTAGGGGCCTATACAGACTGCCCAAAATAATGCAGACTGAGGTCACTTTTAACTGTCCTGGCTCAGTGCTAGGGAATCATGGGAACTGTATTTTTTCTGGGACTACAGTTCCCATGCTTCCTTAGCACTGAGCCAGGACAATTTTTGGGGGTTGCAGACTGCCAGAAATAGTGCAAATTGAGTCCACTTTTAGGGTTAGGGTTAGTGCTAGGGAATCGTGGGAACTGTATTTTATTGTGGCATCAGAGTTCTCTGACAGAGAAGGCTCAATGTCTCAGAAAAAACAACAACAATTCCCATGATTCCCTAGCACTAACCCTAACCCTAAAAGTGGACTCAATTTGCACTATTTCTGGCAGTCTGCAACCCCCCAAAGTGGCCTCAAGCTGCATTATTTCTGGCAGTCTGTAAAGGCCCTAAGTTTCTCAAGTTCGGTACTTTTTCACATCTTTGCTTAACTAAACTGCTTTATTTCTGCAGTGTGGATACACCCCTGGTGTCCTCTTTCAATACACATGAGAATTCTACATAAAATGACTTTAAAACATGTTTCCAGCAGCAGTAAATTCCAGATAACTGTTTGCTTTTCTTAGTGTTTGAATCAATGCTTCACCTTCACTGGTTCAGCTGCATTCAACACTAATAAGTGTTTTAACTTGCATTCATTTCCACTGATTATATCCAGCCATTTATTCCAAAAGTATAGTTAGGATTTAATTGCAGCCTTAATTGACTTGTATCTACAAAAAGTCTTGACTACTGATGATTTTATCAGCGATTCAGTGATGGAGGAAAATCCCACATTCCTCTCTTTGCTGAAGTTGCGAGGTAGGTTTCTGCTAATGCCATTTTAACAATGAAACTCAAGGTCCTATATTACCAAGAGGTGAACTCAAGTCCTAGGCTGCTACTTTAAAGACTCCCCAAGGTTTCCAACACAATTTTGTTTGACATTTAGTTAAAGACCACCTTTATGATGTAACTGATTTTTCTACTCCCTTGGTGGTCACTTAAAAAGGTTTAATTGTTACTCTTTTAAAGGTCACTATTAGTAATTCTTTCAAGCCCTTCTCTGTAAAGTAAAGTGCTGATTAGCATTGCTTTCAGCATCCTAGGATGTAGCTCTACCACCTACATTCACATGGCTTTCATTGTTTTGGTGAAATAAGGAATATGCAAAGAGATGGACATTTCCCTTGTCTGAGGACCAAACATCTAGATATTGACCTAATGGTTTTCCCTTCCATTTCAGCATTCTGCAATTTAGATTTAAAAAATGTTCAGGATTGAAATATAACATTTGAAACAAGAAGCAAACAAAAAACAAAACTTCATCCAAAATGAAAATTATTACTTGACATAGGTGGTTTGCAGACAGGTGGCTCTGAGCTGCCCTGGGAAGTGGCAGACCAGGGCCGCGACTATCCTACGCCGCAGCCCGGATCCTTCCTTTTGCCACCCCGAAAAGAGCAGCAAAATGCCGCTCCTTTTAGGGGTGGCAAAAGAATGCCCTAAGAGCCGGCGTGTGGCTCTTCTTCTACCTTTCTGGTGCAGCGTGTCAGAATGCTGTGCCGGGAGGGCGTCCTGATGCTGCGCACTGTGTGTAACAGCATGTGGTGTCAGGATGGTGTCAGCATGGGGTTGGGGCAGCCGGCGTGCAGCTGCCCCGCCCTATCTCTGCCTCCAGGCTTGCCCTTTAGGCCGGTCTACAGAAGCCCATAGCAGGCTAGATGCAGTCTATATAACCAGATGATTCAATTACCGTATTTTTCGCCCTATAGGGCGCTCCGGCATATTGGGCGCACCCAATTTTTAAGGGGGAAAATCCAAGAAAAAAGGATTCCTCCCTTTAGCCGGAGGCCGGTTGTTCAATGGGCTGGTGCTGGGATTGGAGACCGATCCCAGCACCAGCCCATTGAACTGAGGTCGCGGGGGAAGGAGGGCTTCTTCCCCCCCCCCCCGCGACCTCAGTCTTTGAATGGGCTGGTGCCGGGATCTAAGCGATCCGGCCCCAGCCGATTGAAGACTGAGGCCGGCGGGGGAAGGAGCCTTCCTTCCCCCCCCCCCCCCGCCTCGGTCTTGGAATGGGCTGCTGCCGGGATCGTTTCGATCCCGGCACAAGCCCATTCCAAGACTGAGGCCGGGGGGGGGGGGGAGAAGGAGGGCTCCTTCTCCCCCCCCCCCCCCGGCCTCAGTCTTTCTATGGGCTTGTGCCGGGATCGAAGGGATCCCGGCACAAGCCCATTCCAAGACTCAGGCTGGGGGGAGAAGGAGGGCTCCTTCTCCCCCCGGCCTCAGTCTTTCTATGGGCTTGTGCCGGGATCGAAACGATCCCGGCACAAGCCCATTCCAAGACTCAGGCTGGGGGGAGAAGGAGGGCTCCTTCTCCCCCCGGCCTCAGTCTTTCTATGGGCTTATGCCGGGATCGAAGCGATCCCGGCACAAGCCCATTCCAAGACTCAGGCTGGGGGGAGAAGGAGGGCTCCTTCTCCCCCCGGCCTCAGTCTTTCTATGGGCTTGTGCAGGGATCGAAGCGATCCCGGCACAAGCCCATTCCAAGACTCAGGCTGGGGGGAGAAGGAGGGCTCCTTCTCCCCCCCGGCCTCAGTCTTTCTATGGGCTTGTGCCGGGATCGAAGCGATCCCGGCACAAGCCCATTCCAAGACTCAGGCTGGGGGGAGAAGGAGGGCTCCTTCTCCCCCCGGCCTCAGTCTTTCTATGGGCTTGTGCCGGGATCGAAGCGATCCCGGCACAAGCCCATTCCAAGACTCAGGCTGGGGGGAGAAGGAGGGCTCCTTCTCCCCCCGGCCTCAGTCTTTCTATGGGCTTGTGCCGGGATCGAAGCGATCCCGGCACAAGCCCATTCCAAGACTCAGGCTGGGGGGAGAAGGAGGGCTCCTTCTCCCCCCGGCCTCAGTCTTTCTATGGGCTTGTGCCGGGATCGAAGCGATCCCGGCACAAGCCCATTCCAAGACTCAGGCTGGGGGGAGAAGGAGGGCTCCTTCTCCCCCCGGCCTCAGTCTTTCTATGGGCTTGTGCCGGGATCGAAGCGATCCCGGCACAAGCCCATTCCAAGACTCAGGCTGGGGGGAGAAGGAGGGCTCCTTCTCCCCCCGGCCTCAGTCTTTCTATGGGCTTGTGCCGGGATCGAAGCGATCCCGGCACAAGCCCATAGAAAGACTGAGGCCGGGGGGGGGAGAAGGAGCCCTCCTTCTCCCCCCGGCCTCAGTCTTGGAATGGGCTGGTGCCGGGATCGTTTCGATCCCGGCACAAGCCCATAGAAAGACTGAGGCCGGGGGGAGAAGGAGCCCTCCTTCTCCCCCCGGCCTCGGTCCTGGAATGGGCTTGTGCCGGGATCGAAACGATCCCGGCAGCAGCCCATTCCAAGACTGAGGCCGGAGGGGGAAGGAAGGCTCCTTCCCCCGCCGGCCTCGGTCTTCAATCGGCTGGGGCCGGGATCGCTTCGATCCCGGCACCAGCCGATTCCAAGACTGAGGCCGCGGGGAGAAGGAGCCCTCCTTCTCCCCGTGGCCTCAGTCTTTCAATGGGCTGGTGCCGGGATCGCTTCGATCCCAGCACCAGTCCATTCAAAGACTGAGGTCGCGGGGGGAAGGAGGGCTCCTTCTCCCCACGGCCTCGGCCCCTTCGCCCTATAGGGCGCACTCACTTCCCCACGCATATTTAGGGGAAGAAAAAGTGCGCCCTATAGGGCGAAAAATACGGTAGCTATTTTAAGCAGGCTCTGGAAAAAAATAATAATCAGATTTTACCTAACAATTTTACACTTTTTTTCAGCCTTGCTTGTAAAATTGCACATGGTGTGAGGTGGAAAAGTTTTGGATCAGATTAGGTTTTGAACATACCTGATGGAGAGATATGTCTCCAAGAAATAGAAGGGTCTGGTTTTCCTGTAGCCAAGCAAGCCAGCGTGACATTGCTTCCTTCATTCACCACAATGTCATTTGAGATATGACTTATCTTTGGAGATACTGGAACAAAAGAATAAGAAACAGTTGAAGATTTCCTTAATCTGAAACACTTTACCCAATTAGGTAGAGATGTCATCGCAGATATAATATCACACTATTTCATATTAATCCCAGATAATAGCTACCTTGCTCCAAATTGCACTGCCTAATATAAAATTTATGTTATCAGGTTTAACAGGCAAATATCCTAATAAAGTAGCATTTCCCAGACATTATTTTGGCACACCTGCATTGGATGTGTTTCCTTGACAGTTACTTTTCAGTCTACAATGCTGGGTATAGTTCCTGGGAATAAATCCTATTGAGCTCAGTGGGATTTAGTTCAGAGGAGTTGGGTAAAAACTTGCCTTGCAGATATTGTATGTATGCATATACCTCCTACGGCATGTCAAGTCTCATGCAGGGTTACTCTATGAAGTTTATCACATGGGGAGAAATTGGAAGTATAAAGGATGATTAACCCTTGGGTACCAAAGGCAGAAATAACAGAAAAAAATAGAGTTAGGTTCCAATAATCACAACCAAAAAGAGTCATTCAACATGTTTCATTCAAGACTTAGCATATATACATGGGAAATGAAACAGTCAGGTCAGGTAAATCTTGCGTTAGCAAACAGAAACAACTGAACACTCTGGAGGCCAATTTCAAGCTTTTGTTCAGAATGCATCCAGGAATGACTTGTTTTTTCACCAGCTTCCACTTTCCTTGATTTCCATTTTGGTGGAGAAAATTACAGATTTGTGAGTTTGTCTGCTTTTATAACATACTGGGTATAGCTGGTGAGGCAGGCTAATCTACTCTCCCCTTTTCTCTCTGTTTTGCTGTTCATGAATACTCATCAGTCAGGGGTACTGGAGGTATCTGCAGTTTGCAGGCACATACAGCCACGGCAGAGGAGAGGCTAAGGGAGAATCCTACTTTTTCCCAACTTAAGCGGTGTTTATTGCATTGCTTTATTTCACTGCTTAAGGCAGATATGCTGCTGCAACCCAACACTGAAAGTCTCTTTCTACAGCCTTCCTTCATCCTCATACCAATGCTGCCCAAAACAAAACAAAATATAACAAAACAAAGAAATCTTCCAACTAGAAGAGGATGAGGAAGAAAGGGGAGTGGTGGTTAGGATTAAAAAGGAGCTGCTTTGTCAGAGGCTAAGGGGCTAAACAGACCGGCAATAAACATTGACATGGGGGTAGAGTGGGGGTGTGGCAACTGCATGCCACATGCCTAAATGCTGCCCCAACACTGGCGTCACACCACATGCCTGACCATACAGCAGGCAGCATCATGCCATTTATTTGGCATTGCATTTAGATGCACTGTGCCAAAGAAATGCGGAAAAGCCACCAAGGGTAGCTTTTCACGGCTTTAAAAAAGAGTGGCATTTTGCGGCGTGTGGTTGCCGCTGCCCCAATCCAGCACTGAAAGGGGCAGTGGGATGCTGCTCCAAAGGGGTGGTCTGTTCAGCCTCTTAGTTACACCTATACTTGCATTGCTCCTTGGCAGGAGTAATATAGTCGCCCCTTCGTTTTTGTGGGGGATCTGTTCTGGACCCTCTCGCGTGAAAAAAGAGATTTGGCAATATTCAATCCTCATAGGCTTCAATGGGGCACACCCCTGTGGGCGCATGCAGAGCACACACATGGGAGAGTGCCCCAGTGATTTTCGTGGCCCCCTCCATGAATATCAAAACCTGCGAATTTTAAGTCTGCGAGAAAGGAGGGGCGACTGTACTTCCATAGGGCTATTTATCAACTTACCTTTGTAACATTTCTGCAATACATCTATTAGATTTATTAATTTATATTCCTCCCCCCCCCCCCCAAAGAGCAGTGGGGAGTGGAAGCTTGGGTTAACCCAGTTTTATTCTAACATTGATCTCATGTATAAATGTATCAGGGAACTCATGTTTAAGTCCCGAAATTTTTGTCAAAAAAATCAGCCCAAAAAATCTGAGATGACGTATCCACAGGTCAATGTAAGTACCTTAACTCTTATCAAAATAAGAAACACCCCCTTCTCTGAGTTGAGTAGCAAAGGCAAGAGCTTCATCCATCCTAAAAGAAGCACCGGTCCCCTCCCCTTCCCCTCTCCATCACAGCACCACTTCTGGTTTTTTTGAATATCTTAATGGGAAAATAATGGTGTGCTCTAGCATTGTTTTCCTTTCCTTCATCCTTTACATCCTTTGTTACATGCCCCTGTTTTATCCTCAATGTATACACAGGTAATATAATTTGCCCCCCAAAACCTGCCCTCAACTTATACATGAAGTCAATGTATAGTTGAGTATATACGGTACTCTTCAGTGAAAATCTTTTCCAAAAACACTATGTCTTTACACATGGTATAGCCCATTTCTAATGTAGTTATTATACATTGTTTGGCAGATTCTCCAGCAGTTTGTTAGAGGCATGAGTCCAGGTTCTAAGGATGTGTCATATCATATTGTTGTCTGCCTTCAAATAATTTCTGACTTATGGTGACCCTAAGGCGACTATATCATAGGGTTTTCTTGGCAAGATTTGTTCAGAGGAGGTTTGCAATTGCATTCCCAGAGGTTGAGTAGGTTTCGTGGCTCAGCTGGGAATCAAACCCTGGTTGCCAGTCATAGTCCAATGCTCAAACCACTATGCCACACTGGCTCTTGTGTCAAATCACAGCTGTAGTTTATTATTTCCAGTTGCATACCCACCTGGGGATGGGGTTTATTGGGACAGAGGTGGGATATAAGAAGATAATAATTAATAATAATAATAATAATAATAATAATAATAATGGGGCATGGCTTCCTGGAACAGGGCTACAAGGGTGCCCCCTAGCTTGTTGCCCTGCACTGCTCTACTCATGAGTAGGCAGCATGGGGCAGGAAGGAGGGCATTTTCTCCAGGGAGAAAGCCCATGGCTGGAGGAGGAGGAGCATGCACACTCTTCCCAGCTGCTCCATCTCAGGCTTTCTCTCCAGGGGAAAAAGTTTGGGATGGAGGAGGAGGAGGACAAGCACATGTGCACCCTTCCCAGCTGCTCTGTCCTGGGCTTTTTCCCTGGAGAAGAATCCCTGGATGGAGGAGCTTGCAAGGACATGTGTGCACTCCTCCTCCATCCAAGGCATCCTGGAGCAGCCAGGAAGGGGGGAGGAGAGTTTAACTGGGTGTCACCCCTCTTATTGGTGTCACCCAATGTTGTCTGAACCCCTGCAGCACCCCCTAGTGATGCCAGTGACTAGGCCATATATCTTTCTACCATAAGGATCTATAAGGAAGGATCCAATAGTTATAACTAAAAAAATCCATGAAACCAAAAGAGAATACTAAAACTAATCCAGGTCATTCATAATCAATCAGTCAAACAAACAAACAAGCAAACAAGCAAATTCTGCACACTAAATGTGCAGAAAGTCTGCATGCTAAATGTAAGCAGCATAGGCAACAGTATTGTCTCCAGGGGCCTGTTGTTGTAACAGACTTAAATTGCTTTTTGTATATTGAAAGGAGCTTACAGCTTGGATTTCATAAGGGTGAACATTTCAGAAAAAAAGATGACACTACCAACAAGGCCCTGTTCATTATAATTAAAAAATGTTCTTGATGGTCTCAATGTTTAAATTAGAATTTTATTTTAGGAGGATTATGCTGTTTCAAGTGATTTTCAGTCAGTGCTTTGAAACTCACTTTCTTTGTAACAAAATCTCACACCAATTATTCTAGGTTTTGTGCACTGTCTGTAAGAACTCTTCCTATGGGGACCAATTTATAAAAGCTTCTGTTTGTTAGAAACCCAAATGTCAGTTCCATTTGATAAATCAGTAGTGAAGCTCCCTGGGCCCAAACAGCTTTGTCATCATCCTTTTTTCAGCAGGCTGCCTCTTTCACTCTTTTTTCACCTCTCCTGAAAACCTGTTCTTTTAGCAAAACCATTTCTAAGACATTAGATGCTGTGTGACTTATCTGCAATTTTTCTACATTACTCCATCCCAGAATTTTCATCCTATTCCTCTGCCATGAGCACCAGACTTTTGCATAGTACCTAGGGCTATATAAGTGTCCCCATATTCACTGTGGCTGCATCTACACTGCATGATCAATGCAGTTTGACACCACTTTAAATGCCATAGCTCAATGCTATAGAATCCTGAGATTTGTAGTGCTGTGAGATATTTAGCCTTTTCTGTCAGACAGCTCTGGTGCCACAACAAACTACAAATCTCAAGATTCCAAAGTAATGAGCCAGGGCAGTTAGTGGTATCAAAGTGTATTAATTCTGCAGTGCAGATGGTGCCTTTGAAGCTTTATTGGGATTAGATATCTTTTTAGTCCAGACTGGTTCTGATTCAGTTTGATCCAGACTCTGATCATGATTCAGAAATCCAATCACTGGTATTTCCATTAGCATGCACTGAGAAATTAAAATATCCTTTTAGGGGGGAAAGGATTACACACGTCTGTAGGGAATTTTGAGCTCCACCAGTGAACTTCTCCCATGCTTCCCCTCCCACCCCCATGGTCAATAAGTCACTGAAGAGACCAGAGGCTCCTGGACACCTTCTGGTTGCCCTCCCTCAGCCAGGAGCCATTATCCTCCTGGGCCTCCAGCATATATTTATCTGCTTAGCTACTGACTGACCATGAGGTACACCTAATCTCAAACTGAGGTTGTGCAATGGGGGGAGTTGCACAGGGAGATACTACATACCTCCTTCCACAATAAGGACAAGGAGTACATACACTAACATAATGAGAGGCTATGTCAGCATATGCTACCTATAGGATTCTGGTCATGCTCTTCCTGATTTATTTTTATCTGAAACCTCTATATTGGTTCAGTTATTTCAGACTGTGTCATTCCTTTCCACAACCCAATTGGGCCAATCTGATCTAATCGGAACCAAGTACAAATTGTTCTGATTTGGTTTGGGATTCAGCTAGACCAGTTCCATAGTTCTAACAGTAACCCATGCAATGGCATCTTCTTGAATTAATTTCATATTTGGGCCCATACTAGGGCAGTTTTAATGGCACATCTGGTTGCTGCTAAAATCATATTATAGCCACACTAGTGGCAGCCTATTTTTCTAACCCTAATTGTGCCTTATTCCTGCAACTTAAAACTCTGTTGTTTAGTCATCTACTTACAAAAATATGAAGGCCCTTCTTGTTTCTAGTCTTCCCCTTCCATTTATGAATATCCTACCAGAGCTTTAAGGATAGGCCTAATTAAAACCTAAAAAGGCTGTCAGCAATACAACTTGGCATGGTCTTCTGATACTTTAGCTTTGCATGTACATTGCAGGGTGGGGGACTGTCTGTAATGATATGTATTGAGTCAGACTGGTCAAACAGCTCTATAAAAATTACATAGTGGGGAAAATCAATAAAAATAATTCCAACCAGCCTTCTTTTACAAGAGCTGTTGCAAGGCTGCACAAACGCACAGAATCAATTTCAAGGCAGACTTCGAGGACAGAAGGGAGCACATGGAATGTTTATTGAACGTGGCCTAGAGACATCACAAATGGCTAGTATGACATCCTTGAAAATGTGCACATCAGCATGTTCCCCCTCCCTTTTAGTTATTTATTTTCTTTAAAAAATTCTATACTGGGTAGGAAAAAGCCCACAAATCTGTTTCTTGAGAGAAGGGTGGGGAATTGCTATAGATTGTTTTCCAGATATGTGAGAATTTGACAGGCATTTCCTGTTTATTTCTACAAAACAAATTGTTTACACGTGGGGACAATTTCAGCGACAGATTTTTATTTTATTTTATTTTCCTGAGGTGACTTACATTTCAAGTGCAGCATTACAGCAAATGACATGGTAAGCACATGGAGGGACCAAGCCATGCAACACCACATCCACTCCCTTAGGAGACCAGAGTTAAGATTGTTGCCAAGTTTAGGCAGTGACATAACTGCCTTCAACATATAAGAAGATAGACTATGTCTTATTTTCTTTGCCATCCACAACACAAAACAGAATCTCCATGTTTAGGTGGCCTCTGGACACCAGTTCCTACAGGTTCCTAAGCTGTTGCTATTGGACATTATATTTCTTCTATATTATTTTATTAGCAGGGCCTACTTCGAGCACTACTGTTCAGCTTTTTAAAATATTTTGAACATGCAGCACAATCTCTGGTGTTCTAAACTCAATAATCTCCTCCCCACATAAAAAAGAAATATATTCTAACCATGCTGATGCTTGCTCATATACCGTGTGTCAAACTACACTCAGGCATATGATTTTGTGCCAGACTACCTTATTGATCTTACAAATGCTTTATTAAATGCAAAATTTCCTTCACTCAAATAAAATTGCCTCTCTAGTCATGTAGAACAAACTCTTCTTGCTCTCTGCAAATGAATACAGTTTGCTTTGTATCCATTTGCAGGTGAGCTGCTTTGTGGTCTTCCAATGCAGCCTTGACCAAATCTATTTATTTAATGAGAATCAGGGTTTAATTGTACCTCAGAATGAGCTAAAGCTCAGAACTTTCTTTACACTGACTAAGGCTGCATCTACACTGCAGAATTAATGCAGTTTAACACTGCTTTATCTACCATGGTTCACTGCTACGGAATTCTTGGATTTGTAGTTTTGTAAGATATTTAGCCTTCTCTGTCAGAGAGCTCTGGTGCCACGACAAACTACAAATCCCAGAATTCCAAAGACTGGAACCTTGACAATTAAAACAGTGCCAAATGACATCAATTCTAGAGTGTGACAGACTAAGGGGGGTTGCAGACTGCCAGAAATAGTGCAAATTGAGTCCACTTTTAGGGTTAGGGTTAGTGATAGGGAATCATGGGAATTGTTTTTTTCTCTCTCTGAGACATTGAGCCTTCTCTGTCAGAGAGCTCTGGTGCCACAATAAAATACAGTTCCCATGATTCCCTAACCCTAACCCTAAAAGTGGACTCAATTTGCACTATTTCTGGCAGTCTGCAACCCCCCAAAGAGAAGTAAAAGGAGCATCCAATGGGACCCACAGAAACAAAATACATGTGTCAAGATAATCAAAATATGGTTTGTTTATTAGGGGGAAAGCCCAATGTATTTCAGTCTATCTGGGCTCTTATGCTCTTTTTGAGGGGGCTATATACATTGATAAAAGGATAACAGATGAATACACAATATCACACTCTTATAACGTTTCTACATTTGTTATAGGCTATGCATGCCAACATACAATCAAACTTCAGAAATTGTTGAACCAGGAATTCCTAAACCATTTACTGTGCAAATGAAAACATGTGAGCAAAAGCTGAAGTTCTTTTAACATTTTGTGAGCAGATGGTAGAACAAATATAGATAATATTTAAGGGCATATCAACTCAAGCTACAGGGGAAAGGATCATCCAAAAACTCTGAAAGATTTTACAAGAATGGGTGGAGATTAAAAAAAAAACTTGTCCAAGCCACTAGGAATGAAAGATTTTACTTTTAACATTACTATCTTTTTCCATCACAAAATCACATGACTCATTGGGAAAAAAAATCATAATGCTTGGTAAAGTGAAAGGCAGTCAACAAAGAGGGAAACCACACCATCTAAGGTCTAAATCCAATAGTTAGTCTCAACTAGATTTTCAATTGCTAAAATTAAAACAAATAAATCCCATTAATTTGATCGGTCTGTTCTAGTTGGAATTAATCACTGGACTAAATGCCTCTGTTCTAATATATATATATATATATATATATATGTTTGCATTACACATTTTCACTTATAATCAAAGCTCCACTTGGGTTGCTTCCTCATGCTGTCTCATGCTGCTCATTCTATCTCGTGTTCAGAAATGATTGACTTGTACACTACCTGCCTGTTAGTCACTTGTGCTGGTGAAGTGGTCATGTTGTAGTTTTGCTATGGCACCTAAAACTGCAAAAGGTATATCCAATTTTTTGCATGGTAAGTGCATAGTGAAAATGGAAAAGGCCTTAAATTTGTGGTCAGAAGACATAAGCATAAAACATGTTCCCATCGATGGAAGGTGTTACACCAAAAAGCAGTGAATGTCTATGAAGGCTTCAGCAGGGTATTCCCTCAAATGCGTGCCACCAAGCCATTTACTACAATTAAGGGGTGGTTGCACAGATTTAGGAATATGTATGGATTGAAAAATATAAAACTGGCTGGAGAGGCTGTGTCTGCCAATAGAGAAGCTGTTGCCACTTTACCAGAAGAGTTTAAGAAGTAGATTGAGTATAAGGGACCCCATGCAAAATAGGTGTTCAGTTGCAATGAAATGGGGCTCTTCTGGGGGGAAAGAATACCCATTAGAACCTGCATTTATAAAACTGTAAAGTCAACACCAGGGCATGAATCATGGAAGAAAAGATTAATTCTGGTCCTACATGGCAAATCTGCAGTGCATATGATAAAGCCAGGCATAGTGTGCAGACTGAAGAACCTATGTGCTCTTAGGGAGTAACATCATGGAGGATTTTCATGCCCTCCCCCCGGTGATTGATAGAGAAGTTAAGAGAATCACTGACACAGCAAGACAAGCTTTACCTGCCTGTGTTCTGGCAGCATAATAAGAAAGTGTGTATGAGAGCCATCTTGTTTACTGAATAGTTTCACTAATGCTTCTTCTAAGAAGTGAAAAACTATTTACAGCAGGAACATTTGGAATTTAAGTCCTATTAATAGTAGACAATGTATCTGGCCATCCTGAATCTGTTTACTATGAAAATGAAAGTGCTGATGTTGTATTCTTACTTCCCAGTACAACCTTGTTGATTCAGCCCCTTGACCAGGATATCATTTCTTTTATCAAAGCCATGTACAACCAATTCATATTTGATCACATTGTTGCAGAAATTAATGCAGATCCTAATATGGACATAATGCAATTCTGGAAAGCTTTCACTGTTTCTGACTCAATAATATTCATCAAAGCTACATTGGATGAATTAAAACCAGGAACTGTAACTGCCTTCTGGCAGAACTTGGGGAATAACATCATGGAGGATTTTCATGCCGCCCCCCTGGTGATTGATAGAGAAGTTAAGAGAATCACTGACACAGCAAGACAAGTTGGGAGAGAAGGACTTGTTGACATGCTGGATGAAGAAGTGGAACAACATATTGATGACCATGAAGAAATGTTAACCAATGTTAACATGAGGAAATATTAACCAAACACAAGGGCCTACATCCAATTGTTAGTCCTAACTAGAACAAGTTCACTGAATCAATGAAATTTACCTGAGTAGTCCATTGATTCAGTGGGTCAACTCTAGTCAAGGCCAACAACTACATTTAGGCCAGATTATTCAAGAAGAAGTAAACAGAACTGAATAGTAAAATAAAGGGAATATCTTTGTTTTGCTTATGTTGTTTGTAAATGCTTTTTAAATGGTATTTGGTTAAATGTATGTAAATCATGAGTGGAGGTAAAGGCAGGATCCAAATGGATAAATCATCGTCACCACTACTGCCACTGTCACCACCACCACCTACCCATCTAGTCCAACGCAATTCCTCATGGAGGAATACACGGTTAAAATACTCCCTAGAGCTGCCCATCCTAACCTCTGTTTAAAGACTTCCAAAGAAAGAAACTTCATCAGTCTCCAAGGCAGTCTGTTCCACAGTTGAACAGCTCTTACTATCAGGAAAGTCCTCTTAATGTTTATGTGGAACCTCTTTTCTTCTAATCTGAATGCATACATTTGTGCTCTACTCTCCGGAGCAGCAGAAATGAAAGCTTGCTTATTATCTGCAGATATTCAAAAGTGGCCACCATATTGCCTCTCAGTCACCTTTTCTCCAAGCTAAACATACCTAACTCTCTAGTTTTCCTCATTTTCAAGGCCTCTCAATCTCTTCCTCTGCAACAGTTCCTTTTAAGCTGTTCACTTTATGGCTCATATTCCAGCTTATTGATCTCTATCTTCAATTGCCATGCCCAGAAGTGGACATAATATTCCAGTTAAGGTCTGATCAAAGCTGAATAGAGTGGCACTATTACTTCTCTTGATGTGGAGATTACATTCATGATGATGCTGCCTAGAATTGCACTAGCTTTTAAAGCTAATCCATATAATAATTGATTGTATGTCTATTAAATTAACCATGTAGGAAACACTGGCATATTTTACAGGTAGAGAACAGAGATGAGCATCAAAATGATTGTGAGTTGTCTGTCTCCCACATAATGATATGCATCATTTACACACACACACACACACACACACAGAGTAGTAGTGCTTCCCTCTCTCTCTTACACACATTCATCACCTGTTTTCTCCATCAGTGCTCATTGCATTGTTGGGACAAAGTCTACCTTGAAAGACCACACCTCCACTTTCTACCAAATAATTCCTATTTGACATATATTACACAGTATACTTGAAGGGATTGCTTACATTTAAAATGCTAACTTTGAAACCTCATAACTTTAGAAACCACACATTGGGTTTTCACTAAACCAATAAAGAGCAGATCTCTGAAATGTTCTTTCTTTTTTCTTTCTTTCTTTGACACAACACAACTTGCAAATAGAGAAACTGAATGTTTACTTTGTGCATGCAGGAAAAAATGGCAAATAGTGGTCTCCTGGTGTTCAAAGCAAAAGAGAATGAGTGTTTTGTCTGTCTGGTAGCTCCAAGACCTCTAGCTGGACAAGTATGTAATATATATATATATGTGTGTGTGTGTGTGTGTGTGTTTCATATATCCTACAACTAAGGTTGAGATAAAAATGTTGCCTAGATTATATAACCACTTTTGTAGACAGTGAAAGTGGAACTATTTTACCAGTAATGGATAGACACAACTTTTCTTAGAATTTACAGCCTCTGAGGTGGGAAACAGAAACACAATGGTAGGTTCCTTTCAGGGTGACCAGATGTCCTCTGTTTCCAGGACGTGTCCAGGAGTAACTTCAAAATGTCCTCCATTTCGGGAATAACAAAGACACATGCATTTATATTTATGTTAGTGTTTTCAGCTTTTATTTTGTAATGTCCTACATCTTCTTGAATGCCCTACATTTTGTGGTACCCTGTCCTCCTTTGTGGTTAGAACATCTGGTCAACCTGGTTCCTTTTCTTGTTTAGGAGAGATCAGAGTTCTATTATTGACAGACCAGCTATGATATAGCCCCTTTCAGAGTGCCCTGGATTAAAACACAGTTACTGCAGAAGGGAGGATGCCAGGAAGAAGGGCACAATGGCCCTTGGACTTACAGTCATCTTAAGGGCTATAGTAAAGTAAATGAGAAAGAAAGGACCTATCTCCCTTCTTTTAAGACATGCCACCTAAGCCCAAACCACTCTGCCCAAGTCCAAAATGATATCCTTCCTTCCACACAAGAACCTCTGAAATGAGTCCTTATTAAATGAAGCTGCTACTGCTATTCCATCCCTACCAACAACACTTCCAAATGTTGTTCTAGACCGGGAAGAAGGCACAGTATTTGATTTGTTCCATGTACTCATTAAAAAAAAATCAAAGTAAGAATTATTAGAATTATGCCTCAGAATGATTAAATCTGGATGAATTCTCCCTTTTTTCATTTTTAAATGAGTAGCCAGAATCTTTGTAACAAGTTTGCAGTAACAGAAAAAAGATATCCTTCTCTTCTGCACGTATTGCGTCTGCAGAGTCCCGTCCAGCAGAGCTGTTTAGAGTGGTGAGGGAGCTGACACAGGTACACCAAATCCCTTACTTAACCTGACGATGGCCTGCTGTGATGCATTTAACAATTTCTTTGCAGATAAATTCTCTCAGATAAGAGCCGACCTAGACGCCAGGGTTTTAACAGAAATCATAGACGAGGTGTCCAGCGACTCCACCGATGTAATTATACTGGATCAGCTGCAATCTGTGAGTACCAACAATGTGGACAAGCTCCTTGGTAGTGTGAGGAAAACAACTTGCCCTCTCAACCCTTGCCCATCATGGCTGGCTGTCCGGGGGGGGGGGGGGGGATGCATTGAGGAGGTTCCTTATGGACATCATCAATGCGTCCTTCAGGGAAAGACATATTCCATCATGTTTGAAGGAGGCGGCTGTTAGGCCGCTTCTGAAAAAACCTTCCCTGGACTCCCTGGATATGAATAACTATAGGCCAGTTTCCTTATTACCATTCTTGAGCAAGGTGATCGAGAGGGCAGTTGCTCTTCAACTCCAAGCTGTCTTGGATGAAACCGATTATCTAGATCCATTTCAAACTGGCTTCAGGACAGGCTTTGGGGTTGAGACTGCCATGGTTGCCTTGACCGACGATCTGCGTCTGAGCATCGCCAGGGGTAGTGTGACCCTGTTGGTGCTCCTAGACCTCTCAGCGGCTTTTGATACGATAGATCATGGCATCCTCTTGGACCGCCTGAGGGGTTTGGGCATCTGAGGCACTGCATTGCAGTGGTTCCAGTCCTTCCTCTCTGGCAGGTCCCAGAGGGTACTGATCAGGGACAGCTGCTTGGCTAAAAGAGAGCTCACCTGTGGTGTTCCACAAGGTGCTATCCTGTCCCTGATGTTATTTAACATCTATATGAAGCCGCTGGCTGATGACACCCAGATCTATTTCTCCATGTCTCGTTCGTCGGCCTCAAATTTCGATGGTGTCTCCTCTCTCAATGAATGTCTACGAGCAGTAATGGGCTGGATGAGGAAAAACAGATTGAAGCTGAATCCAGACAAGACGGAGGCGCTCACAGTAGCGGCCCCGAAACCAAGAATTGGGCTGCAACCTCCAGTCCTGGATGGAGTCACACTCTCCTCCAGTGACTGTGTTTGCAGTCTGGGGGTGATCCTTGACTCGTCGCTCCTGATGGTGAATCAGGTGAATGCGACAGTCAGGAGTGCCTGTTATCAGCTTCGGCTGATACGTCAGCTGCACCCTTTTCTGGAAGTAAGGGATCTCGAAACTGTTGTGCACACGCTGGTAACCTCACGTCTAGATTTCTGCAACACGCTCTACATGGGGCTACCCTTGTGCTTGGTTCAGAAACTGCAGCTAGTACAGAATATGGCGGCCAGAATAGTGTCAGGAACATCTAGGAGGGACCATATTACTCCGGTACTAGGGTCCCTCCACTGGCTGTCTATTAGTTTCCGAGCCCAGTACAAGGTGTTGGTTATCACCTATAAAGCCCTAAATGGTTTGGGTCCAAACTATCTCTGGGACCGCCTTCTCCCTTGCAATCCTCCCTGCGCACTCCGGTCCTCTGGCAGTAATTTGCTGCAGCCACAAAATCTAGGCTTTCGGCCACCTCCCAGAGGGTTTTTTCTGTTGTCATCACCAGATTATGGGACGGCTTGCTGGACGAGATCCGCCAATTGACATCTTTAGACAGCTTTAAAACAGCTGTCAAGATGGATCTCTTCCGGCAGGCCTTTCCAGGATAGATTACCCCAGCCCCGGGAACTTTTTTCGTAGAGTTCTCCTAGAGTCTTCCTTAATGTGGTAGAATGCCGCTGTTTCCCTTTCATTCTTTTTTTCTTTATTATTATTGTTGCAGCTAATTGCTGCATCTCTATTCTGTTTGGCTTTTAACTTCTGTTTGATTTAATATTCTTTTAAGGGGGGTAGGAATAGGATTGGGACGTATTGTATTTTAACTTTGTTAGCTGCCCCGATTGATCTCAGAGGGGTGGGGTTATTATTATTATTATTATTATTATTAGGAAAATCCAGCTTTTCAGTTTCCCAGAACAACCAAGTATAATATTACACTCCAGTTTAAAATGAGTTTGTACATTTTGCCCAAAATAGAAAAAATATTTCAAAATATGTCACTATCTAACCCTCAAAGGCAATAATCCACTCTTAGCATAGTTCATTTAATGACCTCAAAAAGCATGCATACTTTGCAGAGCATTGTCAAGATTAGAAACATACAGAAGTATTATTTCCACATAAAAGGATAATTTCTTAATCAGATTCCCTATGCAGATTCATGCAATGAATCTATTACTCTAATCCATTGTGCAAAATTCTATTCTATGGCAAAGAAGAAGGTGAACATCTGTGACCTATATAGCCCAAAATAAAACAAACTATATCAATTTGGGGTTTTCAAACTCTGGTTTTTACAAAACCTTGAAGTTGAATATCACATAGAAGAAAATAAACAGAAAAACACATATATTTTTTGAAGGCCATAACTTCATATTAATGTCTGAATTTAACAAAATAATATTATAATGCCTTGAGACATGATGCATTACTATTTGCAATGTATAACTGACAAATGATTTTTTTTTCCTTGCAAGCTAGTGAATGAAATCAACTGCTAGGTCTACCATAATGCATTGTTTGGGGTTTTTAAATCAGTACTTAATTTTTTTGCAGGTTATTTCTATAGTTCTGCAGAAACATTATGTTGGGCAGCATAAATGCATATGATTCAAAATATTCATCCTAAAAAAGTAGTATCATGGGTGCTAAAGATGCAAATATTGGAATTATTATATGGTAGATTTAGAAACTGTTTACCGGTAGTTATGGTTTATGGCAGATTTCCATGTTATCTCATCATAAAAATAATGATGGATTCCTTTATCTTGTCTTGTTTTTCTAGCAACTTTTTATTATGGATATTATTTGTGGGACTTGCAAATGTATATCTGAATCCTGCCATATTCTAAAAGCTTGAAATCTCCCATTTTGCCCTCTACCCATGAAGAAAATGGAGAGTGCCAACCTGAATAGCTTTCGGAGGAATACTTCGAATCTTACAATATAATTCCTAGGACAAAATTTTGAGCAACATACAAACAAAAAAGAGGGCACTCCTTTATAGCTAACATCTTATTTGTGCTTTAACACTTTAAGACAGGGGTAGGCAACCTTTCCCCTTTAAGGGCCGAGGGACTTCAGCTCCCAGAAGCCTCAGCCATGTTGGCCAATAATCCCATGTTGGCCAATAGCTCCTGGGATTCTGGGAGTTGAAGTCCCTCGGCCCTTAAAGGGGAAAGGTTGCCTATCCCTGCTTTAAGAGATAGCTTAAAAGACAAAGCACTGCTCTGTTTCCTGTGAGTGGATGTGGTTTATTTAGAGAGTGGGCTAGAACTGGTTGGGAGGAGCTGGACTGCTCTGTTTCTGTTGTTTCTTTTCTTTGTTTATTGATATGGCTTAGTCACTGTGTGGTTAATGACATGTTTCCATGGAAATGCCTTCACTTCCAGATTTAGCCTTTCCAGGTTTTCTCCTGCATGGAAGAAAACTCATCACCCATTGCAGAGAAAGAGAGAGAAGCACTAGAACCTCTCTGAGGCAAGGCAAGTTCACTATCTAGCAGGATGTCTCCACTGTGAGTCGATGGACCAACCCTTTTGTTATGAGAAGCAGTATTGGTCCAGAGCTATAAAAGGCCTCAGGTGACCTTGTTGGAGGAAGCTGCTCGCTTGGAGTTCTATGATCATCTTGCTATGGCTGTTTGTCCTGATTTGCTGCCTAAAAAGAGCTGTTTTATGGTATGTTTATCATCAAATACCACCATTTTGAAACTTGATTTTAAACTTGATCCTTGAGATTAGATCATTATAACCAATGACAAGTGTATTACCTCCCTCAGATGAAAAAGATTTTTGGATACTGTGTTGTTTCTGTAGTTTGGGCATTTAAAAACTACTAGGTTACCTTGAGAAGAGGAGGATTTAGGATTAAATCAGTTTAATTCTGTAGTGAAGAAAAACACTCAAGGTAACTTGGGAAGTATTTTTCAGGAGAGCAAACTACAGCTGTGGTCTAGAATACCAAGCACCTCACTAAAATTATTAAGAATGGAGCAACAAAATTAATGTGAAACTGATAGAAGGTAACTCAAGCAGTCAATACACAGAATGCCCTGGTCAATACACAGAATGCCCTGGTCTGAGTGACTATTTTTAAACGGTCAGGAAGAGCAGGCTGTGCAAGGAATTACTGGAGCAATTGAGATGGGGATGGTGGAGGAGTAGGAGGTGCAGATGCAAAGGGGTTTGGTTGGTTTCATTGTTTGGAAAGAGGGGTTTGGAAGAAAAGTTGGTGCCCCCCCATATCACCTCAGGTTATTGTTTTAGGTGTCCCATCATTCCCCTGGAAGGGAGGGGAAGGAGACAGAGACAGAGAGAAGAGCAAAGGCTGGTTGGCTGTCAGGTCCACTGTAACTCAGCTGCTCAGTCTGCCTCCTCTCCAAAGAGAAGCAGCCACTTGGCTCTGGGGGAAGGTTTAGTTGTTACTGCTTTACTGGTCAGGTATTATGTATTTCACTTGTATGTCACCTTTCTCCCATATGGGACCGAAGGTGGCTCACAGGTAAAAGAATTTTTAAAAATTACAATAAAACATAAAACATTTAAAATAATCTAAAATCATATAAAAGAACATAAAAATATACAAAAGTTGTATTAGGCTTTTAAAT
The DNA here is from genome assembly GCA_026167975.1 of Phrynosoma blainvillii. Taxonomy (NCBI): domain Eukaryota; kingdom Metazoa; phylum Chordata; class Lepidosauria; order Squamata; family Phrynosomatidae; genus Phrynosoma; species Phrynosoma blainvillii. The sequence continues at coordinate 212,398,829 of JANUYF010000004.1, read as the reverse complement.
CTAGAGTTAGGTTGGTGGGTGGTTTGGGGCAACAAAATATTTCAAGGGGTTCCCTCATAGAGAAAAGGTTAAGAACCATTGCTCTACTGCACTAGTGATACACTATCTAAACCATGGAGTGGATAGAAGTATTATGCTACAGTCCACCCTCCATATCCAAGGATTCCTTATGCATGGATTCGACCAATCATTGTTTGAATGTATTTAAATATATACATACATATAAATTCCAACAGAAAGGAATGGGCAGCAAGTTGCTGCTATCACCATCTCCTTCAACCCATCCAGTAGGATGTAGGTGGATGCCTACAGTGAACTCACTATGACTCATGGTAGGGCATCCTGAACATTTACAGGAAGTACACCTCTAAAAGTATTGTGAGATTCTCAAATGATGTAATTTGAAGACCCTATACAGAGTCAAGGTGTAACTTGAAGCTCTCTTTAGACGTTATCACACGGGGGAAATCTGTTGGTTAATCCACACAAATCCCAAACAAAAACTGAATTTGTGCCTCATGATTTCACACGACGTTGCACAGAAACTGGTCAGAAACTGGACAGACACTGGTATTATCTGAGATCTTTTTAATTTCGGGAGTTTAGAGGAAATGCATTTGCGAAATTACAGTAATTTCGCATTTACTGTAATGTGAAAAGCAAATACGCACGGACAATTCTCTTTTAAAACCTGGAGGAGGGCCAAGAGGAGGAGGAGGAGGGGCCTCCAGGGAGGGAGAGTCCTGGGCTCCTTCTCAGTACCAGGGAAGGGAAGGGAAGGCAGCCCAGGAGAAAAAAGTTTGGGATGGAGGAGAAGTTTGGCATTTGGGATAGAGGGAAAAGAAGGGGAAAGAAGCCTTCCCTCACAGCAGCTGTGGGGGATGTGGGTGCAAGTGTGGGGTGTGCTTGTGGAGCAACTTGGAGCTCCATCTCACCATGAAGTTCTGCCCTGCAGGTCCTACAAAGGGGAAAGGCTTATGGGGGGGGGGGCATGGGAGCTACCTCCACTTTCCCCCTCTCAATCCCTCCCTTGCCTTGCCTTGCCAGCCTCCTCCTCCTCCTCCGCTCTCTTGAGAGGTCCTAACCTCAATGGAAGGGGGTTAGGACCTGTGCAGGAGGACATGACCCCAAATGGAGGACAGTCTGACAGTTCCTCCTGGGAAATGCAGGACTCGCCCTGGAAAAGGAGGAGTCTTGTCACAAAACACACCCATTTCCAGTACATGTACAGGTTCTTTTCACTTGTGTATGAAAGTTAAAAACGTCTTTTTTCATTTTTAACTTAATTCCATTATTACTGTAATTACGTGTGAAAAGCTTTTGTGTAATTAAGCTCTATTTTCACTTTCTTTTTGGGATGCTTCATTTCCACTTTATTATCTCTTTAACAACGAAACTGGACCACGTGTGATAGCGTTGTTTGTGTATCTGTTTTAATCCTAACTGGCTGAGCATCTGCAGCTTCATGCTTGAATGTCTCATGGGGAAAGATAAAGATGGATTTGTTATTTTATCATGAATTCACACTGGTGCACCTGTGCACTATATAGCCTCACTTTATTTTATGTAGGACTTTTAGATTTTTATTTTGTTTTGTAATTAATTGAAATCAGTGCATATAGCTCTGGGGGAGCGTCTGGTAGATTGTGCAGAGGGTACTGAACTTGATGTGAACATTATTTTATAATTCAGGAAACAAAAGAATGAGTCACTGTGCATAACCAGTCCATAACCAGCTTAATTCTCTAAGCACTCTCTATCTCTGACAGTTAAGTGTTTGCTTGTATTTTACTATTGTCAATAGTAATCTATCAGCAAAGGCAAGAACATGCCAAAATGCCAAATTTAAAGCCTGAATACAGCTCACCACACTACTGTGCTCATGTGTCATGTGCCCATGTTACTGGAGGACAATTGGAATTGTAGTTCCAAAAAGTAACTCTTCCAAGTTCTGATCTAAAGTGTTGTTTGAAATGAGAGCACCAATAGTCAAAATAAAAAAAGCATTGGCAGCAAGAAGAAGAAAAATGTACACCAGACAGAGCAACCATTATATCACTGGGATGGGGAGGAGGACTCTTCAAAAAGAACAAGTTTGAAAAAGTAGCTCACTTGCCTCAAGTGAGAGCATACTGTGAACTCAAGCAATCAAGACCAGGAGTATTTTTATCCAGCTGGGACTGGAAACCCAACTCTCTTTCAAAAATCTATTCTCTACCCAGGTAGGACAGACAGGAACACAGCCTTGGAAGGAGAGTACCAATGTGTGACTATAACAGACCTAACTGATGCATGGAGTATTGGAAAACTGCTCTCGGTTCTCTATGGAGTATACCACTAACATCAGAGCTGTGATCTGCCCAGCATGCTCATTATTCCTTATGCATAGTGTGAACGGATTTTGCTGCTTCTTCATACAATATTTACTTCTTGTTGAGCTAGTTTCAAAAGGTCACATTTCCTCCTCTCAGACCAGTAGAAAATAACTTGTTACAATCCCCATGAACCATTTCCCTTTTATTCTAGACTGTGTATGCATCAACCATCACTTCCCTTTGCAGGACCATTTAAAAAAAAGTTTTTAAAAGTTTTTAAAAATTCAGATATAGCCAAACATAAAGGATACAGTGGAATCTACTGGGCTCAAATCGGTTTGCATCACTCCACCACAGTTCTGCATCATCAAACATCCTCTCTTATCTCCTTGAGTCTGATCCAAATGCTTAGTTCTTGGAAGAATTATTGTTTTAGACTACAGCTACCAGAATCCTTCAGACATGATCTCCATGTCTGTCACTCTGCTAATCTTTGTAGGGCTACTCCATTTTCAAGGGCTGATCCTTCATTTGCTGGATTCTCTCCCAGTTACTACCTTCACAACTTAGGAGGCAACTTTTATTTGTCATGATTGCTGGTCCCACAACATTATTTGTTTTTCTGCCACAATTTCTTTCATGGTTCATGATTATGTGACCTTGCTTTCCTCCAGCCCTCAACAGAAAATGATTATGCATCTAAGAAATGAAGACAGTCAACTTTTTAGGTTGAATCAAATCAATCTTTTTGGATATGTCATTAAGGCACAAATGATACAAACAACTTCAGCAACAACTGCTTCTATAGCTGCTGCTGCTGCTGCTGTTTTCTTTGTCAGTATCAGAATCATCAGGTCCCTGGGAACATGGGTTCTAAAAGAAGTTTCATCAAGTTCACCTTAGGGAATAGATGGAACAGGGTTGTCAGGAAGAAAACTGTTTTTCCTTTCATCATTGTCCTAAATGTGGGCGTGGAGTAAATTTTTCCCCAAACTACTTTGATACAGAAATGCTATTGTTGTGTATATATGTTGTGAATGATAAACTGGATATAGGTTTTCAATTAATGTTGCTGTCAATCACCATTGGATGCTGGGGGAGGAAGATGAATTGCCAGTTTCCAGCATTCTCTGCATTACTGCAGCAAAGGCATATAGGGAACTTTATTTATTTAACTATTTACATCCCGCTCTCTATTGTAAGATCTCAAAGCAGCATAGAATTAAAACAATGTAAACAGTACCTAATAAAAAGCCAACAGAAATATTTAAGTAGGATAAAAGCATAGTAAATAAACCATGGATTGACTAAAGTATGTTTGCATTTTTGCAATGGTGCTTAGATTGAGCACTTGACACCAAATCATGCAATTCCTAAATGATTTAAACTTTTTTTAAAAAATTATGTTTTTAATACAATAACAAATTAAATTCAACTTTTAGGGTGGGTTTTTGGCTGCAATATTTTTAACTTTGTTGTAAGGTTCTTTGTGTCCCATGTTGAGAGGATATAAATTAAACAAATTAAAGCAGCAGAAAAGACTAAAATAGTTACAACCATGTATACTTTAAGAAGTACTACGGTATGACTCCAAAGGCTTTAATTTTAAAAAGCCATGCTTTATGTTGGTGTCTAAAGGAGACTAATGCTGACACCAACTGGACTTCCAAAGAGGGCATTCTATCAATGGGGCAACACAACAGGTAGACTCTCTCCCATGTCCCTATATGACATATCATTCTCACTAGTGGGATGTGAAGTTGGGCCACACCACTAATAGACCACTAAGGTCTAATCTACACTGCAAAAAGTATGCAGTTTGACGCCACTTTAACTGCCATGGCTCAATGCTATGGAATCCTGGGATTTGTAGTTTGCTGTGGTACCAGAATTCTCTGGCAGAGAAGGCTAAATAGTTCACAACACTACTAATCCCATATTTCCATAGCATTTAACTAGGGCAGCTAAAGAGGTGTCAAACTGCATTATTTCTGCAGTGCCAATGAGACACACATGCACACTAAAACAAGTTGTTTCAACTATAGCACCATCCCACTTGATTTAGTTATTTCTGTTGAAATGGGACTTTGCTTATACTGCCTTACTATGATGCTTTATTTAAATAGGTAATTCTGAACAGTAGCTTAAAATATAGACATTTTATCAAGGCAGCCCTATGACTAGAATTGAGTAATAGCCCAGCTCCCCTAATGAGCTTCACCAGCCTGCTTGGGGTTAGTCGCTGCAAGCAAGAGGGCATGGATCTTTGCCAGAAAGAACATGAAACCAATTTAAAAAAAAAAAGTGCAGAATGAGCAGATAACCGAGGGTGGAAAACTCAGTACAGAAGATTTTGAGAAAATCCTCAGGGGTAGGATATGGTTTAATTAGAAAGGTTTGCAGAAAATCCATACTTCTAAGTGGCTATAGTGCAAAGAATATAATGTTATATTATATCAAAGAACCATTGGCACAAGTCAACTTTAATACTCTGAGTCTTGGATGCAGTGTGGAAAAAACAGAGATGGAAAAGTTACTTTGGGGAAGTACAACTCTCAGGAGAAGTCTACAACTGTATTTCAAGGCCAGAATTCTCTTAGCATTAATTATGGTGGAATAGGTCTTGGCAGCAGGAGGAAGAGGTTCGTGAATGGAGAAGCCATGAACGAAAGAAGGCCTTGGAGAAATAGGATACTTGGCGAATGTAGTGGTCAGGGAAAGGGTGGAAACTAGCCAAACACTGTTATCAAGCTATATTTCAATAGGCAGTGCAAAATGACAATATTATCCTTCCAGATCACTTGGGGGTCAACGAGAAGATGGAGATGAGGAGGGAGAACACATAGCCTCCAATATTTTACAGCTGAAAACTAATTGTATGTGTGGCCAAGAAATGTAATAATGTGGTGAAGATGGTAAAAGTTACTATTGAGAAAGAATACACAAGTTAAGAAAAGCTGCAACACATTGCTTTTGCCTGAGCCTACTGGGAAGGGCAAGATCCAGGCCCTTCTCTCCCACTAAGGCCCTTCTCCCCCACTAAGGCTGAATTTACACTGCAGAAATGCTCCTGTTTGACACCATTTAACTGTCATGGCTCAGTTTTATGGAATTTTGGGAACTGTAGTCTTGTGAGACAATTAGCCTTCACTGTCAGAGACCCCTGGTGCCACAACAAACTATAATTCCCAGAATTTCAAAGCATTGATGGATTATTTCTGCAGTTTGGATGCAGCCTGAGTTAACAGAGTGCAATCTACTTTTCTACTTTGAACTCAGTTTCCAGCAATGGAAGTAAGCTGAAGACAAAGGGAAAAGCTGGTGGAGGAAAGTGAAAATGGGATATTTGAAAAGCAGATAAAAAAAGTGGAACAACAGAGGGCTAATGGAAATTGTCCCTGCCAAATCGGGACAGTTCTAAAGCTGAAGCTTTTTTAGAATACATTTGAAAACTACATAATTTTCAAAAACATTCTCACCAAGGGAAACAAACTGATGAAAATGTGTTTTCTTCCCTGTGAGAATGAGTAATAATCAGAAGCACACTCCTAGGTGGGCTGTCAAAAATGGCCCAGAATGTTTCAAATCATTATTGGAGATGTCAAGATGAGGAAAGCTTTTTTTTATTTTTTTCATATGTGGTAGACATCTAAGAAGGTGAAAAGTTCCTGGTCTAAGATTACTCCAATAAATAAATAAATAAATAAAGCTAGATTCCTTAATATTACCAGGAATATTTCTGTTGAGCATTATGAATAAAGATGTGGATACTGAGTATGGATCACTTTGAGATATGAAAACAACAGCAAGAGTATTGTTTGCTCAATTTGGAAACAGACTGATGCACAGAAGATAGAAGAATGGATTGTTAAGGTTGTTGAGCCCAAATGGCCAAAATAATGACGGTTTTAAAGGATAAGCCAACTGAAAACTTTTCTGAGAGATTTGAAAACATTTATGGACTTTTTGAGCAATAGGAAATCTAACAATGTAATAATCTGTGGCTATATTTATTAGTAATTTTAGTAGGATTATTTAGTTGGATCTGTAATGGTACAATAATGTCCCCCTCATTTTATTTTTTATTTTCATTGCATCAGGATTGGGGTGGGCATCAAAGCCATACTGTGTATAAGTTGTACGTCTTCTCTGTCTCTTTCATTCCTTTTTTTCTTCTTCTATACCCTCTTCCTTTTCTCTTCTTTTTTTCTCTCTCTTGTTTCTTTATCTCTGATTTATATTATTCTGATTGTAAATTAGATTGTTTATATTAAAATTAATAAAAAGATTAATCTCCCCCTGCAAAAAGGGGGGGGAGTAGCAAAGCTCTAGGTGCTTTCTTGTGTGAGAAACAACTCCAGCCCCTGGAGCAGTTTCTCACCAAAAATCACTACACCTTTTTTTTTCCTCCAAGAGATTGTGAAGGCTAATAGAGATAACATTCATAGTTTAAAACACCCTATACTGTTATACAGTATAACATTAAAATGGAATTCTTTTGCTGCACTACACTGGCATAATCACATTGGTCTATGTGATGGTAGAAGGAAGGAAGGGAAGGCCACAGACAATATGAAGAAAATCAGGCACTGGATAAATAAGCTGCATGGAGCCAGCAAATTTTGACTGCTTTCCCTCACCTCTGCTGCATGGCTGCAGAAGACTTTGCAAATCAGCCAGCTGAGCACTGATTTTAACCTGGTTTTAGGCAGGATACAGCTGGGCAGCCGCATCAGCAGCATTTTGTGTGTGATAATACCCAGCTGCATCCCACAATAGAATTCAAAACAGCAGGTGTAAGACAATTTATTTTGTAATGTGATAAGCTCCTAGTATTGTGAACCAAGAGGATTTCAATCTAAAACAGTTTCATTTTCCAAGAATTGTAAAACAAAGAGGTGGCTCCAAATGATCTGCAGATTATTAGTAAACCTGTTGTTTTGTACTGTTTTGGCTGCATGAGTTTCTAGTTAAAAACAGCACTTTGTAGGTGATATATTTGCATCCTTAATTTAGAGAGGTATGGGAAATCAGGCATTTCTCATTCCTGGATCCATTCGTCTTATGGAACAAAATAAATATATGTTTTAGTTTATACCAATTATGCCAATTTGAGTTTATGTTAATTATCAGCTGATATAGTTTAAGTAGGAGGGAGGGAGTGGGGGAGAAGGGGTGGGTAGGAGGTAGTTTTATTTTAGTTTAGGGTTATTTTGTTCATATAGAGTTATGATTCTATGTATATGAATGATTTTTGGTTTGATTTATGTTTTAAAACCTAACACAAATGATAATTTTAAAAAATATGTCATACAAAACAGAAAAAAGTATAAACAGGGAAAACAGTAATGAGTAATTAGAAGATAAGATCATTCAAACTTGCTACTAGATTAATATGTGTATATTCTTACAAACAGTTTTGCTGTTTTAGTAAAAAGTCATAAAACATAAGAACATATATCACACTGTGCATAACTATTGTAATGCTGAAGAAAGGACAGTTAGACCTCTCATTATTAGATTTTTGTTCTCATATACATTTGTTTTGTTACAATAATATGTCAATTTTGAAAATAATCTTACAAAACAGATTAACTTTTATTTTTTATTTATTTTTTAAATCTCAAGTGGAATGCCATGTAGAAACTCTGTAACACCAATCTTGGAAGAGCTGCATTAGCTGCCAATACATTTCTGTTCTGCATTCAAGTTGCTGGTGAAGATATTCAAAACCCTAAGGGAAAGTGGGCGGGGGGGGGAGTGGCTCTGGTCCACAAAGACAACTTACCCTTGACTAGGATACCTATCTGGAAAACAGACCACTTCGAGAGTATGTACCTGAGCCTGAAAACTAGGGATAGTATAGGGATTCTGTTGGTATACCGTCCACCCGTTGCCTAACGGACTTCCTATCCGAGCTGACACAGCTGGTCTCAGAGTTGCTGTTGGAGTCTCCCAGACGTTTAATTCTGGGAGACTTCAACATCCCACTCAAGACCAGTTTAACAGGTGTGGCTCGGCAGTTCATGGTTTCCATGACAGGCATGGGCCTATCCCAATTAGTTTCTGGGCCAACACATTCTGCAGGTCATACTCTCGATGCGGTCTTTAGTACAGAACAGGAATATCTGTGGGTGGAGGTAATAAATACCTCCACACTGTCATGGACAGATCATTTCCTGGTCAAGGTCAGGCTCAGAGTCACTGCTCACCCCACCGGGGGTGGAAGACCTATTAGAATGGTCTGCCCTCAAAGGCCAATTAGATTCCAGAGAGCCTTGGAGGGTTCCTTGGTTGGTAAAGCTGGCGACCCTGTTGAAGCTCTAGTTAATACTTGGAACACCGATCTCACCAGAGCTATCGACACAATCGCTCCCAAGCGTCCTTTCCAACACGCTCCAAATCATCAACCCTGGTTCATAGAGGAACTTGGGACAATGACTAGAGCGCATCTGGCAGAAAACTTGACTCTTATCTGACAAGACTCGTCATAGGAGTTTTCTTCGTTCCTATCGAGAGGCAATATGTGGAGCGCAGAAATCTTTCTCCTCTGCACGTATTGCATCTGCGGAATCTCATCCAGCAGAACTGTTTAGGGTGGTAAGGGAGCTGACACAGGCTCCCCCTGTGCAGAACCCTTTACTTAACCCGACAACAGCCTGTTGTGACACCTTTAACAACTATTTCGCAATAAAATCTCTCAGATAAGAGCCGACTTCGATGTCGGAATTATAGCAGAAGTGACTGATGAGGAGTCCAGCAAGCCTGTTTTTGAGATTAGACTGGATCAGTTTGAGTTGGTGAGTACCGATGACGTGGACAAGATCCTTGGAAAAGTGAAGAGGACGACGTGCTCCTTCGATCCCTGCCCATCTTGGATGGTCATCCAGGGAGGTGATGCATTGATGGCTTTTCTTAAGATGGTCATCAATGCATCCCTTAGGAAAGGAATTGTTTCATCAAGTTTAAAGGAAGCGATCGTTAGACTACTCCTGAAGAAACCTTCCCTGGACTCCCTGGACTTGAAAAATTATAGATCAATCTCTCATTTACCATTTTTTGAGCAAGATGATTGAGTGAGCCGTCGCCCTTCAACACCAAGTGATCTTGGATGAAACCGATTTTCTGGATTCATTTCAAACCAGTATCAGACCTGGATATGGGGTCTACCCATCTAACAGAATGACCTGCATCTGAGCACCGACAGAGGGAGTGTGACCCAGTTGGTGCTTCTGGACCTCTCAGTGGCTTTTAACACGATACATCATGACATCCTCTTGGAACGCCTGAGAGAGTTAGGAATCAGAGGCACTGTACTCCAGTGGTTTTGTTTCTTCCTCTCGGGCAGGTCCCAGAGGGTGTCACTCGGGGACAGCTGTTCCTCAAAAGTGGAGCTAAAATGTGGTGTTCGACAGGGAGCCATCCTGTCCCCGATGTTGTTTAATATCTATATGAAGCTGCTGGGAGAGATCATCAGGAGACATGGGACGGGGTGTTATCAATATGCTGATGACACCCAAATATACTTCTCCATGTCTCGGCCAGCTACTTTGATGATAGATGGTAGTTCTCCCCTCAATCAATGTCTTGAAGCGGTAATGGACTAGATGAGGAAAAACCGGCTCAAGCTGAATCCAGATAAAATGGAGGTACTTACGGTAGAGGGCCCCCAAACCAGGTATTGGTATTGGATTGCAACCTCCAGTGTTCACAGTCTGGGGGTGCTCCTGGATTCGTCGCTTCACATGATAGATCAGGTGAATGTGGCAGTCAGGACTGCCTGTTATCAGCTTCGGCTGATACGCCAGCTGTGCCCTTTCCTGGAAGTAAGGGACCTTGAAAGTGTAGTACACGCGCTGGTAACATCACGACTCGACTTCTACAATGCACTCTACATGGGGCTACCCTTATACCTAACTCGGAAACTACAACTAGTACAAAATATGGCAGCCAGGTTGATCACCGGAACATTGAGGAGTGATCACATTACACCTATTCTAAAATCTCTTCACTGGCTGCCTATTGGTTTCCGAGCACAGTATAAGGTGTTGGTGATGACCTTTAAAGCCTTACGTGGTCTGGGTCCAACCTACCTAGGGGATCGCATCCTTCCGTATAATCCGCCCACACCCCTAGGTCCTCTGGCAGGAAGCTGCTTCAATCGATGAGAACTAAGTTGGCGGAAACCTTCCAGAAGACATTTTCTGCTACTGCTCCCATACTCTGGAACGCCCTGCTGGAGGAGGTCCGTCAGATAACCAACTTAGATGGCTTTTAAAAAGCCATCAAGACGGATCTCTTCTGGCAGGCTTATCCAGAATAAACTATTCATTTGATCTCCCCTTGTCAGACATTTCTTATTTCTGCCTTGCCCCAGAGTACCTATTGTTTTTAACTCTGTATATTGCTAATTTTTTAAATTTTAATTGAGATTGAATTTAATGTATTTTTAATTGGGGGGGGTAAATTATGTTAGTTTTATATTGTTGGAAAGGTTATTTTATGTATTTGATTTTGATTTTAGATGTAAGCCGCCTTGATGGCCAAGGCTAAAGGTGGGGTATAAATAAATTATTATTATTATTATTATTATTATTATTATTATTATGAATGGCTTGGGACCTCAATACTTGAAGGAATATATGGCTGACTGAGGTCTGCAAGAGATGTATTCCTCTATGCCCCACCAATGTAGAGCAATATACTGTGGGTGGATGTAGGAGAGACCCTACTGGTGCCCACAGTGGTGTGATTCTGGTATCAAGTAAAGACATGACTTTTAATTTAAATCTTTGTGGTCTGATTTCACCTGACTCTTCTCCTTGATTGTGGTTTTAAATAATGATTTTGACCACTGGGCTTTAACTCCCCAGATTGCTTAATATGTTTTTAATCTGTTTAAATTATTTTTGCTGTTTTATCTTGCCTGTAATGCTGTATTAGAGCTTAATTCTCTACATGTGAGGTTATACATTTATTTGTCTATAAAGGTAAAGGTAGTCCCTTGACATGAATGTCTAGTCATAACTGACTGTAGGGGGTGGTGCTAATCTCCATTATTAAGCTGGAGAGCCAACATTGTCTGAAGGCGACTCCAGTGGTCATGTGGTCAGCATGACTGCACCGAATGCAGTCCCACCAAAATGCAGTTCCCATCAAAGTGGTACCTATTTATCTACTTGCATTTGCATGCTTTTGAACTACTAGGTTGGCAGAACCTGGGACTAGTGATAGGAGCTCACCCCATCAAGCAACACTCAGGCCTCAAACTGCCAACCTTCCAATCTTCTGACCAACCGGCATCTTAACCACTAAGCCACCGAATCCCTTAATCTATGCATAGTCTTTTTCTATGAAGCTTTTATACCGAATGACAATACCACATAATGGAAGGGATACTAAAATGTGCATCTCATGTGCATTCACATGCACTTCTAATGTACAATGGCTCTAAATCTTCAGCTCCATTTCCACCACCTTGGACTGAGTGCATTAGATAAAAACATCTATCTGCTTCTATAGAGAATTTACTAGATTTTAGCTGGCATTTCATTGTATAGTGACCTGAGAGCCTGTGGTACAGAGTGATATATAAATATTTTAATAAAATCATAAATAAAATAAAAAGCTAGTAATTTGTGAGCCTGCACTTAGTGCAGGGAAGCTCCTTCCAGCAAATGCAACATGGGGATGTAGACTACAAGCCTATGAGGGGTTGTGGAAGCAGGGATATTTTCTCTAAGAGGACAGGTCCGAAGGTGACTTCCACCATCTCACTGACTCACCAGAGTGCAGCACATATTTAGAGAATCCACTATTTGTTCAGATGTGGTGCATTTTACTATGCTTTTGATGCCCTTCTCTGATTTTATTGCATTCAGTGGTTTTGCTCCACTGTCTATTTGTATTTTCTATTCATTTTACTATTATTTTGCTCTAACTCATGTATCACCTCAGCCACTGCATTGTCAGCAGGATGATTCATACATATGCCTGATACTCAAAACAAGAACTTTAGCGCATGTGTGATGTATATCAAAGGACAGAGGAGCGATAAACAATGGAACACTTTTTCCCAGGACCACCTATCTGTCATGTCCATAGAATTTCAGTTATAGATATTCAAACGTTTATGGACCTGCCAGAATAAACAATAGAAGAAAGAGGAGAAATCAATATAGTTGTATTGCATATAGATAAGCAAAGGGAACTTGAAAGGGAATAACATCCGAATGCAAACAAATGGGAAGACAGATGGATGAGAGGGGATGTTATTTATGATGCTGTTTACTGCTTTTCTTCCTGGGATAGATGTGGGAGATAGCAGGGCTGGGACCGCGGACATCTTAAAGGACATTTTGAAGTGGACTAAAGTGCCTGGCTAGCAAGGGGGAGAAAGTAGGGTTGGATGGGTTGGATTTTAAAGGGTGAATTGTTTGGGGGGAAATTTAGATTCGACACCAACTGGTCTGTGTGCTCAACCTCTGTTTGTTGTTGTTAACTGCCCTCGAGTTGATCTCAACTCATGGCAACTCTATGGATGAGACATCTCCAAGACCCTCTCTCCTCCACTGCTCTGCTTAATTCCTATAACCCCATACCCGTGACCTACTTAATAGAGTCCATCCATCTAGCATGTGGCTTTCCTCTCTTCCTACCTCCTTCCACCTTTCCCAGCATTATTGTCTTTTCCAATGAGTCCTCTCTTCTCATGATGTATCCAAAATACGATAGCCTCAGTTTGGTCACCTTAGCTTCCAGGGAGCTTTCTGGCTTGATCTGCTCTAGGACCCACTTGTTTGTCCTTTTGGCTGTCAGCACTCTTCTCCAGCACTACATCTTAAATGCATTGATTTTGTTCCTATCATCTTTCTTAACTGTCCAGCTCTCATATCCATTCATGGTAATAGGTAATACAATGGCGTGTATGGTTCTAACTTTTCTGCTTAGTTGTATATCTTTGCATTTTAGAATCTTTTCTAGTTCTTTCATAGCTACCCTCCCCAGTCTTAATCTTCTTCTGATTTCCTGACTGCAGTCCCCATTCCGATCAGTATTTGATCCCAGGTATTGGAATTCTTTTACTATTTCTATTTCTTCATTGTCTAGGTTGAACTTGTGAAGGTCCTCAGTGGTCATTATTTTTGTATTCCTTATGTTCTGGAATCCAAAATGAATCATCATTTAACTCTCACTGTGATGTTTTCTTGTTTTTTCCAGTTCTGGGCAAGTAACACTATCCTGACACTATCAACACTAGTTAGTAACATCAAAATTGCAGAGAACTTGGCTGAAATCCTGTTGGTAACTTATGTGTGTATAAGTTCTCCTCTGGAAGCAGTTAAACATTTTTGCAGCATTCACACTGACTTCAGTATCACAGGAGAAGAGCTGTAAATGTGATACCACTGCAGATGCACTTTCTAGGATAATGTCTTTGCTGAACTTGGCTCTGGTATGTCTGCATTTGAAAGGGTACAAAGGACAAATCATGTATAATTCTGCATCACCAGATTTATGCTTCACATCAGTAGTGACACTAGGGGTGTGGGGGATGCAGACTGCACCCTGGGGGGGGGGTGACACCACTGCTCCTCAGACACCGACCTTTTGGCATAAATGGGCTGTGACATTCATCTCCTTCTCTGTAAAATGCTTTAAGAGATGGTGGGAGTGGAGTGAAACTCAGTAGGAGGAGAAAGAAGACCCCCCCCCCAATTTTTTAAAAATTGAAATTTCTAATTACAAAATTTTATTTTTTTATTTTTTTATTTTGAATTTTAAAAAAATATTTTAATTTTTTTGTTTAAACCATCACATTTTAACCAAATATTCACTATGTAAATATATTTAGGTTGTGCTCATGATAATGTTATTTGAAGGTATGATTTTAATTTTGCTAGTTGTTTATATCACAACTATTAGCATTACATTCAGTGATATATGGAAATTATGATTTACGAGTAATATTAGTGCAAAAAAGCATTACTAAGGATTCTGTATGGTGTGAAATGGGAGGAGGTCAATGGGGGAGGTTGTGACACCATTACAACTAACCCTAGAGATGCCACTGCTTCACATCCTGCTAGAGGATCTCAGCCCCTAGTTCTGATTTCCCTTATCATGACTCCTTTGACCAAATACACTGAAAACCACTATTAGGTCAGCTCCTGTAAGTTGAAAGCTGAGCAAGTTGAAAGGAGAGCTGATTCTATGTTTTTTGGGCTGTGATGCTGCAGTCATTTCATGCTCAATATAAATGTTTATCTATAAATGTGAATAATGAGAAACACAAGTTATGGTCATAGCCATCAGGAGATTATTGCGCCTGTAGCATCCTTCTAATTAGAAAATATATTTTGGACTATAACTCCTAGAATCCTCAACCAATATGGCTATTGGCCACACAGACAGGAGGGGCAGAGCTGGAGAGCTGTAATAATAACAATAAAAACTTTTCTGCCCTATTATGATCATTTGTAAGGGGAATGTTGGGAATTGAGGTCACCATGATCATCACCATTGCCACTGCCCCTAAACCACAGACCAAGGTTTACTTTCTCCATCAAACGACCATACATTGGATAAGCTAAGTGAACCTCGATGTGAAGTCTGAACTGATAAAATTCAGAAGGAAGTATACTACCTCTGAGATTTGACAGAACTAATCCTAAAATAAAATGGAAAAATACATGGAAAGATAAAACACCCATTCAGATTACAATGATTCCATAGTCTGCACTTCTTGAAATAGTTTTCTAATGTAAATACAAATATTGTGCACCCCATTAATTACACTAGAATACATAGCTGCTGCTGTAATTGAAAACAGCAATCAGAGAACTGGGTAGCACTTCAGTTATTATGAAATAATGCAGTAGAGTCTTGAAGTAAGACATTGTTCAACAACATTCCCTCTCCCACTCCTGCTTGATTTTAATTACTTCCAGCAAAACTTTCTCTCATCTGACAGTAATAACATCTGCAAGGATGCTGCATTTGAATCACCAAAAGAAAGAAAAAATCTGAACAATTTTCAACTTTCATAGAGGGAAGCTATGGTATAGGATTGTTCTACCCAGATCACTAAAATCTGTCAATTATAAATAGCCTCTATTTATGGCTCAAATCCCATGAGGTGCAAATCAGAGAACCTTAAAC
This sequence comes from Phrynosoma blainvillii, assembly GCA_026167975.1. NCBI lineage: Eukaryota > Metazoa > Chordata > Lepidosauria > Squamata > Phrynosomatidae > Phrynosoma > Phrynosoma blainvillii. Next base: position 212,383,353 of record JANUYF010000004.1, on the reverse strand, counting down.
ACATTAAAGGTTGAAGTTTTAGACACACTTATTTGGACATAAGACCCACTGGGCATCTTGAGACTTGCTTTTAAGTAAACATGCGGAGTTTAGGCCTGCAAGGCTAATGTACAAAAATACACTTTGGAGAATATCCAGTTGTACTTGGTCAGATTTCTGGTACTGGGCTGTGTTCATGTCCTGAAAAACAATGCCTGCTTATGTGGTTAAGATTGAAACTCTATACACATTTAACTGGACATAAGCTCCCTTGACCTGAATGGGACTTATTTCTGAACAGACATGAGATAGGATTGCACAGGTCTCACTGATTTTCATATGATTACTGTTTTCTCAGTTATGTCCATAAACCAATTTGTGGGTATTTCAAAACTATTACACCATTCACACTATGTACAGGGAGATACTCTAGTGATAATGATGGATTAGAGGCTTTTCTGCTTATCTCTCCTGGAGCATGTTACAGTTTCCAGTAACAACAAATACAAAGCCCCTCCGGTTCCAAAGTTTCTCTTGAACCATAGAAACTATTAGGTGCTACAAATCTCATTTAGGAAACTCTTCAAAGGCAGGATTGTCTCTCATCTTCTCCACTTGTAATATACCTTCCAACATTTCATAGGCAGAAACTGTGACATATGTGGCTAAGCAACATCAGAGTGTGGTCAAGACTGCAAAGTTGATAATGAAGAAGAACACAAAAGGTAGAAGAAGCTGCAACAGTTTGTTTTTGCCTGATCTTACAGGGAAGGTCAAGAATTGACCCCCTTTTCTCCTGTCCCCCTTGCTGAATTGAGTGCAACTACTTTTATACTTGAAACTAAGGGCCTTGCAGACTGCCAGAAAAAGTGCAAATTGAGTCCACTTTAACTGCCCTGACTCAGTGCTAGGGAATCATGGGAACTGTAGTTTATTGTGGCACCAGAGCTCTCTGACAGAGAAGGTTCAATGTCTCAGAAAAAAAAAAACTACAGTTCCCATGATTCCCTAGCACTGAGCCAGGGCAGTTAAAGTGGATTCAATTTGCACTATTTCGGGCAGTTTGCAAAGGCCCACAGTTTGTAGCAATTGAAGTAAGGAGGAGACAGAAATTGAAGTAAGGAGGAGACAGAGCTCTCTGTCAGGGAAGGCTAAATAGCTCACAAAACTACAAATCCCAGAATTCCATAGTATTGAGTCATGGCCATTAAAGCACTGTCAAACTGTATTAATTCTGCAGTGTAGATGCAGCTTATGCCCACCATTTGTGCTCACTTTGCCTATATTTACTGTAGAGTAAAGAAATAACAACAACAAAAAAGATGTAGCTGCTACTTAGTCTTCTTGGTCTAAAGCTACAAGGTTACTGTGAGGATAAAATGGGATGGAGATTATGTAAGCATTCTTGAGCAAACTAGAGGAAGGGTAGAATCACAGAGAGAAATTTCTCACTAACTCTCAGTGGTCTTTCACACTACAAAACTATAGTGCTTTGATTCCACTTTAACAATGCAATCCTGGAATCCAAAGTTTAGGGAGAGGCATGTACAATTCACAACCAAAGAAGTCTAAAGCTTTACCAAACTACAAACCCAAAGATTCCATAGGATGAAGATTGGAAACACAGCGCTATAATTTCATAGTGTGAAAGCCCTCCCTCCCAATATTACTGAATATAAAGTTCCATGATCTCTAATCAATGGCCATGGGAGGGACATACACTGTTCATTCCATCCAGGAGGGGAACACATTGTCCATTGTCATAAATATGTACTTATAGGTTTTCTAGCACCTTGATCCCAGTATACTTGTTCTCCCTTGTGCCCATGACCTTAACATGACCAAAGAATATCAAGCCCTTTTATATGTACAGAAGTGGTTGACTGGGCTAGTAGTTGGCAAATATGTTGCAAATTACAAGGAATTAGTTCTTAGCATTAATAGATAATTGCCCATCCATTTGTGAGCTGCTTTCCTTTTTATAGCAGAACCAAGGGCATGCCTGATGAACAAAGTTCATCTTGCTTTCCTTTTTAGCTCATTTACTGTGCACTCCATTTTAATCTTTGCTGGGGCTTGCAGGAACTATAGAAATCATTAGATAAATTAATGCATTTTCTAGATGGTGCCCAATCAATGTACAGTGGCAAAGGGAACATTAAAATATTGTTATTTTTCCCCTTGGCTCTTGTACTTGGAAATGTAATTTCCCTTTGTTTCCAAAACTGATAAAGAATTATTCAATAATGAAACCCTATGGAAGACAAACAAAACCTGCCCTTTTGTAAATGATCTTGAATATGAGCAAATACAATGGAAATAACAATAACTGCAACTTGATTTTGATCTCATATTTCTCAGTAGACTTAGGCAAAAGTCCTTCTCAGTAGACTCAGGCAAAAGCCAATTGCTGCATCCTCTCCTACCTTGTCTTTTCTGCTTCATTAATAATTTTTGCCATCCTAACCAAATTCTTATGTTTCTTGGCTACAGGTGTCCCAGTTTTCATCTGTGAAATGTTGAAGCTTATGCTATGCAGGGGTTATGGAACCAGATTGCCAAATACATTCAGCCCTCCATATCCACAGATTCAACTATCCATGGCTTGAAAATATTTTAAAAATATATAAATTCCAAAAAGCAAACCTTGATTTTGCCATTATATAAGGGACACCGTTTTACTATACCATTGTATATAATGGAACTTGAGCATCCACAAATGTTGGTATCCAAGGACCCACTGTTCCTGTGTCTGTATCTGCAGGGCACATATCATACTGAATGTAAGCATGCAAACCACTGCATAGATGTAACTTCAAACACATGTTTCATGGATGGGCAAGGTGATGTAGTGGTTTGAGCATTGGACTATGACTCTGGAGACCAGGGACTGAATCCTCACTTAGCCCTTGAAACCCACCAGGTGACCTTAGGCAGGTGATAGTCTTTCAGCCCCTGGGAAAAGCAAAGGCAAAACCCCTCTGAACAAATCTTGCCAAGAAAACCTTGTAATACATTAATTTCCAGCCATAAGTTGGAAATCACTTGAAGGCACACAACAAAGAGACTTTGCTGCTTGAGAAAGAGCAGTAACCTCCCCATTCCACCATCTAAAATCAAGGTATAGAGCAGGGACAGGCAACCTTTTTCAGACCTGGGCCGGTCTGCCATCAGCCAGGTCTCGGCTGGGCCGAGGGGGGGGAATGGCGGCGTGCGCTCTCACGTGCGCCTGCGCACCCTCCTCCTTCGCGTGCGTGCCCCCCCGCGCATGCTGCCGGCGCGGTGCATGTCGAGGCCGCCATTTTGAAAGTCAAAATGGCGGTCGCGATGTGTTTGTGCATGCGCAAGAGTACTGCGCATGCGCAAACGCGCTGCGACCGCCATTTTGACTTCCAAAATGGCGGCCGCCGTGAGCGCGGCCAAAAACGCACTCCATCGGCGGCAAGCGGCAGTGGCAGCACGCGGCCGCGGTGATGGCGGCAACCTTTGGCCTGGGCCAGTAAGTCCGGGGCCCGGGGCCTTAACTGGCCCCCGGGCCATAGGTTGCCGGTGCCTGGTATAGAGTAATATAAAGTCAGTCAAGTTATTTTGGCACCCAAGATTGATAAAACAAAGAAAACCTTGATTCCTCTAGTTGGAAGAAAAACAAAACAATAATAACTAGAAACACAAGGTTTGCCACCCTTTTTGGTAGGCAGAACCTGTCCCCTAGTGCACCTGGTGCACGATAAGACACTCCCTGAGGCAGGTGATTCATATACAATCCCATCTTGTCCCCCTTGTACTTGCACCAGACATATGGCTGAAATAATAGCCTCATCACTAAGGCAAAATTTTATAATGAATGTTTCTTTGAAGTCCCTACATTTTAGGGTCACTCACCTCCCTAGTAAAGAACCTCAACCACCATTCCCACATAAGCAGTGTCATTTCACTCAGTCCCTTTTTGTGATTATATCTGATAGTTGTCTTCCATGCTGAAATTCCTTCCATGCCCAACATCATGCCATATACACTAATAGGTTTTGCCTTGTGTGGTTGCCTTGCCCTGTAGTTCACACTGCCTGAATACAAGCCAAGCCAATGATATGTTATCACATTGCAATGAGTGGGTGATTATTTATGGTTCACAAATCAGTTTATAAAGCACTCGGGGACCTATTGTGATGAAAGATGCTGGCCAAATGTAATCTATTAGTGTTAGAAGGAAGGAAATCATGCTTTCTGAATTACATTAGCAGCTAGAGTTGAAGAACAATATTGGAGTCATGACTTAATATTTCTATCTGTCTTCTTTTATTCATGTTTCTGCTACAACCCTGACTTTTTTAAAAGGTATCCATTAGAACCCATTAAAAGGCAAAGCAGAGTCCCCATGACACCTTCACACACACACACACACATGCACACGCACACGCACACACACACACACACAGTCTCTGCCACTGCCACTGCCACAGCCACCACAACCCTATGACATTCATGGTAAAAGCTCCAGTATTACAATTCTCATTGGAAAAGTACATTTTTATTCCCCACGATAATGGAGGGTCACATCTGAAAGAGTGTCTTTACAAAATGCTAAGTGAATAGAAGTCTAAACTCATTTGTCTTGATCCAGTGGTTCCCTTTAGACCTGGAAGTGCACTGCATATATTAGGGTGTGAAACATACCGTCTTCCAGATATTGTTGAGCTGCAGCCCCAGCATTCTTCAGCACTGGCTATGGGGGGTTGCAGACTGCCAGAAATAGTGCAAATTGAGTCCACTTTTAGGGTTAGGGTTAGGGAATCATGGGTACTGTAGTTTATTGTAGCACCAGAGCTCTCTGACAGAGAAGGCTCAATGTCCCAGAAAAAAAAAAAAACAATTCCCATGATTCCCTAGCACTAATCCTAATCCTAAAAGTGGACTCAATTTGCACTATTTCTGGCAGTCTGCAACCCCCCTATGTTGGCAAGGCTTGATGGGATGATCAACAATATCTGGAGAGTCAAGTGATTTCCACTTCTGCGATACAGATAGCTCATTGTTAATTTTATATTAATTTTATATTTATATAATCATTATACATTGTTACATAGATTGCTTTTAACATAATAGTAAATGCAGTAACTTCTTCAAATCTGTCTCTTAAATCATACATATTTATAGACTTCTTAGTCGAACCATCAACTGATTTTAGGTAATCTAAATGAAATATTATTTTGTGTTCCCTCTTACTGTAATTCATGTTCTTATATTCTTTTGATTTTAGTTCTGTCTGCTTTTTTTTTGTACATTGTTATTTATATTTTGCAGTTTTCTTAATAACTCCAAATATGTACCATTTCTCAAAATCTTGGTGCTTTAACCATTCATATGTCATTATTTACAATTATTTAGTGGTATTTACACATTTTATGCTTCAAGTGGATACAAAAAAAAATAATTGTTTTATCCCTTTGTTTCTCTTGACCAAAGTTTTGCACAGTAGTTTTTCAGTTTTTCCCAATCTGTTTCTGCTGTTTTTGAAGGCCTTTTTTCTATTAAATTTGTCAGTCTGTCAAGTTCTACGTTATCTAAGGTTTTTAACAGCCATTCTTCTAGTGTTGGGATTTCTTTTGTTTTCCATTTTTTTAGCAATAAGAATCCTGGCTGTAGATATCATATAAAGTAATATCCTCCAATGCTTTTTAGCTTATAAGTCCAGGATTTTATTAGTCATGTTTAGTAAGTATATCTCAGGTAGTAGTTGGAATTTTATGTTTAAGATTTTATTTATCTCTAGATGTATTTCTTCCCAGAATTTTTTCAGCTTAGGGCATCACCACCACATATGTATCCAATCACCTTTTTCTGTTTCACATTTCCAACATTTGTTTTCTTTCCTTTTATAGATCTTGGCTAATTTAGAGGGGGTCAAGTGCCATCTAAAGGCCATTTTTAAATAGTTTTCTCTGATTAGCACTTGGTGAACTGGAATGTTTTTTTCCTAGCATATGACCAATTTTCAAGATTTATGTTTCTTCCAAGATCCTTAGCCCAGTTTACCATTTCTCCTTTTATTATATCCTATTCTTGTGATCTTTCAAGCAATATCTTATATATTTTTGATACCTGTTTTTCAGGTGTTTCTTTTTCTAATATTTCATCTAGTTCATTTTTTGAATATCAAATCCGATTTCTTTTTTATCTAGCTCATTGTTAATTTTAACAGCATATAAAGTGGGTATTTATTTATATTTTTGGGTGTGTCTACACAAGCTGCAAACTCCAGAGCAACCCTTGATCCACTATGCAAGCACCACATATACTGGAACGACAATGCTGTGAAGCTGCAGTGCACAGACAGACAGGCCAACTGTGCATCAGTACCTGTGCCCTGATCTTATCTTGGCTGCCACCATCACTGCTGCCTTGCCAGCCACAAAAGCAGTTCCCTTTCACAAGAGCCTTGCTGGTAATATTGCTTCAGCTGAAGTCAGAATGGGGCACTCAACCGTGTGAGCAGTAAGGAGTGATAGAACCAGGGAAGCAGTATGTAGACAGTGGGACATGCAAGTGGCATGCAGACAGCTGGGGGAGGGATACTTGCTCAGGAATATAGAGAGAGTGGAGACCTGAGGAGAATTGAATTTTTGGTTTTTGCAACACGTGACTGGGCTCAGAGCACGTGGCAATTAGCACGGGTCCTTTAAAAAAATATCAGTGGTCCTGGAAGCTCTGGAGTAAATGGCACATTTTCTTCATTTGGATGAAACTCTAAAAGAAGCAATTCTGCTGTGGACGGGGCCATACATAATCTGTACTGAGCGCACCAAGTTTGGGGTGAGTATGGATGTGTGTTTTTTCCTTTTATGTAGATGCACTCTTCCTTTCCTTCATTAATAGCCAAGGGGTTTATTTACCTTTTTTTAAAAGTGTCAAACCTATAGACCAGGGGTAGGCAACCTTTTTCAGGTGGGGGCCGGTCCACAGAACAGCTCCCTTCTGGTGGGCCAGGGGGGATGGCGGGGCACGCGCCATGCACATGCGCACAACCCCCGCTGCAGCACGCGACCCCCCACCCCCGCGTGCGCCATCGCCACACGCATCACGCCCCCCATTTTGGAAATGGCACAGCGGCCGAAACTCGCGGCGGCAGCGGCAGGGGTCAGCGGGGGCCGGTAAGCGCGGGGCCCCGGGACGGAACCAGCCCGCGGGCCGGAGGTTGCCGACCCCTGCTATAGACAAAGAGTGGAAAAGACTTTTAAAACAATGCATAATTAAGTAAGTGGGAATACGGTAACTAGAAAAAAAGAGCACTGGGTTCTCTGGCCAAGCTATACATGTATAAACAGATAATGTCTCAGCAGGCATTTGCAACTGAACACCAATTCTCCCAACAAACTAACCTCCCAACAAAGTAAGTTCCACCAATGATAGAACATTCCTTGGAGCACACAAATTGCATCCAACTTCTGCGTGAAAGTGATAAAACTATGGTCACATTTCAAGGCCCTTCCTATTCCAGAGTTAGAATGTTGAATAAATTAGATTTAGGTCAAGGCTCTTGAATGACTATGCCTGTGGGAGGTTGATGGTGGCAGGATGGAAGAGACACTTAACCCATTGCTCTCTTCAGGATGAGAATATAAATGATAAGAGTTTAGGAAAGAGGATGCAAATATGGTGGCTTGTTGTTATGGGCCTTCAACTCATTTCCAATTTATGGAGACCATATCACAGGGTTTGGGGGGGGTTGGGTTTTTTTTTGGGGGGGGGTTGTTTTTGTTTTTTGGTTGTTGTTTTTTTTTGCAAGATTTATTCAGAGAGAGTTTGCCATTGCCTTCTTTTGAGGTTGAAAGAGGGTGACTTGCCTAAGATGACCCAGTGGGTTTCCATGGCTGAGTGGAGATTCAAACCCTGGTCTCCAAAGTCCTAGAGTCCTTATAGATCATAGTTTATATTTGTTATTTTGTGCCTTAAAGTAATTTCGGATTTATGGAGATCCTAAGAAAAACCATTATGGGATTTTCTTGGCAAGATTTGTTGGGGGGGGGGTTGTCTTTGCCTTCCCCTGGGGCTGAGATAGTGTGACTTCCCAAGGTCACCCAGTGGGTTTCTTTGGCTGCTTGGAGATGCATACCCTGGTTCTAGTCCAATGCTCAAACTCCTAAAGCATACTAGTTCTCCAACATGGTAGCAGTCACAGAGAAGACACATCCACTTGGGTCTTCATTTCTAAGAGCCTTATCACACTATGGAAAGGCATGTGGGAAATGGAACTTAAAAAGAGTCTCAGCTCTGGGCAACACATCAAATCCAACTCACTTGGTGGTATTACATAACATTGATTTGCATGTCAGAGATCAATGTAGGGTCCTCTATTGCCCCCTCTGAATTGAAATATTGTTCCCGCTGAAATACGTATCATTTCAGCATTAACTACATGATTATGAAGTTGGGTGACTCTAATTAATTATTCAGTGAATATAGGCCTCCAATGATTTAATGGCAAGTGGCCAGTGGCTTTGGCCTTCTGAGCAAAGATGACTAGCAGCAATCTATATTCTCAGCACCTGATATTCTCAACACTGAAGAGAAGGTAAGCAATAGGAGGAATGTCTTATGTTGTTAAAAGATATTTCTTATCTGTCCTGCTTTCTCCAAATCCTACTGCAAATGACAGCAGGCTCTCTGCCAAGTTCCCAACACTTGAGATGGATGGAGCACTTTGTTTCCATTCCATGTCAGTTTACCTGGAGCTTAATCAAAGTCCATTCAATCAATTTGCATAGAAATTGAAGGCTTTTCTGCTTTAAAACTCCAATGCTTGCATGAATTTTCCCCCAAATACCAGCACTGTTTGACATATTTTTGATACATCATATGATAACTGCACCACACAACTTGGAGAAGCTATGGAAACTACATCTTTCAGTCCAAATGATAACTACATTCTGGTCTGCCTATTATTCCAAGAAGTGCCCATTCTTCTGTTAGAGCCTTATTGCATTACAAAACAAACTGGACATGCAGTGACAGAGAAGCATCTTTCTGCTTGCTTCTCTGAATGTCATCAAGGCACTTGCATTCTCTTCAAGTTGTAAAAGCATGGGAGAGAGTCATAAAACTGTCCCTTTTGCCAAATTGACTTTTCCAGTGTGACAAAAGGGACAGTTTTATGACTGAAAGTGCTTCAATGGCATGCAGAGGAGTACACAGAAAGACACTTCTCTTTCACAGCTTGTCAGGTTTGTCTTGCAATGTGAAGAGGCTCTTAGAAATGAAGACCTAATGATATCATCCTCCATGTACACTATACATATACATGAGGAGAAGATGACTCAACAAGGACTGAAATTTTTGGTTATGCACATAACATTTATCTCCATTTTGTCTTGTTATATCTCTGCTTTTACACAAGAAGAAAGGGAGGGAGGGAAGATATTATTTGCATGTAGGCTTTGGAACTACAACTCCCAGAATCCTCTAGCCAGCATGGCCACTGGACTTGTAGTTCCAAAAAGTAATGCTGCCAAGTTTTTATGAATGGGCAAGCAACACTAGTTTCCAACACTGAAAACTCTTCCAAAACAAACCAACATAAATTATTACTTTGTTCAATGAGATATAAAATACAGAGTCTTGGTTAATTCACTAGATTGTTTGTTTCCTTTTAACTAGCAGAATGTCTGGGGTTTTGTCCATCATTATAACCAGATGTTCTTTGCTCTGGAACAAATCTGTAAGCACCATAAAGCTGACAACTGAAGTACACAGCATTTTATAACTTTTCCATAAGATATTGTACAATCAATATTTTACTTTTGCTTTGCTTTGATTTTTTGTGTCTAAAATAATTTACTGTAGTTTCTTGACTGACTATTTTCTTGTGAAAGTGGGCTGTAGTCAACCAGAGGTATTTATATCAGTGACGGTATTATGCGATTACCTACAAAGGAGACAAAAGAAGTCGTGTGTGGATCTGACAGACTCTAAAAAAAATGTGCTGTCTTGCTGGTGCAAGGATCCATTGCAGAGATGCTGTGTCCAGGAAAGCTGCCAACACGTGGCTGATAAAGACAGGGCCTCTTCCAAGACAACAACCCAGTGCAAATGACGTACCACTGGTTGTTTGCAGCAGGCAACCAACAAGTCCAGAGTTCCGAAAGGCAGGTCAGAGAGCAATCCAAGGTCCAGGGTTAACGCGAGCAGATAGTCCAGAGCTGTTCCAAAGGTCACAGGATATAACCAGTCTAAAGTCAAGCCAAGAGCTAAGAGCTTTCACTGGGGAATCCAAGATAAGCCTTGACGGAGAGCTTGGCTTTTCCCAGCTGCTTATCTAGCCTCAGATCCTCTCTCCCAGGTGTTTCTCTTTAGCTGCGCGTTTCTCAGCTAACCTTCGAGAACGCCGCAGCCCCTCCCTATCTGTTCTCCCCTGAGCAAAGGTAGGGATTTCAATCTCTTGCTCCTCTGCTTCTTCCTGGCCTGCAACCTCTGCTGGGGAAAGGCTTTCTGCTGGAGGAAGGCTAGGCTGCTGAGGAGAAAGGCTAGGCTGTTGCTCAATGGGCTCCACACAGCTAGGTCCAGGTTCAGCTAGGTCTATGGGGGCTGGGAGCACCAAGCTAGGATCTGGCCCCACATCCTCCCCCTCAGAGTCCTCCAAGTCCTCCACCTGGCTGTCCCTGACATGCTGCCACAATTCATCAAGATCACTGACCATTACTCCTTCATCCTGATCCACGTGGAACAAATGAAACAATCATACAGTCTTCAGCCTATTACAAGTGACTTTGAGGACCTGGATAAGAAGTAAATTACCTAGGGATGCAGGTGGTTATTGCATCACTCCTTCCTGTTGAAAGCGATCATCCAGGAAGAAGAAAATAATGTTTGAGGTAGAGAATGTTCTGCACTGATGATGCCATCAGAAAAGATTTGGTTAATTTGACCATGGTATGTGATTATAAGGAGGATTTCTGGCAAAAGATGGGTTGAACTTTACAGAGCTTCTTAATAAATGTTTTCTGGAAGTGTCACAAACCTGTTCATGAGAGCTTTAAATTAAATCTTACAAGTGAAGAAAACAGAGGACAGGAATATAGTGAACACCTATCCCTAGAGGAATGGCTCTGTGGTGTCACTGAATACTGTTGCACAAATCTAAGGATGTATAGAGCTGTTTCCTGTTCAGGCAGGAGGTTATGGTGGATGATACTTGGGATCCCATCCAAGTTAACAAGTTTATGTGTGAGTAATCAATATGCAGGCTTCATCATTAAGCTTGCTGACAACAGATCTCTTTAGTAATAGGCATGCCCGTGTTCCTTTGGAGATCAGACAAGGAGAATTATGCCCTTTGACATGGAAGGAGGAGTGCTATTTCCTATCTCATCCAGTGTGTTCCTTTAAGCATCTCTCGGTACCATATGGGCTAAGATAGGCAGACTGTATAAACCAGGGGTAGGCAACCTTTCCCCTTTAAGGGCCGAGGGACTTCAGCTCCCAGAATCCCAGGAGCTATTGGCCAACATGGGACTATTGGCCAACATGGCTGAGGCTTCTGGGAGCTGAAGTCCCTCGGCCCTTAAAGGGGAAAGGTTGCCTACCCCTGGTATAAACTGATCAACCTCAAGTCATGTCAAGTGTGGATGAATACTTGAAGATTTCAGGGAAGGGGACTCCTAAGCTGCTTCTGACTGCAGCTTGTAGACTCCAGCTGGAATGACATGGAGAGGTGGGTTTTCTCTGCCGTAGATACCTACATTCATTAAACACCAAGTAAACCTTGGTTTATGCAATGGTTTTGCATCACAGTGATATTCTGGTGCAGTAGCCTGAATAAGCCCCAGTTCATGATGAAACTCTGATCAATAATGTCAATACTGCATAGGGAACTGGGACAGTAGTAAACTTGCCAATGAGCAGAATATGAATATGAATATTCAGAGGTAAGCCCCGTTAAGTTCTATTCGTTCTATTAAATTAAGTTCTACTAGACCAGGGGTCGGCAACCTTAACTTACCTGGGGCTGATATTCATATTCTGCTCATTGGCAAGTCTACCACTGTCCCAGTTCCCAGGTCTTCTGGCAGGCTGGGGGGGGGGGGGGGAATGACGTGCACGACAACAACGCTGCGCTGCCGCTGCCGCACGCACTACCACCACCCCCCGCGCATGTCGCAGCCGCCATTTTGTTTGCCAAAATGGTGGCCGCGACGCACGTGGAGGCACGGCGGCGGGAGTCCGTGGCGGCGGGGGTCGGCAGGGGCCGGTCAGCAGAGTCGGCGGGCGGGGTGCGGCCCAAGGGCCGTAGGTTGCTGGCCCCTGTATTATGCTTTACCTTTAGACTTACTTCCAACAAGTGTATATAGAATGCACTCTTAAACCCAAATCCAATTGTTAGTCAGAATTAGAGTCGTCCAGTTATATCTATGGCAATTTATGTAAGTTCCATTTATTAATTTACTCTTGTTGGAACTAACAATTGGATTTAGGTCTTAGTCACCACTACCATGTGGTCATTGAGGGATCTAATGTACAAGCTAAGGTATAATATGATCATGTCTGCAAAATTATTTCTCATCACAATGGTGACATGAGAATTTAGTATGTCTGCATATTCTGATTACATGAGTTTCAATTGTTAAGTTGTAACAGGACATAGGAAGCTGCCATATGTTGTCAGAGTGTTGCCTCTCCTATCCCAATATTACCAAACATAAAGTAGAAGTCTCCAAGGTCTCAGACCAGATTCTGGAGTGGCCTTCAGCCTCATTTGGAGGCATTAGGGATTGAATCAGAGGCCTTCTGTATGCAACATATGTGTTCTATTACTGAATTATGACCCTTCCACAAACATCTAACAATATATCATTTATTTGCCTGCAGAGAAAGTGCCAGCATTTTAGAGTATCTTCCACTCAATATATGCTTATTCTTGTCAAACCTCAGCTTCGTGGTTAATGAATATATTCCACCAGCACATTATTATACAGAAGTGCATAATTTCTTTCTCTCTAATGATAGACTGTTCCTTTAAGCATATGTGAAGTAAGTGATTCTAAATTCTAGCACATTCAGTTTTACCATTCTGCCAGGCTTTTGTAATTATGCATTTTGAATTTAAATTTTAGATAAACACACATACACAAATGTCACCACTTTAGGGGGAAAATAAGAAGAAGCTTTTCCATTAAATCAACAAATGCGGGGAGGGGAGTCCTGAAAATAATGTTCCTCTTAACGTTCTTTATCTCACTCCCAACATCCATTCTTCTTAAGAAAATTGATACCCTCACAAGGAATTGTGATAAGGACAGAGCTAGACTGCGACTCAAGTAGGCCACTTAAATCATCTGATGTCAAACAATGAAAAGGGCTTCCTCAGAACTGTTTTATAATTTCCAATCCATTGAAAGGGCTGCACTCCTGAAAAAAGAGTTCTTCCCTTAATACACGCAGTAGTTGCCATAAAAGATACACTGTTTGCCTACAGAAGAGTCTCAGGTATTCAGTACATGAACTCCTTCAGCTCAAGAAGCTGTCAGTGATTAGACAAACAGCATTACATTAGAAAGAAACACTGAAGGGATAGCCATTAGCTAAAGCAGACAATTTATATCAGAAGATCCTGATTGTCTAATCATCCTGCTCTTCTGATGGAGAACATTAATCCTATTTGCATACATATGGTCACAGAAATTTTACAGCAATATCAAGATCTGTGGAAGTGAAATAGCTGAGGTAAAGTACATAACTATTTGTGTGAGAAGACACTTATACAAGAATCTCTCAGTGAAAGTAAAATAGGTAAGATAAAGTACATAATTATCGCTGAGAGAATACACTTACAGAGGGATCTCTCTCCTTCCCCAGGCTAAATTAGACAATATGTTATTCATGTTTGTTTGTTTTTAAGCCAGATGTCTGTTTGTCATGCACATGATTTCCTCACTTATACCCTCTACAGAATGCCTGAGTGGTGTAGTGGTTTGCGTGGTGGACTACAACTCTGGAGAGCAGGGTTTGAATCCCCACTCATCCATGGAAACCCACTGGTTGACATTGGGCAAGTCACACACTCTGAGCCACAGAGGATAAAAATGCCAAAAAATGTATCAAGAAAACCCCATGATGGGCTCACCTTACAGTCACCATAAGTCAGAAATGACTTGAAGGCACACAACAAACCCTATATTTAACATGGTGTGTGTGGTGTGTGTATGATTGGCTAGTGGGGTTAATTTGCATGTCTATTGAGATATGTATCCTGTTGTGGAAGGGAAAATGGAACAAATGTATGGAATATGCATATGTACTGAATATGTATTCCCTTTAACCTCTAGTTGGACCTGACTACATGCACAACTCAGAATTTGCAGATCTAGGTCTGCATCTTCCATTTAAACACAACCAGATCTAAAGATCAGAGATTGGATCAAAGCTGTGATGCTGGGAAAGGACTATTTTTAACACTCTTTTTGTTGTTGTGTGCCCTCAAGTTGTTTCTGACTTTTTGCGAACCCAAGGCAGACCTATCATGGGGTTTTCTTGGCAAGATTTGTTCAGAAGAGGTTTGCCTTTTCTTCCACTGAGGCTGAGAGCATGTGACTTTCCCAAGATCACCCAGTGGGTTTCATGGCTAAGGGGGGAATCGAATTCTGGTCTCCAGAGTTATAGGACAACATTCAAACCACTATGCCATTCTGGCTCTTTAACACACAGCCCACATATTTCGTTTTTTCAGATGAAATTGCCCTCTATTTTCTAGCAACGCGGAACCCTAAAGAAATTCGTATGGCAATAGTATTTACTCACCTGAGCTAAAAATACCTTTGGAAATCAACTGAGAAAAACAACATTAAAAGGACTACATGCACTTTCCCATAGGACTGATCTGTTTTTGATTTATTTTGATTTATTTATTTTTGAAATGGAGTATTTAGTCATAGATCTCTTGCTGTATCATTAATTTGGCCCTCAAATGTTAAGAATGTAGGAGGGTCTCAGTTCAGCTGGTTTGTCTACCTAGCCCAGTACTGCTGGAAAGAGTTTTCCAGGAGACATGGGTCTTTCACTGATCCCTAACTGGAGAGTGAACTTGAACATTCACCACTGAGGCAAGATCTATGTCCTAAAAACAATTAATTCCATTATTCAGATGTCAGGGGGAAGTTTATATCAATAATAGATGACTATGTACTGTGGATTGCAATGCCCCTAGTCCTTAACTCTTAACTATAATACTTAGGGGTGATAGGCACTGCATTTATTTGTTTCTGAGACCTAGAACTCAAGACAGTTCACAATTTATTTTTTTGAAAAATGCAAATTTTTAAACAAAATATACAGATGTGGGTGAAAACGTACAAAAAAGTCATCATATTAAAACAACAATGAAACATGATTTGGTATTAAAACAATGTTGAAATTAAAACAGTGTTAAAAGCATAAAAATATACAGAAACAAACAAACCAAAAAAAGAGTTGCCAGCCAGAAATATATTGAGAGCCACAGCTGTCCACTATTATTGGCTGGACTGTGTAGCTTAATAGGAAAGAAAGGACACTCACTTCTGTCTCATAATTTCTATTTCTCTCTAAATATGGATTTTCTGAAGTCAAAATCCTCATCTATCCATGGAAGCTTTCCAAATTACTTTGAAAACTGTTTTTCCAGAATCTAAAATTGGACCTTCATAAATACAAGAAAATCTGCTGCAGGTAGCCACCTCTCATTCATAGAAGGTGGCAAAAACGATGAGACAAAGGATGAGAATTTCAAGGAATATGTTGCTTAATCTCTCCCTGGTAATGAAATTTTCCTATAGAAAGCCATGTTTGTTGCTCCTCCTTGAAACTGTCTTTTCATCTACTTATGTTACTCTCATTTTATAACAAGGTTTCATTCTTAGTTCCAATCTTATACTGAGGTTCTTCCAAACCTCCAATATTAATATAAGACCTATGCCAACAATTCCGACAAATACTGTTTTCTCCTACATCATGAGGTTGCCTCTCTAGATTTCATTCTTGGAAAGTAGCTCCCATACAACCATCTTGCTATCTTATAGTCATTATTCTGCTTATCCCCCTGTTTTTTTTTTTTGGTCATTTTTTGAAATCACTGATCCAGTTGAAATTGTATGCTATGGAAAGCAGCAGCCTCAAATTGCCAGATAAGCTTTTATGAAAAATGGCAGATCACAGAGTCTTACCTCTGGAATATTCTTTTCTTGTATGCATGGACATCATAGTGCCAATGTGACAGATAGAAAGCCAAACTCAAATACTGAGCTCCTCAACCAAGAAAGCACTTATTCCTGGAAATGGATCTAAAACTGAAGAAAGTGTTCAATATACACCTGCCTCAGAAATTAAAGATTTGGTGCAGTGGTGACTGCTGATCTTGAACTGAGATGAGATTCAAGCTGAATGGCTAATTTTCTTTCTGATCTCGTTTAAAGGTCACACCTGGATTTCTTGGTGAAAAGTGGAGTACATCACTGCAGCACTTGGCTCCCTAACTTATGGTACATATTTTCCAAGCTGCAGTCACAATTATTGAAGATTAGCCATGTAATTTTATATCCAGCCTTGATTGTGCCTCCACAAATAATTTCCAGAGCTTTAAGTGCAGGAGAAGGATAAAAACACTCACAGCTCTTCTAAGCTATGGACACAAAGTGGTTTGCTGGCCACTAAATGCCACTCAAGTCCTGCTGAAGAGGAAGTACACAGATCTAGCTTTACTGAAGGTGCGAATGTAACCTTGGATCTTTGCAGCCTCCTTGATTTAAGTCATTAAGTCTCAACTAAAACTCTAAGCATAATGGTAGGAAGGCTGTGGTACTACAAAAATGAGCTATTTGTTGCAATATGTAGGAGTTCTAAAGTCAACAGGAGTTGCACTTCCTCATTTGGGCAGAAACATTGCCCAGTAAACTGAGTTTGGATACATGAGAACAGATCACATCCATTCTCAGTTCCAGTTGACTAGCTTGACTGTTTCAGTCTTTCTTTTATTCATTATGCTGCTGTGGTATATAATAAATACAAGAATAGTGTATAATTGTTTACACTGAATGTTACTGTAGGGTAAGACAGAGAGAGGGAACAGGCTAAATACAACCCTGCATGAGCGCCCATCCATTGCTGCTGTGTATTAGGGGTGTGTTTCTTCTCCCCACTCCTCCGCACCTATCTGCATAGCCTGAAAGCTTGGACTGGAAGGCTTTCCAGGATTTTGAGGGTTACATGAGGGGTGACATGTGGCATTTACCCTCCTGGTTCCATTGACAGAAGGAAAATAGTACTTACTATTTAGTACTTACTAGGAAAATAGTAAGTCCCATCAGTATTCCTCAAATGTAGCATTCACTTGAACATAATAAAATAACAACTGAATTAAAGAATCCCATTCAGAACTACAGGGATGAGTGAATTCCTTTCTGCTTCCTTGTCTTTCCCCGAAATGTCAAAGGCCTTGCCTGTAGGATTTTCCTACCATTGATTCCTGTCTGCATCAGTCCCCTCTCCTGCATGAAGAATTATACTGCCATGGAAGAATGGCTAGCTCAAACTCAAACATATAATCCACTTCCTCAGACAGTACTGTGTGCTCATTTTTCATCTCTGTTCCTTGTACTTGTGTAATATGCATTGATTAGTCACTGACTTAGAGCCTTACCACACGAGGCAGTAAATTGCAACTGGAGTAGGATAATAGTGCCTTTGGTTGGGGCCTACCACATAAATAAATAATATAATAAACCTTTTATTTATATCCCGCTTTTTGTAAAGTATCCCCCCCTTAAAAGAGAATTAAACTGCACTAAGATTAAAATTACAATCATTAAAAACAAAACAATAATACTATAATATTACAGTAACAGTGGGCAGAATCATCACAACTCACAAATTCACAAATATGAGGGTCTTTACATGGCCGGATGCTACTCCAGGAAGGCCTGCCAGAAAAGATCCATCTTGACAGCTTTATTGAAACTATCTAGGTTGGAAATTTGACAGATCTCATCAGGCGGGCGATTCCATAAGGTGGAGGCGACTACATCTGGGAGGTCGCAACCAGTCCTCTGGGAGGTCTTCACTGGCTGCAATAGGTTCCTCGCAGAGGATCTGAGTGCATGGGGCAGATTATATGGAAGCAGGCGATTCCTTAGGTAGGTTGGGTCCAAGCCATATAGGGCTTTAAGAGTGATAATCAACACCTTGTACTGTGCCCGGAAACTAATAGGCATCCAGTGGAGTGACTTCAATATTGGTGTAATATGGTCACTCCTGGTTGTTCATGTAATCAGCCTGGCTGCTATATTCTGTACCAGTTGAAGTTTTCGGACTTGGCACAAGGGTAGCCCCATGTAAAGCGCATTGCAAAAGTCAAGTCTTGAAGTTACCAGAGCATATACTACAGTTTCGAGGTCACCCAGTTCCAGAAAAGGGTGCAGCTGGCGTATCAGCTGAAGCTGTATCAACAGGCGCTCTTGATTGTCACATTCACCTGATTTCTCATCTGAAGCGACGAATCAAGAAGCACCCCCAGACTGCGAACACAGTCCTTTGAGGGGAGCGTGAACCCCTCTAGGACTGGAGGTTGCAAGCCAATACCTGGTTTGGGGGCCCCTACCATAAGTACCTCCATTTTGTCTGGATTCAACTTGAGCTTGTTTTCCCTCATCCAGTCCATTACTGCCACAAGACACTGATTGAGGGGAGAAATGCCATCTGTCATTGTCGCTGATGACCGAGACATGGAGAAATATATTTGAGTGTCACCAGCATACTGATAACACCCCACCCCGTGTATGTGGATGATTTCTCCCAGCAGCTTCATATAAATGTTGAATAGCATTGGGGACAGGATGGAGCCCTGAGGGATGCCACAATTAAGCTCTGTTTTTGAAGAGCAGCTGTCCCTGAGCATCACCCTCTGGAATCTGCCAGAGAGGAAGGAATGGAACCACTGTAAAGCAGTGCCTCCAATTCCTAACCCTCTCAGGCATTCCAAGAGGATGTCATGGTCTATTGTATCAAATGCCACTGAGAGGTCTAATAGCACCAACAGGGTCACGCTTCCTCTGTCGATGCTTAGACGAAAGTCATCAGTTAAGGTGACCATGGCAGTCTCCACCCCATATCCCATCCTGAAGCCAGTTTGGAATAGATCTAGAAAATTGGTTTTAACCAAGATTGCTAGAAGCTGAAGAGCGACAGCCCTCTCAATCACCTTGCCCAAGAATGTCAGATAGGATACAGGCCTGTAGTTTTTCATATCCAGGGAGTACAGGGAAGGTTTTTCAGGAGCGGTCTAATGACCGCTCCCTTTAAAGAAGATGGTAGATGACCTTCCCTAAGGGATGCATTGATGACACATTGAGAAGTGCCACCAAGGCATCACCCCCCCTGGACAGCCAGCCATGAATGGCAGGGATCAAGCGGGCATGTTGTCTTCCTCACCTTTCCAAGGACCTTGTCCATGTCATCAGTACTCACAAGCTCAAAATGATCCAGTCTAATCTCATAAACGGCTTGACTGGACACCTCATCAGTTGACTTTGCCCCAATATTGGCATCCAAGTGGGCTCTTATCTCAGAGATTTTACCTGCAAAGTAGTTGTTAAATGTGTCACAGCAGGCTGTTGTTGGGTTAAGTGGAGGGTTCTGGGTAGATGGCATCACCATCAATCCCCTCACTACCCTAAACAGCTCTGCTGAACAAGACTTTGCAGATTCAATACGAGCAGACAAGGAAGATCTCGTTGCTCTTATTGCCTCTCTATAAGAATAAAGAAATTTCTTATAATGAGTTCTGTCAGATAAGAGTCCAGTTGAGCGCCATTTGTGCTCTAGTTGTTGTCCCACCCGCTTCATTTTCTTTAGCTCTCTGGTATACCAGGGCTTCCGATTCGAAGCCGGAAGGAAAGGACGCTTGGGAGTGATTGTGTCAATAGCCCTAGTAAGATCGATGTTCCGTATATTCACCAAGGTTTCAACAGAGTCACTGACATTATCAACCAATAGACCCTCTAGGGCTTTCTGGAATCCAATTGGTTTCATTAGCCTTCGAGGGCGGACCATTGTAATAGGTCCACCACCCCCGAAGGGGCAAACAGTGGCTCTTAGTTCTCTCCTGACCAGGAAATGATCCATCCACGACAATGCGGTGGTATTAACTACCTCCACCCCCGGATCTTCCTGTTCTGTACTGAAGACCGCATTGAGAATATGACCCACACAATGTGTTGGCCTGTTGACCAATTGGGAAAGGCCCATGGTTGTCATGGATTCCATGAACTCCTAAGCCACACCTGTAAAACTGGTCTCGAGAGGGATGTTGAGGTTGCCCAGAACAAGAAGTCTGGGTGACTCCAACAGCAACTCCGAGACCAGCTGCATCATCTCGGATAGGGAGTCTGTTAAGCAACAGGGTGGACGGTATACCAACAGAATCCCTATACTGTCCCTGGTCTTCAGACGTCGGTACATACACCCAAAGTCGTCCGTCTTCCAGACAGGTGTCCTGGTCACAGTAAGATTGTCTTTATAGACTGGAGCCACTCCGCCCCCTCACCCACTTTCTCTTACCTGCACGATAACAGTATACCCAGCTGGGAGAGCTTGATTCCAAGTAATGTTATTATCTTCTCCCAGCCAGGTTTCTGTAAAGCAAGCCAAGTCAGCTTTTTTATCCAACAGGAGGTCATTGATGATATGCGACTTGTTTTTAACCGACCTGACATTGCAAAGGAGCAGAGTAAGGTTCTGTGGCATGGATGATAATTTCCCCATCCTATTTTGGGTAACAGAGTGAACTGAAGGCAGGATCGCTTTCAAACATCAATCCCGTCTTCTTTTGCAACAGAATTTCACTCTGTCATCACCATATCTTCCTTTGCCCCATACAACCTCAATAGCCGCTGCTATTATTACCTCAGCCACCTCATCCCTTTTGTATTCCACCTGTCTTTCTATACTGCCAGTCCAAATGTCCCTGCCCCCCAAAAAGGGACACCAATTAGGACTGGTTACTTTGTTGTTATAGTTCTAATTGTAGATTCTGCCCACCCCCACTCTTGGGCCTTATATTGAGGGTGAAAAAAGAAGGGCCAGCACTTGACTCCTGGGCTCTTGACACAGGTGGAAATTTCTTGGGGCTGGCTACATGTTTAAATTTCCCGCTCTAGCCACACCCCCTTGCTGCATCCTTCGCTGTGAAGGCAGCTTAAGAGTCCTTCGTTTCCTCAGCCACACCTCCCTCACTTCAGTCCCGGTGGTGTTGGGATACAGGGAGCCTCTCAGCTGGTGTTTTTCAGCTGGCTGGATGTTCCTTGGCTACAAAGGCAACTTAAGAGTCCTCTGTTGCCTTGGCCACACCTCCCTCACTTCAGTCCCAATAGTGTTGGGATACAGGGAGCCTCTCAGCTGGTGTTTTTCAGCTGGCTGGATATTCCTTGGCACCATTCCTGTGGGAGACCATTTTGAAGCATTTCGTTTTATGATGTAAAAAAAATCATTAATGACCTCTTTCCCCACTTACTATTCTGCTAGTATGTTTGGAGTGAAAGTTGAGTTCTGCTTTAATGCTGATTTTCGGTGGTCAGTGAGTGTGCTGTGAATGTGTGGTGTGATTTAGGGAAAGGGGTGGAAACCTCAAATTGATTTCCAGTTGAGAAACTTTTAAAGGCTTTTTTTTTCACCTATGGGAAAAAATCCATTAGCAAATGACTACTCCCCCCAACTGGGGCTTGTCAGAGAAGCCAAGAAGGGAAAACATAGCTTACTTCCCCATATCCTGCCTCCTTTTCCTGGAGTAGCCCAGTTCTCAAGTCTCTCTCTCTCTCTCTCAAATACATGAACACACACTTGTTAGAACAGGATTTATTTCATTATTCTGCCTGTTCCTGACTGAGCAGACTTGATTAATCACTGGCAGATTAATCACTATTTTACCTGCAGCTTTTATCTGCCAAAGATTAATCAAATCTAGTATGAGTAAGGACCCTTCCCCAGCAAGGGGGAAAACACCTTTTAAATATAAGACTGCTTTTAATTTATAGTTCTGGAGGAAGATCTCTCTCTTTCTCTTTCTGTGCCAAACTAGAAAAAAGGGCAGCTGGGTGGGTAGCGCTAAATGCTGTTTGTGGTAAGGGTTTCGTGCAAATGAAGGATGTAATGATGGAAATATTACAAAGTTCCAATAAGGAAGAGAGTAGTTCAAATTGCATAGCACTTTTGAAAATAATGCTATTTTAGCAGAAGAAAAGCCTAGTGCAATAAGGTCCTGAGTAACATCATATAATCTTTCTCCTCTTTCCACTTTTTTTCTTTATGCACATTATTAGATCTTTAACAGCGTTTTGACAGAAGACTATGGTTTCAAAGGTTTCCACTTATGGCTTATTAAACATGATTTGCCTTGCATGCACAAGATGCTTCAGCCTTAGCCTAGGTTTGACAACATAAATGATAGCTATGCTGGTAAGAAATATGACTGTATCTTGATTTATCATTTGCTCCCAATTTCATTTATTGCAGAAGGAAAAGTAAAGACTCTTCCAGGCAGTAGTCCTGTTGTGTGCTTTTTGATTAATCTGTATCACCAGACTCCTCCCTTGCTGTTGGTATTACATAAAGCATTTATATAATCTTGTTTAACAAGCCTGTATTTTTAAGCTGTGCACTTCTAAAATTTATTATCATGTAAATGTCTACTGATGATGGCTTTTTGCAGACAGATTTCAACACCAGCTTTATGGAAGTGAAAAATGAACTATATATTAGAGTGAAGAAAATCTGTATGTTAGCATATCATTTGTTACAGAATGTTTAGGTCATACCTGTAATGCCACATACGAGATTATTTCTCCAGTAAGAGCTTTGACCTTTTATGACTTATTAGTAATGGAAGGATTATTATAAAGCATATAAGTAGAAAATGTACCCTGAACACATGACGGCAAAGTGGGTTTGTTTCTTGTTGCTTCCAGACAACTCTGTTGTCTCTGAAAACCAAGATTATTAATTGTTAATAAATGGCAGAAGGTTTCGCACACTAGTTAGAGCTAAACATTGGGCAAAACTAGAATGGCCTATCTACTCAGAATAATTAGTTCAAGTAGATATTCTAAATAGTTTGCTGGAACATTCAAGCACACTCACTTTCTCTCGCTTACCTTATAGCACTGTCAGTTTTTATGTATTTTATGTTGGTGTTGTGTACCTTCAAGTTGTTAGCAAGTTAGGGTGACCCTAAGGTGACCCTATCACATGGTTATTGTTTTTTTTTTTCTTGACAGAATTTGTTCAGAGGGGGTTTGCCCTTGCATTCCCCTGAGATTGAGAGAGCGTGACTTGCCCAAGGTCACCCAGTGAGCTTCCATGATTGAGTGAGGATTTGGACCCTGATCTCATGAGTCGTAGTTCAACTCCCAACCATTTCAATATGCTAGCTTTCAAACAGTACAGTACCTTATTGCTGTGGAATTCTGGGACACTGTGCTAAAAGATGACAACCTTCCGTTCACCAATTTGAGACTCCACTGCAATCTGGGCAATCATGCCAAACATTCCAGGATATAACAAGTTCCAGTTATTCAAGTTCCCCACCATTCCCCTTGTTATCATCCAGCAATAAACATTTTCAGATAAGTTTCCAATCATCAGAAGAAGACAATGCAGATAACTTTCTCACCAAAAGGACTAGCCTGGGTTTATTGGTCAATGTGCTCTCTGGTGGGGCTCCTTTTAAATCAGTACACTACCCCTTGGATTACCTAGGAGAGGTGCTGACTACAGCAGGCCCTCCGTATCTGCGGACTTGCCATCCATGGATTCCAACACCTGCCAATAGCAAGCTGGGGGGGGGGGCAGAGGAGGAGGAGAAGGAAGGAAGAGGAGGAAGGGCCGGTGGCAGCGGGAAAAAGGAGGATGGAGGAAGGAGGGGTGGTGGCAGTTGTAGAGGTGCTGAGGGGGGAGACAAAGAGAAGGCGGAAGAGGAAGAGGATGGAGGCAAGTGAGATCTTGGGCAAGTCACTCTTTCACAGCCTCAGAGGAAGGCAGTGGCAACCCCCTCTAAACAAACCTTGCCAAGAAAACCCCACAATGGTTTCACTGCCTTAGGGTTGCTGTAAGCCAGGAAGGACTTGAAGGCATCCAACAACAACAACAAAGAGTTCTCTCCAGTGTGGCTGGTTGCTTCTTCTTCTCCTTCTGTCCAGGTGAAGCAAGGCATAGCTGAGGTGGGTGGGTGTGTGCTGGTGGCAGGGTCACTCCCTTCACCTCCCTCCTTCTTCCCCTTTCCCTTTCTCTCTCTCTCTCCCTGGCTGTCTGCCCCTTCCCACCCTTTGAGCGGTGGCTGCTCTATCTTCTGGACAAGGTGTGTGGTCACAGTGGTGGCTGTGGCAGCAGCAAGGAGCAAACGTGAAGCTAAGCTTAAAGTATGGCAAGCCCGTGGGGGGAGGGGGGTAGCAGAGAAGGAAGAGGAGAAGGAAGGGAGGAGGAAGGAAGGAAGGAAGAGGAGAAAGAAGTCGTGGCAGCTGAGAAGAGAAGGAGGAGGCAATAGCCTCCTGCCACCTGCCATGGTGAAGTGGCGCGGTAGGCTTCAGATGGCCAGGGAGGTAAAGTGCCATTGTTCCTAATGGTGGTGTAGCCATGTGGCTGCACTACTATTGAGGTCAATGGAACTTGAGCATCCATGGATTTTGGCATCCATGAGGGGATCCAGAATGGTATTTCATTCCATTGATCTGTCTTATCAGCAACAGAATGGCAATCATTTTCTGGGATGGATCCTGTGTTGTCCCAGAAATAGCCTGCTATCTAGATGGATTCTGATAGTTGTAGTACCTAATTTCTCCATGCTCTCTGTTGGTCTCAACCAAATTAAGATTTAAATGTTTAAATGTACCATACCCAATAGGGCTGTTAATTTTGTCCTTTGACAGACAGTGTGATTCACTGGACAGTAAAACAAGCTTCCATCCTTAGTTATTCTGTCTGTAAAATAAATGTCATAATGGCATACCTTGTGAAATGCATGAATGACTAAGACAAATATTGCAAATAATATAATAAGTGGTGCTTAGGACCATTTAGTCAACATCAAGTTTGGGTTATCATTTTGTTGTTGTTGTGAATTTGTTTTAAATTACTTTTTGGGGACAAATAGTCAAAAGAAAACCCAGCATGCTGAACACATTATGGTTGTGAGGGCACTGGGCACTTGCCAGAAACATTCATAAAAGCTGATCCCATGTTATTTGGCCCCCATGGGACAGCTGACTAAAAGTAACTTTGTGTGCAAAAATGGCCATAGGAATTGCCCTAAGGCTGTAATCTAGCAACCAACTATGCATGTACAAATCTCATTGACATCAGTGGCACTTTCATGTTCATAAATTAGATGCCCTTCAGCATAAGGAGATGCAGATAAACTAGTGACAGCTGTTGCAACTGAGACATAGAAAGGCCAAAACAGAAAAGAGCTGCAGTGTGGTGGTGTGTTTTCTTATCCTCTCCCATCTATCCACACTTCTTCAAGTTGTCAACATGTTCTTGTTAACAGGGGCTAAATATAATAAACTTCTAATTGCAAAGCATTCTAACCTTCACATACAAAAAAATTTAGCTGAATTTATTTTCAAAGAAAATGTGATTTATATTTATACCTATACTGATATCCAAACTACATCTATATCTAAATAGACAAAAGCTGTTTTCCCAAAGTACATAACTAAATATTTATTTATATTGACTATTCACGCTTATGTTAATGCAAGTTTACCACTTTGGGAATATCTTTCTTAAGCTTCCTTACATATACACAATTTGTGTCAAACAGGAACTTATATAGGTATGAATATCTTTTCTCTTATTATTCCATGGGTCTGCTCTTTTCTTCACTTTATTCCTCCTGAACACAGTTCAACTTTTCTAAACGAATTCCTAAAATTAGTTCTAGAAGTAGAACATAGTTCATTCTGATTTTCCGTTCCCCTGTACAAATGTTTGCAGACACACTGTGGAAACAATGCAAATAACAGTCAAATCACGTGTAATTGCAACAAGATCCTTTTCATGAAATCTTGATACAGCCAAACATAATAAATAGAAACTGTGATAAATCATACATGCTCAATACACTATACAAAGTTTCTTTGTGCCTACAAGTCTTTTTAATTTGTAGCCACCCTAGGGTGACCCTATCATGGGGTTTTCCTGGCAAGATATCTTCAGAGGGGCTGGCCATTGCCTTCTTTTGAGGTTGAGAGAGTGTGATTTGCCCAGTCACCCAGGGGGGTTCCAGACTGAATGGGATTTGAACCCTGGTCTCTCAGAGTCCTAATCCAATATCCAAACCACTACACTACACTCGCTCTCACTTTGCACTACACAAGTAAATAAAAAGTGGAAACAGGTAAGATGTATTGGTTTCATTTGTGAAAGAGTTGAGAGAATCCATAATTTGACAAACAAGTAGAAATTCGGGTGATGAGAACATTGAAGTAGTGATGCAAATCTCTCTCCTTTTTCTCCAGATCCCTGAAAGTTGGGGGAGGGGGAGGAAATTTTATTAGCCTTCTTGCTCCTTTGTGGAGAGCAAAGTACTTCAACTTGGTCACCCCTCACAGAAAAGGGGAGGGGAGTTTAACAGGAAAAAGGATTTAACAAGAACATGTTGACAAAACCATTACTGTCAAATCCCCAGTTCCTGAAGAATGCGGGCTATAAAACACTTAGCTTTCTTTCCCTCCCTAAATCTCCTTGTAATTAGCCATGTGAGCCATAAAATTCCATTCACAGTGTCTAACCACAGCCAAATGGAATAATTCAAATTATCCTGACTGAGAATAGCATAATTAAAATGGGGAGGATCAAGTTATCCAGGTGGTTGTATCTGTGTATAATTATGTACCATGTCAGGTGTACATGAAACACATATACATACATATACTTTTATGATTTGAAGCTATAATGGATATTTTGATGGTGACTGGAGAGTATCATAAAACACTCAGCTCTCTTTTCCTTCCACAGTCTCTAATAAGGAAGTATGCCCTGTGTTTATCTTTAGAACTGAATTACTCTCTCTCCCCCTCCTCACCTGCAGCTGACTGTCTTGACTGAAACTCACAAAATTAAAATGAATGGCTGATGCACTGTTACTTTTATTACTTAAGCAAAGAAAAAAGAAAAGTCCTGGACATTGAATTTCTCACTGAAATGCTTGCCCAATGACTTCATTTGCAAATGAAGTATCTGCAAATTCTCACACATCAGTGGAGCAGGTGCCAAATTTCAGAGCTCATAAATACTTGAGCCAAGCAAAAAATCTTATATGTTTAACAAAAAGC
Organism: Phrynosoma blainvillii; assembly: GCA_026167975.1. Lineage (NCBI taxonomy): Eukaryota > Metazoa > Chordata > Lepidosauria > Squamata > Phrynosomatidae > Phrynosoma > Phrynosoma blainvillii. The sequence goes on along the minus strand of JANUYF010000004.1, from coordinate 212,356,033 downwards.
AATGAGCTTTCACCACATCCCTAGCTGGAAATATCTCTACCTATCTCATTTCTCCCCACTGGCTGTCAATTAGGTGAGAAGTTAAATGGCAACATTCTTAATGTGATTCTTTGTAGCATTAATGCCTGTTATTACTCTCCATAGATTGTGAAAACTATCTATTTATTAATTGATTCTGCTTCCTGTTTTTAACCATTTCATAGACCATAAGAAGACCTGTCTTCTCATCCCATGACTACTAAGCTTTCTTAGCTATCTTGGGCTATCAGACCAAAAGAAGAATTCTGTATTGTCTCAAAGGCAAAGTGAGAAGAAAATTCAGTTGGCAGAATGCATTGGGATATGAAAGCAGTGAAAAGTGATAAAATAAACACATTTATCCTATAAAATGGATTCTGTGCATAGGTTCAACTCTGAGTACTGAGCTTTCTTCTTTGGAAATCAAAGGGCTAGTTTCATGAATATCACAAAACTATGAACTGATGACACAAAACAATGATACTATGGCAAGGATGGAGAACCTTTGGTCCTCCAGGTGTTGTAGACTTCAGCTCTCAGAAATCTCTGTCATCATGGCCAATAGTAATAGACTGTGTGAGGTGCACTCCAGAAGAACCGGTGGGCCGAAGATTCTTCATTCCTAAACTATGTGGTGGGTTTTTTGGCCTAAATCCTATTGATAAGACTTTCTAGAGTAGACCCATTGAATCAATTGGATTTATCTAAGTGGAGACTCATCATTTAACAACTGATTCAAAGGGTCTACTGTAGTTAGCAGTGCCTATTAGGATTCCAGCCTGTATGTGCTAGCCACAGTCTGGAATACTGGTTACCATTAGGCAGTATCACACAAAATTTCAACAAGTCTGTCAGCAGTCACTGAAAAAATTATTATCCAAGAGTTGTGGAGGATCTGACAAGTAAGCAACAAAATAGTATAGCATTTTGGAATCTTCCATCTGGGAGCTTTTTTATCAGATTAGCCACCGTTATTGCTGAGCTACAGAATATTATATTGTTCCTTTACTACTGTGATTAAACTGCTACACAGGATTAGGGTCAAAGTTGAAATGTTAGTCCCAGCTAAAGTAGTTGCCATAAGTCAATGGAAGCTTGACAAATCAACACTTATTTAAGTTTTATTAATTCAGTGGGATCAACTTTAACTGAAATGAATAATTGTATTTAGGACCAAACTATATAAGAATTTGGTTTTGCACCATTCTTTTTTTTTTTTTAATCACCTTGTATTTAATTATTGTATCTTCTACAGACTTATTATTCCCTTTAATTCCTTTTATGGATTTCATCTTTTGCATCCGTTACCCAGCCCTGTTTTCCTTCATTATATGGAAGGAAAAGATCCGAAATCATGATCCTGCAGAATCAGGATTCCAAATAGACTTCCCTCCTTCACAGAGGCTAGCAGAGAATGTGATGGCAAACAGAAGGTCAGCAGATGTGGTGCTTGTTTCCTCTTCATCACATATAAACAGGAGTTATACAAGGCCTCAAACGATGAAATTAAATGAGAAGAATGCTGTCACTCCTAAATTTGTTGTGTTCCTTTAATGAATTTTTGACTTATGGCTACTGTAAGGCAAACCTGTTATGGGTGTTTCTTGGCAAGATTTGTTCAGAGAAGGTTTGCCACTGCCTTGCTCTGAGGCTGAGAGAAAGTGGCTTGCCCAAAACCACCCCATGGGTTTCCATGGCTGACCTGAGGATTTGACTCCTGGTCTACCAGGGTCCTAGTCCAGTATTTAAACCACTACACTATGCTAGCTCTTTCTGCTCCCAAATACCTCTCCGTACATTGGGAGATATGCAGTCTCTGCATTAGTACCATACATAGGTTTCAGTGTAAATTTCTAAAGGGTATGGGGAACATGGTGAGGTCTTGTGAAAGACTACCATAGCAACCTATGTTTCTTTGCCAGAAAATCAAAGAGTCTTCATTTCTTACCAAGAGTTATTTTGTCATGCAACAATTTTCCCATCAATGAAAAAGCAAAAAGACTCTCTGGAGATAATCATTCTTCAATTTTTGATGCCATAGATTTTCCCTATTTTCTGTGACTCATACTGTTCTCTTGGTGAATGCAGAGAGTGGGAGAGAGAACTAGCACTTGTTCTTTCAGCAGACCTTTCATCACTCTCCAACATTTTTTTCATTACTGTACCCAATTTATCACTCAGAAAACAGAGATGGGGAGGAAGGGGAGCTGTAGATACTGAGCCTTGGAGATATATTTGTTGCCTGTGGCTTGATGCTAGTAAAAGTGAAGAAAAAGAGGAAAATAAGGCTGCCATTTTTGTTGATTTGTTTCCCAAAGCCTGGATTCAGAGGTGGGAGAACGGAATGAACTAAAAGCCGATCATATGATATAATACTTCTAACTAAGCACATTTATCAGGCAAGGCTTTCAAACTTCCTGACTCAATTGGAATGGTTAAAAGCCATTTATCATGATAGAAACATAGGATTTGGCATATCTGATTAGATTACTGATCTGTCAGTTTGACCTCTGCAAGACACACACATGCCAAACACTTGTCTGTCATAGGGTGAATGTGTAATGTACTTATTGTAGGCTCTTCTCATCTAGCTCCTCAAAAACCCAAGAAGGATTACACCATGGCCTTGCTTCAGTTAATGAATTTTACTGAGGTTTCACATGCTGCTTTTCTTCACTAGTAATCTTCTTCTGTTTTTCTCTTGCTTTCTCCGTCTATTTTCTTACCATGGAAAATCAGCTAAGGTGGAAAAAAATGGAATATCTGCACAGTGCTTTCTAATTAGTAGTGTGAGGAGCCCTCCATCTGGAAATGCCCCAGGATTAGATCCTCCCTGATTAATTAGGGAGACTTTGATTCATACAGGGAACTCCTTTGAGCAGGTTTGTGCCTTGCATTGTTTGCAAAGCAGGACTCAAACAGCAAATTCTGCTTGAAAGTACTCACCTTTATTATAACTACAATTCCTTCAGTCCATTTTTTTTTTAAAAAATAGTCTTATTAGTGCTGTATTTGTGATCAAATAAAAGTTGTATGCTTAATAAAGACAGGACTCTTGGTCAACTGATCCTCTCTTGAGCATGTAGTAACTCTGTTCTGTGGCTTATTCTTTTCTTTGAACTACAAAACCATTTAATCCCATTTGAAAGCTGGGCTCATGACAGACCAAATTAGTTTATTCTCTTTTATTACATTAAAGTAGCATCCACCATTAACTTCTAGTGTAGAAATACACATACTGCCAAATGATGGGTGTCTTCATTTTATGCCAAAAATATACCAGGCTTTTCTACTCAAAGAAAGAGTGGTGTTGCTTTTTATTATTATTATTTCTATAGTAACCTAAGAACATCCAAAGTGCTGAGAGTCAGTGTGGTGTAGTGCTTTGAGAAAGGCAAAGGCAAACCCTCTCTGAACAAATCTTGCCAAGAAAATCCCTTGATGGATTCACCATAGAGTTGTCATAAGTCAGAAACAAGTGGAAGGCAAAGGTACACAACAATAGAGAATCAGCTGATCCAGTTTTCCTTTCCACTACAAAATAATAATAATAATAATAATAATAATAATAATAATAATAATAATAATAATAAAATTTATTTGTATACCGCCCAATGGTTTCCCAATCCGGGCGGTTAACACCATAAAATTCAATACAAAATATGTCCCTCCCACCCTTAAAACAGTATTAAACAATTACAGAATAAAATCAATATGTCAATTACAATTAAAACAATAAGCAATAAAGAATAAACAATAATCAGTTACAAACCCGATGCGATGGCTGGCTAATTTGATGCTGTTTCAGGGACTGAACATTTAGTCCCCCAAATTATTCAAGTGGAATGTCAGAGTTACTAAGATAGTGGTAGGTGGGAAGGTCTGCCCTCTCTCCTTTTATTTCTTTACTTTAAGACAGAAGTTGACAACTGTGGGAGGTTACGGGGCTGAATTAGGACCTTATAAGAATCGTGAGGGGGGGGATGCATCACCTATACCCCTCCATCACAAAAAAACCCAATTTTTTAAGCAGCTAAATGTCTTCCAACTTTTTCCAAAACAGGAAATGACCAGAAGTTACTTTTTCCAGTTTTAAAGAAAAGGCCTATCCTGGGCCTAAAATGTGGCAAAAGGCACCCACTTCACTGGGGGGGGGGGGGTTTGGGGTTTGAGAAAGAGGAATAATAAATAAATAAATTAAATAAATAAATAAATCTTTTACTCTCCTGCCCTGAATGTGACCCTTCGGATTCATTTTAACCACTCTTGGTTTAAGATAACTCCAAGCACTGCAAATAAAGTTATAACATGAAAACACAGTTGATCACTCCTTTCCCCTTGCAAAGGCCCTAGCCTGAAAACCCACAGAACTAATGGTACTTTGTTTGTATTCTGCCAGTTCCAAATGTCCTCCAGTTGCAAAATTTCCTTTCGTCACTAAAGACTTGTTGTTCCCTTTTATTCTCTTGCATATAAGCTTTTAGTGGTTTATTCCAGGTGTGTGTGTGTATATGTGTGTACACACTGTCTGGGCAGTGTTTCAAAAGATATTCCAACCAATGAACATCCTTCTCATGAAAAATGTTGGTGATGACTCAAAACTCCATTTGTCAAAAAATAAATGAATAATGAAGCAAGTGGGAAATGCGCATCTTAATACTAATTTGGATAAAGGTGGGATAACATCTTGAAAAAATTGCATACACACACCTACAAAATAAAGATATTTGTGGAGGCTTTTATGAAAAGGAAAGGGGAATGCTTTTAAAAGAGCAAATGTAAGAATGTAAAGTATTTTAGAAATGATAATTGCTGTGTACATTACACAAATTTTTATCAATAATATATCAGATGTTCTTGAAAGCATGTGATGGTAGCTCTTGAAATTTATTGTATCTCTGTGTTTATTTATATATAGCATTTCTACTGTATGCACAGTTCATGTGTTCTCATGTGACTATATTCTCATTCATCCAAAGGAAGTATTCACTAATTACTCTACTCCCAGATGTTACATTTGTGCCTAAATGGAACCTTAAACCTTTTCTTTCTCAGCTGGGAATACTTAGAAGCGTTGCAAAGGAAACTGAATCTGTGAGTGCAAATATCCATTTACACTTGATTTTCAAGGATAATTTGGAAAGCTATGGTTTTTTAAAGTAATTGGTCTGTTGTGAAATGGGGATAGAAGTTGAAATCTCACTCATTCCATTTTTTTGCACTTTCTGTGAAACATTGCCACACTCTGGAAGAGCCAGGGAAATTCCATGGAGCCAATAGAGAGTTCCACATCTTTATGAATATCAGGATCTGAAATCATAGTCTGCCACATTCATAAAAACAAACAACAAGCTATCTCATAGTGTCAGATGATTGGTATACATTTTACCAAAAGCACACATTTTACACCTTTCAGCATATTAATTCTTATCTGCTTTCCCATTGACTAAAGTGTGTTTGTGCACATTTTTAATTTATATTTATTGTAGAGGTACAAATTTACTAAGTCAAAAAAAAAAAGGGGGGGAGGGGAGATGATATTTCAGTGATTTATTTCCAGTGCAGTGAAACTGACAAATATAAACATATTCTCGTTGATAGTCTTTCATTTCAGCCTCATGTAGAATGTGTAATAGTGCTGCTTCTCAAAGTATCTGATATGGAAAAAAACCCATCCCATTTGCCAGGGATTGGTACTATATTTAAATTGTATTATTATTAATCACAAAATTTCTAGGAAGTTGGCTATGGGCTGGCAGACCTTTGAATTGTCACCAGTTTGGAGACCACTACTTTGAACAGTACTGTATTACAGTAATCCAAATGTGACATAATGATGGTATGTGCCACTGTGGCAGATATGACACTGCAGGAATGTGCACAGTTGTCCCACTAGCTTTAATCTGCTAAAAACTGGGAGTCCAGATTCACTGATGTATCCAGGGATAAAGTGTTGCTCTAGTCTAGTCACTATCCCATTTGTTTTCTCACCAGTATCTCCCTAGTAAATCAAGGAGATAGTTTTGGTTCCACTCCATGGGAGAGGATACTCAGGAGTGAATGTGTTATGATCTTGGTCATTTTTCCATTCTAGAGGTCACCCAGAGCTTCAATAAAATTGCCTCCTCAAGACACATGAAACTCCTCAGGAACCACCTAGATCTGTCACTTTCTGGGAAGGATCATCTTAAGCTGCACCCTCCCCCCCTTGTCAGTACGAATCCCAGTACATCTACATGCCAGCATATAGTCATTTGTTCATAAGAACAACAGTAGAGTTCCCCTACCTGTTCAACCTATATGCAGAACATATTGTAAGGAAAGCAGGCTTGGACATGGAAGAAGGAGGAATGAAAATAGGAGCAAGAAATATCAACAATCTGAGATATGCAGATGACACCATAATACTAGTAGAGAACCTCACAGACCTAGAACAACTACTAAGGAAGATCAAAGAAGAAAGTGCAAGGGCAGGCTTACTGTTGACCATAAAGAAAACAAAAATAATGACCACAGAGAACTTACACACATTCAAACTAGACAATGAGGAAATGGAATGAATAAAAGAGTTCTCATATCTGGGATCAAACATTGATCAGAATGGGGACTGCAGCCAGGAAATCAGAAGAAGATTAAGAATTGGGGAGGGTGGCTATGAAAGAAAAGATCTTAAAATGCAAAAACATACAACTCAACACAAATGTCAGAATCATACAAGCCATTGTATTACCATGTAGGAATGTGAGATCTGGACAGTCAAGAAAGAAGATAGGAGGAAAATCAACACATTTGAGATGTGGTGCTGGAGAAGAGTGCTGAGGATCTCATGGACAGACAAAAGGACAAACAAATGGGTTCTAGAGCAGCTCAAGCCAAAAATATCTATAGAAGCCAAGATGACAAGACTTAGACTGTCATACTTTGGGCACATCATGAGAAGGCAAGAATCATTGGAAAAGACAATAATGTTAGGAAAGGTGGAGGGAAGTAGCAAGAGAGGAAGGCCACATGATAGATAGATGGACTTTATTAAACAAACTATGAATATGAGTTTGCAGGAGCTGGGCAGAGCAGTAGAGGACGGGGGGGGGGGGGGGGGCTGGAGATGTCTCATCCATAGGGTCACCATGGGTTGAGATAGACACAAAGGCAGTTAACAACAACAACAGAGTTCTATGAAACCACATAATTCTTTCATGTTCACATTTTATGAGTGGAGCCTGCAATATGAGTAAGGCCAGATATCACTTGGGACACTGAAGACATGATGTCCTGAACCACTACCAGCAAAGCAGTGACAAAAAGGATAATGAAGCCTCTCTGACATCCTCTACAAGACTAGCCTGGTTAGTCTGGAAATGGAAATGGGTGTTGAGCATGGATAGTTTCTTCAACAACTTTTTTGCTGTTATGACAAACATAATAAGAACTTCAGTAGTTGTGGGTTAAGCACTCCCTGGGGGGGGGGATCCATTTGGCAAAAGGGGCACTTTTAAGAACCTCTCCCGTGCTTTTACAACTGGAAGAAAGTGCTTCCACATCATGTGGAGACATAAAGAGAAACATGCTTCTCTTTACTTGCCTGCCGGGTTTGTTTGTAATTTGATAAGGCACCCTGTTACCTTCTCTAAAAAGAATACTTCAACAATATGTTATGAAAGCATGTTCATCCCTTCATTCCACTCAAGCTTGAGTTTGTTAATGCCTGTTTTTATTCCTTAGGCCAGGTAAAGGTGACTGAATAATATTTTGTGTGGGGTGGAAATATAGATATAGATGACACATACTCTGTTTATTGTTATCTCTTAACTTAGCATTTGTACAGTGCTCTAAACACCCTTAAAGATCTTCACATGTACTCTCTTATTCATTCTTCAACAATCCTAGAAGATGGGTTTGCAACATCCAAATGTTACACGCAGGGAAGACAGAAGCTAAGAAACTAATTTGCCAGATTTCATCAAAACATCTGAGCCCTCTACCTTCTGTATAACCACTGTCTAGCCACTATGTCAAGAATGTAAAACTTCATTTATTTCATTCTCTCTGAAAAGAATGGGAATTAAAAAATAAAGTTAACAAGAGGTTTTCTGCAATTTATAACAATATTTTGGATTTTATGACTTTTTCATAAACATTTCAGTTGCACAAATATTTTTTTTAAAAAAACAAAACCCCAAAGTTTTAAACAAAAATGATCCATTTTGTGTAAAAGGCAACATTTTTGCATGAAATCTTGTTTTGTTCAAAAAACGTTTTGAAGAAAATGCACAGAAAATAGGGGAAAGTGTGTTTGTGGCAGGGAGGAATGCTGGTCTTTTTACTTTTACAGACATATGAAACATCTCATGGTTGTTGGTAGTTTTGCTCATAAGGTGTGCCAAGACAGTAATTTTCACTGGTTTTTTTTAAATAAATGATCTTTTACACTCCTTCACTACAACACTTTCAATGTTTGAAAGAGATAATGTCTGTCTCTTGACTCTTTTATATTGCTCATATAGCAATATGTCTTGAGGGGTTTTTTAAAAGAGAAAATACTAAAATAAAATGCATAGCCCTCTGATACTGCTCGTCAGGGCCAATGAATATTAGAATGGTGAACAAATATCAGTAAACCACAGATTAGATTATTCAGTTTGATTAGAGATAAATCTCTGCCCAATGAAAATTTAGATGCCAGACTCTCCATATGAGGTAGTCTTCCTAAGGCTAAAACTGTAATAATATTGGCTCTCCCTTTGAGGTGGGGAAAAAGAACTAGATATTTCAATGAGGCGTTAGCAGACATCAAAAATCAGTCTGGCTGTGAAAGCAGTGAAGAGAGAAAAATTAAATCCCCTTTTCTGAATGCTTTTCACTTGATCTGCTGGCCAGTATCTACCAGAGAAGTTGCCATTGTGAAGGTTGGCTGGGTTTACATTCAATCTGCCAATTGGACTGGAGAAAAAACATCCCAAATTAGGCAAGGCTTGGTACTGCTGTTAGTTAATTTTTCTGCCAGAATGGAGTTAATCTCCTTTCCTCTCACTTTAATGCTCTTAAGGAGTCATGCACTTAAGACCATATTTTCCTTTGTTGGAAGGAGCACATCTGACACAAAGCTACTGTTCACAGAGGCCACAGAATTGTGGCACTGGGACAATAAATGGGGAATTGCAGGGAGCCAGCTTTTTCTTCTTTCTCCCAGAACACTATTCATGGAGTGGTATAACTGGGGAAGTCAAGGTAACCCAAACCCAATTTGGGCCAGTTCTCAGTATTCAAAAACAATATGCTCACTAGGAAAGATTAGGAAAAGAAAGAAACAGAATCCTATACAAACATACCAAGAGCTAACACCAAATGATGGTGGTACCTTAGTTAAAAGCAGGACACATCAGTGTGACACCTTTAGATATTCATGGTACAGAAGTACATGGTACAGGATGCTTCCCAGATGGAGGGCTTCCTCATCAGAGCTTGGAAACAACACTTTGACACATGAATGTGGATTTATTTAAGTTTTAGACTAATGATTTCCCAATAACCCCAGGTTTTTTTTATTTTAACATAATAGGCTTAATCCACTGGTAGAAAATATAGCATATTGCTTCATATGTTGATGTTGTGCACTGTCAAGTTGCTTTTGACTTGTGGCAACCCTAAGACAAACCTATCAAGGGTTTTTATTAGCAAGATTTGTTCAGAAGGGGTTTGCCATTGTCTTTCTCTGAGGCTGAGAGACATGAGTTGCCAAAATTACCCAGTGGGTTGTCATGGTCAAGTGGAGATTTAAACTCTGATCTTCCAGATTCCTAGTCCAACACTCAAAATCACATCATGCTGGCTCTTAGGCTTGCTTCATATATAACATTCTAATACAATATTAGAAAGGAATATAAGAAAGGAAAGGACCACGTTCCAAAGAAAAAGAACAACCTTTTAGAGGAAAGGTGCTCAGCTACTTGTCAATTAATAACAAATGTAAAATTTACAATGCAAATAAATAATCTTAGGGAAATCTCTGAATAACAGAAGCAGACAGCTGACGATTCACAATAGACAGGAAAAGAGAAGAAAGGAGGATAGAGATGTCAAAGTTTAACAGTTAAAAAAAACCTTTGTGGATACAGTAGCTTGAGCTCCACCTTTGTTTCATTATGTACTTTAGTTATCTGGCTTCATAATCAGTTTTATTTTATTTATGGAACCACTTCTGACTTCCTTCTTATATTGATTATTTTTAATCAAGTTTTAGAAGAGCCAAGAGTCTAGAGCTGTTGTTATTGTACCATAAATCCACAAGGATGCATTCACATTCTCCTGTGAGGCTCCATGAAAAGCGATATCCACCCTCCCAGCATTAACAATCAAACAAGCCTGCTCTAGATTATTAAAGCTCTGACTTCCTTCAAGTTATACCCAACAGACATGTGAGAGGGGAATTGTCTTCCAGATAGCAGCACCTCTAAGCCAAGCTACTTTCCCCTTTTCTTTTTCCACCTGTAAGGTGTGATTGAGAGTGGAAAAACACTAGGGACTCCTTAATTCCCCCCCCCCTCCAGTTCTTTGTTCATTAAAAACCTTCACACACACACTTCCCTGCTAAGCACATTGTTTTCTATACACAACAGGATTGTTGAGATTTTTGAAGGGGGAGTATTTGTAACCGACATAATGCAGGAAGACAAGCCACTGATTCCTCTCCCTTCACTATTTTCTGCTGCTGGTCACAAATTTTGGTCCAGAACAAGGGTGGAAATATGTGGCTCTTTGGATATTGGATTATAACTCACATCAGTCTTAGCCAAGACTACTGATAGGAGTTCATCCAACATCTGGCTGCTCACATGTTGTCCACAAGTTTACTATCTCTAGCCCAGAACAAATGTTTCAATGTATGCGGGTCTATATGCATATAACCACTGTAGTGGGTTGGGCACTGGACTTGAACTCTGAAGATTAGGGTTCTATTCCCTGCTTGGCCATGGAAACCCAAGTGGATAAACTTGGCTGAGTCATACACCCTCAGACCCCAATAAACCCTTGATAGGTTCACCTTAAGGTCATCATAATTCAAAAATGGCTTGAAGAGATGCAACAACAAATGTAACAATTATATTTTGAAAGCAAAATGGGGGTAAAGCAGACAAAAGTAGTAGCCAAAGGCCACTCTAGTCGCAGTTGGATGGAGACTGCAGTGATCACACAGCCCATTCTCAAAGGCCCAAAACAGATGGGCAAAAAGTGCCACCTTTGAGCCAATCTGGGGGTGTGGCATGCAGATGACACACACCCCTGGATCAGCCAGAAGCTTCACTGAGGCCAGGTAATGTGGCCTAAACCTGGCCTCAAAAGGAGCAGGGAAAAACTGCTACTTGCCGGCGGTCCATTCAAGACTGTGGCAGTGGCTGGCCTCAAGACTACCATGTCCAGTCACCGTGATCCTGCGCCTCTCAGAGTTTGATTGGTGCTGGAGCGGCAAGAGGCTGTCAATCTGTTTAACCCCAAAGTGAGCTGCTGCCATGGTCCCGAATGAGATATTGACAGCAGTGGCTTTTTGCCGGCTTTTCCCAGCTCAGTGCGCTCACCGCATGGCTTCCAGATGCATTTTTGGGAGGCGGGGGGTGTTGTCTGAATGCCACACCCCCAAAGTTACCCAAAGCCACTTTATTTGGCTCACCTGTCTCAACCCTGTGATTTCAATCCAACTCTAAAATCTCTTCTAATACTGAGTTTGTCTTTCTGCAAAGCAGCTATCATGACTGGCTCCATATTATTTTGAACTGTTATAGTGTTAGCATGTATGATCAAATGTATATTTTTAAAAACTCCTCTGTAAAATTCAATAAAAAACTAATTTGATTTATTTTTAACAAGTCTATTAAATTACTTCATGAAACACAGTGATTATTATTAAAGTCTTTGCTAATAAGGAATAAATCAAATCTGAAGTGTTCTGCAAAGGTATTATAAGGATTACAAACATTCAAAATAGCCAGCTTATTCCAATTAATATTGACTTCCAGCAATGAATATTCAAAACCTTTCTAATTAGAATTCCAACTCCCAGCTAATGATTTTGCTCAGATATTGAAGTTGGAAGAGTTCCTTCTTTTGGTTAAGCAGAATAACAGACATAGGACCGTTGCAGACCGGCCCAAAGGGCCGGCCTGGAGGTGGAGTTTGGATGGGGCAGCTTCACGCCGACTGCCCCAACCCCACCCCAACCCCATCCTAACGCAGCGCAACCATATGCACACCACGCGGCATCAGGACACCTTCTGGTGCAGCTTTTAAACACGTGCTGAAAGGGCACAGAAGAGCCACGGTGCCGGCTCTTAGGGCGGCCTTTTGCTGCTCCTAAAAGGAGCAGCAGTTTGCCATTCTTTTTGGGGTGGCAAAAGGGAGGATCGAGCTGCAGCATGGGATTGCCACGGCCCCGAGCCGCCACTTCCTGGGGTGGCTCTGTGCTGCCCCAAACGGCCGGTCTGCATCAGCCCTTTGTTTAAGTCAGGGGTCGGCAACATTTTCTTACCTGGGGCTGGTAAGGTCATCCCCAGGTCTTCTGCGGGCTGAGGGGGGGGGGAATGGCGCATGCGCAAATGAGTCGTGGCTGCCATTTTGGACAACAAAATGGCGGCGGTGGCGCGTGTGTGGCGGCGGTGGTGACAGGACCAGCCTGGGGCCAGTCCAAAGGCCTTGGGGGACCGGATCCAGCCCCCGGGCCTTAGGTTGCCGACCTCCGGTAATGGTTTGGAACTTCAGCACCAAGAACAGAAAATTAACCCCCCAAAACAAGTTTTGTTCCCATATATAAAGAGTTGTTGGAAAAAATAATGTGACCAATACACACTCTCCAACATTTCACATCTGAAGATTAGGACACCTGTGGTCAAGTAATATCAGTGTGGTTAAAATTACAAAAGTTAATAATGAAGAATAGCCAAGCTAGGAGAGGCTGCAGCATTTTTACTTTTTCCTGAACCTCCTGGGATGGTCAAGATTCTTCTCCCACAACTCCTTTCTCCCCTCTGCCCTGCTGAGTTAATTGAGTCCAAACTACTTTTGCACTTCGAAATGAGCTGATGACAGTGGGGGGAAGTAGAGAGAGGAAATGGGACATTTTGAAAGCAGCTGAAAAAGTGAAACAGTAGAAGATTAATTGGGGCTATTCATGCCAAATTGGGACAGTTGCAGGGTTACACCAATAGGCATTTTATATTTTTCATTACAAGAGAATGGGAGAACTGATCTGCCGTGACAGCATTTAATTAATATGACAATACTGAAAGTTTGTTTTTGCCTTATTCTGAAGTTTATGGAAAATTGTGCAAAGAATCAAAATCAAATAAAAGCACTTAGCATCCATATGTTGTGACCAACCACAAATAACTTCTGATGATGGTGATAGTAATCATAAAAAAGATGGCTACTAAGTGGATAAACATCCAGTATCACAGAAATTTACAGTTAAACATGCTGACATCTGTGAAAATTTGGCTTAATCCCAATGATTATTCAACATTCTTTAATTTTAATACCAAGAAGACAGAAAAGTTTCTTGCTTTCAAGACAGGAAAGTGACTGTTCCAGGAAATAAAACTGCCAACATTTGTATTTGACCATTTTAAAACATGGCAATTATTTTGCCAAACAGATCAAATATTCATTTAGTCTCAGGAAGCCAGGTGCCTGGCAAATCTTCTTCTTCTTTTTTTAATAGCAATCAATAACATGCTGACTCAGTACTGAATGTTCCATTTTTAGTGAACATAGGGAGGTTGCAGACTGCCAGAAATAGTCCAAATTGAGTCCACTTTTAGGGTTAGGGTTAGTGCTAGGGAATCATGGGAATTGTGGTTTTTTTTTTCTGAGACACTGAGCCTTCTTTGTCAGAGAGCTCTGGTGCCACAATAAACTACAGTTGCCATGATTCCCTAACCCTAACCCTAACCCTAACGCTAACCCTAAAAGTGGACTAAATTTGCTCTATTTCTGGCAGTCTGCAAAGGCCCAAAGTCAATAGTCATTGACAGAGTAGACTTACAGATACACATTTTTTAAAAATTCCGTAGAAGAGTATTTAGTATTTAGCTAGTAATCATCAACTTGTTATCAATCTGCATTGGATTTGGCAGATAAAATTGCCTGATTTCCTTTAAAAAAAAAAACAGATTGAGAGATTATTCCAATCAGCATCTGGGTTTTATTGTCATGGATATTTTTCAGCAGGTACAACTATAAATTAGAAGTTGAAGGCCTAAAGTCTATCTCCAAACCCACACACAATACATTTCTGGAACCCTTCTTTCACTGCCTACATCTCAAGGAATGTTTCAAGGATAGTGACACCATTCAAGACAACAATGCACAGGGATTACCCCTGTCTCCACAACACAATAACTACACTACACCAATAACTCTCAGACTCATAAAAAGAACTCAACATAGGCTCCTCATGATGGTCAGTGCACAGAATTAAACATCTGTACAGAATGTTTCTGCCACCATGCCCAGGTAGAAATAATCCATAAAATATGCATTGACAACACAATCTCAGCCACAAGGAATATACACAGTCTCAGAAACAATACTAATATTGTCATCAAAGAAGCTGACAAAAAAGGGGTTGTAGTCATCATGGATAAATCTGACTACATACAGGAGGCTGAGAGGCAACTGTCCAACACTACATTTTACAGAATCTTGTCTAACGATCTCAGTGGAAGGAATTACCCATGGAATTTCCCATGGAGATGCAGAATCAAATCTGAACTGATACACCAGTTCATTATACACCAGTTCATTCTACCTATATATAAACAGGCAACCCTGGATGACCTGTCATCTCAGGCACTGGAACATTCACAGTTGGTGCTTTTGGATATATCAACAATATACTTAAACCATATGCCACCCAGACCCCCAACTATGTAAAGGAAACTGACCTCCTGTAGAAAATACAATCCCTTCACAAACTTCCAGGGAACACCATCTTAGCCATTATGGTGGATATGGAATCCTTCCATACCAACATTCCCACAAAAGGATGGACTACAAGCTGTCAGGAACATCATTCCAGATGGGACCTTAGCAGACCTAGCCATCAAAGTCTGCCATTTTGTTCTCACACCGAACTACTTCACCTTTGTATATGTGCTGCCAAAGCGAGCACTGAACTACTTCACCTTTGGAAATAACATATATCTTCAAATTAATGGTACTGCCATGGGCATACACATGGAACTACAATATGCCAACATCTTCATGGCTGATCTAGAGCAATGCTTCCTTAACTCCTGCACTCAGAGACTGCGTCTCTACCTGGGGTACATTGATAATATTTTCATAATCTGGACTCCTGGAGAGCAATCACTCAAGATATGCCAACAAAATGTCAACAATTTCCACCCTATCATCAATCTCAGCCTGGAACTATCAACAGAACAAGTTCACTTTCTGGACACCACCGTACAGCTACACAATAGACATCTAAGCACCACACTATATCGCAAACCCACTGACCACTACACAGACTTACATGCCTCTAGTTTCCACTCTGAACACACCACCAAATCCATAGTCTACAGCCAAGCCCTCTGATACGATCACATTTGCTCAAACCCACAAGACAGGGATGCCAAACTCATGGAATTATAACAAGCATCCCTCAAGCTACAATACCCATCACATGAAGCTTGACAAAGCAACACTTGTGCCCAGGTCTAATCTTTATAGAATAGACTGGGAAAAGAAAATGAGAGAACCCCACTAGTAGTGGCATACAGCTCCCAACTGAGACCACTCAGACATATCATCAGTGAACCAAGGTAGTCACTAGGGGAATGCAGGGGCTGCAGGACACACTAGGTGACACCTTAAGGAAGGTGACACAACTGCTCCCCAAACATCTACCTTTTGGCAGAAACAGGCTGTGATGTTTGCCTGTGTCCCATTAAAACACTGAAGAGATGGTGTGATTGGGGCAAGGCTCAGTGCCAGGAAAAAAGAGAGGCCGTAATTGTTGTATTTTTAAAAAAAAATATTTTAAAATTTATTATTTTATTTTTTTCCTAAAAAACATCACATCTTACCAAATTTTCACTTTAACCATATGAAATTGTGTACATACAAATACATTTAGGCTGTGTAATTTAAAGATATAATTTTAATTTTCCTAGTTGTCTATATCATAATTATTACCATTACATTCAATGATATAGGGGAAATATGATTTATGAACAACATTAGTACCAAAAAACTACACATTTATTTATTTATTTATTTATTTATTTCATTTTTATGCCGCCTTTCTCTCCAAAAAAGGGACCCAAAGTGGCTCAGAAAAAAAATTAAAAACTTGACAGTGAAAATGTAAAAACAGTTAAATCATCTAATTAAAACAATATAAAATTAACATTAAAAACATACAAAAATTAAAACATAACTAAAACACACACACCCATATAAAACCACAATTATTATATTAAAAAACCTGCCTAAATAAAAAAACAACACACATTTATTTACTGGAGAAATGCAAGCAGGGAGGGAGATTACTAAGGATTCTGTATGGTCTGGTACAGGAGGAGATCAATGGAGGGGGACACCAAGAGCCAGGTGACCCTAACCCTAGTGATGCTACTGCAATCAATGAACTACCACCTAATCTGGACAATAATCCTGCCCTCTCAAGGATTCTTGGTGGCAGGCTATTTCTCTATTGATAGCCTCCAAACCTCGAACAGTTACTTACCTACAGGATGATATACAATACAGATGTGGACACAGGTACAAAGCCTTACCACAAATCCAGATAACAACTCTGCCCATACATCTATTCTGGAAATGTCATCACAGGACATAATGACATAAGCTACAATATTAGCAGGACTTCACTTGCTCAACCCCCAATGTGATTTTGTAAATTAATATTTTAGCTTGAGCTTTAAAAAATATTGTGAAAATATTGTAAGGATGATATACAACACAGATGTGGACACAGGTACAAAGCCTTACCACAAATCTAGATAACAACTCTGCCGTCATACTATTCTGGAAATGTCATCACAAGACATAATGACATCAGCTACAATATTAGTGGAACTCCACTTGCTCATCCCCCCAATGTGATTTTGTAAATATTTTAGCTTCATCTTTAAAAAATATTGTATATTTTTGCCATACTATGTAAGGACTCTACATTGGGCAAACAGGCCAGTCCCTTCACCAGAGGATAAATGGACATAAATCAAACATAAGCAATGAGAATACACAAAAACTGGTTTCAGAACAATCTTCCTGGGAATCTCAGACGTCAGAGTAGCAGCATCCTTGAATAACAACAATAAAACCTACAGAGGAAGAATGGAAAGAGAAACAGCAGATTTGAAATATATCAACAAACCGCAGTCCATCACCAGTGAGTTGAACAGAGGCAATGGTTTCCTAGCACATTACACACTTTATAACACTAGCTAACCCCCTAGCTTCATGGGGGCTCTCTTCGCCAGTTCATTGTGTCTTCTTTTTGGCCCACATAACTCCCAATACACTTTCATATAGTTATCCTCTCACCTTGGCTTTAGGCAACATCTTTCCTCCTACCTTGTTTCCCAATGAGTATTGTTAATACTAAACTTTCACCTCATCTCCACATCAACAAAGTTTTGTCTTCCTATAAACATTTCCATACACAGACTGTACCTGGACTTTCCACTCTAGGTCATAATCCAAGAAGTAGGCTCAAGGCTTCAAAAGCCCAAACTTCTCTCTCTCAGGGGGGAAGCAGACGGTGCAAAGCGCCGTTTTTGGGGCAAGGAAGGGGAGGGGCAGTCGCACGGTGGGCGCCCCAACCCCTTCCCGAAGGCATCGTCGGAGCGCCAGCCCCTCCGCACGGCCGGTGCTCTGACGATGCCTTTCTGCTGCAGCGTCCGCACACGCTGCGGCGGAAGAGTCGCCAAAGGTGCGCCACCAGCCTTTTGCGGTGCACCTTTAGTGACTTGTGGAAGGAGCGCTATTTTAGCGCTTCTTCCTGGGGCGGCGAAGCTGCGCCGCGGGACCGAGGTGTGGGGATACCTCGGCCCCGATCCGCAGCTTCCCGGGGCGGCCCACAGCCACCCGTCTGCTTCCCCCTCAGTTATTCTCAAATGTGCTACAAGACCCCTATGCATACAACTGCATTCATGGCAGTCTTTACTGATGGGGTGGAGATCTACTATCTGGGTATCCTGGCTTTTGATGTCTGCTAGGATTAAAAGTTTGTTTGTTTTTTAGGAATAATTGGTTCTTTGGGGAAGAAAAGGTGTTCTTCCTCTTCCAGGTGGTGGTGGTTAGGGATCTCCTAACATTAGGCTGATTAAACTAATTAAAATACCAGAAATCACCAGATTTTGTTTCTGTTTTTTCTGTTTTTATTTTGGAGATCCATACACATTTTGTTTATCCTGTAATATTTTCTGGCAGCTCCAAGTACCATCAGAGACTTTTGGTATTAACTCCTCAGGTCAATTTGTTTTAAAAACAGAAATAGCAGGAACAAAACCTGGGACTTTTCAGTCAGTTTGGATGTGCCCTTAGATTCTAGATTCTTTGGACGTTTTCACACGGAGCTTTAAACGGAGGCAAACCTACCTCCATCCGGCCCCACTCTGGCTCCAGAACCTAAAAGTTCAGACGACGTCGCAGCAAGCCCCTCCTCATCCTGCGCCATCCCTGCCTCACTCCGGGGTCTTGCTTGTCGTGTTCAAACGACGTCGCAGCAAGCCCCGCCCCATCTTGCGCAATCCCTGCGCCATCCCTGCGCCCTCCCGGCTTTAGCCCCATATTTCTAATTCCTTTTCTAAAAAGGAATTAGAGGGGCTGCTGCCGGAGGCAATCAGGAGCCCTTCCGGCGGCTGCTGTTTTCACCGCCGGAGCGGCTCTTGATTGCTTCCAGGGGGCTTCCAGGCGGCTTTAGAGCCGTCTGTGTGAAAACGCCCTTTGCTTCCTCCCCCATTTCGGTTTTACTGCCCAATTTAAATTTTGTAGGAATGCTTTTATGCTCATAACTACACTTTGACTGAAGAACTGGCTTATTTATTGAATTTATGTCCCACCTTTTCCCCAAGATGGATTCATTTACATTATTTTTTAAAGATCAAGCTAAAATATTAATTTACAAAAGTTAAAAAAGAATTAAACAGCAATATATAGGAAGCAATATATATAGGAAGCAATATATTTAAATGACTTCCTCAAAGTATCCTCAAAGGCAGCATGTCATTTTTTCTGCACTGTAGTACAGGGGTAGGCAACCTTTCCCCTTTAAGGGCTGAGGGACTTCAGCTCCCAGAAGCCTCAGCCATGTTGGCCAATAGTCCCATGTTGGCCAATAGCTCCTGGGATTCTGGGAGCTGAAGTCCCTCGGCCCTTAAAGGGGAAAGGTTGCCTACCCCTGCTGTAGTATGTGTTTGCTGGTGGCTTTCCTGTCAGTGAGGTGGGAAATCTACCTTAGGTTTTGCTCTGTATTTTAAACAAGCTATGAAAGGTGCTGACCTTACCTGGAGGAAATATGATCAGCATCTTGTATAGTTCAGTTTTTAGACCAACGAGCTTATCCCACCACTTTTAAAATGGGGCTAGTTTGCTTAACAGCTCTGACTGCCTCCTGTTGCATTTTGGGGTTTGTAGTTCCATGAGGCTTAAAGGCTCTCTGGCTCAATATTCTAAATGTCTCTTCCTAAACTACAAGTTCCAGAATGCAACAGGAAGCAGCCAGAGCTGTTAAAGCAAACTAGTCCCATTCCCCTTTAAAGGCCGAGGGACTTCAGCTCCCAGAAGCCTCAGCCATGTTGGCCAATAGTCTGGGATGTTGGCCAATATTCTGGGATTCTGGGAGCTGAAGTCCCTCAGCCCTTAAAGGGGACAGTTTGCCTACCCTTGAGTGATAGTCCTGGAAAAGCAGAATGGATTGACTGCCCCAATCGGTGCTCTTGGTAGACACTAATAAATCTTGAAATAGCCAAGTGGAATGGTAAAGGGAGAAGAACCCACATTATTCTATTCTATATTCTATTGCCAAAAGGAAAAAGTGTTTAAAATTTGCAAGCTACTTGTTTAAAAAAATTGTGGAGGTTTCAGACAAAAAAAATAGTTTCAGTAGGGAACAATTTGTGAATCGGCTCTAAATAGATTTATGAGACAAATAATTTTATGCAGGTCAGCTGGTGCAACTGGAAATAGATTACTTTTTAAAAATGGTTGCAAAATTAAGCAATAAAACACATCAGGCGGTGAAGAGTTGATGCAAGCATTCTGAAGCAGCAGTAAAGTGCTTTAGTATTTTGAACACCCGCTTCTTAAAAGTGTGCTCTGGCTTTTATGGCATGGCGATTAGAACAGGAAACCAGTGGGATATCAAGGAAGTGCATTTCAGAGAGACCATAGACAGCAATGTACCATCCATGAGATACCCCACTTCTCCTCAAATGTTTTAGAACTAACTGTCAAAAGCACAACACCTTTTAAAACCACAGAAGCATGGCTAAAACACAAGCTAAATATAACATACTATAGCTCAGGAAGATCCTGTCAGTAAAAGAAAGAACTAATGCCTGTGCTTTCAAGAGCTGGTAAGCCCATTCTGGAACTGATTTGCTGGGTCCATGAGGGAACAGAATTAGTAAAACATCATGGCACATAATGTTCAGTGACTGTGGAGCCACAGGGTTTATTAGGCTTTATCTGTCCCTTTCGCTTCCTTTTTTTGGATTGGCAATTGATGTGGGAGCAACAGAGACTGAGCACAGGGATCATGGTGGCCTGAGCCTACTTGTAACCTCGGGATTTTTAAAACTTTATTGGGGTGGTCTGAAGTAATCAGGGCAAGTGTGGGTGCAACCTTTCCTTTGGGCTTCCATAGCCCTCCTAGGTGGCAATTGGGCATCTGCAGGCCTCATAGGTCCTGACTGAGTAGCTGGAGGATGACTTGGCCCACAGGCCTCTTTGGACCCAGGAAGGACCTACAGGTTTATAGACTCTGTTAGGTTCCTATGGGCCTCCTCCTAAGCCTCCACAGCCCCACTGGGTTTCCACAGATCTTGTTGGCTGATTAGGCATCATCACTGCCACAGCCTGTGTTTGGTTCCCAGTCAGGGAAGCCTGTTTCCCCCTCATTAGACCACCATAGGCCACAGTCAGGCCTATGTAGGCTTGTTTAGATCCGACTAGGCCCATGTAGGCCCCACGCGAGCCTCCACAGGCCTAGTGGGCTCCCATTAGGCCTCCATAGGCCTTATAAGACTTGAGTGGGCCTCTGCAGGCCTCACAGGTTTTGTTTGGCCTCTTTAGGCCTTATGGAGTCTCACAGGCCTGATAGCCACTCCCCATTAAAGGCCCTTTTGACCTAACCTGCTTTTCTGATGGGTAAAGCCCCACCAATTAGGCCTCTGCAAGTCTTCTTAGGGGGGTTGCAGACTGCCAGAAATAGTGTGAATTCAGTCCACTTTTAGGGTTAGGGTTAGTGCTAGGGAATCATGGGAACTGTTATTTTTCTGAGACATTGAGCCTTCTCTGTCAAACAACTCTGATGCCACAATAAAATACAGTTCCCATGGTTCCCCAACTCTAACCCTAACCCTAAAAGTGGACTGAATTCACACTATTTCTGGCAGTCTGCAACCCCCCTTAGTTCAATTGAGGGCCTAAGCAGACTGCCAGAAATAGTGCACATTAAATTGAGGCACTGCCCTGGCTCAGTGCTAGGGAATCATGGGAACTGTAATTTATTGTGGCACCAGAGCTCTCTCACAGAGAAGGCTCAATGTCCCAGAAAAAAATACAGTTCCCATGATTCCCTAGTACTGAGCCAGGGCAGTGCCTCAATTTAATGTGCACTATTTCTGGCAGTCTGCTTAGGCCTTAAGTCTTTGTAGACCTCTGTTCTCCAGGAGGCATAAGGCCTCAGCAGGACTCTGACTAGGGCTTTGCAGGCCTGATTATACCTTACTAGGCCTTATAGATCCTTGCTAGGCCTCTGCAGGCCTCATAGGACCCCATTTGTATCCTGGTTGTCCTAATAAACTTATATTGTGTGTTTGAGTGTTTGACTAGGGCTGTTGTCCTGGTTAGGAATGACATGGAGATCTAGGAGCATGCAATACCTTTGGGGAAGTCTCAGTAACTGCGGAATCGCCTACATCAGTAGTTAGCCCTAATGAGATGCAGTACACACTTGATGGAGCAATGACTCAATACATATGGCTTTGTGGGTGAGCCGGGTCAATAAGGGGACACAGAAGCAACAGACTAATAGTAGTGCAGGGAAGCCTTCTGGGGTGCATTCAGCTACATAGCCTACTTTGTCTGTTGGCCCTGCCTCATGGTAGCTTTGGACTAATTTTTCCTTGGGGACAAGTGTGTGACTTGGTTGTATTGGACCTAGTACTAGAAGTTATGGTGTTGTGTCTTATTTCGCTATCCCTCATGGAAAGCAAGTGATCCCTTTGGGTGACCACTTGCTTCAGTCTACTAGAGATAAGATATATATACTAGAGATAAGATTGAGATTTAAGATTTTGAAGGAGGAAATTATGTGGATGTAGTTTCCTTCATGCTTTGAGAGCTAGTAAAGAAAGCTAAGGATGATTTGGATAACAAGGAAGAAGGAGAAGTTGTACCATAGTCCAATTGATCCAGTGGTCAGCCCTGGCCTTTTATGCTACGCCTTCGTGATTTTCCGATAGCCCAAGTGGTTTGGAAAATGCTAGAAGGGTGGTCCAAGGTGTTAGACTAAAAAGTAAGGGACATTAGGGGTCCCCACCATCAATGCCAGCATCTCTTTGAAATTTGGGGAAATTATAACTCAGAGGCAGCTTGTGATAGAAGAGTAACTGCAGGGATCTTTTCAACTGTGTATACCAGTACTAGCTGCAGAGAATACTCCAGTTTCTGTAACTAAAATGTTTTATTTAGGGTGCAATGTTTTATTTAGAGTGCAAGGGTACATGCAAACATACAAGAACTTAAACAATCTTAAGAATCATACAAGGCTATCTGAAAGGCAGGTATGGAAGGTTGGATAGAGAAAAGCTAATGGTTGCAAAGGGTTGTAATGACCAATCCTGAAGAGATGTCTTGTGGAAAACGCAGTGAGGCATCCAGCACAGTTTAGTGTGACTCAGACCATATCTAAGGGTGAAACTCAGGGATTCTGATCAGTGACCAATGTGACTAGAACTAGAGTGAATATATATACTACATTTTGTAACCTTCAGCAGTGCTTTTTGTGATCAAAGGCTTTTCCAGCTTTTCCAAGGGAATGACAAAAGGGTCCAGAACAATTTGATGGCTTTAATACTGGAGTGTCAATGCATTTATTAGATTGATACAACCTTTTGGTGATCAGGCAGGAAGGGGAATGTAGGAACATCATCATAAGGTGGGGTAAAGGGTATAGCATGCTAACAAGGGAGGGGGAGATGGTGGTCAATAGGTGTGGGCCTCTCTCTCCTACTGTATTGAGAGATTAAACTTATTAAATAATTTAATATGTCAATAAAGTGGCCGTTATTCAACTCATGTTTTTTATTCACATTGCAGGTCAGTAAAGCTCTCTGAAAATCTCCCATGGTGGATAAGAGTCATGGCTAAGTTTCACAAATGCAGCGATACCCCCCCTCCCCAATCCAAAGGCCAAATACAGAATTCTGAAGTCCTACTGTTGATTTTACTTATCCTTCGTGTGCTTACAAAACTGAATGTCTATACAGATATTGCTGGCATAACTAGGGAATGCTGCTGAACAATCATCCCGAGACCTACAGCACAGTGATTTAATTTCCTCCTTTTTTATTTGTTTTGAAATGAAAACCTTATGGATGGGCTCTTTGATACTGTTTAACAGCTATCTCTAAGAGGCACCAGTGGCAGACATTTGAGAAAGAGAATTCACAAAGGCAGGGAGGTGTCTCTGTGTGTGTCTGTTAGAAATAACAGTTTCTGTGTGGCAGTGGAAAAGGTGCACATGAATATGATATATGCAAACTCATAAAATACAGAGAAAATAAAGAGAGGGAATAAGTTAAAAACCGTATGTATTCTGTTGAAAGAATTATGCATTGCATTCTCCCATCTCTCATTATATAGATAGGGACTCCCTCCCTCCCTCTCATTCTAACTATCATGTGACTTTGGTAACTAACTCTTGGAGACAGTTTAACAGCTCTCTCTCGAGATTTTAAATTGCTTGTAACAGTAGTCAGTAGTCCCATCTTCCTGCCATCTAAAAGACGATGACATTTATCTCTCTTTATCCAAACCATCTCCAATTAAATTAGGTTTTAGTTATTTTATGTAAATATGTATTTAAGCAATTATTGTTTGTTTTTAAACTACAAACTGCATGTTTGTTGTTTTTTGGAGTAAATCTTTATTCTTTAGGAAGGCAGATTTAGAATAGTTTGCCCCCCACTCTTGCTGCTCTGCTGATGAAAGTTGAACTCTAACAAGTTTAACTTTCATACTTGCATATTTTTGTTTCCCTTTAAAAGGGTTAACAAGTTGAGAAACTCAAATTTCACCCCACACAACAAAAATGTCATGCTTCAATTTTCCTTGGTTCATGTTTTGATAAGAACTTGGAAAGTTATTTTTAGGTAATTAATTACAGCTATAGTTCCCATACTCCAGAAACAGGCACAAGCATAGATATACTGTTTCGTCCCTCCTAAATAGTTACCTAAAAGAATATCTGAATTTGTTGGTCACTACCTTGTGGTGCAAAATCCATACTTTTCTCATCCACCCCATCATTGCTCCAGCACTCACAACCAAAAATGAGGCAGCAGCACAAGGTTGCATCATCAACCATAACAACAAAGTGTCTTTTGTCATGGTAAAGACTAGCACAGTGGTTCTTAACCTTGTTGGAGGTACTGGCCCCCACCAGTTTCATATGCGCATTCACCGAACCCTTCTTAATTTGAAAAATAAAATATGATTTATTCAACTTCAAAACATAGGTATATATTTATACTTAGGTATATTTTTTATACATAGGTGCACAAAATGAGTAAGACCATTAAGAACAAAGAACAAAACCATCAAAATATTGAAACATGATTTTCACACAAAAACAAAACCATAATAATGAATATTTACTGCCTTTCTTCCTTAAGAAAGGAAGATGGGAAACTGCCTCCACGGGAGGAGTTAAGATTTTGGATGGAGTATAAAGATGGAAATGGCAACGGGGGTGGGGTGCATGGAGGGGATATTTAGGGGATTTTGTTTAAAAATAAAATAAAATAAAGACTAAGATGTAAAAGTATATAAAAATGTATGGAAAGTTGATTAATTTGCTTTATGTTTGCAAAATTTAAAAAATAATAAAAAAAATGAATATTTACTGCAAATCAGTGCGACTTCTGCTGTTGCCTTTCAGAGACCAGTTCAGAAATGCGCGGCTTTACCTTGGCAAGTGCCACTCTCATGCCATTTTCGCAACAAAGTCGGTTCCTTTTCTTCGTTTTTATGTCCAGCATCCTCGAAAAGGATTGCTCGCAAAGATATGTTGTAACAAACGGTATGAAAATCTCCAGAGCTTTGTTAGCAATAACAGGGTACTTTACCATTTGTTGACACCAAAACGTTGAGAGCGTTGTTGTCCTGAAGAGTTGCTGTTGAACCTGGCTTTGCTGAATTTCAATGATTTAATCAAGGTATTCATCATTGACATCTGTTGTCTCAACAGTAAACGTGAACGGCTGTCTCACCCATGCCAGATATGACTCTCTTGTAGGAAAGTATCCGTCGAGAGACTTTGCAAGCGAATCTAAGTGCGTGGCAATTGCTTGCTTCAGTTCTGCGGGTACAGAAATGTCTCCGATTCCAGATAGGTACAAAGCCGAGAACAGGCAGAGTAGCCTTTTCATCGAATCTAGCTCTCTTCACCTTGAATTCAGTGAGCGTTGTATTCTTGTGATTTCCATGCAGCTTAAGGAAGTGTTCTCTTAGTTTTGTCGGTGCTAGACTAGAATTGCTCAATTTGGCATTGCAAATCATGCAGTTAGGACGCTGACTCCCATCACGTTCCATTATACATGTGAATCCATATTGTACATATTCGTCCAACCACTTTCTTTTTTTGCTTGACTTGGGGGGGAAGCAGACGGAGGCGCCGGAGACGCCGCCGGACGGAGCGCTGCGGGAACGCAGCCTCCGCACCCCGGCGCTCCTGCGGCATCCCTGGAAGAAGCGCTAAATCAGCGCTCCTTCCACAAGACAGGGAAAGTGCGCCCTAAAAGCATAGGGCACACTTTCCCTGCCTTTTCCACCGCAGCGCGTCCGGTCGCTGTGGCGGGAGGTTGCCCCAGAAGCGCCGGCCGTGCAGAGGGCTGGCAGCTCCCAGGCGACCTCAGGAAGAGGAAGGAGTGCCGCTCGTGCAGTGGCTCCTCCTCTTCCGGGTCTCGCAGACGACTCAATTAGTCGTCTGCCGAGCCCCATAGTTAGTATGAATGGATTAAAATATTAAGAAAGAAATCACACGACGTACCATCACGACAGTTACAATTCGCATACTGGGCGCCTCAAATTCCCTGCAGCACAGATAGGCCGCCTAGCGATGTGGCGTTATCACCTGCAGCCAATGATGGACGAGTGGGGCATGTCATCACAAATCATATGAATCGGATGTGTGTCTTGACTTCCGCCAAACCCACGAGACTGACTCACCGAACCCCTGGTGTTCAATCGAACCCAGGTTAAGAACCACTGGACTAGCAAGTGTTCACTAGTCTGGATTTACTATGCTAGTAAAATGGAGGAGGGTGCATTTGCAAACAAACTACTGTGAGAGCCCTAACCTAAATCCTTAAGTTTTCTTCAAAATGGTGACTGTGAATTCTAATCACTTTTATTGAGGAACTATCTTCGTCTGCCACCAAATTTTGCTTCAAGTGAAACAATTTGAAGCCAGTTTTGTGTCCATGTTTAGGTCAAACATCTGTAGGTTCTTGTGAAGGATATTCCCTTGGGTTGCTTCTGATATGATTACTAATATTCCTTAGCAGAGTGGTGGGTTAACAGATTTCACTATTAATTTTTCAGATTCTTTTTTTTTTTTTTTTTGTATTAAAAGAAAGTATGGAGAATCCTGCTTGAGAGGAAAAACTGTAAGGTTTCCAGAGAAGGGTGACAATTTTCCATCAAAGACTATGTGAACATTCTGAGGCATTTTTGTATATCCTCAGTTGCTTCCTACCAGCTAGTTTCATTAGGCATTACCACATGATATTTGAAATTCCCCAAACATTTTCTTTTTTATGTATAGGCAATGAGTGTGATACTTCATACACATAGCTGCAAGTTGCTTGAGGCAAAAAGGTCTCTTTAATAGCTTAAGCTGAATGCAGCTCCCATTAGTTCTACTGGAAGTTATGGCTCCACACTGAAAGACAGCTATATCTCCTGTATGTTGGAAGCACAGCCTCCAGCAAATTTTTAAGGACAAGCTATAAAAGCTTAGAAATAGATACAATTGCAAGACATTAACTAGAGATAGGCAGTTGCTGGTGTTGTTATGTACACAGCTAAAAGCTGAGATGTAGGGTACTGGAAAAAGATTGCACAAATAGCAATGAGAAAAAGTTATACACACACACACACACTTTTTTCACCTAATGTAGGGCATATTGGGCTGGAATCTGCAGATTCTCAGAGAGGACATCTTATAAGAATTATGGAAGATGTAAAAGAAGCCCTTAAGGGGAGACAATTAGAGCAATATTATTTAATGTGATGATTAATTATTTCTCACATTAAATGAAATCTCTCTATTTACATATAATGTGCAACTTTTGAAAGCGAAGTTATAATTGAAATGATGTTTGTTTTGGGGGTGAGGGGTTAGAACAGGGGTAGGCAACCTTTCCCCTTTAAGGGCCGAGGGACTTCAGCTCCCAGAAGCCTCAGCCATGTTGGCCAATAGTCCCATGTTGGCCAATAGCTCCTGGGATTCTGGGAGCTGAAGTCCCTCAGCCCTTAAAGGGGAAAGGTTGCCTACCCCTGAGTTAGAAGAACAAGATATGAATAAAATGACCAATTTGTTTCTGGAAAGACCAGGCTATATGCAAAGACTAATTATTCCATATATATATATATATATATATATATATATGCGTTTAATAGAGCTGCAGCACAACAGTGCATGTGAGAAGCCAGTTGATTTTTAAAAATGTTAGTACTGTTACAAAAAAAACCCCGTTAGTATTTTTAAAGGATCTTGTCAATAAGTGAAATTTCAACACAGTAATAATATCATCTCAACTTTTAATGAACTCATTGTGCCTAAAAAAATCTACACGTGCCAAAGTAATTTTTTTCAGCTATATCAAGGGGAAGCATACACTGCAAATCCCCCAAAAGAATTGCTATTTTAACACCACAATTATACTTGGTTATTGATCATGGACTGACCTACGATTCACACAGCAAACCACAATGCAGCAGAAAAGAATGCCATGAAGTCAGCAAAGTAAGAAAGGACGGGTTCACTGAACTTTCTCTAGCAGATGATAGTAAGATAATGCCACCATTAAAATACAAATAGCAGATTTTTCAGACAAGTCACAGCAAAATGAGATGAGATTATTTCTAAAGTCCCAATTAAAACTAACACACTCTCTCTCACTTTCGCTCTCTTTGTTTCAGATATCAAGTCTTTTCAAATTACGTAAATAATAGAAAGTCATCTGTTCTATAAGAAATGGTATAAATATTGCACAAGAGTTTGCTAGACAAATATAAACCTAGGAAGGTGAGTTCATAAACAGACTTTCTAAGTGCCTACTTTATTCATGCATGCAAATTTATATTCACCTTCTCTGTTTGGTCTTTAGCAAAGTTACTAATCTGAACAGGTAAATGCCTCAAGAGTACTGCAAATAACTAAATGTTGAATGTCTAACTCTCTAAATATGGCAAAACATCCCTAGGAGCAAAGAACTAGAATATTTGGCTTTCTGTACTTCCCAAGCTTTTATACCACTACCTGGAGATTAAAAAAAATCTATGAGAACCACATATAATAAAAGCGAGAGTCATATCATGGTTTTACATTAAAATGCACTGCTATCAAAATACAAAATCTAAAAAAAACCCTGTTATTTTGAGACACTTCAGAGAAGATGTGTTGATAGTTCTTATTCATTTTATTTTTAATTCCAGCAAAATGATAAGAAAGCCAGCTCCTTTGAAAAACATATACTGGGATGTGATCATTTTTGATACATAAAAGCTTGATTAGTAAGATCATTTAAACTACCCAACTGTTGCTAAGCACTCCTGAAATGAATGATCCAGAAATATCTTTTTAATAACCACTGGTATTTTGGCATTAATTAGAAAACTTCAGATCATCTCACTAAGGCTTTCTAGGGTCAGTCATTACAAAACAACAACAAAAGCTACTCTACCACAATTTTGATTGCTTCAGTATCCCATCAGATTACTTGATCAGCAACCATGCCCATCCTATTCGGTGTACCACCCCACTACACACCCCTCTGGAGTGTCACTTGGTGCAGTCCAGGGCATATCATTAATCTAATTATATCTACAGCTTGTTTTTGTGTTTTTCTTGCTCTTTTTCCATTCCTGTCCTCAGTATGCCCACTATTTCTTAGAAAACCTCCATCCACACCCACCAACATTTCTCAGATAAAAACTGGGACATGTTGTTGTTATTGTTGTTGTGTGCCTTTGAGTCATTACTGACTTCTGGTGACAATAAGGGGAACCTATCATGGGGGATTCTGAGGCTGAGAGTGTCTGACTCACCCAAGGTTACCCAGTGGGTTTCCAGGGTCGAGCAGGGAATCAAAACCCAATCTCTAAAGACCTATGCTCTAACCACTACACCATGCTGGCTCGAGACACATGCAGCCAAGCAACATCAAAGTATGGTCAAGATAGCAAAAGTTATTAACAAGTAAACATACATTAGCTAGGAGAGGCAGCAGCAACTTGCTTTGGCCTGAGCCTTCTGGGGTGGGCAAGATTCTTCCCCTCCTCTCCTGTCTCACCTGCTCAGTTGAGTGCAAACTACTTTTGCACTTTTGAACTATTTCTATACCAATGGAAATAAGCTGAATACAAAGGGGAAGGTGGGAGGAGGAGAGAGAAACTGGGGCATTTTGAAAGCAGTTGGAAAAAGTGGCGTGACAGAGGGTGTTATCACACGCGGCAGCAAGAAAGCGGCATGGAATCAATCCAGAACCATACCGGAATAGACCCCGTAGCTTCAGACAAGAAAGCAGCATCATTCCGGTATGGTTCTGGTCGCGGCAGATGTAATTCCTCAAATGAAAGAGGAATTGCAAAGAACAGGGATGATGCCGCAATGCGCTGGGGATGGCACTGGATGGGGCGGGGTTTGCTGCGACGTCGTTTGAACACAGGGGCAAAGGATCCGGAATGGGACGGGGATGTGCTGGGGATGGCACTGGATGGGGCGGGGTTTGCTGCGATGTCATTTGAACACAGGGGCAAAGGATCCAGAATGGGACGGGGATGCGCTGGGGATGGCACTGGATGGGGCGGGGTTTGCTGCGACGTCGTTTGAACACAGGGGCAAAGGATCCGGAATGGGACGGGGATGCGCTGGGGATGGCACTGGATGGGGCGGGGTTTGCTGCGATGTCATTTGAACACAGGGGCAAAGGATCCAGAATGGGACGGGGATGCGCTGGGGATGGCACTGGATGGGGCGGGGTTTGCTGCGACGTCGTTTGAACACAGGGGCAAAGGATCCGGAATAGGACGGGGATGGGACGGGGATGGGACTGCTTTAGACCCCGTGTGATAACGTCCAACGCGTTAACTGGTTCTGTCTCTGCCAAATCAGGACAGTTGGAAGTAATTTCCATCTGTTATATATATCAAACTGTAGCATTTCTCAAAGCTGATGCTTTGATGACACTCCTTGCTTTTATTACCATAATTTCTGTTGACTACATGATTCTTGGAAATGGTAGGAATGTTTGCTGAGGGCTTTCCTTCATGATTTGAATTTTTAAAAAAGCATTTCCCCTTTTCTACCCTGTCAGTGAATACTTTGTTGAGATAATTCTCACCTCTATGGTTTGTAGGCTGTTTCATTTCTGCATTTAAGCAATGCTGGGGTTTATTTAAAACCAGACAGTGCTTTGCAAAATAAAGGAAAGGAAGATACTGGATATTCTGCAGCATTCTTTTTGCCAGTAAACTACATACAATACTAGACTATAAAATCGACTGCAACAGAGCTGAACCTACAGCCACAATCAAAAACCACTTTGTAAGAGCAAAAAGAGCAAAGAACTACCAAGCTACCTTAAGCTTAGTGCTTGAAAGGCCTTCATTTAAACTTCCTAAACTAGTTTCAAAAACCTTCAGCAAAGTTTTATACACAGAGGTGGGATTAAATTAATCTGGCACACAGATAGCAGTAGCAACACAATGCATTTAAGGCTTGATACAAAGCTCATTGACACCTATGGACTTTGGCTTTGACCTTTATAGAGGACCTCACTTGTTATAATGAATTTTGAGACCCTGAATAGCCGATAATGATCTGAATCTAGACCTAGCATTACTTTATCTGATTGCATCACCTTCTTTATCCTAAAATGTGGCATTCACATTTAAATCCATAGCTTTTCCCCATC
The DNA here is from genome assembly GCA_026167975.1 of Phrynosoma blainvillii. Taxonomy (NCBI): domain Eukaryota; kingdom Metazoa; phylum Chordata; class Lepidosauria; order Squamata; family Phrynosomatidae; genus Phrynosoma; species Phrynosoma blainvillii. The sequence continues at coordinate 212,324,345 of JANUYF010000004.1, read as the reverse complement.
GTGTAAAGGAATGAATGCTATAAAGATGCTCATCTCGTTCTTTGGACAAGAAACAATACTACAGAAGACTGTAACGTAGATCCTTAGTTAATAAACATTCTGACATTCATCTTCCTTATAATTATGAATCAAAAGTTCCTGTATTTTATTTCCACTGCAAATATATCAAAATTGTTAAGAATTTTAGACATGAACTTTTTTTATATAGACGATAGGCATGTTACTGAACACCATGAAAAGAGTAACAAATCAGATTAAGAAATCTCACAGAGCATAGCTTGTGGCTTAGAGCTGACTCAGAACTATAGAAAGAATTGCATCAATTTATGATTGTCCAATAAAGCAAGATGAAACATTGTGGTATAAAAAGAGGCTGCTTTAGCTCAGATTTCACCTTTTCTTACAGTCTATCCAGGCCTATGTACTTGCTAAATGCACCACATAGCAGCTTCCTTATGGAAAGTCATGCCTTCTTGGAATGTAATATTTGTAACAATGGATGACTTTATTTTGTACAGACAAAGCAGCCATGCATTCATAATGCATTAAGGGGATGCATTTTAGGGAGAACATAGTAGGGAAAGCAAGAATATTCACTTTTATTCATTTCCTGTTTTTTTGAAAAAGGGTTTCTTCAGACCTTGTTGGGAGAAATAAAACAGGGTGAGAATTCTGAACATTTTTCATCTGGTATCCACAGATCACAAACAGTTTTAGGAAATTATTCTCTGCAGAAATGCATGTGGGTATTTTGCATGAAAATTGTGGGTTCCTTTGTGCAAAAAATATATTTTTCATGCAAAAATAGTTTCCTGATAGCCAGTATTTTTGTGTGCAGGTGTGTATGCAAAATTGCTGGGGGACTCCCTTAAAAGAATGTGGTACTAAACCACATACATGTAGTACGAAGAACACTGTGTACAGGTAGCCATGTTTTTGTATCTGTGTGCATGGAATTTTATTTTTATTCCAGGAAGGAATAAAAAGACGTTGGAAGCAATACACAGAAGAATTATACAAAAGAGATACAAATGAAGGGCATATGAAATGAAGAGCCATATGAGGATGAACACCAAATCCTAAAAAGTGAGGTGGAAACTGCAATAAGAGAAATAGCAAAAAACAAATCATATGGTATTCCAATTGAACTGCTGCAATCCACATTAATAGAGTAAACTCTAGTGCTAACCAACATGTCAACAGATATGGAAAACAAAACAATGGTCAACAGATTGGATGTGATCAAGACTCTTCCCCCATTCTGCAGAGATTGCAGCAACTATAGGACCGTAGCACTGATCTCCCACACAAGCAAAATCATGGTCAAAATTCTGCAACACAGACTCCAACCATACATGGAAAGAGGGATCTCAGAGGTCCAAGCAGTGTTCAGGAAAAGAAGAGGCACTAGGGATCATATTGCAAACATACAATGGCTGATGGAACGCACTAGGGAATTACAAAAGAAAATCAGCATGTGCTTTATAGACTATGGCAAAGCCTTTGACTGCATAGATCATGAAAGGCTGTGGAACATCCTTAAAGAAATGGGAGTGCCAGAACATCTGATAGTCCTGATGAGGAATCTGTACTCAGGACAAGAGGCTACTGTCAGAACAGACCATGGAGAAACAGAATGGTTCCCAATCGGCAAAGGGGTCAGACAGGGCTGCGTCCTTTCACCCTATCTCAGGGGTAGGCAACCTTTCCCCTTTAAGGGCCGAGGGACTTCAGCTCCCAGAATCCCAGGAGCTATTGGCCAACATGGGACTATTGGCCAACATGGCTGAGGCTTCTGGGAGCTGAAGTCCCTCGGCCCTTAAAGGGGAAAGGTTGCCTACCCCTGCCCTATCTGTTCAACTTGTATGCAGAACATATTACAGGGGTAGGCAACCTTTCCCCTTTAAGGGCCGAGGGACTTCAGCTCCCAGAAGCCTCAGCCATGTTGGCCAATAGTCCCATGTTGGCCAATAGCTCCTGGGATTCTGGGAGCTGAAGTCCCTCGGCCCTTAAAGGGGAAAGGTTGCCTACCCCTGACATATTATATGAAAAACAGGCTTGGACACAGAAGAAGGAAGAGTGAAAATAGGAGGAAGGAACATCAACAGTCTAAGATATGCAGATGACATCATAATACTAGCAGAATACCTCACTGACATGGAACACCTACTAAGGAAGATCAAAGAAGAAAATGCAAAGGCAGGCTTAATGCTGAACATAAAGAAAACAAAAATAATTACCACCGAGGATCTTGAGAAGTTCAACCTAGACAATGAAGAAATAGAAATAGTAAAAGAATTCCCATACCTGGGATCAAACATTGATAGAAATGGGGACTGCAGTCAGGAAATCAGAAGAAGACTAAGAATGGGGAGGGTGGCTATGAAAGAACTCGAAAAGATTCTAATATGCAAAGATTTACAATTCAGCACAAAAGTTAGAATCATGCAAGCCACTGTATTCCCTATTACCATGTATGGATGTGAGAACTGGACAGTTAAGAAAGATGATAGGAAGAAAATCATTTCACTTGAGATATGGTGCTGAGGATCCCATGGACAGCCAAAAGGACAAACAAATGGGTCCTAGAGCAGATCAAACTGGAAACCTCCCTGGAAGCCAAGATGACCAAATTGAGGCTGTTGTACTTCAGACATATCCTGAGAAGAGAGGACTCTTTGCAAAAGACAATTATGTTGGGAAAGTGGAGGGAAGTAGGAAGGGAGGAAGGCCACATGCTAGATGGATGGACTCTATTAAGGAGGTCATGGGTATGGGGTTGCAGGATTTAAACAGAGCAGTGGAGGACAGAGGGTCTTGGAGATGTCTCATCCATAGGGTTGCCATGAGTCAAGATTGACTAGCGGGCAGTTAACAACAACAAGTGTATGAAAAGATTAATGGTTTTTGCATGAAAAACAGCAGTTTTACACCCCAAACCCCACATGGCTATTTGAGAGCATTTTTTTCAAAAAAAATGTTTAAAATAATTTTGGATCTGTGAATACTTGGAAGAAAACTGTTCATAAATATTCATTTACTCCCATTGCAGAAGGAAAAGCATAAAAAATACACTTGTCCCTCCACATTTGCGGCTTTGACTTTTGCAGATTTGATTATTCATGGATTTGATTACTATGTTCTCTCTAGATATATCTAGGTCCTCTAGTGCAACCTTATGGTCAACTTTAACCAAAAGTTGCACTGAAGGACCTGGAGATTCCTAGTTAGAAGGTTCCACTAGGCATTTGCAGCTCCTCCAGTGCAGTTCTATGGTCAATGTTTGGCAGATGTTGATCACAAAGTTGCACTGGAGGACCTTGAGATTCCTAAAGAGGTGTTCTCTCAGGTAAAAACATAGTGTTTTTGTTATTTACTATTTTTCCACATTCATGGACATCCTGTGCCCCTAACCACAGCGAATGCGGAGGGATGAGAGTCTATTTATTTTTGAGTACAATAAAATAATAACATAGCCCTAGAACAGCTATCAAATCTAGCACTTTATAGCCTTGAATTCTGCAATCCATAGTTCATCTATGAGTAATGAGACCAATGCTATTATAGAGGAGAGAGAAAGAAAGTATGGGGGGGATGCAGACGGGCGGCCCTGGGCTGCCCTGGGAAGCAGAGGATCGGGGCCGTTGCTACCACACACAATGGCCCCGATTCTACCATTAGCCACACCGCAAAAGAGTGGCAAAATGCCACTCCTTTCAGAGCTAGGAAAAGGGTGCCCTAAGAGCACCTGCATGGTTCTTTAGTGCCCCTTCCAGTGCAGCGCATCAGGACACTGTGCCGGAAGGACATCTTGACATCACAACATCCTCAGCATAGGGTTGGGGCGCCCAGTGTGCGGCTGCCCCTCCCTACCTCTGCCTCCAGGCCAGCCCTTTGGGGCAGTCTGTAGAGGCCCTTAGTTAGTTTTTGGGTTCCAAGAAAACTCATAATGTCTTAAAGATTGACATAATCATCGGTAGAGTTCTCATAATATTTCTACATTTTGAGGGACAAGTATTATAGTAAGGTGTTCAATACAGGTTTCTCTCTCTGCACGATATGTATTTGAGAACTTGTCCAATGCATAAAGAACAGCTGTGCCTTGAAGCTCCTGGAGCAACCTATTGCATTAGCCTTATTGCATCAATAATGAATCAACAGCAGCATCAGATATAGTAGCATCAAGTGATGGAAGGCTGGAATTGAAACTGCTATAAATCATATTACGTATCCAATGGTCGCCATTCTCTACTGTGACATGTGTACCCTCTTAGTAGATAGTCACTGCAGAAGTTACAATACTGAAGACAGTGCTTTTATTGCTATGGCTAGCCCAAGATACTGTCTATGCCAGGGGTAGGCAACTTTTCCCTTTTAAGGGCCGAGGGACTTCAGCTCCCAGAATCCCAGGAGCTATTGGCCAACATGGGACTATTGGCCAACATGGCTGAGGCTTCTGGGAGCTGAAGTCCCTCGGCCCTTAAAGGGGAAAGGTTGCCTACCCCTGGTCTATGCTGTCCGAGGAAGGGAGCATGTTGACATCCGCTTCTGTTCCATGTACAAAAGCCAACTAGACTGGCTGTTGAATCTTCAGCATTCCAACCTGTTGTGCTCCTATGCAGCATGCGAAGACACCAGATTAGTTGTCAGAGTCTGAGTCCCTCAGAGTTCCTGCCATGCTAGTTAATCATATATGTTGTACCTGCTATTCTTTGTATTACTGGGTGATAGGATGTGTCATACCTTTGGTATTGCCAGGTGGAAAGAATGTTTATCTATGCTAGAGTTGGATAATGAGCAGATGTGAAGGGGAGGTAGTAGAGACCAGGATCTGTCAAGGTCTGTTCTCTGGGGATACCTGGTATGAAGAGAAACAATGGGGCTGTCTTGGGCAGAGGAGTATTTTGGTTTAGGAATGAATTGGATTTGAGTGCACAAAAAGGTTTGAGAAATGATTTGTGCTTTTAAGGTACTGTGCAACTGAAATTGCTTTATTCCTAACAATAGTGCCATACTGTGAACTGCTTTGGTTTCTGAATAAAGCTTGCTGTTTTACACTAAAGTTTGGATTTCTGAGCTAGTCAGCCATTACAGCTTAGGGCCCAGAGCAGGCTGAGCATCAGGGCATTCTCCCCTTCAGTACTTTGTTGCCATCTACCAGTATGTACTGTCCTGTTGTACTGTATGTACTGTTGATTCAATTCTGCACAGTGGTATAGTTGGCCATGCCTGTTGCTCTACCTTATTATTGTTACAATATTTGATAGTTATTTTCAGCTGCAGTACTTAACTAAGGGAGGTGAGTGAAGGAGAAAGTCTCCTACTCTCATATTACAAAAATGCTAATCTTTCCATGGAAACCCAAAGGGCAAGGAAGAGCCAAAAAAGAAAAAGAAAAAAAATCCCCAAGCTGCAGTCAATTAGAGAGTAAAGACCAGGCATATTTGAAGACCAAATTTAGAAACCTTGGGCCTAAATTAAATCTCAGTATGTTGAATTTCAAATGCCTGCATCACAAATAGCCATGGCTTTAATTCTGGCAGCAGGGGATGTACTTTCCCTAGACAGTTCAGGGTAGTTAAGCTCATTATTCACTGTCATGGAATCTTTTGAAGATTATAACATTTTTAAAAATTAAAAACCTTTAAATGTTTGTCTTACAAGAAAACCTTGTGTGTGTCTGGGGTGAAGACAAATTACAAAGGAGTTGTTTCTTGTTGTTGTTTTAAGGGAAACTACCCAGTATAATTGAGACACAACTTTTGATATTTTCTCATAGTTGTTGTTAATTTCCTTTTTTTAAAAAAAAGGTGATACACTTTTTTGAACTGGGGTGCAGGAAGAGATTACCATTTATGTATGGTCTGCTTTGCAAACATGTTTGGATCACATGCTATAGAACTTTTTTAAAAATTAATTTGCAAAAAATCCTGAAAGATTAGGGGACAAACTGCCAAATCCATAGCCCTGCTTGGCTTGGGCCAATGAAGCAGAAGTGAGATGACAGTGTTTTTCCCTTCTTCCTCTCTTTCTCCCTCCACATGCCTTTTTCCCTATCATATTTTCACTCCCATTGATTGACACTTGAAGCTCCTTGCCACCCAGAAACAGAAAAGCTTGGGATCTAAGCTTCCCTCAGTTTGCCAAACATGTATGCAGCACGTGACCCTTTCTATCATTACTGCTGCCAGGGCTCTGATGGCACAATATAATGAGAGCAGAGATTCCCACATCCAAAGGGAAGACCTCTGAGAGTGGAGTGCCTTCTGCACCTGCAAATTTCCTTCTCCATGAGTGAAGAAAGAAATCTCTTAAATTCTATGGTCCCCAGCAAGACCTCCAAAATGCTGTTGGGTTGTTCTCTACATTACTGCTACCCAAAGTGGTAGTCTTTGGAATGGTGCAGGTTCATGAGCCTTTTGCTACCAATTCCTGGTGAATTTTCAGGAAAGGAACAACTGTAGCCATTATGGTACTAGTTCCTGGCACACTGGAGAAAAGGGAAGAGAGTTGCTGTTCCCTTACATCAGATACCCTACGATGTACTGGTCAAAGAGGGAGATGGGACTTTAAATATTCCCACCCTTCATTTTTTTTAAAAAAAGTGGAAATCAACAATGTTAAATCAATCAATGACAAGGAGCAAACTATTCAGAAAACCAACAAACCCTTCCAAAATAATCAACATATCAACATTCATTCAAGCAGCTTTCTATTCATAAATACAATATATGGGTACACTGAACAAATACAGAGGGATCAAAGAAGTAACTAGTAAAAACAGCCAAAAATTAGGAGTATCAGAGCTCAGTATTCATGACAGAAAAAGTGTCACAATACTGCCCACCTCTTGCCCCACTAGAATTCCCAGTGCACAAGCTCATATCGTTCTCAAATAAGTAAATAATAACAATACAGGTTGAGTCTCCCTTTATCCTTGGAACCAGAAATGTTTTGGATTTCAGATTTTTTTTTAGAATTTTGAAATATTTGCATATACATGAGATAACTTGGACACAGGACCAAAGTCTAAACAAGATATTCATCTACATTTTGTATATCCCTTATACACATAGCCTGAAGGTAATTTTATATGTAAGATTTTAAATAATTTTGTGTATGAAAGAAAATTTGTGTACACTGAACCATCACAAAGCAATGGTTTCACTATCTGAGCCACCCATGTGGACAATTTTGTATTTTGGTGCTTTTCAGGAGTGCCTGCTATAAACTTCAGCTGATACGCCAACTATGCCCTTTCCTGGAAGTCGGGGTCGCCACAAAGGGAAATGGAGCAACCGCATGGGCCAGCAGCAGCTGCTTTAATTTTTTTTTAATTCTCTCAGATGCATGAGTGACTGAAGTTCGGCATGCCTGTGCACCTGCGCAGGACCTATCATACATGCACAGATCATGCAAGGATTCATGGATCTTAGCTTCTCCCAATGAGTGGGTGCAGTAGACAGGTGCCACTATCTGACTGTGCCACCCTTGAGGCAGAGGAATGAGTTTGTCAACTAAAAAGACACCTACTCCATCCTCCTCCTCAAAACATGTCCTACACAGATCAGGGGGGAAGGGAGAGGTACAGATTTGATACACGTAGCATGCAAGGCACATGGTCAACAGAACACATGGACAAATGTTACTCCAGGAGCCCCCCCCCCCAAAGCATGCCAGGAAGTGGTATGCAGGTTTTATGCACACCTGCACAGAAGATGTCAGAAAAGCCTCTTTCATGCAAACTACTGTGCATGCTGACAGCAAGCGTACATGTGACAGAATGCATTTATTGTCATAATAGAGAACAGTTTCTAGGGTGCCTGCGTAGGGTTACAATTAGGGTTAGGGTTCTAATATTAAGCACACCTGTGCCGGTGCATCCACACCTGGAAGCATAGGGCACTTTAAATTAAACCCTGCATCGTAGAGTGCATGCTCTGGATCGCCAACTCAATTTCCGCTGCACGTGCGGTGGTGCATTTACAGAGCTGTTTTAGATCTCCAACACCCTTTTTCTGGTGCACCAGTGTCACTGCATACATATGCACATGTGAAGGTGCACATCTTTGCCAAAGAAGCGGAAATAAGCTGCTCCTTTTAGGAGCGGCTTTTCCTGCCATACAGTGGCTAGAGGGCGCTTCCCTGGCAACTTTTAGGCGTGCGTCATCTAAACACCACACCTTCAAGTCAGCCTCAAAGCACCTCTTTTTGCCTGTCTGCATAGCCCTTAAGTCTTGTCATCTTGGCTTCTAGGGATATTTCTGGCTTGATCTGCTCTAGGACCCATTTGTTTGTCCTTTTGGCTGTCCATGGAATACTCAGCACTCTTCTCCAGCACCATATCTCAAATGCATTGATTTTCCTCCTATCTTCTTTCTTTACTATCCAGCTCTCACATCCATACATGTAATATGGAATACAATGGCTTGTATGATTCTGACTTGACATTACTTTTACATTTTTTTTAAAAAACAACAACATTAAAATGATTAAAAATGGGCCAACTCAAAATTATCCATCAAAAGTTAAGTATCAAAAGAATGTGGAGTATTATTCCTCGGCCCATGAATGTTGTGTTATTTGATAATTAAAACAAAAACTTCAAAAGCATTGTTATCAATTATAATGAATGAAGGGTAACAAACAAGGTTTCATCAAGTTCTTAACTCTATGAAATACACACTAGATGGTCTTAGGGCCCTTACAGACTGCCCGAAATAATGCAGCTTGAGGCCACTTTAACTGTCCTGGCTCAGTGCTAGGGTATCATGTGAAGGATATTGAACCTTCTCTGTCAGAGAGCTCTGGTGCCACAAAAAACTACAATTCCCATGATTCCTTAGAACTGAGCCAGTGGCATGTAAAGTGGCATCTAGCTGCATAATTTCTGGCAGTCTGTAAAGGGCCTCAGGGGCTCTACAGATGGCGCAAAGCGCCATCTTGGAGCCAGGGAAGGGGAGGGGCAGCCACACACCGGGCGCTCCAACCCCTTCCTGAGGATGTCATCAGAGTGCATGCCATTGCACATGGCGAGCGCTCTCATGACGTCCTCCCAGCGCAGTGTCTGGATATGCTGCACCGGAAGAGACGCGGAAGACATGTGCAGCGTCTCTTTGGGCGCCCCTTTTGCCAGCTCTGGAAAGAGCGGCATTTTAGCGCTCCTTCCAGGGCTAGCAGAAGGGTGGATTGGGGCCACTGTGTGTGTTAGTAACGACCCAAATCCTCAGTTTCTCGGGGCAGCCCATGGCTGCCCGTCTACATCCACCCTCAGTCTCCCCATGAGCAATTTGGGGAGCAATAAAGCAGACTTATCCTTGGGGCTTAGAATGTTACTTTTAAAAAAGAAGCCATCCATAACTGAGCAGAATTAAAATGATTCTCTGAATCCCACAGCAGGATGTCATTATATTCGGTCTTCTTAAAATCAGCGTTCTAAGCTCTGTTTTATTTTATAGATGTTGTTGTAAAGAACAGAACTAGAATCATGATAAAGATATACACCGGAAAATGGTATACATGTATTATTGTAACTGTTGATGCTGTTACTGTTTATCGCCAGGCACTGGCCAATACACCTGGTATCTGTACACTCATTACCGTATTGTATTGTATTATATTGTGTTTACATCTGGTCTTCCTTCCCACATCCTGCTTTCACCCTAGAACTGAGACTCAAGCTAAAAGAAACACAACAAAAATAATTCACACAGACAGACAAAAAATATTTTTTTAAAAAAATAATTGAACTATCTATTGAATTCAAACCCATTTAAAATATATTCCTTAAAAAGCAAAAGAGAAAAATGTGGTGAAGGGGATACTAATAAAGCCCTTCTTTTGTAAAACAATTTTTTCCCCAAAGCCTGTAGAGCAGGGGTTCCCAAACTACGGCTCGTGGGCTGAACCTGGCCCATCGAGGCCTTTCAACCAGCCCGCGGCTGGTCCTGCTGCTGCCGCCGCTGCCGCCAACTCCGGGCGCTATCGTGCACAACTCCGGGTGCCATTTTGGAACACAAAATGACACCCGACTAGTGCGCATGCACGCACATGCACGCGTGCACACCTCCGGCCGGCCCTCCGAAGATCTGGGGGACAGCAAACTGGCCCCTGGATAAAAAAGTGTGGGGACCCCTGGGAATACAAAGATCTTCACCTGCCAACAGAAGGTCAGCAAGGAGCAGGGAAAGTCTAGCCTCTCCAAGAATGGAGTTCCAAGGCTTAGGAGCAAGCCATCACACTCTCCTCCAACATGCCGGTTAAGATGATGGGCCTGAGAGAAGAGATCTTTTCAAAGATCAGAGCCTGATACAATCCAGATACCCTGGATGTGAACAAAACACAGCTTTATAGGTCATAAGCAGCATGTTGAACTGTGCAGTTGTAACAATAATGGTTATGATGCTGATAGTCCCAGCTTCTCTCAAACCAAACAGGTGGATACAATACCAAAGAGAACTTGTTTGACCACAAACCATAGCAGGTGTGTATGTTGGGGAAAGTGGGAGAACAAACAATTTGAATGACAATGATTCTACTAGACCACCTCCAAGGCCCTTAAATGTTTTCTGTGTTCATCCATATATATCCAATGTCTATTAAAGGGCAAAGGGCATTTATATTAATAATAGACATTAATTTTTATTCCATTAGCATCTAGCAAAGCTGTTTTGTGTCTTCTCAGCTATTAGGCAAATGGAAATAATTTATCTGGTGTGTGTGTGTGTGTGTGTGTGTATGTATTCACAGGCACATGTGCACAGGATACAGGCATTAGCAACACTATCTGGCAAGCAGCCAAAAATAAAGAAGTTAATTAACCTAATAAACATTACATTTTCACTTTCCCATAAGTAATGAATAATCTCTTCAAATTCAATCAGTGCTTCTTAGGGGAGTATTCTTTCATAATGCTTTAGGAATAAAAAGCATGGAACTCTTCTTTGAAGGCTATACCTTGCAAAATTATGTGTTTATGAAGAGGAAGTGATTATCGCTTAGGAAGGACTACCTGGCTAGCAGCACCAGTAGGAGTCATTGAAGGGTTTCCCCACCCATAATAAGGCACACTTCAGAAATGACTGAAGGACACACCATTAATGGGATGAAGACAACATCATGTGGTAAGTATCGCTCAATAATGCTACTATCTTGCTCTTGTCCCACAACAGAAGGCTCATGTGATAATATCTGCTGTCTACACTGAGCCTTTCTGGGCCTGAGGAGGTGATGTGAGTTTCCTAGCTGCTTCCCCAAACACTGCCCTATTGCTAAGGTAGGGATGTGGGGGGAAAAATCACTAATATCTTTTTATGATTAAGCATTCTTCAGCTTCCATGACAATTCTTGCTGTCATTGTGGGAATGAGTCACCAAGCGTGCTTCCTCCCTGCCAAATCCACACACTGTACAAATAATTTCTCCAGCTTCTTGTTTCTTTGTGAAACTGAGCACAAATGTAGAGCAAGCATATAAAGACAGGTTGATTGCTCATGATTATGCAAATAGTCCATCCAGTCCATCAATTTTCTAAAGTCCATGCAACAGTGGAGCTGTTATAGTAGTTTTAAATTTTGTACACTTACTTACAGGAAAAATCAATGCACAAAAATGATTGAAACACATTTTTTTAGAACAAGCTCTCCCCTGCCTTCCCATTCCCCAAACCCTCACCATCATGTAGTGAGGAGAATTTGTGAATATGTGTTTTGTTCTTTAGGTCATTATAATAAATCATGTTACAACTTAGGTTGCTACACTGACTCTGGGTCTGCTTCCCAGCCAATATGCAACAATGGCAAAGATAGTTCAGTGAGAAAAAGTGCAAGTCCATTATCTCATGTGCCAATGAACCTGTAGATTTTTTTCCTTCCTAGAAAGATTTTAAAGATTCACAGGATCATCTCAGAGTAGGGTGAGGGAATGTTACTTACATTTCAGCATAGAAACCATGCATCCATGAATACCAAAAAGGGAGGGGATGTGTGGGAAAAGAAAATGAAATGGGTGGGGGCAGATGATGAATAGACTTCTGAGAATTATTTGCTTGGTCAATTGTCCTTAAAATAAATTATTTTTGATTAGAAAACCGACTAAAAAAGCATTTCCTTTTATGCAAGGGACTGATATAGTTCTGGAAATCCTTGCTACATGTTCAGAGGATGGCAGTTGCAATAGCATTGTGGGACATAAAACACTGCATTTTTATGCAATGTTTTCCATGTATGTTGCAAAACAAGGGCTGGGATGTTCTTGTATGTTTGTGACAATATGGTCAGGTACTTTGATGTTATTCAACTACAATATATGTTTCACAAAGTTCAAGTAGCTACAAATAGATAGTTACCCTTTCAGATACATGTATAATGGAATTGATATTGTACTGTCATTGCATTTCTGTATCCCACTGTATGTGAGTATATTTTTTAGTGTATATGGCATTATTTCCATTTCATCAATGGTATATGCATTAGTACAACAATTTTTTGTACAAATGTACATACTAAATATTTTAATTAATATTATGTTAAATAATAAATAACCTATTTTAAAACAAATGAATGATATTAAATAGTAATAAAATCTAGCCACTGACATCCTATTTTCTACATTAAACTCATTTCATTATATGCCACTCCTCCTTTTAAAAGTACGTAATGCCTTAAATGCATTCCTAAGAACAGTTATATTCACTTAGGGCCTTTACAGACTGCCAGAAATAGTGCAACTTGAAGGCACTTTAACTGTCCTGGCTCAGGGCTAAGGAATCATGGGAACTGTAGTTTATTGTGGCACTAGAGCTCTTTGACAGAGAAGGCTCAATGTCCAGAAAAAAATACAATTCCCATGATTCCCTAGTACTGAGCCAGGACAGTTAAAGTGGCCTCAAGCTGCACTATTTCTGCAGTCTGTAAAGGCCCTTAGCTTCACCACCACTAGAGCATCAAGTGCTGGTGGACTATTCTAAGGCTGTCATATTATGTGACAGAGATTGACTTCTCTGTAAAGTGAAGCACTGTAAAGAATCCAAAAATTGTTCTGGTCTGCTACTGGATTCCTCAAAACCAGTACACAACAAAACTGTGGCACAGTTGGTTGCAAATCACTACAAAACCAAGCCACTGATGTTTGCGTGTGCAAAAAACAAGTTTTATACATTTGCAAATGATCCCATGGGGACATGTGTTTGAAGAAGAAACCAGTTCACCAGAATAGACACTCTGTATGCTCCAACTGCTTTGTAAAGTTGTCTTCTTTTAAATGTTTCCCTACTGCTAAAATTCAAAGGTATGGATTTTGCTCCATCTGGAAGCTATGCTATCACAACACAGAAAAAAAAAATGCTTCTTCATCATCTAAGCCATTAAAAGGGTAGAGTTGGTCCTTTGTGCTTCAAAAGTTGAATTTAAATGAACTGATTTACACATTTCCATGTTTCCATGTAATTCAATCACCTGTGCAACTGCTGATAAATTTTGCTTTAAACCTATTTATGGCACATCAAATAACTTATAGTAAAATCCATAGATAGTGGAATAATTACCAGCAAACTCCATCCATCCATTTTGAGAATTTTATAACATCTTAGGGGGATGCCTCATATCCTTAGGGGCTTCATTATTAATGGGAATTATCCATTTGCATCAGAATCAGAAGGACTTCCTCAATTAAAAGATCTTATGAGAAGGAGTACAGTAAATGCATTCTTTTAGTCTACGTAAAAGCAACTTCCCATAAGAATAATAAAGCACTTAAACTGGATTTACTTGAAAATACAATGGATTTTAAAGAAAATCCTCTGCTACTTAAAAATTGAAGACATGCTAAGTTATTCATTTGAAAACAGAAACCCATTTTTTGCCTTTTTACATTAAAGGAAAGTGTATTAAGAACACTGAAGAGTCAGTACATATTTTACTAAGCATTTATAGCAAATCAATGGTTGCTTTCCAAGATAACCCAGATGAGACCTGGGTGAAGTTGTCTGTTGGTTAAGACTGCACCGCTATAAAGGTTCAGGCTATTCGTGCTGAATTGAAATCAAGTTCTCTAATTCTTATTTTAGACCTGGAATATTGTATTGGTATTGAGGGCTGATGGGAGCGAGGGAGACTGTTACATATTACTGTAGGCTTGAAGGTCCAGAAGCCTGGTTTTGGCTGCAGAAATGAAGTAGTCTGACATCACTTTAATTTTCATGGCTCAATGCTATGGAATTCTAGGATTTGTAGTTTTGAAAGACACTTAGGGCCTTTGCAGACTGCTAGAAATAGTGCAAATTGAGTCCACTTTAAGGGTTAGGGTTAGGGAATCATGGGAACTGTATTTTATTGTGGCACCAGAGCTCTCTGACAGAGAAGGCTCAATGTCTCAGGGGAAAAAAAATTCCCATGCACTAACCCTAACCCTTAAAGTGGACTCAATTTGCACTATTTCTGGCAGTCTGCAAAGGCCCTTAGTCTTCCCTACCAAAGTGTTCTAGTACCCCACAAAACTTATAGAGCCATGGATGTTAAAGTGGTGTCAAACTGCTTTATTTCTTTATTAGTACATATCAAAATAGTATCAAATTGTTGTGAGCATAGCTGGCAACAAGTTGTCATGCTCTCAGCTGTACAGTTCCAGGCACCGGATGAAAGAGACCCATCTTAAGAATCACCAGGGGAAGGTCTCTTGTGGAAGTCTCAAACATCAGAAGAGCTCTAATCTCATGGGAACCTGGAACTCTCATAGGACATAAGGTGGGCTTTATCTAGGCTGTCTTGAACTGGCCTGGCAGTTGAAAGGACAGTTTCATATTGCTTTTTCAAAAACATGGTAATCCTAACTTGGAGACCTGATTTTTTTTCCACAAGGGCCCCAAACTGCTTTCAGCAGCCCCACATAACTTCCCACATAAATTCCTAATGACCTGTTCAGTGATCTAAATGGAAAACCTAATTTCGTGTAGGAAGTTTGGTGAACAAACATACAACAGTAGGTGGATCCTGAAAGATTACTTGGTCCATTTTTATCTCACTTTATTCTGGAAACTGTGAAGAATGGGAAATGGCCAATTGAAAACAAACATACAACATCAAACCACTTACTTTATGATTGGTTAGAAAGAATGAACATGATATATTCAAGTAAGATTTGCTAAAAAGTTAAACATCTCTAAGAGTGCATCTACACTATAGAAATATAGTGGGCCCTTGGTATCCGCTGAGGTTTGGTTCCAGGACCCCCTGTGAATACTAAAATCCATGGGTACCCAAGTCCCATTATATACAATGGCATAGTAAAATGGTGTCCTTTATATAAAATAGCAAAATCAAGGTTTGCTTTTTGGAATGTTGGTGTCCTTTATATAAAATAGCAAAATCAAGGTTTGCTTTTTGGAATGTACATCTTTTTGTAATATTCTCAAGCCATGAATGCTTGAAATCATGGATAAAGAATCTGTGGATATGCACGGCTGACTGTAATTCAGTTTGACAGCACTTTAACTGTCAATGCACCAGCACTCTTTGGCAAAGAAGGCTAAAGACCTTGTACAACTTCATATCCCAGGATTCGACAGAATGGAGTTACAGCACTTAAAGTTGTATAGAACTGCATTATTTCTACAGTGTAGTTGCACCCAAAATCTACCATTGGCCACATCTCCTCTGCAAAGCAAATATTGAGGAAAGTACTACAGTACAGTTATCCCTTCATTTTCATGGGAGATCCATTCTGGAGACACACACACACCACCTCCCACCCTCCACGAAAATGGAAATTCGTAAATTGAATGGCCACGCGCACTTGCCAGTCTGTGAAGGACTGAGACCACGGACTCTAAGTCTGTGAAAATGGAGGGACACCTGTACTTATAAACGTTTCTCAATGAGAACCCAAGGGAATATGGTCCATAACATCTGCCCAAGACCTTTAGTGCACTTCTCTTTAAGCCCTTCCTATTTAAACTGTTTCTGAATATGACTCAAAGGCTTGTAGCTACACTGTCAAACATAGTTGTTCAAATGACTTTTCTCAGCCTAGGGCAGCTGTCAGCCACAGGGAGCATAACATTCTGCATTTGCAGTTCCATGGGGTTATCTCTTCTGCCCCCTACAAAAGGTAGCTTGCCAGCACTGGAGCATGCCACAGCGACCAGGGAAATTCAGGGTCATATGAGCAGCATTCAGCTCCAATTATATACATGTGAAAAGAGAAAAGACAATACTATCTGTGATTTCCAGCAAGTTTTAAAAAAATGTTTGGTATGATTTACAATAATTAATTACTGTGCAGACTTTGTAACAAGTTACAAAACAAATTAATTTTTAAAATAATTACTCAATTTCTGCAACAAGCACAGTCTCAGTGCTATAACTGTAATGGAAGAGGGTACTTTACAGATTCTGCCTACTTCATGGGGCCAAGACCAGCCAGTCTATAAAATGGGACTTACCAGTATGGCTGAATTCACGCAGGAACTCCCATAAGGAGCCCTGGTGGTACAGTGGTTAAAAGCCAGTACTGCAGCCACAACATTGTGAGTTCGATCCCAGAGGGGGTTGACACAGCCTTCCAACCTTTCATAGATTGGTAAAATGAGTACCTAGCTTGTTGGGGGCAAGTTGGCTTACAGATTGTAAACTACTTAGAGAATGCTGAGTTCACTATGAAATGGTACAGAAATGTAAATGCTATTGTTATATGGTGAAAAATAAGCCAGGTATTTATTGATTAGGTTTGAATCCTTCCTTTTTGGCAGAACTAGGAACCAAGGTCTCTTACATCATAAATTAAAACAAAATAAACAAGTATTGATAAAAAACACAATATAGATATTAAAATATAATTAGATATCAAAACATATTAGGTTAAAATAGTTTTTAAACACATAATTAATAATTAAAAATGTAAAAGTTTGGCACATTGGTTATACTTGTGCCCTTTGCAGGTGCTGAATTGCTAAAGGCATGCTGGAATAGAAAGGTCTTTGATTGCAGTGGAAAGACAGCACAGCAGAGGTGCCAGTCTAGCTCCCCTTGGGAATTCCATAGTCTGAGAGCAGCTGCTGAGAAAGGGAAGCAAGGAGATATACTTGCAACAATACCACTTTTGTCTACCTTAAACTGCAATGACATTTGCTGCATACAACGTACTGTTTTGTTGTGGTAAGCAGTTATGTTTATTTGATAGTACACTGAATCAAATACAATTATGTTCAATCAGGCAGAACTTCTGTTTAAGCAACTCCCAAAATGATCTTACTTACACAGCAACATTTGCAAAACTTTCAAATCATTTTTAATTTCATATATATATATATATATATATATATATATATATACCTCATTAGTCCTGCTTTCCCCCCCTTGCATGGTAAAAACAACAGATTAGCAACATAAGCATTTGTAAGAGGATTTGGATGAGTAAGAAACCCATGAAGTTTGCTATTTTTATTTGAGTCTTCAGTTTTACTGAGTAAAGTTGTTTATAAATGAAACAGATTAATGAGCCAAGAACTACAGTATTTCCAGTTCTTAAGAAGAATAAAAGAAAAAGTGTGTGTGTATTAAAATGAAAACAACAAAGGAGAATCTTTACAGGATCCTATAGTGCCATTCTGATGACAGAAGTGTTTCCATCAGCAGAACTGAGAGAGGATGATTGCCCTTCCCTTGCAACCTCAAAACATACTCTAGAGAGTGTATTTCACAGCAGATTTTTAGGTGGAGAAAGGCTGCAGGGTGGAGGACAACTACCAGTGTAATGTAGATCTCCTTTTCTTTTACTTTACATTGGAGAAAAGCTCTTCATTAATTATGCTAGTTCAGCAAGAGAGATGCATATATGCAACTGATATGATGCATATCAGCATTCTTATTTGGTGTAAAATGAACAGATGGATAGGACTGGGCCACTAACAGATGGATTGATTTGACTGGGAAGATCAATAACTAGTCTGGGCCACAATAATATGCAAGATGTACAAAGTACATGTTGCTGTATATAGTTGACTATCTGAAAAACACAGCATGGATAATTGTTTCTAGAAAGATGGAATATAAAGATCCTGAAGCCATTCATAATAGAGCAATGGTAGCATGATGTACTGAGCATTAGCAATAGCATTTACATTTCTATATTTTTCTACATTTCTAAGAGCCCTGGTGACACAGTGGTTAAATGCCTGTACTGCAGCCACCCACTCGTAAACCACAAGGTTGCGAGTTCAATACTAGCCACGGCTTAGGCTTGACTCAGGCCTGCATCCTTCTGAGGTCGCTAAAATGAGAACCCAGCTGTTGGGGGGCAATGAGCTTATAGTTGTAAACTGCTCAGACACTGCATAGTGCGGTATGAAGTGGTATATAAATGAAGCTGCTTTGCTTTGCTATATAGCTTCATAGTGAACTCAGCACTTCTTAAGCAGTCTACAGTCTGTAAGCCAATTGCCCCCAACAAACTCGGCACTCATTTTACCAACCTATGAAAGGATGGAAGGCTGAGTCAACCTTGGAGCCCCTGGGATCAAATGTTGTGGTTGCAGTACTGGCACTTAACCACTGTTAAACATAGGCCTCAAGCATATGGGATGATGGAATGTTTTTTAACTTTGTTCTGTTTTAATATTGTTGTACCCCACCCCGATTGCCGCGCAGAGGGGCGGGTTATAAATAAAAATTTATTATTATTATTATTATTATTATTATTATTATTATTATGTGGCAAAAGGAGTGGTCAGAGGCTGCTCCCACCCCAATTGCTGGGGCATGCTGGTGACTGACCGCATGTACCCGGTCCCAATCTAACCCACTGCCATGGTCTTGAACTGGGCCACCAAAAAGGAGCAGATTTTTTCCGCTCCAGGTTGGGGCCTTGACATGGCTTCTGGCCACATTTGAGGTACGCATCATGTAAACACCACACTCACCAATGCAGCCTTTTGGCCCATCTGTTTGAGGCCATAATTTTCAAGCTCTCCATGAAAATGATCAGACCAAACTATTTATACTGAATCATAACCTGTTGGTACATATACCTAAAGTATTGCCTAGATTTACTGGAATCTAGGTCTCAGATCACAATATATTCTGCTAGAGAAAAGAAGGCCCTTTAACTAGAGATACCCAGAACCTTCTGTATGCAGAATGTATACTCTGCTTCTGGGTTCCAAGCTCTTTCATTTGCTAAAACAAATACTGAAAACCTCATGTCACCTGTTGATCTTATAATTACTATCTTTCCTTGAAGTCCTTGAGAAAAACAACCTATTCAGATATATAAATTTACTGGTATATGATGAAAGTAAACATGACAAGTAGTCATGGTAATTGTTGTTGTTGCTGTTGTTGTTGTTGTGTTCCTTCAAGTCATTTCCAACTTACTGCAACCCTAAAGTGAACCTAGCATGGGGTTTTCTTGGCAAAATGTATTCAGAAAGGCTTTGCCTTTGCCTTCCTCTGAGTCTGAGAGAGTGTGACTTGACCAAGGTCACCTTGGGGGTTTCCATGGGTGAATAGGGATTTGAGCCCTGGTTTCCAGAATTGTAGTCCAATGCTCAAATCCCTACACCACACTGGGAAAATAAGGAGAGTTGATTAGAATACATTTGGTTATTTTGTTGTTGTTTGCCTTCAAGACATTCCTGACTTATGGCAAGCCTAAGGCGAACCTATTGTGGGGTTATATTGGAAAGATTTGTTCATAGGTGGTGTTCCATTGCCTTCCCCTGAGACTGAGAGCATGTAGCTTGCCCAAGGTCGCCCAGTGGAGTGGTAATTGAACCCTGATCTCCAGAGCCACAGCCCAACATTCAAGTCATTGTGCTGTATAAATGTTGTTATGCAAGCAATTGCACTTTCTCAGAGGTTGGATGGTATTGCATCATGATACCAGCCCTCTTACATTGGTGTAAACCATTCTATGAGCAATTATGATGGTTAAGAGGTTCCATTAGTGCAGTCTTATAAATGAGTGGGGAGTTGCACCCACTACTATGGGAGTATGCACAGCCATATTACCCATTCAGAAATTGGTTGTGCAGTAGTGCAGCCTAGTAACTACAGCATAGCTATGCTAGCAACATTTCACACTATGCAACCAGTGAAAAGGATCTTGGCCTCAATGAGCATAGAAGGACGAAGACGCCGTTGACTGTCAGATGTCATTTTAAGATAAGGTTGGTACATTTTAATTACCGTATGTATAGTTTTTAAAGGCCACTAAAATTTTTACATGCTGTAATTTTTTTAAAAAGTGAAAAATAGAAAAAGTAGGCAAAGACTACATTGACATTGCTGAAATTCTAGCCAACATTTCTAAGTAATCCCATACAGTCAGACACATCGGGGGGGGGGGGATACTGTGTATTAGATCCCTAATCCACAATAGGTATTTCTTTCTGCTTCACAGGCAAATGACATTAAAACAGCAGGCATCATAACCCTCAAGTGTCAAACGCAAGGGCTTCCACACATAAGCAGGAGCAACAATTTTCTGAGACCACTACTGACACGTTTCAGCAACACAGAGCAATTTTCACAGGCATCTCGAACAAAGCACAAGAAAGGGAGGGGGAAGAATTATTATTTTATAAAGCTGCATGCCGTGATGAAGGATGACACACGAAAGGAAATATTTTAACCTTTAAGACACCAGCTGTGGGCAGTCATCCTTAGAGCTCTTTAATGAAAGAGTGCAGCATACTCAACCTGTTCTCAGTACTATACTTTTTGAGAGTGAAAAATTTGACTTTGTTCAAACATAACACCCTTTGGACACCCCAACTTTCCTGACAACCCATTTGATATATGAATGGCATTATTCTCAAAATTAAGAGTGCCCCTAGTATCTGAGGTCTTTTCCCTGGGTAGAACCTACCCCATAGAAGGCACATACAGAGTCCCATGTGTGAAGAAACTCAGGTAGCAGTGCTGTCCTGAGATGAGAGAGCATCTGTTAGAATATTCAGGTATTTCTCAGTATGAGGCAGTTTGCTCTAGTCACACTGAGAGTTGTTTTCTTTTTAAGCATCAGTTATTAGTCCAATTATTCCACACTTACATGTACATGAACTATTTGGGGAAAGTCTTCCATGCCCACAATATGTCAAGGGAACATGAATAGCTGCATTACAGGGACTCAGACAATTGGTTATCTGGTTCAGTAATGTATATACCATTGTTACCCTAAAAAGTGGAGGAACCTGGGGTCCCCACCAATAGTGCTAGCATCACTTTGGTATTTTGGGGGAGGTATTAGCTCTAAAGGGGGGCTGTGAAAGGTTGGTAGCTTTGGGATCTTTCCACCTATGTATACCAGTACTCACTGCAAAGAGACTCTGGCTTCAATTAATAAAAGCATTTCATTTTAGAAATGTGCAAAGAAATTCAAACATAGAAAACCAATGCAACCTTGAGAACCATACAAGCCTGACAGAAAGAAAGGTGTGAAAGCTTAGATTGTGAGAGACTGGAAATGTGTAGAGATGGTCATTTTCACTCCTGAAGGTCTATGGGAAATGGAGACTGGCTCAGACAAAGTCTGAGGACTATACAGAGAGTGGAGCTCCAGTCTGCAGAACAGAGCCTCAGTCTGCAGCAACAAATTGGCACATGTATGGGACACATATTTATAGTCTCCTTTGCATCCTCAAGGGGTACATGGTATTTCCACACAATGTGACAAATGTTTAATGGGTTTTCTCATGGAATTTACAAAAGTACTCAAGAACAACTGATGGTGTTAACTCTAGAGTGACAAAACATTGATAGGATTTGAGACAACCTCTGGATAATCAGACAGGAAAGGTGAATAGAGACATTGCCTGGGGTGAGATAGAGGTGTGGTCTTTAACTGCTTTGCAATGGGAATGCTTAATCTCCACTGGAAAGGATATGCAGAGAGCCTGGGGGAGGGCAGAGTAATCATCAACCCATTCTGCATTTACTGTAGTATTATCTAGGTCTTCCACATGTCCTTGGGCCAGCATGCCTTTCCCACATGAAACTTCCCACTGTTTCAAATGTCATTGTGACCTCTTTAAAACATGTCTGACCCTAGATATCAAATATCAACATATGAAACCCCATATTGGGCAAGAGAGGTGTAAAGCATATTAACACCAGGATGCAAAGCACCATTATATCTATATCTATATCTATATCTATATCTATATCTATATCTATATCTATATCTATATCTATATCTATCTATCTATATATATATATATATATATTCATATGAGAATGAATTTTTTTCAAATGTTTTCTTCATAGTGGTTGACCTTATGTGAGGTTGTATGCACTTTTCAATAATAATAACAATAATAATAATAATAATAATAATAATAATCCTTTTGGGATATTTTTGTGAATATGTAATGAAGATGGGGTTTTTTGGCATAAAATTCAGTGGAAAGGCCACTATTTTAAAGCTAACAAAACACGTTTTTGCAAAACATACATACATATGGACAACGCACAAACACACACACACACACAAGAAATCTATGAAAAGTATGTGTGTGGGGGGGGGGAGGAAACCCAGAAAAGTGCCAATTTTTTCACACTCTCAATTGACATTTTTTTTCACTGAGTATTTTGGCCTCACTGAAACACCCCTGTGGAGAATGAGAAAATTTGCAAATGTTCTTTAGATCCCCAGTTGCTGACCTGAAGTGTTGGACGTGAAACAGAACTCTTTCCTAACTCTTCCTGGAGATGTCAGGAATTGAAACTAATCAATTGTGGCTTCTATGTCAGGGAGACAATATATCTGCTCTATATTTCCCAAAGACCTGAACCTATTTAAGGGAGAGAGTTCAGTACCCCAGATAGCTCCTATAAAATTTAGATGTAAACACAGAGTATTTTCACATCCTTCCTGACATAGAAGCCACCAACCACTAGGGAGCATAAGACCTTCTGCATATCCAGAATGTGGTCTGTCATTCAGCTTTAACCTCTCCACAAAATGTGCCTTCCTGATTAAAGCCAACTTTAATCAACTTCCTAGACTTTCTTCCTAGAGAAATAATAACCTGAACCATATGTCACTACAATTCTAATAGTGCCTACATGTTCCTTCTGATTCCAGCTTCATGTAAATGAGATAGGTTTTACTCATCTAGATGGAGAACCTGAAAGTCACATTGTACCTCCTCTTACCAAACTGATGCACTAACCATAACTGGTTGGTAATTCTAAATAATATTTATTTAGTTATTCTAAATAATATTTAGAACTTGAAACAAGACACTAAAAAGTCCAGAACTAGCCTCTGTCTTTTTCTTCGCTCTTCACAATATGGTGGCCCCATAAGAGCTGGTCTTATTGCATCATTTATTTATGGGTTTACTGTCTACTTATTTATGAGTGTATGAGCTTCTAGAATCTCTTTCTGTGACACATTCAGTATGTCTCTCTCTCTCTCTCTCTCTCACACACACACACAATGAGTCATGGCAATAGCAAGTACATTTCTATACGGCATATCAGTGAACTAGCACTTCCTAAGAAGTTTACAATGTGTAAGTCAATTTGCCCCAACATGCTGGGTACTCATTTTACCAACCTATGAAAAAATGGAAGGCTGGATGAACCTTGGAGCCCTGCCTGGGATCGAACTCACAACCTTGTGGTTGAGTACTGGCATTTAACCACTGCACCACTAGAGTAGGTAAAGTGGTGTCGAACTAGATTATTTCTGCACTGCGGGTGTGCCCCGTGTGTGTGCAAGCAAGAGTGTTTACTCACAGACCACTCAGTGTATTATACTCAATGTATGATACAGGTTCTGGTCAACCCCAATGGGAATAATGCAATTTTAAGATATAATGTCATTCTAAGTGTCATTGTTAGAGGGGAGAAAGCTGTTGTTGCTGGCCTGATTTTACTTTCTACACTCAAAATAGTACCATGAGATGGCTGATTTTTTTCCAGTTCACTTCCTGAAATCACTGGGGAAAGTCCAAATAATTCCAGCCAGAACTAGTTAGTACTACTATAAGCCTTATGTGGCTTGCAGTTATCAATTAAACTGAATCACTATGCTGAGCACATGAGGATGGAAACCTCTGAGGAAACAGCTTTGACCTCTTGATACTCATTTCAGCCCTGTAACTGAAACTCCATTCTTCCACCTGACATCCTTTCTTTGTAAATAAATATTGTTTATAGCATTCTTGGACTGTTCTAATTATTTTTGCCGTTGCTACAAAATGTAAATGCCCTCGAGCATATTGATTTTGCTTCTCAAAATTATAATTTTCTTCTTAATTACATTCCTAGCATTTTAATTGCCTTTATTGATACATGTAATGTTCTGCATACTTATAATTAGGTTTGTTTAATTTGCAAGGTTGCAAACTGAAAGATGGAGGGAGTTTTATAATTACCACCCAAAAAGGAATGTTTAACAAATAAGAGTAAATATATTACTTGCCTTTAAGAAATGAAGGATTGGAGTAGAAATGTCACACTTAACGAGACATATTTTACAATTCTTCGTTCAGTCTTGTTTCATATGTAAATGGAAAGCCATCTATCTTTCCCATCCCTTTTTATTTTCCAACTGTGTGTGCCTGTACTAGCCACTCATCAGTGAAGGGTAGATATTATTATGACAAGGTATCATCATTAATCCTTTCCCAAGACCAATTGTATGCTATCACTCGAGGCTACAGGCCTTTCCCCACATTATGCCACCTAATTAATCTTAGGCTAGAGACAGGAGTTGTACTTTCCCTTGTCCTCTAAGAGCCAGAAACAGTGCTCCTCCTCAAATTCATAAAAATCTCAGAAGATTCATAGTGTCCATCTCAATACAGGAAGCATTACAACTTCAAATGTTTTCCATCTGGAGGGTTGATTCAAAGTTGAATTGGATTGGCACTGCCATTAAGGCAGGGTGAGGCATCCATCTCAGGTTGCAGATTGGTGTTACCAATGGTTAATTATAGGCTTTGTATCTTATTCTCTTTCTACTATGT
Organism: Phrynosoma blainvillii; assembly: GCA_026167975.1. NCBI lineage: Eukaryota > Metazoa > Chordata > Lepidosauria > Squamata > Phrynosomatidae > Phrynosoma > Phrynosoma blainvillii. Next base: position 212,299,373 of record JANUYF010000004.1, on the reverse strand, counting down.
AGTTTCACACGGGGAAAATTGAAAGTTTAAATGAGTCAGAATCTGCAGTTATCCAGTGTATTAGGCACAATTGTGGGAATGGTTTTCACATGATGTTGCACACAAACCCCTTAAAATCTGAATAGAAAGTGACATGAATCAGGGAATAGTCATTTTTGGGAAAATACCATGTTTTCATTTCCATTTCATTCACAAATTCACTTTCTTTGTGCAATTGCTGTAGTGTGAAAACTATTTGTGGGATTCTTCCCGTTTCTGTGCTTGTTGCCAGATTTCCCATGGTTCTTTGCGGTGCTTTGTTGTGCGGAGAGGGAAGAGAAGGACAAGAGGGATGCAGCTTTTTATGCTTCAGCCAAGCTCTTAAAGGATCAGCAGGTACACACACACACACAGAAACAGCTTGCTTTTTCTCCCTCACGTAGCTCTCTCTCCTCCTCCAGCCTTCCCCATTAGCCAGGACTCTGAAAGGAACAGCTGATGAGGGAAAGGCAGGGACGCAGCAAGAGCGAGAGTGAGAGAGAACTTTTCTCTTTCCTTTCCTACTTCCTTTGGGTAATGTTCTGTTCTTTTTACTCAGGTTGGATACCATTTCTTGGCAAGTAAGGGCAGTACAGTGTAAATAAAATTATTTATTTCTTTGGGTGATTTCTGGTAACACAACTATTGCTTCTGTGTGCATGCGCAAAAAAAATATTTCCAAATCATCAACGGGATTTGTCCACATCGGTGTGAAAACCAAATGTGCTTTCTACTCACTTTCTCACATTAGTAATGTGTTTTTAACACGTTGTTATGCTCTCTGTGTGAAAATCATTCACACATTTGTGTGCTTTTCTGAAATGCGTATGCTTTAACTATTTTTAGAATGGAAGCACATAGGTCCCCATGTGATAACTCCTATGAGAGATGGGGAGAAAGACTTCTGGGATTCCCAGAATAATATGGCTGCCTTTGGTACTCTGTATTGATTTAGAAGGTGGAGGCCAAGAAGCCAGGCAGAAAAGCATACATACTTTCCCTTTCACACTTTGTACATCTGCCTGCCTGTAAACCTCCCCACCATCCCTTTCTTTTCTTTTCTTTTTTCTGTTCTGGGAGCAATAGAAGAAAGAAAGGGGGAATCTCTCTCTTCTCTACAACATGCTAAGTAAAAATAAGAACAAGCATGCAAGCAAGCAAACATCTGGGAAAGTATAAGCTCCTTGTTTTAACTTCTAAAGCTCTTCTTGATTTAACTTCCCTTTCAGCTTTAATTTTTCATGGCTGCCCTACTCAAGATATTCATCCCTTGAAAGATGAAGGTGGGGTGTGTCATAGCATTTCAATGCTGCTTTAAATGGCATGGCACCTACAAAATCCTGGGATTTGCAGTTTTGTGAGGTACCTAGAAATATCTGCCACAGAGCTCTACTACTGTAGTTCAGGGGATTCTATGGGCTCTTCCAAACATGGGATGCAGCCATGCCAATTAATGTGGTATCAAACTGTTCTAATTGTGTGGTGTAGATACACCCTGGGTTTTTTACCCAGACAAGGGTTTCTTCCTCTATTGTTCAGCTTTATCCTTTCTTGCTGCCCCATATCTTCAGATTTTTCCTTCAGTTACTGTTTTCAAATCTTAGTTAAAACTTTGTTGCTTTGTCTTCTAAAGCCTTTGGAGCTCTAGTGTGAAACTTTACTTTCAGATATTCAGATTATATGGATTTGGATGATTTGTTGTGTGTGTGTGTGGGTATATCTTTTAATTCCTTCCTTTCCCTATATTCTGAAGAAGAAGGAGGAGGAATCCCAATTAGCAAGGATGTCTGTTTTACTGTTTTACTTTTGGCATGCACTTTATTGGTGGTATACTTTATTTATTATTCCTTTATTAATATATTTAATATCCTACTCTATATCATGAGATGTCAAGGTGATGTACAAGCAAAATTGGTATATAACTAAATTAACACCAGCAACAGCAACAAGCCGTTGAGGAACTGCTTGGGAAAGACACAACAGGGTACCTCTTTACACAAAAAGTGCAACAGCCAGAATGACCAGGAATATGAACCAACCCAACAGAATTCCAGACCAAACATGACAAGCATGGAAAAATCACTCCCCCTATCCCCAGCTCAGTGCCTCTCATAATGTTTTGTTGACAAAGGTCTAATCTACACTGCAGAAATAATGCAGTGTGACACAACTTTAACTCTGGAATTCTGGGAATTGTACTTTTGTGAGATATTTAGCCTTCTCTGTCAGAGAGTTCTATTATTCCACAGCATAGAAACATGTCAGTTAAAGTGCATTATTCTGAAGTGCAGATTAGACCAAAATCAATGGATTCAATTAAAGGGAAATAATTTTTGGTGCCTGAGGCTCCAAATCAAGCCACCCTACTCTGATAAAAAAAATAACTGACAATAAAATTAACCAGTGGGATGGGCCACAATACATTCAGTGTGGAGTATTACTGTTCAGGATGCCAACCAGACCAGACCACCACCAGACCATTCTGTTCTCTCTTTTCTCTTCTCTTTCCTCTGGAACAATTAGCATGCATTAGACACTGAGCATGATCAATCTTCATTTGGATACTATGTCTTTTGTTTTAATCTACCAATGTTTTGTACCTGTGCAAGCCTTTCTGATAACTTCTTGCTTGGTGGTTACACCACACCACACACAACTTGAACAACAGAAATAGGGGAAATATTAATAAATCAAACATTCAACAATTTTGCTGTTCTTTAGACAAAACACATACACACCAAGAGTTGGCAACTCTGAGGGGTTAGAAGGATGCATGGGTGGTCCAGCAGACCTTGAAGGGTGCAACCCCATAGCATCCCTGTAAACAACATTTTAAAAATAGCCCTAAATGTCCTCTAGGGAGTGTGAAGGCATTTTCAACACATCACTGGATGGCCTTTGACCATTGTAGGCCAAAGAGAGGCCATGAAGCTCACTTTTTTATGGACCTAAATACCATAAAGGCACCAAATCCTGTATGACTTTGGAAGGGTATGACAAGGGTTCCCCTTGTTTAGTATTTGGAGGAGAAACAGCCAATGAACAGCAACTGCTGTAGGCTATATTTCAGCAGAAAGAACTGGCAAAACCTCTGAATTCCTTGCCTAAGAAAACACTATAAAATTCATAGTGTTTCCATAGGTCAACAGGCGACTTCAAGGCATATATACACACACAGGGTGCCCTATGGGCCACAAAATACCTCTGGGAACCACATGTTAACTGCAGGCCATACTTAGTCCACGTCTGATCTTAGATACTTGTATTAAGGAGCTATCTAACTGTTAGAATTTGACACTAACATCTATTTTTCAGGTCCTATATTTGTTACTGATTGGCTATGATAGTACACCCCAGTGTCAAAAAGCTGCAGTATGCCAAGGACTGTAAAGCTGTTTTGGACAGAAGATTTATATCCCACTGGTACCGAATGTGACCTCAGCCTGTGTATATTTTTGAATATATTTCTTAAAAGGTGTGCATTTTTGTGCATTCTTTTCTCTCAGATGTATGAACATCTTTAACTTCATTTCAACAAAAACATTTGTCCATAAAAAATGTTTGTGTACAATGGTTTGAAGCATAAAAACAATCTGAAATAACACATATTGGAAGTGATGTGAGGTTTAGATATTGTCAATTATCAAATCAATTCCAGGTCTGAACTTTTAAATATGGAGAAATGGATTTCTTTTGACATTCTACCTACTCACCTCTTCTTCACCACTGTTGCCTGAGACGTTCAGTTTCTCAGAAATCTTTCACATCTTTGAGATGAAACTATAGAATTTTGTTTCCAAAGCCATTTCACTTTATACCACATTAACCAAACTTGACAAAAGGTTTTATCCGATGATAACATTTCGTGCAGATGTTTAATGTGTCAGACGCTATTAGCTTTACATCAAAGACCAGAATCCTGACCTCTGCCTTTTAGTTAGAAAAACCTCACAAAAGGCACATTGCTCACAAAATGATTTCTGTCCTGTGAAGAAGGTGACACACCCCTAGCACTGTACTGAATCTGTTCAACATTGCCTGGATTAATGATGATGTCTGTTAAGACACTGTCTGCATTTCTAATCATCCAAGGCTTTCTTCTTTTCCAAAGTTTAATCCCAGTTTAATTAGCTGACTCTTGTTTTTTCTTGACAGCTTACAATTTAGCTGTTTTAGACCAGCAGAAGGGATGAGATCTGTTACCCAGCAACTGAATGATTGTCATTTTATAGTTTTTTCTTAGAAGAATCAATTTTATTAAAAGTATTTTAATTTTAGTCTACACTGCTTAGATATTTAATGAGGTGATTTGATACTGTAACTTCTCTTGAGCTCGGTGGGAGGGTGCAAAGTAAGTGGACCAGTAGATTTTACCTTCTTAACATCACACGTCCTATGGAGATTTTTATATAACTAGAGCACATCTTAGCTGAATCATATATATATTACACACACACAGAGAGAATATCATGAACTAAACAGGTAGAAAGACACAGGTTAAGTAATAAAGAGGGAAAGAAGTAATTAGAAAAAGATCGCAATAAATTAACCCTGCTGATAAAAGTAGTAACAGAAATAGTAATTGTTATTATATTATCGTATGTATAAAAGGAAAAAGAACTATATTATCAAGAAATCATTAGTAGGTATGCATGATTTTAAATTGTTGTGTTAAAATAATAAACATATAAAAACAATGAAGAACAATTAGTGCACTTTTATTATACCAGTATTCCATATCTGTTGAAATATTTATCATTCCTACACTTTTTAGATTAAACAAATTTTAATCTCTTTCTCTGTCTCTAGTAATTACATTCACACATACATACCATTTGAATCTTTACACAGAATTACTCATTACATGAAAAAACACAATCATTTAATGATGTAAATTGGCAAAATTTCAATTAACCTTATGAAAAATAATCTTAATACAACTCAACAGAATGTATTGCAATATTCAGATAACGGGGCTAGTGGGCATCGATTTTTGCATGTAATGGATAGCTCTACTTAAAATCTACAATACTGTTGGAATAGTTACCCAAATTCAAGTGTAAATACTGAAAAAAATGTAGGAGATTATTAGTTTAGTCTAGGACCCTAGATTACTTCTGGGTAGTATGGAGCAAAAGAGTATCCCTATACAGTACTTCTGCCAATTATGACTAGAGAAAGGAAACCATGGTTTGGATTCAAATTACAGTTGGCCCCCTGTATCCAGATTCTTTATCCACAGATTCAACAATCCACAACTTGAAAATATTTTTAAAGAAGTATAAATTCCCCAAAGCAAACTTTGATTTTGCCATTTTATTTAAGGGACACCATTCTTCTGCCACTGTATTTAATGGGACTTGAACATCCACAGTTTGATATCCACGGGAGGGGGGGCGGTCCTGGAACCAAGCCTCAGTGGATACCAAGAGCCCAATGTATATTCGCCATGCTTTAATTCTAATGAAATCCATAATTAACCATGTGTTTTAACAAAATAATTAACTTAGCCTTGGACCAACCTCACAAACATACATTTCTGATATTTCTAATCATCGTCTCCACATGGTCCTATTGAAATGACAGGAATTCCATCTGGTTGATAAGTGAAAATAGGTCCCACATCATGTATTATGTTACATTCATAATGTGTTGTGAAGGGTATGGGTAGACTTGCTGTCATCTACAGTGTTTTTAGTAACTGTGATACAAATGAACTACTCCAATCATTGTTTTCCTTTAAACATCTTTTTCCCATGCCACATCACAAATTGCTTTTCTGCACATACTGCCCCATTCTCAAAAGCAGTTTAGAAGTATTTTGGATTACTGACTATAAATCAAACAAAATGTTTGATTCACTTGAGTTCTAGTCATTTTTTCATAAGGTCAAGATATGAACAAGAATGGGTGTGTTACAGTTGTTTGAGTGTTGAACTAGGATTCCAGAAGACAATGCTTTGAATCTTCATTCAGCCATGGAAACTGACTGGGTGACCTTGGGCAAGTCATACTCTTTCAGCTTTAGAAAACAACAAACCTTCTCTTGCTAAGGAAACCATAAGGTAACCATAAATTGGAGTAGATTGGAAGGTATGTAACAACAATAATAGAGAGATGAACAAAATGACATTCCCTTTCTGGAAGCTTAAATGACTTCTGATTGTAAAGTTTAATGCTTTGTATACAGAAAAGAGCTAGAGGAATGATCCACAGTCACAGAACTGACAGCAATCATGTATCCATGAGTTGCATATTAAAAGAGTGTAAATAGGTATTTTACAGAAAGATTGCCTTACTATTGTTTTGTAAATCTCACTAAGCTACTTCAGAAATCCAGAACAAATTTGTTAAATCTTGCTCTTTTTGTTCTGAGAGAAAAGACAAGATGATAACAGTGGCTGGCACCAAGAAGTTAATTTTATAACAAACTGACATCTCAAGCAGCAGCAATTTAAAAGAGCAATGCTTTGTCAGTTTTAAGTGGGAAGCAGTTCCCGGTATGATTATAGGTGTCTTCTGCATATTTATTTTGCCCCACTTTAAATAAATTTGTGTAAGATTTATCTTGTTAGTTCCAAATACAAGTCCCTCTTGGCTAGATTTAGAAATAAATTAGTCTTCACAAATATTGAAGAAACTGAATCAATACATTAATATTTAGGAGGTATTAGGGAGGTTTATTAGTGGGAAAGGGCAGCACACATTACATTGGAAATATTGGACATATTTTATTCAAAAGTATCAATAGCAGTGACACACTGAATATATAAATTGTATTTACATAAACAGATAAATGAATCCACATATGTAATGTGGCAAAGAAAGGTGAATACTTGGGGATGGGTGGGAAATCATCTATACAGACCCCTCAAACATAAGGGGGAAAATGTGTATGCTTAAGCTCCATTGAAACAAATGGTGCAGCACATATGCCAGAGGCACATGCAAAATTCTGTCTTCGGGGCTTGCCGTATGCATAAACTCAAAGCCGCATATGGTGTGGGTGTACTGTATTATACCTGTATTGACCAGATACAAAGGTGAAATACGAACAGAAAAGTATGGACTATGAACTATGTGTCTTCACTACACATTGTCTTTCTCACAAGTGTGTTTGTCCTGTTCTTTTACCTATCCATCAGAATGCACAAATCAGGGATTGGTTTGCTTTAATATCCAGATAGCATGAAGCCTTTTTTTAAAATTAAAAAAAATATATGCATGCACACTCTCTCAGCCCCAGAAAAGCCATGGCAAAACCCCTGTGGAGATTTTGCCAAGAAAACCCCAAGAACAAGTAATAACAACAATAATCAATATCATCATGGCGGGTGGCGGCGGCAGCGGCGGCGGCGGCAAGACCGGCCTGGGGCCGGTCCAAAGGCCTCGGGGGGCTGCATCTGGCCCCCGGGCCTTAGGTTGCCTACCCCTGTTATAATGTGTGTGTTTTCTATTGAGCAGGTCAAGAACGGGGTGACGTCTGGATTGTCGGTCACAGCTTGGTCTTTTGGGCCAAACAGCACGTTATCCAGTTGGGCCAAGATCCCAACTTGGGTCTGGAGCGAATTGGGTGCATTCACTGGTTTGGGTGGAGAGGCATGCTATGGGGGGCCCTTCTTCCACGTATCATCGAGTTGGGTGTTACCATCTCACCTCCCCAGATACTATTCATTCACCTAGGTGAGAACGACTTGGTCAAGATTACCGGATTTAAACTAGTCAAAAGGATCATGGTGGACTTACAGGAAGTACGACAATGGTTACCAGGGACTGTTCTTTTATGGACCAAGCTCATGCCGTGACGAACTTGGCCTGGTGCAAGGAAAGACTCTGCTATTAACGCGGTTCGTCGCTGGGTGAATAGAAGTGTTTTGAGGAGGTTGGAAGTTTTGGGGGCCTCATGTGTAGAGCATGATCGGATCAGAGTTGATTTGCCACATCTGTACAGGGGTGATGGGGTTCATCTCTCCCCAGTAGGCTGTGAGGTATACTTGGATTCCATTGTCTCTCATATTAAACGGGTCCCTCTGGGGGGGGGAGGGGATGCCAAGCTAGGCTGGCTCCCTCCTGTGGTGGGGCAGGTACCCCACCCAGGGGATAATTGGATATCTGAATTTACAATATTTGTTCAGTTAAGAGGGATGAATAGTTTACATCATCAGCTTAAAATTCTCTTACATCATCAATCTTAGAGATGACATCAAAATTTGGATGGGGGGATGATTTGTTTATATGTTTAGCAACTTGTGTGAGAACCTTCTTGACATAATCTTTGTGGGAGGCGTGACTTATCCCTGATGGCTTGACTTAATTATGGTGAAGATTGCATCAGGTGTTATGGCATGCGCACATACACATGTGTCAAGAAGGAAGTTATAATCAAGTGAAGAATTTTGGCTGTAAAGTTATTGTTTCAGACCCTGTACAGATGAATAAAGTTGTGGCCATTTTGTTATCCAAAAAACGGCGTTCGGACTTCTTTGTGCCAGTGCAATTGGCCCTTATTCAGGCAACACACATGCAGATAGCTTATTATCTTAGATATTGAAATCCAAGGAGAGACAAATATACTAGATACACCCAGGTGCTTTAAAATATTTTCAGATAAAATTCCATATGACTAGTTCACAAGAATATTTCAAGTATTTGTTAGTCATTTAGCTGAGACAGCAAGGAGATTATCACACATGCCATTTTCCCATGATCTGGGCATGGGATGGGAGTGGGCTGGGACAGGCTAGGATGGGTGCTATCGCACATGAAAATGCTGCTGCGCTGCCACCCAACACTACCTGTTCCTCAGTCGTGCTTAACTCATCAATTTTGGTAGTACGGAAGATTTCCATACTATCAAAATTGGCTGGTTAAATGCTGCTGAGGGACGGGTGGTGGTTGGGGGCAGTGCAGCAGCATTTTTGCGTGCAATAACACCCATCCCAGCCCGATGCTGTCCCATGAAAAGGTAAGTGCTATAATCTCCCAAGTTTTGTAGCTCAAAATGGTCCTAGGTGATCTTGAAACAGAACAGAAATGTTTGATTCTCAAAATGCCACCTCCCAATTCCTTTTTTGAAATAGGTATCTCACAGTGGCTTTCAAAGTAACAAAAGCAGCATTTTTTTTCTGATGGGAAGGCCAATGCTGTGGTCGTCAGCCACTTGTAAGTTGGTAGACTCTCCAGTATATTCATTATTATTAGGCAGAACGAGTTAATCACTGCAAGTGATTGACTTGGGCTGTGGTTGCACCAAGGAGTCTACACAAACAAAGTTCAAAACATTGTCCATAAAATGTTTGTGTTGGTGAATACATAAGGAACACATGGACAAAAAACAAACAAAGCAAAAAAGGGAAGAGAAGAGTGACAGCATGAAACTAATACAGTGAGCTGGCTAACAGATAAATAGGAAAGTGAAATGGGTAGGAGCTGGTGGCTTCCATGTCAGTGAATTTGACTTCGGTTTTAGTCTGAACTTAAAAGTAGATATTCCAGGTGCTCAGTTTAAAATTTAGATGAAAAGTCTGAGCATATTTATCACCCCACTGACATGCAACACACCAGCTGTTCAGATACACCAGGGTCTAAAACCTCGGTGTCTTTGAGATGTTGCTTTCACAAGGAAAAGTTTACCATCTGGGTGTACTGTAACCAACAATCATTTGGGAACTAGGTAAGGACTGAATTTGGGCTCTCTTGTATGGTAATGGACTTTTGCTCCAGGAAACAATATCTTAGCCATACAACCACAGGATTGGAAAGAACAACAGAAACACACGATGGGACTTTTGTAGTCTCTCAAGATACACCCCATAATATGCCCTTTTCTTTCCTCTGCTCTAACCCCAGCCTCAACCCCCTGTTGTGCAGTCCAGGGCTCCCAGTTATAGAGTTACTTTAAGTGAAGATGCAATCCAGCAGACAAGATCTTCCCACATAATAGATCCCAGGGTCAGTCTCTATGCTTTCCTAGAAAAATTGGTCAAAAGAGTCAATCATACACATTTGATATATTGTAGCCAATTGGCATGACAGGCATGCAACTCAGTCAGTCCCCAGGTGACATACATTTTATTCTGCCCCTATTATCCTATCAATTGATGCCTTCCTCATGCTGACTTGGTTGATTAACAGTTGCTACTACCTTGCCATCAATTCCCTCTCAACATCAATGACAGCTACACTGCCTTATTAATCAAATCTACTGTGATCTAGAGTGGATGGAGTTATAGCCTGACTGCTCACTGACACAAACTGGTTGTCAATAACCCACCATTCCCTCCTGTGTCACCCAGTATAAATAATCAAATGTATTGTTATTGTTAGTGTACCTTCAGGTTCATTCTGACTGATGTAGATTTACCACTACCTTCTTCTAAGGCTGAGAGAGTGTGACTTGTTCAAGATCACTGAGTGAGTTTTGATGCCTGAGGAGAGATTCAAACTCTTGTCTCCTGGAATCTTAACCCAGGATTCAAGCCACTACACCACTCTCTGACATTTTTAATATTAAATACAGTACTTTGAACTGATTAAACAATTCATTCTTTTCAGTTTTGCTGATCACTATTTACTGTTTTCTTTTAACACCAAATTGATTTTGAAATTTTATTTGCAGAACACTTGAAATCAATTTTTATTTTTTTATTTTTCATTTTTCTGGAGAAACAATTGGTATACCCTTAAAACAAATACATAGGTTTGTAGAAATCCTGGAATTGGCTCCAGTAAAGAGTCTGCATATGTTGATCACATTTTTCATTCCCACAGAGAGGAAGGATAAGGATACTAGGCATGAATGGTTCCACTTGTCCTTTATGTATTCTGGTCACAAACCAATCTGAGCTTTAAATATCACCACGAAGAACTGAGCTCAGAAGTAAACTGGTAACCAGTGAAGTTGACGCTGCATTACAACATGAAAAGGCAGATCCCAGACTGCTGCAGCTGCATTCCAGACTGCTCTCAGTTTCTGCACTGTCTTCAAGAGGCAGCCTCTCATGAACCACCCCTATGTGCTCATGAAATGACAAGGACAGGATAACCATCAAAAATGCCTACCACAAAGAAACCAACTTGTGTATAAATTGATGTCTCCTTCCCTTTCATCTTCTGAGGACTTTAAAAGTTCTAAGACATTTATAAATGCAGTTTTATTTTATACCACTATTTAGTTTAATTGACACCAATAATGAATGGTCATTGGTGAACCTTAACTGAGGTTGTCAGCATGCTGCTATCAGGCAACATTGATAATAAATAAAATTGGGGAGGGTGGGGGGTTGGGTTTTTTCAATTGTATTGATGTATTTTAATTATTGTAAGCCATCCTGATTGTCTTAACAGAGGGGCGGGGTAATTATTATTATTATTATTATTATTATTATTATTATTATTATTATTATTAAAAGACTGTCCAGAAAACTTGTATAATATATATATATATATATATATATATATATATTAAAGGAGAGGCTTTCTTCTAACTGTTGTTCTTCTGGTAATCTGGTTTTGCACCTGAGGTTTAATTTTCTGAGAGAAGTAACATATTTTGGACTTTTCTCGTTTCTTGAAGTGAACAGTGACATTTCTCTCATGTCACGTTATAGTAACATGTCCTTAACTCAATAGAGTTCACCTTGTAAGGCAGAAAGAATTTCAAATGTTAAAAGAATCTGTCTATTTCCCAACCTTCCCTTTTCCTGTTTCGTATGCTGCCACAGCCCTTGTGCCAATCATCCACATACAATAAGAAAAGAAATTTGAGTACGCTGAGGCAATGATTTTGCACTCTTCTTTTGTATCTCCTTTCCATATTCCCTCTTCACAATTTTGATTTCCTTTTCTGCTTCCTCCTCATCACAAACATTTCAGACTTAGTCTCCTATTCTATGTCTATTTGTCTCAGAGAATATCTCACGGAACTCAACAGGGTTAAGCTCTGATAGGTGTAGGATTGCACTATGCCTGAGCTATTCCAAAAGAAATAATAAAAGCTGCAAGTGTCTGGTTGTATTATACAGGTATACTTCAGCTCAGGAAAATCCAGACAGTGAAACTCCTTTGTTACAAAGGCTTTTTATTACTGCCACATCCCTTTTGCTTCATGTTTTGCTGACCTGGATGTTCTTAGTAGCATCAGCATAGGCACGGTGACCAGATTCCTAACCAGAAAGGAGAGCAAGACACCACAAAATGTAGGACATTCAAGAAAGATGCAGGACATTACAAAGTAAAGGATATAAAAATATAAATGTAAGTATAAGCTTCTTAGTCATGCTCAGAATGGAGAACATTTTGAAATTCCTCCTGGTTGGAATGTAAGACATGACCTGGAAAAGGAGGACATCTGCTCACCCTGAACAAAGGGAAGGTAATGAAGGAGGGTTGGTGAAACACAGAATTTTGGTATTCCATAAACAATGCAATAAACAAAGCTTTTTGCTGGGAAAGAGTGGAATTCTTTTCAAGATGATCCTACTGTAGTCATGTTATCTGCCTGCAACAGGCAAAGTAAACAAAAGCTGCTTCCAGAATCACTTAGTGAGCAGGTAAGAACAGCAAAAGACAGAGAAAAGGGGAGAGGAGATAAACCTGACACAGCAGTCCCCATGGCAGAATGATAAAGAACCATATATAGTGGGCAGCCCATCACTGGGATAGCAATCCATGCATTGGAGTGTCTGGCTTGTCAGACCCCACATTATTCAATAGTGGTATGTGAACATGAACATGCTGATGCAGACATGCACACATGACAGCTCATTGAATAATATGGAGTGTGACTGTTCCCTTTTTTCCCACCCATGTTTGTGTGGGGGGAGACTGAACCTCCATGGTTGGGAAGGGTCCACAGTGTCTGCAAATTTGGCCACTAAAATGGAAATCATAAGAAAAGAGGAGGAGCAAAAAAGCATCCCTCAATCTATTTTAGAAAAAGCCTTAAAGTTGTCTCTAAAATATTCAATATATTTTATTTACTTATTCAAGGCTTATCTAACCCACTTCCTACATTTCACATGTGAATACTGTTTAGTTTTTTTATATAAAAGGTTTTCTGAACTGCTCTTGTTGAACTCTTCTTCTTCTTCTTCTTCTTCTTCTTCTTCTTCTTCTTCTTCTTCTTTTGTTGTATAGGAATCTATCCCTATTCTTTCCAAATCTACCTATATCTACTGCAGTCTACTATAGACTCCTATGTCAGATGGAGGAATTGGATGATGCTTTTATAGAACAGATGACCACACACTCAGAAAGGAGAGATGTAGTACTGATGGGTGACTTCAACTATCCTGATATTTGCTGGAAGTCAAAGTCAGCCAAAACTTTAAGGTCTAGCAAATTCCTCACTTGTCTCGAAGGCAATTTCACTGTCCAAAAGGTGGAAGAGGCAACAAGAGGACCTGCTATTTTAGATCTGATCCTAACCAACAGGGATACCTGGTCAATGTGGTGCAAGTGGTGGGATCCTTTGAGAACTCCTGGAGAGCAGGAGAAGCCCCAGCTGACTGGGGGAGGGGAAACGTCCCCATCTTCAAAAAGGGAAAAAAAGAGGATCCCAACAATTATTGTCCAGTTAGTCTGACATCAATACCAGGAAAGATTCTAGAACAGTTCATTAAACAGAGAGTGTGTGAACATTTAGAAGTGAATGTCATAATCACAAAAATCAACATGGGTTCCAGAAAAACAAGTCATGCCAGACAAATCTGATCTCCTTTTTTGATAAAATTACCAGCTTACTAGATGAAGTGAACGCGGTAGACGTAGCATATCTTGATTTCAGTAAGGCTTTTGACAATGTTCCCCATGACATTCTGGCAAACAATCTAGTAAATTGTGGGCTAGACACTATAACTGTTAGGTGGATTTGTAATTGGTTGACTGGTTGAACCCAAAGGGTGCGCAACAATGACTCTTTTTCATCCTGGAAAGAAGTGACCAGTGCGGTGCCACAGGGCTTTGTCCTGGGCCCAGTGCTATTCAACATCTTTATCAATGATTTAGATGAAAGAATAGGGCGCATGCTTATCAAATTTGGAGATGATACCAAATTAGGAGGAATAGCTAATACCCCAGACGACAGAATGAAAATTCAAAATTACCTTAATAGATTAGAAAGCTTGGCCAAAGCTAATAAAATGAATCTCAATATGGAGAAACATAGGGCAAAAAAATGATATGCATAGATATAGGAGATGGGGGACACCTGGCTTAATGCAACTACGTGTGAAAGGGATCTAGGAATCCTAGTAGACCACAAGTTGAACATGAGTCAACAGTGTGATGCGGCAGCAAAAAAGGCCAATGCAATTTTAGGCTGCATCAATAGAAGTATAGTATCTAGATCAAGAGAAGTAATAGTGTCACTGTATTCTGCTCTGGTCAGGCCTCACCAGGAATACTGTATCCAGTTCTGGGCACCACAATTTAAAAAGGATATTGAGAAATTAGAGCATGTCCAAAGGAGGGCAACTAAAACGGTGAAGGGTCTGGAAACCAAACCCTATGAGGAACAACTTAGGGAACTGGGGATGTTTATCCTGGAGAAGAGGTGGTTAAGAGGTGATATGATAACCTTGTTTAAGTATTTGAAGGGTGTCATATTGAGGAGGGAGCTGGCTTGTTTTCTGCTGCTCCAGAGAATAGGACCTGGAACAATGGATGCAAGCTACAGGAAAAGAGATTCCACCTCAACATTAGGAGGAACTTCCTGACAGTAAGGGCTGTTTGACAGTGAAACACTCTCACTTGGAGAGTGGTGAAGTCTCCTTCTTTGGAGGTTTTTAAACAGAGGCTGGATGGCCATCTGTCAGGGGTTCTTTGATTGGGAGTTCCTGCATGGCAGGGGGTTGGACTGGATGGTCCTTGTGGTTTCTTCCAATTCTATGATTCTATTATTCTACCTCTGGTACTACATTTTCTGTTAAGTTATGCCCAGGAACACATTTACTTTGTAAACTGAGATATTCTTGTATTGTCATTTGGATCCTTAGAAACTCACAGTGGACATTTGTTAGAGTGTGTACTTTCTGTTGCCAAAGAATATCCCCAGTTCTTTCAAGCTACACTTTTCTTATTACAGTACAAAGGGGTTGTTTTTTTAAAAAAAAATTAAAATGTAAACATTTTTCATATTTCCACTGGCTGCTAGAAACATGAAAGGTGATTGAATCCTTCTCTTTTTTTTAACATTTTAGAATAAACATGACATGGCCTAAACCACTCTTTGCATAGCTGGAATGCAAAAGCATTCATTTTGGGCTCGAGCTTTGATGGGATGTCTAGATAAATCAGGACCAGAATAATTCTCTAATGGACTCTTACTACATAATTCATCAAGCAATACTCTTGGTTAAAGCCCATCCATTTTTGTGGATTACACTAACAGTAGTAGGGGCATGTGATGGAATGCTAGAGTCATTAGTTCCATGCCATACAGTAGCCTGTAAAATACTGCATTATGCCAGGACAGCAGCTTGTAAAATACTGCACTATGCCAGGACACAGGTTGAGTGGCCTCAGAATATAGTCTAATATATAAGACGTTAAAGTGGTGCACATTTTTCTTGAGCAATGCCACTTCAGAGTGGGTTCCTCTAAAGAAGGAAAAAGAAAGAAAGAAAGAAAGAAAGAAAGAAAGAAAGAAAGAAAGGCATGTTAAACAGAAGAATGTTCATTTTATTGGCATTTTGCTGTACTCAAATCAAGGGTTGCTGAGACATGAGTACACACTTACTGGGATGTTCTTGTGTTATAAATATTAATGGACACTGTCAGTTCCTTATATATATGTAGTAGTCTCTCTGTGTGTGTGTTTAATGCATGTTGTTTATCAGCTTAATAGAAAGAGCAATAGAGCAGTTCAAGAAAGCATTTTTCATTCAGTTCTGTTAAATGTATAAACTGATCCTCGTTGTTGATCTTAGCTTTGATGTGGTAGAAAAGCCCTGTGTCACTAGTAGGGTAGGAATAGCAGAGAAGAGAACAGTACTACTTATAGTCTCAATACTGTCTTCCTAAGATCTAATTCCTTCATCTTCTCTTTCTCCTTATAAGAGTCTGGTTTTAATTGGAAAGATTTATATCTGCCCCATCTCTTATATTCACAGCATTCAGAGTGACTTGAGGATGTGACTCAATGGTAGATCACATGTTTTCACATAAAATATCTCATGTTCAATCCCTGTTACCTTCAAATGCAGCTGGGAGAGACTCCTTTTTATAAACCCTGGGGACTTTCCATCAGTCAGTGAAGACAACACTGAGCTGGATGGATCAATGGAAAACGTTCCAGCAGTCTTGCTGCAATGTTTAAACAATAGTAAAAAGGAATAAAAATAGTGCCAGGTAGAAGCAATAAATGCAATTTAAAATGAAGGGTTTAGTCACTAAAAAAAGATGCAGACTAGAACTATCATCCAACAACAACAAATCTTGGTTAACCAGTGCTGACAGTCTTTCTGTATCCTGTAAGAAGATTAATATCCCTTTGGTTTCTTTCTGCTTCTTTCTTTTTCTTTCTTTCTTTCTTTCTTTCGATATGCTCTAGCCAGGCCTAGTTTTATTACACTGAAGGCACCAGATCCTATCTGAACTTGGAAGCTAAGTAGATTTAAGACTGTTAGCATTTGGATGGGGGACTGCCAAGGAATACCAGGTGCTGTAGGCTATATTTTAGAGGCAGATAATGGTAAGCCACCTCTGAATATTCCTTGCTTAAGAAACCCCTATGAAATTCATGGGACTGGCAGCTTGAAACCACACTCACACACACATATGCTGTAGCCAGCAATATTCCAAGTCATGCTTTACTCCTTATCTGCACTTGTAAGAGACATAAAATGTCAGAACTTAAGTTCAGTCATTTCCAGTAAAATATAACCCCATTGATAGTTTTCCTCTTTTATCATGGGCTCTGTCTGAGAATCATTTATTACCAGTATACCACAAGCCAATCATTCTTGAACATATGCTTATTTCAACAAAATGAGCCTTTTGATTTCTATTCCTTCAAGTACATGAGCTCTGCCATGCATTTCTGGTGATCTCTTCTTCAGTAAATCTAGGGTGACATGTCTAATTTATGGTACATAGAGGCAATTCACATCAAGGTCTCCAAAGGCTTCTGATTGTTGCACCCTCAACCCACTAAGATGGTGAACTTATGTTTATCCCTAGAAATGTCTGGTGATACTGCTAAACTGAAATTTTGGAACTTCTCGAAAAGTCCTGATTTTTCCTATCAGGGCTCTCATTCTTCTGACGCTCCATGCGTGCAGGCCTCTCTCACATTGACATCAATCACACATCAGATGAAGGTATGTGCCCAAGTGGGTCTTTGCTAGCATGCACACAGAAGTCTATGAATTCAGCTTAGACCACTCCTTCACAGGTACTCAGTTCCTGATGGTTGTTAAAATGGCTGCAAGCTGTGCTTTTATAAGCACTTTTAAAATGAACACAACAGAACAAACTGATAGTTCACTGTTTCATCATTTTGTTAACTTTGTGTTGCCATTAGAAAACATTCTAAATGTCTTCTGAATGACTAAATTCATTCAGTTGATCGGGTTTGCCTTGCTTTACATTTTAATCTGGCTACATTCAGTTTTATCATGGAAAATACAGAGTTTATCACACAGTTACTGGTAATTAAACCACCTTACCTGATCCAATCTAAATTTTAAAGTGAGTGGCATCCAGACCCTATTGCAAGAGTTCTGCCACCGAAATCACCACCCAGGTCCATCCCATGTTCATTCCCATTTTCTCAAGCCGGAAAACTCCTGGCTTAGAAAAAAGCCACGCTGAACAACCATGGGAGGCGATTTTGACGGCTAAATCCTTGTGATAGGCTCTAGATGCAACCCGATTTAAAATTTAAGGTGGACCAGATAAGGCGATTTAATTAACTGTGCACTAAGCAAGTCTCTTAACTGTACTTTGTACTGTACTGTACACATGCCAGTTGCTGCATCTTCCAGCTCCTTCTCTTCCCTTGTCCTGGCAAGTCTTGTCACTGTGCAGTGTGCAGAAGCATCTGCAAGCATTGGTGAAACATGGTGCAAAAGAAGACCACTGCTTTTTTCACAGCAAGGAGAAAGAGAAGGAGAAGGAAGAAAGGTATTGAAGTGTGACTGTGTATAATACTACTATTACTAATAATAATAAATCACAACAAGAGTCCTATTCATATTGTGTCATGTCAGTGTGTATGTGACCCTGCTACACACTGATAATCAGAGTGATAAACAAAATGCCTATGAGTGGAAGGATCTGACAGCCCTAGAAAACTGTATATACACCATGGTTTTTCTAAAGTTTATATAAAATGTAATGATGGAAGATCTCCAATGGTTTTCAATGTATAATGTAAGAAAATGTATATGGTTAAAATTCATATGGAGGATATTCTGAAACTTCTAAATAGGAACATTACATTTAGCTGGATAGTGGAGGATACCCATTAGTCCATTTTCATAGACTGTAATGCAACACTCCTTGCCTGTACATATTTTTTGGGGGGAGAAGTATCTAGATGTTCACTTTAATCAATGTTTTCAGAAGTCTAATCTCAGTTGTTTTTCTGGTATGTATAACTGGAAATCCATCTCTTATCTGAATTAGTTAGTATATGAAATGTCAATGTTCTTTCTTTGCTTTCTTGTTTTCTTCTCCCCGCCCCCCCTCCCATGGTACCCAGGCAAAGTGTCCTATCAGAGTGGAACCCATTAACCCAACGAACAAATCTTATTTAGTTTTCTGGTATGTATCTTTGTGCATCTTGTTTTCCTACTCTGGGTGTTGCCCCCAAAATGGTTGGGTCTCCTGTTATATATCTATTGGGTGAGATTCTCATATACTCTTATTTTTTAAATATTTTATAATATATTATAAATATAATATAAATATATAATAATATAATATATTTATAAAAGTATCGGTTGTTTATATGAAAAGCCAAGATTTTAAGAAATATTGCACCATAAATTTAACAATAACAAAGCATGAAGGAATAATGGACTGAGATGGCTTTTAAAAAGTGTCATTGACTGCTAATCAGACAAAGAAACTGTACACATAATTATTTTTAGAAGTGTTGGAAATATTTTTTCCTCCCAAATTTTATTTATAAAATAAATAGAAAGCTCAAGATGGCATAATCTATGTGGTACAAAATTGTCCTGATGTTTGCTCCTAAAGAGATGTTTTTGAAATGTTTGCCACACTCTTGTAAACGGCTTGAGTCTATATATGTTTACTCATAAGGCAGTCCTACTGGGTTCAGCAGGCTTTACTCTCAAGTAAATAGGCACAGGATTTTCTCCTAAATGACTCCTGGACAGAGAATAACATGAAATATGTTTCCAACATAGCTGCAATTATGTTGTCATTACTTGAAATAATGAATGTTGAATGTTGCTGTCCTTGAGCAAGCAGGGATCACCAGCATTGAGGCCATGCTATTGAAAACGCAACTGCGCTGGGCAGGGCACGTTTCTAGGATGGAGGACCATCACCTCCCAAAAATAGTACTCTACGATGAACTTGCCACGGGTCAGCGTAAGAGGGGAGCTCCAAAAAAGCGATACAAGGACTCCCTGAAACAACATCTCAGGCTCGGCCAAATTGATCACCAACAATGGTCCACCCTGGCCTCACATCGGGAGGCATGGAGATGCACTATCCACAATGCTGCAGCCTTATGTGAGAAGTCACACCGAACAAGTCTTGAAGAGAAACAACAACACAGAAAGAATCACAACCCGGAAACATCACCCAAGGAGATCTTCTGCTGTGCTTTCTGCAACCGGACTTGTTTATCTCGGGTTGGCCTTTTTAGTCATCAGCGCGCTTGCAAAAAGCATGGGATGAGTCCTTCCTGAATCTTCGTTTGCAAAGAAAAGCCAGAGAGAGAGAGACTTGAAATAAAACCCAAATTATAAGGGGGGGGGGGAAGTAATCTTCTTGTGACTGTTTGTGTCATATTGGAAAAGAGTTTGTTTAAAGGGAGAAAATATTTGCATATCTAATTTTAATGAATGAAACAGCTGATCTACATATTAATGGTGGCAGACTTAACAATCAGATGTTTTGGGTGGGGTGTCACATGAGTCAAAAATTTCATTTAATATGGGTTATATATATATGAATGACACAGTCTACTGATATTCTCCATTGTACATGCAGCTAAAAGTTGATACATGGAATGTGTTTGTTATCCTGTTGTGTTTCCAATAAGCATGTTTTTCACAGTTCTGTTAACTCCTCTCATCTTTCTCTGACAAAGCTGCCAAAAAAGCTCATATAATGATGTTGGGACATGTAGAGTAGGCATCAAGCTTGGGAAGCCAAGGGAACTATGACCATAGACATCTGAACATGTCCTATGCTTTTGAAGCCAAAGCATTAATACACAAGCCATATGATTGGTCCATCTAGCCCATTTGTAAGATTAATAGCAATAGGTGACCCAAAGAAAAGCATCATTAGCCTGTTAAGGGAGAAAGCCAACATTAGAAATTTAGGCAAAATTCTCCATTATTTTAACATTTCCATTATAAAAGATGTTTTGAATATGAATATCAACAAATGGCACCTCTGTCTTTCTGACCTCCTCCTCATGTCATACTCTGATCCCAGTGCCTTCCTTCAGTGCACTGAGGCTGAACAGCCACACTTGTGTGTGTTTTTTTTAAATAATATCCTTCCAGGGCCATCACTTAGAGCAGGGGTAGGCAACCTAAGGCCCAGGGGCCGGATGCGGCCCCCAGAGGTCTTTGGACCGGCCCTAGGCCGGTCCTGCTGCTGCCGCTGCTGCCACCACTGCCCCCCGCCGCCGCCCGCCATGATGATATTGATTATTGTTGTTATTACTTGTTCTTGGGGTTTTCTTGGCAAAATCTCCACAGGGGGTTTGCCATGGCTTTTCTGGGGCTGAGAGAGTGTGCATGAATATATTTTTTTATTTTTTTTTTTATTTTTAAATAAATATTTTTATATTTATTTTTATATTTATTTTTTATTTATTTTTGGTGCTTCGGCCCCCCCAATTGTCTGAGGGACAGCAACCCAGCCCCCCGGCTCAAAAAGGTTGCCTACCCCTGACCTAGAGTCTACATTTCTACTTGCCCCTGCCGCCAAGATTTTCCATGCAATAATCTTGGCTACAGTTTAGGAAACCAGATTAGAAATTAAGGCCAAGCCATGAGGGAGAAAGAAATGTTTTGTTATATGACTGGATCTTGCATGGTTTTCATATATAAACATTTTAAACTGTTCTGTATGGGATAAGGATAGGAAGGTTGCAGTATTTTTAAAAACTGTCCAATTATATTTAATTGGGACATTTAGATTTTCTTCAAACCTAAACAGCTACAGAAGCCAGAATAAGAACATGCTCAAAATGGCTGAGTTTGGATAGTTGAGTCATGCAGATAATGCAGGTATTTTTATTTTTTAAGAAAAGCAAATTGGCTCACTAGGAATCTTGTGAATTAGGGGGAAAATCATTAAGTTTGTCACATATTTGGGAACATTTGTCATACAGCCACAGAATTTGGGAAATTTTCTCTTTTTATAACAGCTTTCAGAACCCAGATTCTTCCTGTGGGATTCTAGGAGTTATAGTCGCAATGAGTAACTTTTCCAATCATAAATTAGATGGATGTGCCATAAAATAAAGCTTGTAATTTTATGCATGAAAAAACATGTGTTCTACCACTGAACTATGGATCCTCTGCATAACAAAAAAAATCAAATCTAAGCCAATCCTTTTGTATGACGACCAAAGGACATGTTAATTGTTGCATTGGATTTGGTATTTCTTTTGCCCAAGCAGACATCCATTGTGCTACAAACTTATTTACAGTTTTATTTTGCTGATATCATTAAACATGATGGTTTAAAAGCTGATGGAAAATGATCGAACTGCCAAAGTGATCCGTTTAATCCCACATATCCATGTGTTTTTAAAGACTGCAATTTCATTTGTCTTCTTGATTATGATGGACATTATAACTCAGTAAAATATAACTGAAAAGTGATAATGATAATTAAACCAAATGTGAACAATCTGGAACCTGAGGTTATACTTGGAATTTCAGATGGCATAAATGCCATTCCTTAATAATTATGCATAATGTCAGCTACTGATACATTTCTCCCCTTTTTTGATGGCAAGGTTAATTACCACCAAACTTCCATTTATAATACATATCCACTTTTCAGGTACCTAGCATTATAAAAAGAGAATCTTTTTTTTTTTATTAAAAACTTTATTGAATTAAAAAAAACATATAACACTGAACGATACACAAACTGACACCACATTTACATACATTACATACATAAAAACAAAAAAACAAAAAACAAAAAACAAAAAACCAGAAACTAACATACAAATATAACTTCCTAGAGCAGTATAAAGAGATATTAATAAAAAGAGAATCTTAAAGATATAGTATCGCTTCCTCCCAACACATACTCTGAAGCTATCTGCCCAAACTTGGAGATTTTCAGATTTTGTGGGCAAACATTGATGGGTACAAAAGACAGGGCTTTCTTTGTAAGAGCAACCTGACTATGACCATCCCTATTGAGTTTCCATATTTACTTTCCCAAATTTTACAGATGAAAACTGGGACACATAGCCAAGAAACATCAGTGTGTGGTCAGTGTGGCAAATGATGTTAATTATGTAGAATACACAAGCCAGGATAAGCTCGCACTTGCCTGAGTTTTCAGGGAAGTGCAAGATTCTGTCCCATCCTCACTTTTTTCCCCACTGAATTCAATGGAAACTACTTTTGTACTTTGAACTGTGCAGGAATTTAAGTAAGCCAAAGACAAAGGAGAAAGGTTAGAGGAGCTTAGAGAAACTGGGACATTTTAAAAGCTTCTGGAAAAGTGGCAAAACAGAGAATTAATTAGGACTTTCCATGTCAAATTGGGACAACTGGAGGGTATGCTTTCAATAGGCAGTCACATCAGCCTTCATTTCTTAACAACAGAGTTGCTCTGGCTTTTTAAAAACTCCATGCTTTTAAAACAATTTTAAGGTGTGGTTTTAGCCTTTTAAATTGTTTCTATTTGCGTATTTAATATTGAAAATGTTGTTTTGCCCATCATCAGTGGCTCAGGAGCCCTGGTTCTTCAAACAAATAAATAAACTAAGGGGGGTTGCAGACTGCCAGAAATAGTGCAAATTGAGTCCACTTTTAGGGTTAGGGTTAGTACTAGGGAATCATGGGAATTGGTTTTTTTCTGGGACATTGAGCCTTCTCTGTCAGAGAGCTCTGGTGCCACAATAAAATACAATTCCCATGATTCCCTAACCCTAACCCTAACCCTAAAAGTGGACTCAATTTGAACTATTTCTGGCAGTCTGCAACCCCCCTAAGTAATTAGGTCCTAACCCAGAAATGTAGACATTCATCTGTGAGATGTGCAGCATGCAGGATTAGGCATGCTGGATTATAGCAATCTGCATATGTGCAGATCAGCCCCTTGTAATACATTTGTATAAATTTGATTGTAGAGATCATTACAAAAGGCATCTAAAAGAAAACTGTCAGTATTATAATAATATTTATAGTGTGTGTGGCCACGTCTACTCCACCAAGCCTGAACTTCAGAAAGTGCTGAAAAGTTGAGGATGGGAAGACAAATTGACTGGGATATGAAGGAAATGTTGGAGTATTCAGTGTTGGTGGAAAGCAAGTATGTGAGGAACATGATAATAGTCTACACAATTATACATGACTAACATCTGTTCCAGAAATAAAGCAATTTGATATCACTTTAATTATCATGGCGCTATCCTGTAGAATCCTGGGATTTGTAGTTTGGTGATGTATTCAGCCTGGTCTATCAGAGAGCTCTGGTGCCTCACCAAACTACAAATTCCAAGATTCTGTAGGATAAAGTCATGGCAGTTAAAGTGGTGTCAAACTACTTTATTGTGCAGTGTGAGTACACCTTTAGACAGAATGAGGTTCTCTACTACACAAGAAAGTAAGCCATTGGTTATGCAATGAAATTAACTGGTGGGAGATTTAGGATAATTTAAAAGAACTACTTCTTCTTAAAGCATATACAATAGTTAATGTATTCAGTTGTGGAATAAAGCTGTGTTGTTAACAAGTAGCACATATGATTTTAAAAGGGGATTAAGAAAAAATCATAGAATAGTAAGTCTTCAAAAGGTAATACATCATGCTGGCTAGACATTGTCTTGAAGTTCCCAGCCAGTCTGACTCTGAATTCTGAGTTGCTGGGGAGCAACAGCAAGAGAATCTAGCAAGTGGCTGACCACTGTGTGAAACAGAACATTGGACATTGGAACATAGGTCTTGGTCAGATCCATCAGGATTGTTATGGTTTTATGCAACTGTGGAGTGAAAAAAATCTGAACTGTGGTGAATGGTGACTTCCATATTAATGGGCAATCAATCCACTCAGAGTTTGATTCTGAATCTTAAAGGAGTTATTCAAGGTGACGAACCTATTTTTGGGATACAGCTCCACATTTGTTATAAGCCGCCCCGATTGTTTTAACAGAGGGGCGGGGTATTTATTATTATTATTATTATTATTATTATTAGAACACTACCTTTAAAATTCACAATGGAACACAGAATAGATTCACTGCCACAATAATACAGAAGCTACAAACCACTACTATTTCTGAGTAGGAGGAAAAAAACAAAACAGTACAAGTACATGCAGACCCAAGCAGGATTCACTATGAATCCTACACTACATATTTTATGTGACATATTCAGCCAGGACATAATAGAAACATGCTCCCCCCCCCCCCATCACCCCACTTGGACATACTAATCACATTTCACCTTTTAATTCTTATGTGTTGTGTTTTCCATCTTTCACATTTAGCAATTCACCTGATCACCATTTTGATGCATATTTTGCAAAAGGCACACAGCACACAGAATGAAGGCAAAAGTCAAGCTGGTGTTTTTCCATGGAAAAGTTTCCTTCTGTTGCACACACACACACACCTCTACAGGGACAATGATGTGGTTCTTTCTCATAACACTGCTGTTTTGAGAAGTAACTGTACTGTGAGTCCCCTGTTACCACTTTCCACTGCTATGTTATACACATTGATCTTTTTGGTTCAATATTACTAGAGGAATGTGTGAAACAACAGTGGAAGGCCAGTCCTTTCTGTTCCTACTGTAAGAGAGCTAGCAATCCTTAAAATCAGAGCATTTCTTTCTGTCATACAAAACTAAAAAAAACAAAACACAGTGACCACAACCCAGTATAGGTATAGATAGATACCCTTAAGCTTAGTAATTTTCTAGTGCTTCCAGAACTTTTAAACTCTGTGTTCACTTGTGGCCAATTAAATATTGTCATTTACAGGGAGGAACCACCATATAGCTAGTGGAGCCAAAGGTTTTGAATCAATCCCCACCATCTCCAGTACTCGGAGGTCTAAGGTTTAGTATAAAAGGATTTTGGTACCCCCCCCCCTCAAAAAAAACACCCCACCCTCTGGCTCAGATTCTGGAGAACCATTTAATCAGTGTAAAGACAGCCTTGAGCAACATGGACCATAATGTACTTCAGGAGAAGCCAACTTCACAGATAGATACAGGATTCTTGCCTTCTAAGTAGCCACTCCTTCCAATGGATTAAGTGTGAGTAAATGGCAAAGCAATACTTTATCTTTTGTGAAGAGTTCATTGTGTACAGCTTGTGAAGTGGCTCCCATACACTGCATTTCTTCATCCAAAATATTGCTGGATGTTATATGTCTGCATTTCTGGGCTGTTGTTTTAAACAGTTTGTGTCTTATTGGGAATTAACTACAGAGAGCTGAACTGACAGCATGAAATGGTATTTCATGGAAGCTACGGACAGCAATCAGATGGTCTCTGCTTTCTGTCACTGCCAAGCAGGGACAGCTTTACAGTGCAGATCATAAGATGAAAAGCTTCCCTCATCTGATTGCTAATTCCTAAACCACCTGTCCCTAGGAATAGTTAATGAGGGCATACAAGCATAGGGAGATGGATGATCATTGCAATGGTGATTAACACAGAACTCCAGTCTCTGTAAAATAAAGTGTGTATCTGCATCACTGGTGCCCAGTGCATAAATGCTTCAAGATTTTCAAATAATTGACTTGCATTGTATCTATAACCCCATCAGGCAAATCATAATCCACAAATATGCACCCAAGCTTGCATTGACAAGGAAAAGATTAAAGAGATTTTCTGAAGAAGAATGGTGTGCTGCTTGACTGCTTGTTTTTGCATAATGATAATAATCTCTCAGCAAAGAACATTGTTTTCAATGACATTTACTCTCTTTTCTGTTTGACCCTGTTTGGCTCAGTGATATCTACCCCACTTGAACTTTATTAATACTTCCATGAACTAACTGAAATACCACTCAATTTCAAAGGCATGGATACTGGAAGAGTCTATCAAAAGGAAGAGCTTTCTCTGAAACCTCCAACAAGCTGCCATGTCCATTTTCCCCGGCACACTATTGCTGCAAGTCACATGCCAGTGTTTAGTGGCTGCTGAAGGCAGAGCATTCTCTAAATTAGAAGTTCGTCCAAGCAAACCATGAATCTAACACACAGGATTTTCTGTATGCCAGACACATTCAGAGTGTGTGTCTTTACCACTGTACAAACTCTGCATTGGTTTTCAATCTATTTCTGGGCTTAATTTAACATGCTGTTTATATGGATAATTCAATTTTATCTGTCTACTCAGAAATAAGCCTCTCTGAATTCTAGGTGTGTAAAGTGTATCTGCAAATGTTCTTGTCCTCTATTAGAAAGGGTGTCTCAACATGTTACAAGAGTTTCCATATATTTGATGGTCCTTTGTGTTGATGTGGGTAGGGGGAATTTTGGGACTTTTATGCAAAAATGTTATTCATGCAAAAGAAAAAAAAAGTGGAATTCATTATCACAGTTATGGATGTATAACCATAATTACACATCTCTAACAGATTCGTATTTACAGTCTCTAAATATTCATGATTGTTAGGATCACATACTTAAAACATAATGTTTTCAAGCAAAAATATTATCTTGGGCATAAAACACAATGCACTTTCTGCAATTCACAAAAGAATTAGTAAACAGTAAAACCAAACAAAAAACTTGATACTCACATATTCACACACTCATATTAATATCATCCATCAGAGAGAAACTTTTGAAATGTTTCACATTCATGTGTGAAAGGGGGAAAATCCACGTCCCTAATGAGTTGAATGTGTTGAAAATATAATGTATATATACCAGGAGAGATAGCTGTGGTCTACATTTTGGTTTACAACTTCTATAGTTTCTGACTATTTACCATACTGGCCGAGGTTGAGTAGATTTAGAGTTCAGAACATCTTGAAGTTCCACTCTTAGTAGCTTTGGAGTCCTAAATTTTTAAATCATGCATACTGATTGACTATCTTCTCCCATAGTTTTCTGTGGGTTTTCCAGGCTATGTGGCCACGTTTTGCAAGAATTTATTCCTGATGTATCACCTGCATCTGTGGCTGGCATCTTCAGAGGGTGGTGGCATGGAAGCGAGTGGGTATATATGCTGTGTGACCCTTGGTTGGGAGGAAGTGATTTACATGTTAATCTGTGTGTTGGTCTGTTGTCTTCTCCTATGCTTGTACATGGCTACTTAGATCTTTGATAGAGACCTTCTATTGCATTCCATCAGCAAAAGTGTGGTTGGTGGATACTTGGGTCACACAGACTCCACAATTTAACCCACGCACCATGGAACTCCCCCTCTTTAGAGACTTATTTAGCCTGTGATGATGTTTTGGTTTCTTACAAATTTATTTTTGGTCTTACAGGCTATGGCCTGCAAAATAACTTGCTTTTTCTCTTTGATATCTTAATAATAATAATAATAATAATAATAATAATAATAATAATAATTTATATCCTGCCCCTCTGCAATGCAATCGGGGTGACTTACAACATTAAAACTACAATAAAATGTATACAAACCCAAAACCCACCCCCCTTAAAAAGATATTAAACTTAGACAATTTAAAAGAATAATTAAAATAAATCACAACACAGTGCAAAAAGCAATCACAGCAGCAATAGCAACAATACAAAAGAGAGAGAGAATAGCTATCTCTTAGGGCTGGGATGACTATTCAGGAAAGGCCTGCCAGAAAAGATCCATCTTAACAGCCTTTTTGAAGCTGTTTAAGGTGGTAATAAGATGGATCTCGTCCAGCAGGCCGATCTATAATCTGGGAGCAGTAATGGAAAAGGCCCTCTGGGATTGAGCTGGGATTTAAACCTGGGCTCCTAGGATCCTACTCAAACCATTGCACCACACTGTTGTAGTTGTGTACTTTCAAGTAGTTTCTGACTTACTGTGACCACAAGGGAACCCTATTGTGGGATTTTCTTACGAGTTTTCTTCAGAGGGGGGTTGACATGGCCATCCTCTGAGGCTGAGAGAGTGTGACCCAGTAGATTTCCATGTCCAAGTTGGGATGGGAACCCTGGTCTCCAAAGTCATCCAATGCTCAAACCACTATGCTGTCTCCTTTTTATCATCATCTCTTCTACATTGTAGAAATCCAGTTTGATGCCACTTTTAAGTGCTGTAGTTCCATTCTATGGAATCCTGGGATTGGTAGTTTTACATCAGTCTTCTCTGCACAAGAGTACTGTTGCCTCACAGAACTACCAATCCCAGGATTCTGTAGGCTGGAGCCATGGCAGTTAAAATGGTCTCAAACTACATTATTTCTACAATGTAGATGCACCCTAGATTAAAACCACTGAATCAATGGAATCCTATATGTTCATTCACTGTTCAGCAATTGATTGAATGTGTCATCTTTAGTTGGGAATAACCACAGGGATTTATTTATTTGTATTTTATTTGGTTTATATGTGGCGTTTCTGTCCAGAAGCCTGTCCTCCATTCTTAGCGAGATTGTGGTTGTTTCTGACTTATCGTGACCCTCTTGCAGGGTTTTCTTCACAAAGTTTCATCAGCATTTTTTTCTTCTTCTTTTTGCCATGGCCATCCTCTGAGCTGACCAAGTCTTTCTCAAGTTAGGGTGACTCTTAAGTTTCTTCAGAAGAGATTTTCCATTGCCTTCCTCTGAGGCTGAGAGAGTGTAACTTGTGTGTGTGGTGCCTTCAAGTCATTTCCAACTTATGGCAACCCTAAGGTGAAACTATCATGGAATTTTCTTGCCATGTTTTGTCAGATGGGGTTTGCTATTGCTAGCCTGAGGCTGAGAGAGTGTGTCTTGGGTTTTTCCCTGGAAGTCCCGCACCTGGAAGGGGAAGTCCTGCCCCAGAAGGCAGAAGTCCCGCCTCAGAAATCCCACCCCAGAAGGTGGAAGCTCCATCTCTGGAAGGCAGAAGCCCTGCCCCCGGCACCTAGTGCCACCTGTTGAGGGAATGCCACTGAATTTGGGCACTTGGTCTCAGAATGGTTCATCATCACTGGCATATAGCATTGTAACTTCAAACCCAAAGAAAAATTCACACAAGCACTAGAAGCATGGAGTTGCAACATTATGATTAATTGTTTTAATAAAGATTGGAGGCTGCTTTCTCTCTGTCTCAAGGCAACAACCCAAGTGGACCTATATACTGTAATTGCAGCTCATGCTACTTGGCAGTTTTTTCCAGACACCATTCATATTAAAAGGGAGTCACTATTTATTTGATTATTGGCTCGGTGTGATTGAGATAATAAACTCAGAAATTATCATGTATCTTATATCTAGAATCAACCTGTCTACCTCTGTGTGTGTGTGTTTTGGGGGCATTCTGGAAGGTAGCCAGTATCTCCTATTGTAATATCCCATTTCCCAGGTATGTAAGAAACAACTGAAGGCTCCTGGGCATAGTTCCATTTCCTGGATGATGAACAGATAATGGATCTTGGCCTATCTTTGATCACATAGGGAAGGAGAAGCAGCCTTACATGGGGTCAAGGTTGTTTCTTCTTCTCCAAATGTTCAATCTACTATGGGGAAGAAGCAGAGAAGAGGCAGCAGTCTCCACCCTACAGATGATGGCATAAATACACTATTCCCTCACCAGTAAATGTAATGTTTCCAAAGCAATATATTTACATACTTGGTGAATGTCGTCTAGTCACTTCCATAAACTTCTCAGCATTCATGCAAGAACTAGGAAAGTTACTGGTCTTCAGATAAACTGGCCTGTGATCAAGAAGCTGGAAAATAGTATCTGTACTCAGATATTCATAAAATTAATCTAGAATTGTCAGCATTCAGACAGGACTGCCAGAAGCATCATAGTTTGTATATTATTATAAAACACACCTGTGTAGAGACTGACTGCTGACATATTCATTGTGATGTTTCTACATCATCAGCAAGAAAAATGGACAATGAAGATTCCTTTTTGAAAAGTAAGACATCTCTGACAATTTGTCAAATAAAATAAAAATTGAATGCTGTACCTTTTACTGTTAAGTACACCTGCATTGTTCTGGGTGTATGTTGGGTCTGCACCGAACAAGTATACGGACCGTCATCTGACACATCCACATCTTGTATCTGGAGGCTGTACTCCCTTTTATTTGCCGTAGCAATTGAAACTCGAGGGTCTACTGACCACTTGTCTCCTCCTGCAAAAATAATACTTGATCGGTTCAGCCAGGCACCTTTTGAAGCTCCATCTTCCAAGTAACACCTGTAGATTTAAAAGGAAAGAAACCATTTTTAAAAAATGCAAATACATTTCTTGATAATTTGAAACAGAAGCCATGTATTATAAAGGTAGGAAGATTAAGAAATCAGTTTCAAGCCATCTGGGTTGCATTCAGCTCTGCAGTTTTTAAATGCAATCTTCCACAATATTTGCTCAAGAATGACAGTGGAGTGCAAACACAATCCAATGATCTGCTACTATTTAGCTCTCTCAAGGGAAAAACAGAATCTCTAAATAATCCAGAACAAAAGAAAGTAGTAGAAAGCAGTAGATGGGTACTATAAGTACTGAATCTGATACAGAGTTGCTGCCAGAATTTGTCAAAATCAAAGCTGATTGGAAAGATAGGGGTTCCATCTCAGGAGAAACATCTGAAGAACTTGTGAGAAATCAGAAAAAAATTCAGTAAGACATTTCTCAGTATGTGTTTTACCATAACCTAGTCTATAACCCTCAGTGCTTCTTTCATGACTGGAGAATGGTGATCTTTGAACTGTTGAAGACACAATCACAACTTATTGTCTTTTGGAAAAAAGCTAAATTATAAAAAAGGCTTGTGTGCCATCATAATGATCAAAACATACTAATTTGTGGGCAATGTCTACTTGTTCATCTTTCAGGTGCCACAACACTCTTTGTTCTTTTTTGCTGCAAAGGATTAACATAACTACCCCTCTGAAAATGAATTATACACCATAGTTCATGACTTGGACACAGTTTGTCCACATTCCCAAAATAAACTGCCCTGTTTATTAGCAGAACTAGCATAAATGGGCTTTATCTATTTTACTGAGAAACATGCAACCCAGATTGGAGAGAAATACAAAGAAAAGATTTAGCGGTACACTACTTCAATGCTAATGAATACAGTAACTGGTATCAGGATGGTATTTATGGGTTTAACAATTTGTAAGGAGCACACTGATGTACATTTTATTAAAAATAAATTGTGACAAAATAGAGGTTTACAATATCAGATCATGAAATTGCAACTCTGTTCATACCAACAGGGCTCACTAAATGTTAGGAGTGAATGATGCTCCAGTCAATGTGACAGACTGATGCCTCTCTAAACTTCATTTTGAAAATGTTCTGCTACAAATTGAAGAGTGGTTCTTTTAAATGAGCACAAAGTACAGCCAGTGAATGAAATACACATCCATCGAAAAGGGTTTGACAGAATCTCTACACAATCCCTCAGGGGCTTGAACACTGTGCAGAAGATTGCTACAAAATCCCAAGCTGAATTCAACAGGGTAAGTTACTGCCAAGAGTATGAAACTAATCAGTTCAAAAAATAAGGAACAAGATATATTGCAGAATCTAATTTGCTGCCAGCTTCATCCTCCTGCCAAACCAAAACCAAGAGGATTCTTTAAAGGTTTGCATTAAGAAAAAGACTATTTCCATATTATTCTCAAGAAAAATATATAGAGCCTGATTTTAAAACTAAAGCATGAATATCCTGTTATATCAAAATATGTAGGGGGAAATAAAAAATAATATTATTGAATAATAAGTGGACATTTCACAATCTTCTAAGAATTCTAATAATGACAATTAGAATTTAAGTTATGATGCTAATCCACAGCCAACAAATGGAAAGGGGTTTCCAGCAATTTAAAGAAATTAGCAGGAAGTTTAATTACATTTTATTTAATAGGTCAACTCATCATGTTAGATTAAATGATTAAATAATTAAAAATTTTCTTATTTCAAAAAAGGTCCTGCTAGCTCAATTCAGTGGCACACACGTTTTCCAAAAAAGGAAATATGCATTAAGTTTTGGTACAATAAAATATGGCCTACAAAAACAGTACACTGGATTGGTCTTAAAGATGCTACAAGTGTTCAAGACTGGGGCCCAAAACACATGGAAGCCATGCCAAGGTAGCGTGAAGCTGGGAAAAGCCAGCGCATTCAGGAGTGGATTAAGTCAATTCCTGCTGGTGGCCCACTTGGGACTGTGGCAGTGGCCTGCTTGAGAAGAGGGCCATGTGGTCACCATAGTCCTGGCACAATCATAGACGGGGCCTCTGGCCGCTCTTTCATGGCCGTCTGCTTCAGCCCTGAGTCTTTCTTATTAGACTGAAACAGAGTGGCATGGCTATCACTCAGAATACTGCTAAAGGTGATATTTGAGATGCACAGTCCCATCTCCTTCTTTGCAAACATATATGGGTAAGTGAAGGAGAGCATACAATGAAAGAACAAGGACCACACTAAAACAACATATTCTGAATAATCCAAAGAACTTCTAGTTGCATGAATTCAGAATTCGCCATGTAGTCAAATGTATATAATATTTCTGTTTTTGCCAGCATGTAATTATCCTAACATTTTTGAGTTATCCTCCAATCATCTGGATAAATAAAACTGTACTATATATTTCATATTTTTCCCCTATGGAAAGGCTTTGTTATTGGTAGTGGCCTATAAGAAACAGTACAGATGCTTTGGATATGTTGAATCCACCATACTGCTATTTGCTCCAAAAGTACCATCACAGATTTGTGTGTGATTTTTTATTTAGAAACTGGTCCAAGAGCTCATGTGGATTGTGACCCCATAGAGCTTCTTAATGTATGTATATTTACTACACATTCTTAAGTGAGTTTAACAGATCATAGAAAACAGCAGAGCTACTCCATAGGAGGCAATAAAAGAGGGATGGACAACATTCTGGGTTGGTGATGGGGACTATACTGATCTCCTAAACACCTTGAGGGCTTCACACACTGTGCCCAGGTTTGACCTCCAACACCCTGATTTTTCTTCCTCATAAACATGTTTTTCCTATAAAAAAGCAGTCATACAAATCAAACAATTTCTTTTTGTCATGGGGGTACCAGGTAATATCACATATCAGAATAACAGTATCAACAAAAATCTGTTTTTTCCCCCAGTGACCCATGACACAGCAAAGCAGAAGTGATACATCCTGGTTTCCTATAGTCAGCCCTATTCAGGAGGACATTAGTATTGTCATTAGGCCCAAGAAATGTCACATTCAGCTCTAATGATAAACACAACCCTTTCTCTGACCCTAACCTTGGAATATCAAACACTGGAATATCATTTGGGACATAAAATAATGAGCAACTCAATCTATTTTTGTTCTTAATATTCTCATGCATGAAGGTTAAGACCCAGAAAACATATTCTTGATGCAGGACATACCTACCAGGCTTGAAAGGTGGGAATGAAAATCTTACTGTCAGTTCATTATTTTCATTCCAGACACAATGATCTGAATGGAGGAAGGACTGAGCACTCAGCCTTTGTGGATAAGAAACAGATGTCTTCAACACTCAGTTTTGCACTACAAATTCTTCATACAATTACTTGCAACCGCATATTTAGAGAAGAGATCCTTATCTAAAGAACTATGTTACAGCTTTGACTCAAGATCATTATGTTCAGACTCATTAGGAATATAGTTGTTACAGAGCAGTTGAGAAAGCCTTGAATTTCAAATGGATATATGAGTGTGCTCGAGGAGATGCGTAATAAATCTGTATGAAGGAAGGATATGCTAGTGGCTTCTTTCTAGCAGGGTATCAGACAAAGTGTCTGAGTAATTATGACTTATGCACACCAAATTGCTTTTACTCAACAGCACTCTCTGCTCTGAGTGTGACCTCTCACTGAAGGAAGTTACTAAGGCCCTCTTGATTCATAGAGATGCATTAAGCACCTCCCTAAGCACCTCATCCATCTGATTCAGTGCTTTCTCCAATAAAATACATGACAGTGGATGGCCTAGCCAAAACATACACCAACACCGCAAGAAGAAGGAATAAATGCACTACATTTTTAAACAAAGGAAGAACATTATGTGTAAAAAGAAGCACAAAGCAATGAAGAATGGCATGAATGTGTAAAAATCCTGCCACAGGATGAAGAAATATTAGGAAAATATAAAGAAGGAACTGAAGGCAAGATGAGTAAAATTGTTAATGTTGTTTAATTATAATGCTGAATAATTATATTCACTTTGGGCCTTTGCAGACTGCCAGAAATAGTGCAAATTGAGTCCACTTTAAGGGTTAGGGTTAGTGCTAGGGAATCATGGGAAATCTTTTTTTTTTTTTTCTGAGACATTGAGCCTTCTCTGTCAGAGAGCTCTGGTGCCACAATAAAATACAGTTCCCATGATTCCCTAACTGTAACCCTAACCCTTAAAGTGGACTCAATTTGCACTATTTCTGGCAGTCTGCAAAGGCATTTTGTCTACCAGTTAGGGGAAGATCTGTAGGTCAGTGATGCAGCACATGCTTTCTATCCAAATGGTAGTAGGTCCTATTCCTAAAATATCCATCTAGACTTGGTGGCCATCTGGATAGCTTCCTCACTGAGTTGTTGCCAGTTAGCATCGGCATTCCTGAATTAGATGGACCACTGGTTTCTAATGGTCTAGGAGTACTTTGTTTTGCCAAGATGTCTTTGATTAGGACCAAAGAACGTTCACTGGTAGATACTCAGTTAAAGTATGCTTGCAGACACTATACATTATTAAGAGGAGTAAAAAACAACAACAAATACTGTGGCTGCATCTGCACTGCAGAAATAATCCCATTTGATATCATTTTAACTGCTATGGGTAAATGCTATGGAATTCTGGGAGTTGTAGTTTTGTGAGACACTTAGCTTTTCTGTCAAAGAGCTCTGGTGCCACAACAAACTACAAATCCCAGGATTCCATAGCATTAAGCCATAGATGTTAAAGTGGTATGAATCTGGATTATTTCTGCAGTGTGGATGCAGCCTTCATGTGTTTTCCTGCACATAATAATTCCTCTGCAACACTTTGGGATGTTTGAATACCAGTAGAAAACTGTACCAAAGCCTTGCTAAAAGTCCCTTGACATGAATGTAACCAACTGTCAGGGGTGTTGCTCATCTCCGTTACTAAGCTGAAGAGCCAGCATTGTCTGAGGACTGCTCTGGTGGTTATGTGGCCAGCATGACTGCACCGAACACTGTTACCTTCCCACCAAAGTGGTACCTATTCACCTACTTGCATTTGCATGCTTTCGAACTGCTAGGCTGACAGAAGCTGGGACTAGTGAAAGGAGCTCATCCCATCGTGCAGCACTCAGGCCTTGATCTGCCAACCTGCTGATCTTCCAATCATCAGAATTGGCGCCTTAACCACTAAGCCATCACATCCCTGCTAAAAAAGCCTTGCTGCTCTTTTATTATTCTTCCCAGCTGTTAGAAAATTGTTTTTTGACATGAAAATGATTAATTCTGAATATTCTTTCTGTCCCTATTTAGAGTTTGTAAATTTACTTTTGAGAAGAGTGAACATAATGATGTGCTGAAATCATCTATAACTAAGCAGTAGTAGGTGAATGCTTGGGGCATCATCTCAATTATGAATGGCTTCAGCATACGTATTCATTCTTATTAGCAAGTTCTGCTACCATGAAAGTTATACATAATGTAGCCAGCGTAGAAGGAGCTAGGTTTAGCACACCTGGACATAAAGAGGACCAATGTCATTTTGGATGATCTTCATTTTCCCCTTTCACCCATTAGATTAGACTCCTTCGAATTAACTTGACATATTTAATTCTGTGAGTACATACAAACAAAATCAAGATTTACCCACAAATAATTCTAATCTTATGTGCTTACTCTGACTATGGGGGGGGGGGGGTTTGCAGACTGCCAGAAATAGTGCAAATTGACTCCACTTTTAGGGTTAGTGCTAGGGAATCATGGGAATTGCTTTTTTTTTCTGAGACACTGAGCCTTCTCTGTCAGAGAGCTCTGGTGCCACAATAAAATACAGTTCCCATGATTCCCTAACCCTAACCCTTAAAGTGGACTCAATTTGCACTATTCCTGGCAGTCTGCAACCCCCTTAAATCTACCCCCAAAGCTAAAATATAAAATAAAATAAATTTAGATAACTTTAGATATAAAAAAATATCTAAAATATTTTGCCACCTCCCCACCGCTGCTGCCAACACACACACACACACACACACACACGCACTTACTTTAAACAATACAGTTTATAATGCTTTATAAGAAGTTGCTAATATATATATATATATATATACCCCTACTCAATCAACTCAAAACCTCCGTGCATAAGGCAGCAATTAATTAATGATTAAAGCAATTTCTTCTCTCATATTCATAGTTAAACCCTATGAAAACTATGTTCAAACAGCCAGGGTTATCCAGGTACTTTCACAGCTGTCTCCATCACCTAATGGGCAGTTCTAAAGCATTCAGAGCACAACCTTCAAAAGACTGCAAAGCAGCCAGATGCTGCGACATGTGTTTTGAAAGTTGCAGAGTTTTCTTTCTGTTCCTTATGTAAAAAAACAGCTCTTTGGACATCAAGGCTTTAATGCTGAAACGGGTAAGATAAAACAGAGTTAGACAGGGGAAGCATCAGACTTACAGCAAGCTGTTTTATTTGCTTGCAGTGCCTGTTCCACTATCACATTAGAACTACTTGCCAAAAGTCAAAACAATATTGCTTATTGGCCTGATCCTGTGTGTCTTCTGAAAGTAAATCCCTCAATAGTCTTTTATCAAAAGGAATTTGCATATTAATGCAACAACACTACCAATATATGGCAAAATGATGTATTAGCTTTAATGAATGCATCCAAATATAGCAGATTGCCATATGCTGCTGATGTAAAAGAGAATTTTAAATATAAGAAATCAGACCTAATTTCCATAGTCCCTTTGAGATCTTATTTTCTCTTCATGTTAGCTATGAAACATATGACAGTCTAGATTTGGGATTAATGAATCAATCCACTTTCAGTTTGTTCTACATTTGGTTATGTTCCCATTTAAGTTCATTTCATTCCACCTATCTACCGTACTTCAGTATGAGAGCAACTCTTTTTCCCCACACAATGTCTTTGTGATGGAAGGCTCATTATCACTTTCTGTCACTCCAAGATAAATTTACAATCATATTCCGAATATGTCTGTGCTGATTGAATCCAATACAGACATTAGTCCAGAATTCAAAGACATAGCTGTGTTAATCTGGATCAGTATGTAAAGAGGTATTTTAGCAAAAGAGTATTGTAGCACCTTTAATACTAAGTGGGAGGAAGAAAGAAGTTGGTAGTATAAATTGGTAGCATTTTGTAAACTTTATCTATTTCCTCAGATGCATGGAGTGAAGTGTCCAGGAATAGACTGTTATAAGCAAACTATATGAATAGAAATAGAAATGCAAAACTAGGGGATATGGTGATGGGGTGAGAAGTTCAGTTCTAATGATAGTTGGGGGACAAAGGATGTTGCCTAAAGTGAGTAGAAAACCATGGGTGTTGTTGCGATGTAATTGGATTCTGTCTGAAAATCAAAAAGGAGATGTGATGAACTGACCAAGAGAGCCCTCATGATGTTTGGGGAGTTAACTAACATTATGATATGTGTAGTGTGCCAGGAAAGCATTGTTTCTGTTAAAACTATTATTGAGTTTGTAGATATATACCAGTTCTTCTATTTCTCTTTCCAATCTTCTTTAGTAGTTTTCTTGTTCAAGAAGCATTGTTCTGAGATGGAATGCCCAGGAAGTATTTCTAATGGCCGATTTATATCCATTTGTTCTCTGGAGCAATGACTGGCCTGTTTGCCCAGTGCAAAGTGCTGAAGAGAATTGTTGACAGAGGATGGCATATATCATATTAAAGTATGAGCATGAAAGTGCTACTAATATTGTGATGAATATCTGAGGAAGTAGATAGCTGAGGATGTAGACTGAAGTCTACCAAAGGTTATGCTACCAAAATGTTTCTTTCAGTCTTAAATATGACAATACTCCTTTACCAAATTGTTTCTTTCTCTCAGTCTCAAAGGTGAGGCAATACTCCTTTGCTACAATCCTTTGCATACATTAGTCCAGTTTTGATCATGATGATTGGAATATGATGTACTGTCTGCCCTCTGTTTTCGCAGACTTCAAATCTGTGTCCCTTGTTTTACGTGAGGGACAAACAGAGTGGAACTAAATGGGGCGCATGCCCACAAGCACATGCCAGCATTCAAACCTATGGGTCTTGAATATTGGCAAGTTTCCGTTTTCAAGAGTGTGTGTGTCTGGAATGGATCCCCTGCGAAAACAGAGGGCTGACTGTAGTTGAATTCTTTGAGCATCCAGAACCAGTAAAGACTGAAAATGGCAGTAGCAGTAATAGTGAGACACTTTTCTAGTTTCCTGATTTAGGTCTATTAAAAACAAGCTTATCAGAATGTTCACAGTGGCATGGGAATGTAGTATTTGTGGAATATACAAGATGAAAGCTTCATAAGCTCAACAATTAAGAAAAGCTGACAAAGAAAATGCAATTATGGGTGAGAAAAGAGTCTGAAATAGTCATGAAAGAGTGTTGTTTTGCTTGTGTGTGCATTATTAATACAGAAAGAGTTGCAATCATATTACTATACTACACCTAATTCACTAGAAAAGCCTCACTGCACTATTCTACAAAAGAATTTTACAAAAGAAAAAAACTCCTTAAAATATTTTACAAAATAACTTAAAAACATATGCTGGAATTTTGTACCTCTGATTTTATGAATGGACATCATGAGCCCTATCTGTAAACTGTTAACATGAATCTATGAATGCAGACTATAGAAGTAGAGATTACGGGGCTGTACAGACAGCCCCTAAGGGGCGGTTCTGTGTCACCCCTGGGAGCGCTGGATTGGGGCTGCGGCAACCACACACCACAGAACCGATCCAGTTTTTTGACGCTCAAAAAAGAGCTGGCATATGCTGGTCCTTTTTGGAGTGGCAAAAAGCCACCCTTAGCACCACTGCTATGGCTCTTCTGTGCCCCTTTAGTACAGCGTGTCTACATGCTGCGCCAATGGAGGGCCCTGATGCCACACGCCATGTGGTGGGGCACATGGCGTGACTGCAGCATCAGGGCGGCCGTTGTGCAGTCACTCCACCTCAACTCCACCCCCAGGCTGGCCTTGTGGCCGGTCTGTACAAGCCTTACATGAAGTCTAACATTGTGTACAATAGTGCTGAGACATCACAGGAAGCTATTTTGTCTGCTACCCTTTCAGATCTAGTCCTTGTTAATGCACTAGGATCACACCATTATGGGCATAAACAGATCTCACAAGAAAACACATTGGTGGTGGGAGGGAAGATAACTCATCACTAAACATTAACAACAACAAACTCTCCTCTCTGGAATGTAACATTTGTAGTATCACAATTTGACTGTTACATTGCAATTAATTTAAAAATAATCAGTTTCAAGAAAGATCTCTCCTATTAAAGTTATTTTGTTATATTTAAGTGCAAGTTATGCAATGCATTCATTACCACTCAGCATTTTTATGGACTTCATCTTTGTCTTCTTTCAGTTATTTCTACCTTTCAGCTTCTTGCTGGACACCATAAAATTATGCTAGTGTAATTTATTAATTTAAAAAATCTCTATGAAGCACCAATTATTCCTTATGAATAAAGAATGACTATACAGCAAAATTAATTAAACCCAGCACTGCAGTCATTAGACAGAAGTGACATTAATCCTTATATTTTTCATGTCTCTTGAGAAACTTTTCTGTGAACAAGAGTTCAGCTACAGTTGATTTTCTATTTATAAAAAGATCACTATGTAAGTAGTGAAAATTGTCTACTTTAAAAAATGTTATGATTATTTAATCCATTTTTTAAAAAAGATAATTCTATCATATCTCATTGAAAATTTTCTGTATTACTTTCACAGACGAGATGATGGAATATTCTCTCTCTTTTGATACCAACACTCACACACATTATGCAAGAAAAAAATAAATTTTACGTTTTATTGTCACCTTTGCCATAATGAAAAATATATTTGATGTCCACATAGAACAGCTTATTTTTTATTTTGAAATAAGTTAAAGTTGTATCTTAATTTTGGAAATTCAATGTGACTAATTTATTGAGAATGACTGGTAGATGCATGACAACTACTGTATATTTTTACACAAAGGCATTCTGAAGATTCTCAAACTGACATCAACAAGAGGGATTTTGCACACTGTTCAGGCAATATGGATGACTGGCCAGGCTTTATTTAGTTTCTAGATAATAAATGAGTACATTGATTGGCCATTTACAAACTATTCCACTGATAATCTCCACTGGGTACAAACATGAACACCACTATGAGGCATTCTGGTTGGCATTCTGTCAGTTAGCCCTAACTAGAGTACACTCACTCAACTAAGGGGGGTTGCAGACTGCCAGAAATAGTGCAAATTGAGTCCACTTTTAGGGTTAGTGCTAGGGAATCATGGGAATTGCTTTTTTTTCTGAGACACTGAACCTTTTCTGTCAGAGAGCTCTGGTGCCACAATAAAATTCAGTTCCCATGATTCCCTAACCCTAACCCTTAAAGTGGACTCAATTTGCACTATTTCTGGCAGTCTGCAACCCCCCTAAGTTGTTGAATGGTGAGGCAACCTGTAGGTGAAACCCACTGATTTGATGAGTCTACTCTACCCAGGACTAACAACAAGATTTAGGACTATGTTAGGAAAAATGTGAGGTCCTTTGTTCATGTTGTTCTTTTGCACATGCTTTGGTTTTGTTTAGCTAATTTTGCAGACGGTGGTTATGAGCATCCTCCATTCAAGTCATACTTAATAATATACACCACTGACAAGTTTTTATTCTTGCATCCCATTTTTCACGGTGGGAAGCATTTCCAGAGGAGGCCCACAAGCAGGACATAATGAAAGTATCATTCTTCATTTTTCTTCTCCAGCAACTATAAGTAACATATAATGAAAATGACTAATAGACATTTGCAGCTTCATCATTTGTTAAGTTGTTTAATTCCCCTTTTAAGCTAACTGGGTAGCCATCACTATATCTTATGCAAGTGAAGCCCATAGTTTAGCTATGTGAAGAAGCATTTCCTTTTGTTTCTCCTAAATTGTTATTGTTGTTATCAACCCTCAAGCTGATCTCAACCCATGGCGACCCTGTAGATGAGAAATCTCCAAAACTCCCTGTCCTCCACTTCTCTACTCAGTTCTTGAAAATTCATACCTGACTTCTTTTATAGAGTCCATCCATCTAGCATACGGTCTTCCTCTCTTTCTGCTTACCACCACCTTTCCTAGCATCCCCCCCCCCATGAGTCATGCCTTCTCATGGTGTGTCAGAAGTATGACAGCCTTAGTTTAGTCATCTTGGCTTCCAGAGAGATTTCTGTTTGATCTGTTCTAGGACCCACTTGTTTGACTTCTTGACTGTCCATGGTATCCTCAGCGCTCTTCACCAGCACCACATTTCAAATGAATTGATTTTCTTCCTATCTTTTTTCTTAACTGTCGAGCTCTCACATTCATACATAGTAACAGGGGATGCAATGGCTTATACAATCCTAACTTTTGTGCTCAGTTGTCTATCTTTACATTATAGGATCTTTTCTAGTTCTTTCATAGCTGCCCTCCCCATTCTTAGTCTTCTTATGATTTCTTAACTGCAGTCCCTACTCCGATCAATCTTTGATCCTAGGTATAAGACTCATTTACTATTTCTATTTCTTCATTGTCTAGGTTGAATTTGTGTAAATTCTCTGTGGTCATTATCTTTGTTTTCTTTTATGTTCAGCCTGCCTTTGCACTTTCTTCCTTGATCTTCCTTAGTAGCTGCTCTAGGTCTGTGATATTTTCTGCTAGTAGCATTGTGTTGTCTGCATACCTTA
The DNA here is from genome assembly GCA_026167975.1 of Phrynosoma blainvillii. NCBI lineage: Eukaryota > Metazoa > Chordata > Lepidosauria > Squamata > Phrynosomatidae > Phrynosoma > Phrynosoma blainvillii. The sequence continues at coordinate 212,256,899 of JANUYF010000004.1, read as the reverse complement.
GATCATTGATATTTTCCATCTATTTTCACTCCTCCTCCTTCTCCTATTATCAAGCCTCCTTTTTATATAGTATTTCTGCATACAGGTTGAACAGATAGGGTGAAAGCACACAGCCTTTCCTGACCCCTTTGCCAACTGGAAACCATTTCTCCGTGTTCTGTCCTGACAGTAGCCTCTTGTCCTGAGTACAGATTTCTCATCAGGGCTATCAGATGTGTTGGCACTCCCATGTCTTTAAGGATGTTCCATAGCCTTTTGTGGTCTATGTAATCAAAGACTTTGCTATAGACTTTGCTATATGAATGCTGATTTTCTTTTGGAATCCCTTGGTCTGCTCCATTAGCCACTGTATGTTTGCACTGTGATCCCTGGTACCTCTTCCTTTCCTGAACCCCACTTTGAATCTCTGGGATTCCCCTCCACATGTATGGTTGAAGACTATGTTGCATAATTTTGAGCATAATTTTGCTTGCATGAGAGCAAAATTATGTTGCTGCAGTCTTGTGTGTCTCCTTTTTTGTGGAGGAGAATGTATATTGATTGTTTCCAATCTGTTGGCCATCATTTTGTTTTCCATATCTGTTGGTTAGCACTGGTGTTGATTCTATCAGTGTGGATTGAAGCAATTCAACTGAAATATCATCTGTTCCTGGTGATTTATTTTCTTCCATTTCTCTTATTTCAGCTTCCACCTCTCTTTTTTGAATTTGGGGGTTCATCTCCACATGGTTCTTCGATCCATGTGTCCTTAATTTTGTTATCCTTTTTATATAGGTCTTCTGTATTTTGCATCCTGTGTCTTTCTATTCCTTCCTGGTCCTGAATTTTGTAATTTAATTGTAGTTTAAATACCACATCCACTGCAAAAGGGTGGCCACAATCTAAGCCAATCAGGCTTTATCTTTTGGAGTGCATGACCAATGAGGGTGAAGATCACTGTCCTTTCTGCTTGCTGCTGCAATACCCAACTGGTCTTGTGACCCCAAAGTGAAGCTAGATTCATGGGAGTTGTCCTGTTACTCTCTCTCTGGTCAAAATGATTTCAGCCAAAACGGCACAAAGCTACATTCTTGGCCCTTCCACATGGAAACCAAATACAGTTTAAACAATGAAATGTAATGAAAACAATAATGCCCCCAAACATGTTATCAAAACAAGAAAGGTAATAAAATAATTAAACAGACCGAATCAGTTAATAAAAGTAGCTTGGCAGACAAAATGCTTTTAAGCTGACATTGAAACAACTGCAATGCTGGCACCAGTCACACCTCCATGAAGAAGATGTTCCACAGTTGGTTACCCAGCCTCTATCATTAGCTTACACATTCAGCATTAATGAAAAAAACTACCTGTGGTCCTGTCTGCTTGATTTACACATAAAGATGTAGGCTACAAAGAAATATAGCTTTCATCACACACACACAAGCCACTAATGATACCTGAGGAATGGTGGTAATGAGTCTGTCCCAGCACAGCAATTATTTTTGTAACCTAACTTCACTTGCCTGCCTACTGAAGTTAGGGAAATTATTCCATCTTATTGGAAACTTTCAAACTTCTCCTGAATATTGCATTAGTATAGCTACATTTCAAGAGTTTTTTTTTCCTGACCAAGGACGTTTTCATACACAAACGTCCAAATCCGCCTGGAGCCATTCCGGAACGGAGCCTTCCGCTCACTCCGGAATGGCTCCGGTGGCAGCGACCTAATTCCTTTTAAAAAAAGGAATTACAACTCTGGCGCTGATGCCGGAGTTAGAGCTAAAGGGGGCGGGGCTTGCTGCGACATCATGTGAACACGCGCAGCAAGCCCCGGACTGACGCCGGCTAGCGCTGGGGATGGCACCAGAAGGGGCAGGGCTTGATGCAACGTCGTATGAAACATTTGACATTTTGCCGGAGTGGGGCCGGACGGAGGCCGGACGGAGGCTGGCTAGCGTCCTCCAAAAGCCCGTGTGAAAACGCCCCAAATGTATGCATGGTAAGAGAGCTGAAGACAGACATGATCCATCACTTAAGCAATTTTTAAGAGTCCTTTAATACAATCCAATTACATTCACTTTGATTTCACTTTAGCTGTCATGGCTTTATCTTTGGAATCCTGGGATTTGTTGTTTGAGGAGGCACTAGAGCTCTCTCACAAAGAATTCTAAATATCATATGAAACAACGTATCTCAGGATTCCATAGGATGAAACAATGGAAGTTAAAACGGAATCGAAGTGCTATAATTGCATAGTAAAAAAGTTCCCTTGCAGAGCCCAAAAGATAAACACATCTGTAGTTCTTATGAAAACAATGTTAGGACCTATTGGTTCTTAGGACTATTAGCACAGAAAGGGCTGACAGAAAATGAAACATATTTGTTTTTGCAATCACCGGACTGAAACAAAATTGGGGCCTGCTGTGTCAATGCTACACTCAAAAATTTACCTGGATGTAAACGGTCCCTGACACAGTATCTGTACAGCAGCTCGGAATGCCCTGTTCTGTTGGTGGGTCTGAAAAGGCAATGGGAAAGAGCAAAGGAGGGACTTATGCTTACCATATAATATTAGCTTTTCTGAAATACACATGATTATTCTACCTGATCTCTCCTCTCCTTGAGTACCTTATATTATATAATGCTGTAGTGGAAAAACCAACTGTTGCAAATTAACTCCCAGCATCTACGGTTCTTTGCAGAACTTGATGCAGAACAGGGAACCAAAAATAGATTGAAAGCATAGGTTTGTTTATTTATTTATTGCCGGCAAGTCCCCAATGGAATTAGCATTTCAGATCACTGGGGCCAAGAAGAAGCCAAGATAGCCGTAGTTTTATGCACTCACAGCTGACATTCTATTGGATGCTCTAAACTTTAAATGCTCAAAATCCTGAGCAATGAGAATGCAGATTACAGAATACATTCTAATATGCTTAAGTTACCATGTTGCCATGCCAACCTCATACCAAAATCTCTTATTAGTAAATAAGCTGGTGTGTACTAGGTAAAAGGTCCTTTTGCCCAAGCAAGGGTAGCTGTCAATGATTTATTATGGCTCTCTGTCCCACGCTGGCTCCTAATGAAGATCTTTAATGCATCAGGTTACCAGATCTGTGGTCATCCTGTCTAAATAACCCTTTAGCATTCTTTGAGTTTAAACCTTCTAGCATCTTCCTTAGAGGCCCACTTCCCAGCATTCCCTTTGCATGGCTGCTTGAATATTATTTTACACTTATAATAGCACACATCTCTAATTTAGGCATATAAAACATTAATTAAAGAAATTATTCTGCCTCAATGCAACATCTCTAAAGGAGAGCCATCATGGAGTTGTGGTTTGAGCACTGGATCAGGACTCTGGAGACTAGGGTTCAAGTCCTGGCTCAGCCATGTAGACCCACTGGGTGACTTTGGGCAAGTCACACTCTCTCAACCTCAGAGGATGGCAATGGCAAACCACCTCTAAAGAAACTTGCCAAGAAAGCCCCATGGATTGCCATAAATCAGAAACAACATAACAACAAGAAACATATCTAAAACAAATGCAGCTATAAAATTAAAGAGAAATATTTACATAAATAATTAACCAAATAAGAAACTAGCTCTATACCATAATGCAAACATGAGTAACCTGTGCTGCGTAAGGCCCTTAGCCTAATTTAAAAAGCCTTATATGAGTGACCAGGTCAGACCTCAAAGAGCAGCCTATTTCTTCCTTAACAGTCTAATGGTTGAGAAAGAAAGAAGGAAAGCAAGAAAAAGGGAGAGATGGATGAAATTTGGGTTGTATGAAAATAGGCCTAGTTTATGATCGCTTTGACCTTACATTCACCTGGAATGGGGCCCCTGATAGATTACATCTGAGGAAACATAGGTCTGGAGAGGAAAAAAAGGGAGACTCTGCCACAACTTATGAAAACTGTTCAAAATACTTTAGGCTTTGAGTTTCTACTTGAGAAAGATGAGACATAAAGTAGATAGATAGATAGATAGAGTTGTCAAATTAATGATAACCTGGATGCAAGCTGTCAATTTTTTTAAAAGTACATCTCTAGCTCTTCTGGAAGGCAAGATATATGGCAAAATGGACAACCCCATTGATTAATGAGAAATGAATCTGTTACTGCCTTTCAGTTTTTAGTCAATAAGAGATAGCTTATACCTTCATAGGGATTTAAACTGTAGAATGATCCTCTTACCAATTCTGATTAAATACTGCATTGTGGTGGACAAGCTAGTCTCTTTGTATGGATATAAACTTAAAAAAACAAACAGATTTACATGCAAATAGTGTATAGAAACTGACAGAGCCAAATACTGGGAAGAACAAGGGAAAAATCCAACATAGTGAAGTATGTGGGCAAAGCAGGATAAAATGTCGTAATACCATAATAAAAATATTAATATTTAAGGTGCCACAAACTCTGTTTTTTTGTTGCTCCAGGCTTGACATGAAATATTATTCAAATTTACTGAATTTTCAGAGACAAAAAAATTAATTTCCATTTGATCACTCACACCCTTCTTGGCAGATGAGATGAATGCTACCAGGAGGAAAGGAGGAGTTGAGAAACAACACGTGGACATGAGAAGATAGATGGCTAGATAGACAGAAGCTTAGTGAGATAGATATATACTTCATTTGCATCTTAGAATTATTTAAAGTGGGTTCAAATAGAAAAGCATCATAAAGTTCGTTTCTAAGGACTAACACTACATTTTTGACTAGTGTATGTTACACAGCCCTTTCAACTGTTTAATCAAATATAAGTCCTACTAATTTAAATGGGTGTTACATATAAGTAAATGTGCCCAGGAAATATATATATTAGGAATCTGTCTCATTCCCTATTGCAGTACAATCCAGAGAAGAGAAACTATATAGGAACTCTGTCACTGTGGCCCCACTGGAATGGAGACATATTGAATTGCAAAAGAGGGGTCCCTGTTGAGATGCAAATGGATTTTTAAATTTCCTGGACTTTGCAAATCTCCCTATATCTTAACTAAAGACTAAAACAACATGTAGGCATCTGACTAACATCTCCAATTGTTTTTCTCCTGTTTGGTTTGTAACATCTTGCCTGATGAAGAGGCCCCCTGTAGCATCAAAAGCTTGCAATAAGTATATTGTGCATTTTGATGGGCCAATAAAGGTATCACTGATGGATTTTTGTTTGAATTTGCTAAATGGCCAACACAGCTACCCCTGAATGTTTTCTATATAGGAACTATGGACTGGATAGGGTAGAAGTGATTATACTGATGAGAAGAGGAAGTCAAAAGGATTGGTGCTAAGAATGAAAACCACGAATACCATAAAAGATAGGTTTTTCTAACATACAAGAAGAACTTTCAAACTGAAAAACGTAAACAACCAACCAATAACCTAGAATCTTATGAAACCTTAAAGACTAAGAGGTTTTATAAGCATAAAAAGTTCTACTGTCCCATTTATCAACACAAAACTCCAATAAGGTAGATCAGCACAGATAAGTGTATAATTTCCTTAATTGGTATATTATACAAACCTGATATCCAGATTAAGCTACCTGGATCTGAAGAACTTAATATGGCTCTATATCTCAAAGAGACAAACTACTACTTAAATGACCATGTTGAACTCCAGAATTTGTCTGCTAATAACAATCTTGGTTACTTGGTTTAGTACTGCTTCACTGGAATATGAAAAAAACAACACATTACCAATATATGTTCTATTCAGGAAATGTATTAATCAGCTCATTTATGTTCGGATGTTGGTACTAATACCCAACTACTCTTTTTATATGTTTGCATTTCAGATCTCTTGCTCACAGTTTCTACCCTGATAACTTTGGGGAGTATCACAGCATATGTAGAGCAGTATTTCAAGCATATTAATCTCAATAACCCATTAACAACCTATGTTGTGTCTCACTCCACCTCCTATTCTTAAATGTTGTTGTGGAATTATCACAGTTCTATCACTGTGTGAATCAGTAAAAGCAAAGTAACCACCAGAGGGAGACTAAAGTGTTTCATGAAATTAAAAGAGGTCTCGGCACATCTAGTTCGCTGAAGTCAAATAAAATAAAATCTACTTCCTTCCCTCCTTTATTTTTGGTAAAGGTTCAAAATAATATTTGATGTTGTGTTTTATGAAATGAAACTCCTTCCTGGCATGTTCAGTTAGGTTTACAAAGAACATTCTGTTTGGCACTTGCATGCAGGGATTAATGGATGCACCTGTGAGAGCAGCCCTGTTTTAATTTGTTCTGATTTGGGCTGTGTAATGTTGGAGCAGTTCATTCTGATCCCAAATGATTGGAACACACTCTAAACAGGTTGAAGGAGTGTAGCCTACTTTATCTTCCCTGGCACCTTCATCACAACATATGCTGCACCCTGGAAACCGAATTTCAATTCACGCTGATTTTGCAGCTCATCGCAGTGCATCAGAGTGACCTGTTGACTTCCTCAAAACTGCTATTTTTAAATTCATTCCTGAGCTTTAAAAATACACTTCTAATGTATTTCTACTCTTTCCTTCATCATTTACTCAAAAGGCAGTGGTATCTTTCCTGTAAAAACTGTTTTCAGTTGTTTTGAAATGGAAGGAACTGCATTTTTCTTGTTGGTTTGACTTTGAATTAGAGCATATGTCAATGAGCCACATTTAATGAAGACAAAGGAGTATGACTAGGCTGATGCAGTTTACAGTAATGCTACTAGATACATGAAATAAAATTGCCCCATATGGTTAGAGTGGTCTAGACATTTTCAAATGTCCTTTGCTTCCTCCATCATTCAAAATTGTTAAAACTTGTTTTACTCAAAAATTAGACTTGAGAATTAAGGAACAACGGTAGATTTAATTTAAGAAGGTTATGGCTTAACTATGCGGTTACCCCCTTATCCTTTTGCATTATTCATCCAAAGTATCTTCCATCACCTTCTTTCTTTTCTTGTAATGCAAAAAAAAAAAAAAAAGGGAAAGAAAGAAAGAAAGGGGGGAGGTCACATTTCTCCCTAAAGAAAAGTTTTGACGAAGAAAACAAATCTACAAAAGAAAACAGCAAAACTACAGAAAGGATGGCTACAGCTGCCATCACTACAACGCAACCTGCCACTGGAGTCAGAAAATGATAATGAGGACTTCTGGAGATATGAAGGCTTTGACATTTATGGTATAGTGTCATCCTGATAAGTTCTCTATGCAGAGTCAATGGGACTCCATTGGCAGCTCTGGCCATCCAACATTCACTCACAAAGTGCATCATGGCATGGTTTTGAAATGTGTATGTCCGTGGAGCCCACTTGCCATTTGTGCAATGTGTGGATGTTTTGGAGTCATAACTCTCAGAATTTAGGATTCTGGGAAATCACAGTCCCGATATGTAACCTTTCTAAACTTTAATGTCCAGTGTTAAGAGGTTTCCATGCATTGACTGTATGTGTCGAGACTAGAGGGCTCTTGTGAGCAACCCTCTATTAATGTGGATTTCATTGTACCTGTGCTTCTCTTTTGATTCCTCCTCAGATGTTCTGAAATCAAATAGGACAATATGAGGAAGGGGAATCTGCTAGCCCTTCTTTTCACCATCACATGTTTCCATTTCCCTCTACTTGTGCAGAGTGACTATGTAAAGCAGAGAGACCTCATTCATCTGTGGGAATAATTTTGGATTTTGAAAGCCCATAGTGAGCCCCCATGGACAGAGAAAGCCCCCTACATGGTGGAGAAGGCAGGGATAGCTTGCTCCTGCTTATACTGCATTTATTTTACTTTGGTTTGGAACACCAAAAGAAGGATGCTAAAGTTGTTGATTAAACTAATGTCATGGGTTGTCAACATGAAAAACCATACAAAGTGTACTCTGTGAATCTGTACATGTTATCTTTCATAAACTGTGAACATATCAACAGCTTCCCATTTACCAACCTCCTACAGATTTTCTACCCTAAAACAGCAACTGAATATCTACTATCTAAAATGACCACACTAGTTACTACTACTGCCTCTACCATCACTACTATTATTTTTAAAATACAGATAAATTAATAACATTTAACTATATCTGAATCATTTTCTGCACAGGTACTGTTACTGAAAATTGTCTTTTCAAGTAAAAAAAAAAAAAACATCTCACCCTGTAAAGCAATCACTGCACTCCTTTATGAATGGACAATTACAAGTTAGAGATCAGCAAATGTTTAAGGAAAAAGTAAGAGCTCTCCCTAGGGTACCTACCGAATCATAGATTTTTCGAGAGACATAGCTTTTAGCATGTGCTTCTTAATTGGCAAACTGCTGGAAATAAATGGATCAAATGCTTACTTGCTACCTGAATTTTTATGTGTAATTAGCATAATTACCATTCATGAATTTTTCATATGTCACCTCTCATACTTTTGAGATTTTGTATATGGATTATTAAATGTAAGGGCTGTACAAACCACATTATTATTATGCTTGATGGCAGGCTTGAGAAATTAGTCTGCCACCTACAAAGCAGATGCTATTGCAAAAGAAGGGAAGCAAGAGAAAGGTCAAACACAGAAGTTCCAATGTAATTTTCTCCTTGCTCCTGATCATGGATGTTCTCCTGATGGTTGGAGAAGGAATCTTGACAAAATGCACTATGGCTTGCAAGGTTGTGAATGGAAACTGACAAGTGTCATGTTACTGTTGCTCTGCTGTTGCAACAGATACAAGGAGTTTGTTTTGCAGCAAATGTAGGAAGACAGCCTAACAGCAGTTAGTAAAACTTGTAAATTCGACAGCCAAGCTTCCTCATAAAGCAGGCAATGGACTCTGGCAAGAACAGTGCACATGTATTCAAGAAGCATCTACCTTCTGTCTGTTCAAAAAAAAAAATCACACATAGGCAGCATCTGCATTGCAGAAATAATCCAGATCGAGACTGCTTTAAATGCCATGACTTAATTCTGTGGAATGCTGGGAATCATAGCTTGTTGTGGCACCAGAGCTCTCTGACAGAGAAGGCTAAGGGCCTTTGCAGACAGCTAGAAATAGTGCAAATTGAGTCCACTTTAAGGGTTAGGGTTAGGGAATCATGGGAACTGTATTTTATTGTGGCACCAGAGCTCTCTCTGACAGAGAAGGCTCAATGTCTCAGAGAAAAAAACAATTCCCATGATTCCCTAGCACTAACCCTAACCCTTAAAGTGGACTCAATTTGCACTATTTCTGGCAGTCTGCAAAGGCCCTAAATGTCTCACAAAATTACAGTTCCCAGAATTTCATAGCATTGAGTTCTGGCAGTTAAGGTAGTGTCAAACTGGATCATTTCTGCAGTGTGGATGAAGCCCTCGTCCCTATTCAACAGGAATCAGAGCTGGGACCAGAAAGACCAGGTCACTTCACTAGCAGTAAAGGAATGGCTGTGGCATCTAATGGCAGAGCACATGGTTTCTATAAAAAAATATTCCAAGTTCAGTCCTGTGCTAGGCATGAGAGTATGAAGATTATCACATGGAGACTTACTGTCCATAAAACGTCCCTAAATCATCTGGCAAGCCCGAAGGTGTGATACTCAGTCGCGCTTGTCCCCGTAATTAAATTGTCATGGAGGCATCCCCTCACCTCTCCCCTCATTAAAGTGTTCATGGAGCCACCGCTTGTTAATAACAGAAGTTCCCATTATTAACAAATGGCAGGCTCCACAAATGCTTTAATGATAGGAGAGGCGAGGGGACGCCTCTATGACAATTTAATCACAGGGACAAGAGTGACTATCACACCTTCATGCTTGCCGGATGATTTAGGGACCTCCATGTGGTAATCTCCTATGTGTCAGCTTCATTTGTGTTCATTTGCAAGTCTATCCACCTCTTAAGTTACATAATCATGTGTTCCCCCCCATATTGGTGTTGTAGTTATGTGTATTCAAGTTGTATCCAACTTATGGCAACCATAAAGTGAACCTATTATGGAGTTTCTCTACAAGATTTGTCCAGAGGGGGCTTGTCAGTTCCTTCTTCTGAGGCAGAGAGAGTGAACTGTCCACAGTCACCCATTGGGTTTCCATGCCTAAGTAGGGATTCCAACTCTGATCTCCTGAAGTCCTAGTTCAACACTCAATGCACTACACCATGCTGGCTCATTGCCCACATACACATCTATAAATATATTTTGTCTCAAATACATTTTTATCTATTTTTGAGGCAAGATCTTGGAAGTGTAGGTGAAACATTGTTTCAGGAAATAGCTTAAATATAGGTAAAGAAATGCCAAGAGAAACAAAATTTGGTATCTTTATATAGTAGTACAATCAATAGAGTTCATTTCCAGCTTTACTAAAATAAAATCTGTTGGATTCAAGTGAGTCTGCTATGGTGACCAAACTGAAAAGGATGGTGATGACACAGACTATTACTCTATGTGTCTAGTTCACAATTACTAAGGAGAATCAAACAAGTTATCTTCATGTGAGGGACTATTCTGTTTTTGCAAGATTTCCTTTCTGAAAATTAATTAATGAACATACACATATTTCTACTGGATTTGAGAGCAAGATGGGCCTAGTAACATGGAGTAAGGCAAGATCTGTATTTCAGTGGTTCCCAACCTTTGGTCCTCCATTTGTTTTGGATGTCAGATCCAAGAAGCCCCAGCCAACTTGGAATTATGGGAACTGAAGTCCAAAATATCTAGAGGGCCAAAGGTTGGGAACCACTGCTCTGTTTTAATACTTCAAACATACAATGCTTAATAAAGTGCACCAGGGAATTCCAAAAGAAAATCAGCATATAGACTATAACAAAACCTTTGACTGCATAGATCATGAAAAGCTATGGATGACCCTTAAAGACATGGGAGTGGCAACACATCTGATAGTCCTGATGAGAAATCTATACTTTGGGCAAGAGGCTACTATTAGAATAGAACACAGAGAAGCAGAATGGTTCCCAATTTGCAAAGGGGTCTTACAATATATGCAGAATATATCGTAAGAAAAGCAGGCTTGGACATTGAAGGAGGAGGAGTGAAAATGGGAGAAAAAAGGAGTATCAATACTCTAAGATACACAGACACCACCATAATAGTAGCAGAAAACCTCACAGAGCTGGAACAACTACTAAGGAAGATCAAGGAACAAAGTGCAAAGGCAGGCTTACTGTTGGAAATAAAGAAAACAAAAATAATGATCACAGAGAATCTACATAAGTTCAACCTAGAAATAGAAATAGTAAAAGAGTTCTCATAGTTGGGATCTTAGTGATAAGAATGGGATTGCAGCCAGGAAATTAGAAGAAGATTAAGAATGGGGAGGGCAACTATGAAAGCACTAGAAAAGATCCTAAAATGTAAAGATATACAATTGAGAACAAAACTTAGAATCATACAAGCCATTCTATTTCCTATTACCATGGATGGATGTGAGAGCTGGGAAGTTAAGAAAGAAGATAGGAAGAAAATCAATTCATTTGAGATGTGGTGCTGGAGAAGAGTGCTGAGGATGCCATGGACAGCCAAAAGGACAAACAAGTGGGTCCTAGAGCAGATCAAACCAGAAACCTCCCTGGAAGCCAAGATGACCAAACCGAGGCTGTCCTACTTCGGACACATCATGAGAAGAGATGACTCTTTGGAAAAAAACAATAATGGTAGGAAAAGTGGAGGGAGGTAGAAAGAAAGAAAGGCAGCATGCTAGATGGGTGGATCCTATTAAGGAGGTCACAGCTATGACTTTGCAGGAACTAAGCAGAGCAGTGGAAGACAGGCACTCTTAGAGATGTCTCATCCACAGGGTTGCCATCGTCAAGGTCAACTCGAGGGCGGTCAACAACAACAACAACAAATGTTATGGATTCTTGGTACCATCCCTTAACCCACAATCCAAACAGTGCTTTTAGTACTGATATAAATAGAATTTTAAGATGCCTCCCAAACAAAAATGGCCACCAACATATAAGTCCTAGATAATTACTTGATATGTTTCATGATCTATTCTCAAGTTCAGTTTTCTAATGCCTGCTATAACAAACATATGGTGCCACTACCAGAAGTCACATGGAAACTCATGGACTTGGAAACTCTCCATGACATTAGACATGTTAGCATTTATGAAGCTACATGGGAGAAAGTCAACCCAGGAACATAGAGTGAATTCTGATTCATTTTGCATTCTTGAATTGACTTTCACTCTCCCCTTATCACATAGATCACCATTCCATATTTTTTTCCATACCCTATTATGCTAAATCATTAGATACAAATTAGCATACACACACACACACATCTGTATCTCTATATATCTTATAGATACAGTGGACTCTTACCATCCATGGGAGTTCAGTCCTGGCCACCCCCATGGATAAAAAAAAAATGTGGATGGTCACACCTATTATTATCCAATGGGTGGCAACAGATGTTCATCCACATGAGCATGTCTGTGTGCATGGACTACCATTGAATAATATGGGCCATGGCGTGCAGCAGACACTCCAAATCGCAGATTGCTAGTGCACCGATGCCACAGGCCCATTGTATGTAGTTTTTGGCTCCTCAACAAAGGAAATTCACTACTTTAATTAAAGGCAAATCAAAGCTCCTATTGCTCAATTTGTTGATTGAACTAGTTAATACTTGCAGCTCTAGCACATTTGTATAGAGTTTTCTGTGAAAGCATACATTTCTAGTAATGGAAGAGGAAGACTGCTGGCTCTGAAGCTAGATGGCTCAGCAATTTTGCTGGGCCCATAAAATCATTCTGACTATCAAAATAAAATAAAATGAAATAACATTTAAAACATCTCCCATGTGGTTGTATATTTTCCAATAGGATTCATTTTGAATTTCTGAATGACATACTGTCTACCTATTTCAAAACACACAATTATTTCAGTTTCAAAAGATTTCAGACATAAAGAATTTAATACATCCATATTTTGACTGGCATCTAGCAAACCATCATCATCGTCGTCATCATCATCATCATCATCATCATCAACATCTGGGTGTTTATAATGAAAATGACCACCTTTTATTTAAACCATTTGTTGCAAGAGAACAGACTACTTGTGAGTCTCTATATTTTACAGAGTCAAACATTTTTGCTCATGATCACAGCCAATCCAGATGGTACAATTTTTCCCTCCTGATTTTTTTGCCATGTGACACTGAAACACAAAATTAAAGGAATAAAAAGCAACAGAAGCTTTGAGACCACCACAAAGCAGTACATTATGCCTAGAGGATAAGCAATAACAGGCTTTTGAAAATGTTGATTATATCCAAAATGTTCAATATCATGGGCTTTGCCTAAAGGATTGTACTCAATTTGCCATATCTTCTTTCTTTATGTTTTTTTTTTTAAAAAAGTAGAAACTGCATAGCTACAGAAGCAATCATCTGGGTTGCTGGTACAATTAGTTAGTTTCTGCTTCAGTATTTTTAAATACTTCCCTCCTCCCCAAGCCAACAAATGCAGTAAACATTTTGTGTGTGTGTTTCTGGTTTAACACATTCTGTCCAAAAAAGGGAAGTAATGGTTCAGGCCTGGGAACAGAAGGTTATTACCATAAGAAGAGCCTATGAAAAAACAATGAAACGTGAATGGCTATTATGTTTACAAAATTCAAATAAATGACTCAATGTCATTATGCGCATGATGGCAGTGGGAGGCTCATGAAGTGTTTCAATGTCTACTGCCAACAATAAAATGACAACAAAAAAACCACCCCAAAACACCACCACTTGTTTCATATATATTCCATTAATGTCTTATACTATAGGTTTTTATTTCAAAAGAATCATATGGCTGTGTGATATTATCATAGATCTCCCAGGGCAACAGAAGTCAGCGTTAAGGCATTTAATCTGAAAGAAAAAGGGGGAAATGAGAAAAGCAAAACCCACTGTGCTGTATGCAGATGGGAAAGATTAGTTGACAGGAATATATGAGACAGACTATAGATTGCCCAAGAGAGTGAACTTGGGATAAATAATCTTTTGAAGGAATAGAAATCATGTCTCCTACACTGGAGTGCATCTGCACTGCTGAAATAATGCAGCTTGACACCACTTTAACTGCCATGGCTCAGTGCTAAGGAATTCTGGGAACTGTAGTTTTGTGAGGCAGTTATGCTTCTTTGTCAGAGAAATCTGGTGCCACAACAAACTACAAATCCCAGGATTTCATAACACTGAGCTATGCTGTCACAGTTCATTATTGCCATCAGATGGTATCAAACTGCATTATTTCTGCAGTGCAGATGCTGCCTAAGATGCTTCAATTTATTTATATTTTTGCCATTTAGAAAGCAATCTCATTTGTGATTTATAATGAATTCAAGAACAACATAATTCTGACCTAGAATCTGTTGTGTCAACAGTATGACTCACAAAGTCTTTGATATTCTAATGAGCACTTCAACAATTTCCTTCTTGCTACTGTATTTATTATTTATTTAATGTATTGAGTGTTCATGACAAATCCAACCTCATGTCTGGTCCCATTTCTAGAAACATTCCTGTACAAACAACATGCACAAGAAAAGGAGCTACTCCTTTTAAGGAGAGGCTAGAACATTTGGGCCTAATTAGCTTAGAAATCAAAGATGCAAGGGGAGAAATGATAGTATGTAAAAGTTAGCATAATGTGAAAAGGGTGAATACAGAAGCTTTTCTCTCTCACCTGGAATGCAAGGGACGAAGAAAAGTATCCCAGCATCACCCAATGAAGTTGAGCAATGAGAAATTCACATTAGCAACATAGTATATAATTAATATTGGAACTCACTACCCAGTGGTGTAGGAATGGCTGGCAATATGCGAACAGATTGATGGAATAAACAAACCTCTCTTCTATTCTCGTATGTCTCATGTAACGTTCTTCAATAGCTAGATACCAAAATTTGGATCTGTACATTCCACACTGGCTTTCCACTCATGACTCAGGCTTATGTTAATTTAGAGGAATCACCTGGAGGACACACAATGCAATCTTTTCTGGCTTGTAATGGATAAGTTTGAATTTCCAACTATGGGAACTTCACAGCCCCCATGTAGGAATACCACTGTGAAAGAAACTTGTTTGTCTTTGAGTAGCTGGCAAACAATCAAGACAGGGACTACGAAGCCATGCTTTGGTGTGCTGTTCTTAGCATCCAAATAAGATTTTATTAACTTTTCTTTTAGTTAAGTTTATCCGATAAGTAATTGACTGTTTCTGAACTTTTTTCTCCTTGGTTTCTTATTGGATATACAGAATTGGAATTGATTCAACTTGTCTAATACGAGGGCTGGTTTCACTTATATGTAGGATTGTTTGCCAAACAAGTTTAGAATTTAAAGCAGTGGTACTCAAACCTTTTATATTTGGGACCCCCTTTACATCTACATGTGGAGTTGTCCCCCGTCCCCCCATTCGATGTAGTATATTCCATCAATCTGTTCATATATATTTGTTTATTTAGTGTGCATATTTCCATTCACACATTCATGTATTTTCATATTTTAACATTTTATAAGGAAATATGTTTCAATGTGCCGAATTATAACAGTTAATTTAAGTAAATTCAATGTTTAACTCAACCCATGTGTAAATTTTACATGTAAAAAAGCTGGCAAGAGAAGGATCAGGCCTCCAAGTCTTGTGCCTCCCCCCCCCCCCCGCCGGCAACTCTCTCTCCCTTGCCTCGGGGTCCCAACTCATTGTTTGAGAATCACTGGTTTAAAAGAAAATGAGGAAAGATTCCTATTCTCTTCTATATTTTTTAATTTTGGAATATTTTCTTATATTTTCTTTCTATCTTGGAGTCTAAACATGAAATTAGCTTATTTTTAATAAACACCGTATACACATAGTATGAAAGCAATTTCATACACAATAATTTTAATAATTTTCTGCATGAAACAAAGGGCCTAAGCAGACGGCGCAAAGCACCGTCTTCGAGGCCAGGAAGGGGAGGGGCAGCCTCACGCTGGGCGCCCCAACCCCTTCCCGAAAACGTCGTCAGAGCAGCCGGCCCTCCGCACGGGCGGCACTCCGACGATGCACTTCTGCTGCAGCGTCCGCACACGCTGCAGCGGAAGAGGCGCCGAAGGTGTGCCAGAGGCCTTTTGCGGCGCACCTTCAGCGTCTAGCAGAAGGAGCGCTATTTTAGCGCTCCTTCCTGGGACGGGGACGCTGCGCCGCGGGGTCAAGGAGTGCGGATACCTCGGCCCCGATCCGCAGCTTCCCGGGGCAGTCTCATGCCGCCCGTCTGCTTCCCCCCAAAGTTAGTGTACATTGAACCACCAGAAAGCAAAAGTGTCACTATCTTAGCCACCTATGTAGACAATTTTTAATTTTTGGAGTATTTCAGATTTCCAGATAAGGGATACTCAACCTTTATAAGATCTATAGTTGAAGAGGTATAATCTTTGGAAAAATTCTCCTTGATTTTTTTTAAATGGTACTGTTATTATATTCATTTATATCCTGTGTTCTCCCCCAATACCAGGAGTTAATGTGACTTACAAATATAGGTTAGATGGTTCTTCCTGCTATATTTTCAGTCTGCTTGACTTCTGTGCAGATTTTCCTCCCCCTTCTGTCAGGCAGGCTCCTCTAGGCTTTAACCCGGGGCCTGATTTTCATAGAAGATCTAAAACTACAATGAATTATAATTGCATAGAGAAGTGCATAGAATCTAGATTATTAGCAAGCATAAGCATACATGAAAGTATTCTTAAAAGCAGGTATCTGCTTAGATTCTGCACATGTAAACTCGGTAACAAACACAGCAACAGAGAGAGCACACATTTAGAAGTATCCTTCCTGCCTGTATCAGACACACACATGTACACATAAACCCCAAATTAATGTGTTCAGTTTTCTTCCCTTTTCTGAACTGGGATATTCACATTCAAACATACGAGCCAGCCCTTGGAAGATTTCATTTGTTAATAATTATGCCATGCAATCAGGATATACACTTGCGAGGAATATCAACAGATAATAGTCACATTTCAGTGCATTTTTGGGAGGAAGAATAATAATATTACTGAACAAAAAGCACATTTCTCATCTTCCATGACAGCACAATGAGAGAGTGCTGCTATAATACATAATGTTGTGTCACCCAGTCCACCCTGTTCTAGCTGAGAGAGAGGAATGGAAGCCTCTTGAATTGAATTAACCATGAAATTGAATCTTGAACTCAACTGAATACTTTGCATCAAGGATAGCAACAATTAAAGCCAAACATGCATAACAAATAAACTAAGAATCTAAGCTGAGCTGTAGCTAGAACAACAGCAGTGAATACCAATTATGGAAAATCCAAGAAAAACTAATTTGGAGAAGCACTTGGTTCCTCCATAATTTCATCTACTGTAAATATTAACTATACCCACAAGCCACACCTAAACACTTCCATCAACAACTTGATCCCAAACAATATTCAGAAATCAGTCACACTGATTTCTTCAAGGTAGGAGTGTAAATATTTACTTATTTTGTTCCCATGTGCAAGAGCAAATTGTTCTATCAATTTCCTCCCTGGTCCACAAATATACAATGATTACTACATTGCCAGTTTTACATATATTGAGTCCGATGTCTGTTCTGTATCATTCCCTCTTTTTTTTTTTTTTAATGATAATTTGCATTTATTTTTTCTTGCAACTTTTTGTCAAGTAAACATGATGAATATCTTCCCCTTGTATGTGCTTTCAATATACACTTTGGTGTATATGCATGTATACAGATATATCCATGACATTCTCACTAATATATGCCTTGTGCTGGGTTTTTCCAGTCACATAATTGCAGGTTCACCTTTCTCTCTGTGTGGCTGTCATTAGCAGCACAGAAGCTCTTGTGGGAAAACAAAGTTGGCAACTTTACTTAAGGACTTAATCCTTGCTTCAAAAGCAAGTTTCTGGATCAGCTGGGGCTTTTTACTTTCAAACAAAGGTTTCAAGATCAGGTCTGTAATCTCCTTAGATGGAAAGATTCCTGCAGTCAGAGAGACTATTCTTCACAATAGAAATCTGGTTCACATTTACAGGGCTAATGTCATTATCTCAAGCACACGTACTGTAGCATGTGGATTAGAAATCTAGTTATTTTTCAAAAGAATCCTGAAGAGTGCTGTTAAATGTAATTACCCTTTATTTTTACTCTGCCTTGTATAATTTAACACCAAATTTCTGACTTAGGTCAAGAGTACTAGAATCATCCAGTCATTCTGATGGAGGCAGGGCTTTTATTCAAGCACTTCACTTGCAGTCCCTAATGAGGCTGACATATCTCTTTTACTCACCAAAGGAGGCCATAGATGTGGTCCTATGGAGAGGGTCAAACAAGGTTTACAGCAATGCCTGGTGAAACAGTGATGCATCTGTGGCAGAACCTTTGTTAGATTTGATCATTATTAAATTCCTGATGCTCAAGAGGGAATTTATATTACTAAAAACTCTGTAGTGTTCTGCTGTTGTTGTTTTTAAAATCCACATATGAGTTTCTCTTTCATCCAGAACACAGTTCAAAATCTCCTGTTAGAAAAGTATTAAAACGTAGCCTATTGCTATCTCTTGAGAACTATGGAGAACTATCCATAGATGGAAGCATCCTTTAAACTAAGGGTTCCCAAACTTTTTGACTCATGGAGCCCTCCACAGAGCACAGGTTGGGAACTGCTTTAAACTAATCTAGGATGTTCTGCTTAGGTGGCTGCATATTACCTAATGAAGATAGAAGCTGGAACTGCTCCCTCTCTGTGACCTTTGATCTGAGCTACCAAGGAGCTCCTGTTGAGAAAAGGCATCTTAATCAAGATGAAAAGGAATTAAATCACTTGTGAATTCTGCCAGATGCAACATACATAAGTGTCTATAGCCAGTAACAATAACAAAAAGAACTTTTGGTTAATAACTTGTGAACATATTTGCAATTCTGTTCAAGTCCCCCACAAAATACTGCAGGCACATGACTTTTTATGCTGGCCATTCTACTAATAGTCAGAAGTGTTTGGAAAAGTTACTTCTTTATACAGCTTCCTGAATCGCACAACCGGTCAGGCAATTGCCCATGATGGTTGAGGGATATTAGAAATTTTGGTCCAGAAGAGTAATTTTTTCCAGAGCTCTGATTTTCAGGAACAATTACATTCAGCTCAGATATTGACTAGATTGGATCAGGTTAAGGATCAATCCAGTCCAGTATTCTTTGTCTCCAACACGGCCTTACAAGGAAACCATTGAAATAAGTCTGCCACATCTAGAATTACTGTAGTCCTTAAATAAGCCTGCTGCAGCTGGGAACAACCATTTTCTTCTTCAGTACAAACTCCCCTCCCCTTGAGTCTCTTCAACGTATGTTATTCTGAGGTTGCTGAGACTGCATCTACCTTGCAGGGTCAGGAAGGAATTTCCATCCTCACCTCCACTCTCCATCTTGATTTTTTTACTTTCTCTGGAAGTTTTATGGGACCTGTTTCTTATCATGGTTGACATTTGCTTTCATGCTTTCTATATTTATGATTTGCACATCTACAAGGTTAAAAGAAGCCACAGTGGTTAAATGCCTGTACTGCAGCCACAACATTGTAAATTCAATCCTAGAGGAGTGCTCCAAGGTCCACTCAGCCTTCCATCCTTTTGTAGGTTGGTAAAATGAGGACAATTGGCGGTCATATCCAAAAGTTATGGATCTGTCATGATAAAGGGATAAATGGAACACGGGAAAAGGAAAGGGTGGAACAGCGATGTAGAAAAGTAAAGGAAAATCGGAAGGGGGTTATAATCTGAGTAAAATGCAAACTGGGGGGGACAGATGGGCAATAGCTGGGGAAAATTGTAGTTTTATGATCCTGTTTACTTCCTAAGACAAGGCTTTGATAGCACGTAAGATAATGCCTACTCTACTCTGGGATAGATGCAGGAGATGGGAAGCTGGAAAAATGTGGATACTTTAAACACCTTTTGATGTAGTTCAAAGGGTGCTGACCATGAGCCAGGAAAGGGAGGACTGGAGGCAAAAACCTTATAGGGGAAAGCTTTCAGGGAAGATTCAAATTTGACACTAACAAGTCTGTGGCACATCTCTCTCTAAAGAATCTAAAATAAACCTCTAGTATTTTATCACTACCATGCTGTCCTGGTTCTTGAAATTTGGATCTGCTAAACATCACATTGGCTTACACATTGTAAACCACTAAAGGAGTGCTAGTTCACTGATAAGCAGTATAGAAATGTACTTACTATTGCTAAATTCTGCCTTATTTGAGTATGAAGGGTGAAGTTGGCATATGTCGGCCCATTTAAATTGGGGGAGGCATGCTGGGGTGTATCAGGATAATGTGTTTGTGGGGGGGGGGGGGGTAAAACCCTGCAGGTGTGGGCATCTGACATTATTTCCCACCTCATTTATCAAGCATCAGTACATCGTGCAGAGGCAATAACCAATGAATTCATCTTGCTGGGACAGGCTGTTGTTCAGGGGCGGATCACATATAGTTTTTCCTGCTTACTTCACCTCCACTGTTAGGTACACTGAAGCTTTTCTACTATACTTGTATTGTGTCCCACCAGTTTTACCTCTACAATCAAGGCTGGCCTCTGGTTTTGCATAGTGTAATTTCCATTAGATTTTCTCATTAGGTTAAGTTACATATCATTTTTTTTAATGTATTTGCTGTCTATTTGTTATTTTAATCTTGCATTAGTTTAATTTAGTTTTAAGGGAGGGAGGGTTAGGGATTGGGTTGAAGGAGTGTTTTAACTGTTATCTGTTTTAATCTTGTGTACGCCGCCCCGGTTGCCGAGCAGAGGGGCGGGTTAAAAATAAAATGTATTATTATTATTATTATTATTATTATTATTATTATTATTATTATTATTATATAGGCCAATGGTGGCTGGTACACCTGGGAGGTTCCAGGGGAAGTTCAGGTGATGTTGGACAGGGCTGTGGTACTTCCCTCTTGTGAATGTGCAAATGGAATAGCAACATAAAAAAGGAGTTGTTCTGGGACCCATCATCACAGTCACCAACATCACCAGCAACTTTTTCTGCTGCCACTGCCACTATAACTACATGCAAAGGAGTAGATTTGGGGTGCATTCATGATCATAAGCACAGTATGAAATACAAATTGTTAGTAAAACATTAGAGTGCATATTGATTTCCGCCCCCCCCCCCCTTTTAATTCTTTATTTTGGGATACACTCATTTAAGTCACACTCTGTCTATGATGGTGGAGCTATAAAAGAAAAATGTTTATGCATATATGTGCTTTGGCATTTCTTTGTAAATTATCATCATCAAGAGTTGGATTTTGAATGCACCGAGAATTTCCTTCCTCTTCTTACTTGTGATCAATTCAGTCAATTTGTGAGTAGATTATTCAGAACTTTATTGCTCAAAGGTAATAAAACAAAACACTACCAAAAATGTATTCGATATGTATAAGGTGGGTTTTGGTACTGCTGTTTTACATTGTTCCATCTAAGTACAGTAAACATACAAAGAGGTTAATCCATGAACAATTTATTGATGTTCCTTTTCCATGGCTTATTTTTAAATAAAATGCACAGAAGTCTTTCCT
This sequence comes from Phrynosoma blainvillii, assembly GCA_026167975.1. Taxonomy (NCBI): domain Eukaryota; kingdom Metazoa; phylum Chordata; class Lepidosauria; order Squamata; family Phrynosomatidae; genus Phrynosoma; species Phrynosoma blainvillii. Next base: position 212,235,368 of record JANUYF010000004.1, on the reverse strand, counting down.
AGGAGACTGATCCCCCCCCCAAAAAATGAAAAAAGCAAAAAAACTTAGGGGGGGTTGCAGACTGCCAGAAATAGTGCAAATTGAGTCCACTTTTAGGGTTAGGGTTAGGGTTAGGGTTAGGGAATCATGGGGGCTGTAGTTTATTGTGGCACCAGAGCTCTCTGACAGAGAAGGCACAATGTCCCAGAAAAAAACCCAATTAACATGATTCCCTAGCACTAACCCTAACCCTAAAAGTGGACCCAATTTGCACTATTTCTGGCAGTTTGCAACCCCCCTTAGTTTTGTGTCTTTTATTCAGCAATGAATTCATTGAGCTATTGCTTTTTCCAATGCAAAATAGACTGTATTTTAAAAGCAGTATTTTATGTGTGGTTTCATCAAGTTTTTAAATGCCCCTCTGCGTTGTTCTTGGCCATTTTTTCTGGGATATGACAGGTGGGTGTGGGTACACTGAGCTTGAGAATATTATTAGAATTACTCTATTAATGGCATGGGAAATAGGCTAATATGTATAATTAAATCTTGTGTATTTAATTTTATTTTTAAAGTTTTCTTAGGCTACTTTGGTGTGTTTTATACTACAGGCAAGTGTTATTATTTTTTTAAAAAGGTGGTTTCAGTTGTTTTTCATTACTTTAGAGAAATAGAAAAGTAGAGTCCTTTTTATATATAAAAAGTAACTGTCAAGTGTAACTACAAATAACTACTTATTTGTGCCTGTAACTATATGTAATTATTTGTGAAAACAAATGTTCCAGTTTCTGCAAAATGGTTTTTACTTTACTATGGTTTTTAAGCATATACCTTTAAAGGGAACAAAAATATATAGCATGTTACAAGTATATAGTTATCATAATTTATGTATTGATATACATAATAAGATGCCACATCCTGGCCTCTACGTGATCAACATTGACCCAAGTCTTTTACTTCAAAGAGGTACTAACCTTGTAACATAATTCTCTCCAGGATGGTTTTAGGAAAATAATAGAGTTAATGGCAGAAGCAAAGCAACCCATAGAGGTATAATTCATCATGGAGTGTTGCATGCCATTATCTCAAAAACATACAGTGTAATAATCACTTGAAGTAGTGATAACACATAATTGTATGCTTCTCATAAATTATAGGTGAATGGCAGTTTCAACTAATGAGTGCGAAATAGCAGCTCTGGAACTGCAGTGATTACAGAAGATGTGGTTATGAGTGCATTTTATTATTGAGGAATTACAAAGCTTTTCATATTAGAGATGGCAGGCATATACATAAATATCCAACCCGCTGCAGTACCTGTAGATATAGCTTGGTAACAAAAATACTAATCAGACACATAACCTGCTTGTTACATAGCAACCTTCATGAAGAATGGCTTTTGAACTGCTGCCTTAATGATTTGCACATATGGGCTTGCTCAACATTCACACAAGGCTGAATGTTTTATCTTTTACTAAATGTGATCGGATGTGATCAGATTATAGAGCACATGAAACAAGCACTGTTAGCACATGTAGAAATGTGAATATTTCTCAATCTCAGTTTTGTACATGCATTTTCTTCCTGTCTGGGTATGAGATTTGGGGATGGAGACTTCAGGATGAGACTGTGGGAATGGAGATGGAGAGTAGGCAACATGTCAATAATATTTTGGTGTTTCACATTTCCTAAACTGCATAGTTGAAAAATATGTTTCTTAATTATTTTTCTATGCATGTCTCCTATTTATTAGAGTGTGTTTATGTGCAATTTCCAAAGAAACATGTTTTGAAGTTGTGCATATTTATTTGTATACAATTTGAAGACAGGGAAAGGGGGCAGAATCTGTCACATGCAGTTTCTTCCCAGTGATAAGAAATGGAAAGATATGAACACTCCTTCATTAACAGTCTCGCAGATCACAAATTGAATAAATTAGCAAAACATTTTTCAAAAATGATTACTATGAATTTCTTTCCCATCCCTAAAAACACTGCAGGCATTTAAACCCCTGTCACTAGCTCAGACTGTAAAACAGGCTCTGAATAGCTAGAAAACAACACAAAGAAAAATCTTTCTTCATTAAGCCAATTTGTTTTGGTACATCTTGAGGAATCCTGCCAGTAACCTATACAGCATCCTTTCAGATAAAACAATAATTGGCCGCAACTAACAATATCACCTGGAGGCAGGGTTAAAAAAATAATTCTAATTAGATTACAATAAGAGCTGACCTAGGTTAGATCAGACTATACACATTGCATCTCAAACACAGTTAACACAAATGATGGCCATTAAAATCTCTGAGTAGGGCACTTGTTGGTTTCAGACCAATCAAAGCTAATTCAGAGTGTTCAGCAATATATAGCTTTATTTTTGTCACTTATGCATAAGGTCTCATTGGATCAGGCTTTTTACCTCTTCATCTGATTTCTTATGGCATGAAATCCTGAACTGATTCATTGTCCTTTCTTCACACTTTATTCCCTTCACACTTTATTCCCTTAATCACCTCCCCACTAAGGCTTTTAAATCGTAAATGTGATAGATCATTCTCTAGGATAGAACAGCCACTATAGCTGTGAATATGGATTTGGGCTTCAACTCCATTTGAATCTTGGAAAAGCAGCATCACATTTGCACTCAGGATAGATTCAAGGAGCAGACAGAGAAATGGCATCCTCCCCCCACCCCTGTATTTTTGTTTTGATTTGTCCTGCATTTTGCTCCTCCTTTGGTCTATGCTGGCTGGCAGCAACACTCCAGAGTTTCAGCATTTCACACAAGTCTTTCTCACCTCTGCAGAGAGACTTCCAAGGCTAAACCTGGTACCTTCAGCATGTAAAACATGTGCTCTGACCTATGGATGGTCTTAATGGCCATAGTATGTCATTTTGAACTAGGTTGCATAGGGATTCTGAAGGAGGAGATGGGCAAGTGTTGTTTGTGCCAACCAGTCACAGCTTAGGAAATGTTGTGAAGACGGGGTACAGGTGAGAAAGGATACAAAACTATCTGACAGAAGGCAGCTAGGGGAACAATGCCCAGAGACAGGAAAAAAAAGATTCTCAAGAGTAGGTGGAAAGAATGGCCTAGAGATATGGGAAAGATGGTCTAGAGCAGGGGTAGGCAACCTAAGGCCCGGGGGCCGGATGCGCCCCCCCGAGGCCTTTGGACCAGCTCCAGGCCAGTCCTGCCACCGCCGCCGCCTGCCATGATGATATTGATTATTGTTGTTATTACTTGTTCTTGGGGTTTTCTTGGCAAAATCTCCACAGGGGTTTTGCCATGGGTTTTCTGGGGCTGAGAGAGTGTGCATGCATATTTTTTAATTTTTTTTTAAAAAAATTAAAAAATATTTTTATTTAGTTAGTTAGTTAGTTAGTTTTGGTGCTTCAGCCCCCCAATTGCCTGAGGGACAGCAACCTGGCCCCCGGCTCAAAAAGGTTGCCTACTCCTGGTCTAGAGAAACGGAAAAATAATAGAAATACAGGGCAGCCAGCCACGGGAAGAACTTAATAGGGTTATGGGGAGCTATGAACAATTAAATGATTCAAGGGTTAATGTGTAAACTAATTGTGTATTAATAAAATTTCAATTGTTTATTTATTTATTTATTTTACAACTGGCTGTTTCTGTTGAGTGCAAGATTGGCAGGTTGGCAGTTCGAGGCCCAGGTGCCACATGATGGGATGAGCTCCTGTCACTAGTTCCAGCTTCTGCCAACCTAGCAGTTCGAAAGCATGCAAATACAAGCAGTTAAGAGGTACCACTTTGGTGGGAAGGTAAGCAGCGTTCTGTGCAGTCATGCTGGCCACATGATCACAGAGTAGTCCTCGGACAACGCAAGGTGCAAGAGGGCAAGGTGAATGGCAAGAGCCTAAGGTTTTGGAAGTGCGGGGTCAGTCTGGAGAGGGGATCCATCACAGAGTCTTGAGAAGACAGATGGAACCCATTTTGGCCAACCATTTTTCTTAAATAACACAAATTGAAGTCTTCTCTTGCTGTTTCTGAACACAGTAGCTGGTCTGGGAGAGAGCTTTTGCCACTTTCTTCCTTTTGGTAGGCATGGGGATGGAAATAATTAGATGCATGTTCTTGCTTTGAGCGAGGACATCCTGTCCGTGGAAGAATGCTGCTGTGTCAGCTGACTGGCATCCTCTTGCACCCCTTTCCACACGTTTCAGCTTTCAGCATGAAGCTTTGCCAGTTACTTTATTTGTGACAGGTAAGAATTTTTGAAGGTCTGTACAGTACAGTATCAGAACTGTACTGGTGAATAAAGTAATTCCCTACAGTAAAGTAAAAAAAATGGCTATCTTTCTTTATTTAGGATGTAGAGAGATCTTGTAGCACCTTTGAGACTAACTGAAGTCTACTTCCTCAGATGTATTTGCATCTGAGGAAATGTAAATGATATGTAAATGCATCTGAGGAAGTAGACTTTAGTCCAGGGGTAGGCAACCTAAGGCCCAGGGGCTGGATGCGGCCCCCCGAGGCCTTTGGACCGGCCCCAGGCCAGTCCTGCCACCGCTGCTGCCATCACCCCCGCCATGATGATATTGATTATTGTTGTTATTACTTGTTCTTGGGGTTTTTTGGCAAAATCTCCACAGGGGTTTTGCCATGGCTTTTCTGGGGCTGAGAGAGTGTGCATGCATATTTTTAAATTTTTTTTAAAATATTTTTATTTTTTTATTTTTGGTGCTTCGGCCCCCCAATTGCCTGAGGGACAACAACCCGGCCCACGGCTCAAAAAGGTTGCCTACCCCTGCTTTAGTCTATCAAAACTCATGCTTATTTCAGTTAGGGGGGTTGCAGACTGCCAGAAATAGTGCAAATTGAGTCCACTTTTAGGGTTAGGGTTAGTGCTAGGGAAACATGGGAATTGTTGTTTTTTTTTTTTTTCTGAGACACTGAGCCTTCTCTGTCAGAGAGCTTTGGTGCCACAATAAACTACAGTTCCCATGATTCCCTAACCCTAACCCTAAAAGTGGACTCAATTTGCACTATTTCTGGCAGTCTGCAACCCCCCTTAGTCTCAAAGGTGCTACAAGATCTCTCTACATACTGATTCTACAGACAAAGGGCCTTTGCAGACTGCCAGAAACAGTGCAAATTGAGTCCACTTTTCGGGTTAGGGTTAGTGCTAGGGAATCATGGGAATTGGGGTTTTTTCTGAGACATTGAGCCTTCTCTGTCAGAGAGTTCTGGTGCCACAATAAAATACAGTTCCCATGATTCCCTAACCCTAACCCTTAAAGTGGACTCAATTTGCACTATTTCTAGCAGTCTGCAAAGGCCCTAACATGGTTATATCTTTGAATTCTTTCCTTATTTAGTTATGGTACATCAGTTTAGAGGAACGTATGTAGAATAAGTCTCAAATTAAGATTCTTCTAATCAGGATTTCTCTACACTCATTTCTTTGAATATTTTCAAATATTCTTCCTAGCCTTGTCTTGGAAGAAAATGATGCCAATGTGGGTAATCAGCGGTACAGTGTTGTGTGTACAATATTTCAAAGCAGAATTTATAGGATAGTTATTGTTGGGGTGGAAGAGACTGGAGAGAACAGAACAGACTGGTTTTCTTGATGACAAGTCAGATTTGATTTCACCAATTAGCTAGTGGCAATTCAGTCCATTAAAAGGGAAAAGGCTGAATTCCATATGACAGATTGCCAATGCAGTTCAGGACAGTGACAATGGAGAGGAAAGTGAGGGAGTGCCAAAGTCTGGTTTCCCTTTCCTTGTATTCCTGTTCCTTTTACTTATATGTAAGATGGCAGATGTTGGTAAAATACTTTGTTATATATTTTATGTTTTCTGATATTCTGTTTCCATGATTTCAATTTTGTTCATTCTATTAAACTTTGGCCAATCAATAAGGTTTGCTTTGTTGTTAAAAAAAACCAATAATTTTGTTCTCAGCAACAAAATTGTCGGTCAGATGTTTAATTACCTAAATGAATTTCAGGGCTGCGCTCAACCAATGTTTTGGTGAGTTAAGAAGGAATAATATACAGACTTTACTATACAAAAATATTGTTTCGTTTTCCCAAATTACTGTAAAGCAACCTACAGCTGAGGTTGCAGTGTAAGTTTCTCTTGTTACATAGATTTTCAAGTTTTCGTTATTATTTTATATATATAACCAACCAGAGGGAATCTGGAGTGGGTATAACAATCTAAGATGAGGGCTAGGCATTTTTCTTTTGGATCTCTATATGCCAATAGATCAAATATTAATGCTACACTCACTGCCTCTGAAGGTTTCTTCTAATGTATTTAGACTGAGAATAAATGTTTGAGAAACCCAACATTAAGACAACTCATTCAGCTTCCAGTTTAGCTGCATGCAGATGTTAATGCTCTTGTTCCCTTATTACTCTCTTGCTTTAGAGACTTATTTCCATCTATATTTTTATATCCCCCTTACTTAAGCAAGAGTGAATATCCAGTGCACAAAACTTTTCTCAGACAGGTTGGAAGGATATAGTACCCTATGGTATCAACATAGAAAAGGCCATGTTAAATACTATTTGGTAGAGATGGATAAGGATTTCATTTATTTCAAATTGTTTTTAATAAGAACTTGTCAACATTTGTTATAAGCCACCCTGGGTCCCATCTTGGGAGAATGGTGGGATATAAAATAGCATAAATAAATAAATATACATTTCTTGATGGAAAGTGCTTGCTAATGTAATCAAGGCATGTGTCACATGTTGGATGTGTCACATCCATAATCTCCTGGAATGGGCATAATTGGTGCAATAGTTTTAACTGGACAAATGTACTCCTGGCTACTGTTGATACCTGGGCATCCTCGCTCAAGACTAAATCCAGTAGTACATCTAAGCAATGAACCTGAGGTTTCAGGAAGTATGCAGCCCATTCAGTACAGAGAATTCCTATTCTCTGATCAGTATTTCAGCACTTCTTTCTTGTCTGGATTAAGCTTCATTCCTTCACCCCCACTCCCACCTGTACACTCTGGTTTTATTTGGAATTAGATGGGAAAGAGAAATAGGGTTTTGTTTCATCAGTATACTGCTTGTATATGTGGTTGATGGTCTTTTCATCTTTAATATTTACATGGCAGACAAGTGCAATATGATCCCTTTCAATGTTTACCATACTGAAGTTGACGAAAAAATTTCCAAAAGTCTTCATAAATTTGATGAAAGAACTTGTTTTAAAAATGGGGCCAGATTGGGTGCACAGGAAAATGACAAATTACTCAGTTTCTGACTTTCAATCCTACTAATGTCAAGTTGAAGAATAATATATATATATATATATATATATATATATATATATATATAATATTTCCCGCCTCTCCCTACGGATCGAGGCAGAAATACAAAGATAAAATGTACAAAATGTACAGTAGTACAATCAATAAAAAAAGAAAAGAAAAACATAACAATAACATCTGTGCTTTAGTTTTTACGTTATTACATCCATCCTAACTGAAAATTTGAGAGATGGTGTAATGCATTGGCTAAATATGAAAGTTGTGAGGCAGGAAGCCTCATAAAATCCTCAATCATGAAGTCATTATAGAACTCCTGGACAGTTTCTGTCCTACATGCAGGAAATATCTACAACATGGAACAGAATGATATGTTTATTTATTGTAAAGTGCCATCATGTGGTGATCTGAAATGTTCAAACATTTTTCTGCCCAAGACATCTTAGAGTATATCAGTACGACATAGCAATAACAGCAATAACAAGGGACGTTACCACACTTGCAGCAAGAGAGCGGCGAGAAAGCTGGTCGGAATCATTTCGGAACCATTTTGGGCTCATTCCGGAATGTGCCCGGCAAGCGGAACACATTACCACACTAGAATGGAATCAGTGAGGAATGTGAGATTCCGGAATGGTTCCGCTCTGGGGGCTCGGAACTCCTGTTCACACAGAACTTGAAAGATCCCTACCTCGATCCGGCAAGGATGTTCATGCACATGCACAGACAGGGCAAGGCAAGGGGTCCAGGAGGGGATCCCTCTCTGGCGCTGGCAAAGCAAAGCAAGGCAAGGGGTCCAGGAGGGGATCCCTCTCTTCTGGCGCTGGCAAAGCAAAGCAAGGCAAGGGGTCCAGGAGGGGATCCCTCTCTGGCGCTGGCAAAGCAAGGCAAGGCAAGGGGTCCAGGAGGGATCCCTCCCTGGCGCTGGCAAAGAAGGGCAAGGCAAGGGGTCCAGGAGGGGATCCCTCTCTTCTGGCGCTGGCAAAGCAAAGCAAGGCAAGGGGTCCAGGAGGGGATCCCTCCCTGGCGCTGGCAAAGAAGGGCAAGGCAAGGGGTCCAGGAGGGGATCCCTCTCTTCTGGCGCTGGCAAAGCAAGGCAAGGCAAGGCAGTGGACTTACCACAAGTTCCCAGCTGCGCTCCAGCTCCAGGTGTGCTGGTGGGGAAGGTGTTGGTCCCCCGGCAGCCCCAGCACCTCGCCTCTCCCACATACCGCAAGGAACCATCGGCCGTAATTTTAAGGAATACACCCGAGCGGTCGGCACTATACCGGAATGACAAGGATCTCGTGTTTATACCTATGCCGAGATCAGCGTCATTCCGGTATAGTGCCGACCGCTCGGGTGTATTCCTTAAAATTCTCGGAAGTCAAAAGGACTGAAACGAAGCTGAAATGACGCCGAAACGAGGTAGGGAAGGGCGGGGTTTGCTGCGACGTCGTGAGAACACACGGAAAAAAAGTCTGAAACGAGGCTGAAACGAGGCTGAAGTGAGGCTGAAATGACGCTGCTGTAGGGCCAGTGTGGTAACGTCCTAGGACTCTGAAGGATGTAGCCATGACAATTAAAGTAGTAAAGTTGTCTCTTTTGTACAGCGCTGAGTACACCGACAGCGCTCTAGAAATAAACTTTAATAATAATAATAATAATAATAATAATAATAATTTCAAACTGCTATAAGTGGGTAGTGTAGATACTTTCTAAATCTAACAAGAGAGAGACTGAAACAACAGAAGTATAGCATAGTTTTAGTTTTCCAGCATGCCACAAACTCTCTCTCTCTGCCTCCAAGTCACTTGTGGACTTAAGGTGACCTCATGAATTTCATAAGGCTTTCCTAGGCAAGGAATACTCAGAGGTGGTTTGCTAATTCCTCACCTGATATATGGCCTACAGCACCTGGTATTCATTGGTGGTCTCCCATCCAGGTACTAGCCAGGGCTGACCCTATTTAGCTTCTAAGATCAGACAGGATCTGGTACCATTAGGGTATTTAGTCAGGATGCCATAAATGGTGCAATGCACTCTTTTCAGACAGTACTGGATATCTGAGTGAAATAGTGAATAGTTGGTTTAATTCAGGGGTCGGCAAACTACGGCTCGCGGGCCAAACCCAGCCCATTGAGGCCTTGTTACCAGCCCGTGGCTGGTCCTGCCGCCGCCTTTCTCTCTCTTGCACATCTCCGGCCACTATTTTGTGTTCCAAAATGGCGGCCAGAGACGCGTGCGAGCGGTTGCCTCCTCCGCCCTCTTCCTCCTCTGCCCTCCGCCTCTTCCTCCACTCTCCTCCTCCGCATAAGAATAGCGGGAAGGGAGCGCGTGAGGGAGGATAGGGAGCCAGAGGCAGAGCCAGGAGTACAGAGGCTGGTTCGGGGGGGGGTGTCCTCTATTTTAAAAGTCTGTTTATGTGAGTGATTTTAGCTTTAATTTCTGTCCAGGAGGAATTCCAAAGTGTCCTCTATTTTAAAAGTCTGTTGATGAAAATAATTTTAGTTTTGTTTTCTGACCAGGAGGAATTCCAAAGTGTCCTCTATTTTAAAAGTCTGTTTATGCGAGTGATTTTAGCTTTAATTTCTGTCCAGGAGGAATTCCAAAGTGTCCTCTATTTTAAAAGTCTGTTTATGAAAATAATTTTAGTTTTGTTTTCTGACCAGGAGGAATTCCAAAGTGTCCTCTATTTTGAGCACCACTAAGAAGCATGGCTTTTTATATTTCTAGGAGTGTTTTTAGGCATTATTTTCTGCCCAGGGTGGATTCTATTTATAGGAGTGTTTTGAGCTTTTATTTTTTGCCGTAGGAGGAATTCCCAAATGTTCTCCATTTTGGTGCTGACTAAAATGTGAATTTATATTCATAGAAATGCTTTGAGGTTTTTACTTTCTGCCCAGGAGGAATTCGCAAAATGTCCTCCATTTTGAGCACCACTACGAAGCATGATTTTATATTGATATGAGTGTTTCTGGGTTTTACTTTCTGCCCAGGAGGAATTCCAGAGTGTCCTCCATGTTGAGCAAGACTGAGAAGCATGAGTTTATATTGATATGAATGTTTCTAGGTTTTATTTTCTGCCCAGGAGGAATTTCATAGTGTCTTCTATTTTGACCAGGAATAAAAAGTGTAAACTTGTACTACCATGATTGATTCTAGCTTTTATTTTTCTGTTCAGGAGGAATTTCAGAATGTCCTCCATGTTGAACATGACTAAGAAGTTGAATTTATGTTGATATGAGTGTTTTGAGGTTTTGTTTTGGGATGTCCTCCATTTTTTATTAATGTCCTATGTTTTGTTGTGGCACCTTGCCCGCCTTTGCAGTGAGGACATTTGGGCATCCTGTTCTGGTCCCTTTCCAGGCCGTTGAGGCTATTCTTTGACTCCCCAATAGCTCTCTCTTCTTTTGACAGAGGAACCTACCCAAATCTTTAGAATCATCTCCTCCTTCCCCTCTTTTATCCCCCATTCATCCCCTTTTAAAATTTCTCAATAGTACAGATACTGAGGAATGTCTGGGGGTTGTGCGTCTCTGTGTGTGTTGTGTGACTTCAAGTCCTTGCTGACTTATGACGAACCTAAGGAGAACCTATCATGGAGTTTTCTTGGCAAGGTTTGTTCAGAGGAGGGTTGCCGTTACCTTCCCCCTGAGGCTGAGAGAGTGTGACTTGGCCAAAGTGGGTTTGCATAGCCAAGCAGGGATTCGAAGCCAGCTCTCCAGCCTCCAGCCTCAGAAACGTGCTTCGCTCATGCCACCCCCTGCGCTTGTTTGTTTCATTTAAGGTAGCATTTTTAATTGATGATGATGATTGATGATGATGATGATGATGATAATTATTATTATTATTATTATTATTTTCTTGGGGGTTTCTTGGAAAAATTTCTATTATTAATTGTTGTGTTGATCCTGATTCGGTGCTGTTTTCTTGGGGTTTTCTTGGCAAAATTTCTTCAGAGAGGGTTTGCCATAGCCTTCCTCTGAGGCTGAGAGAATGTGACTTGGCCAAAGTGGGTTTTTAAATATTGTATATGTTCCCGTTTTGTTTTGTTTTTTACTTCAAAATATGATGTGTGCAGTGTATGTAGGATTTATTTATTTATTTATTTATTTTATTTACTTCAGCCCTCCAATAGTCTGAGGGACAGTGACCTGGCCCCCGGCTCAAAAAGTTTGCCTACCCCTGGTTTAATTTAACTGAATTTATTGAAACCTTTAGCTGCTATGCCATGTGCACAACAAAACCCCACCCTATACAGATAGCATTTTGAACCTGAATTAACACAATCAGCATAGGATGCCTCAAGCAAAGTGCAATTTTCTGAACGGTTGTCAAAATTGTAATAAAACAATAGGACATAATAGGCTCCCTGGCTTTATGTGGAGTGGGACAGAAGGTTTAAGATATAAATGGCACACTATAAGCCAAAAGGTTGCATCGAAGGTTTTAATAACAGCTTTGAATGTCAATACCTAGGTCTGATGGTTTCATGTGCCTCCACCATTAATAGGATGAACATTTTTTAAAGCACCTCAGGAGTCTATTCTCATTTTTCATGCTGTATTTCCATTTGATTCATTCATTGTAAAAAGAAATTTTACCAGAGGAATTTAGCTTTTTACAGAATGCAGTCAAGGAAGTAGATTATTTAGCAAAACCATCATCTCCACTCAACTGGTGCTCTTTATCTTCTCTCAGCAGATACTCACTTGGTTGCCTCAGTAATCCAGTCTAAAGAACATGGCCCATGAACATTAAACATAGTTACTGCAGGATAATCACAGCTATTGATTCTGACATGCTGATTTTTCACAGGAAAAAAAACACACACGCTCTGCTATCTTCTATTACATTTACTTGATTTGGAATGCATCCCAGTTGCATATTTACCAACGTTGTTTGCCAGGTCTTAAAACTACAAAGAAGACCTTTTTTTAATAGAAATGAAAAAAATATTTCCACTCAGCCCACAATTTTTAGAAATAAGATGATTTGTTGTACAGGGATGGAAGAAAGGAAAGTTTGTAATTTGCAAACTAATCCTAAAAACATATCTAATACAACAACTGGGGGAAAACAGTTCTTCATCTATGAATAATCCAAGGATGAGAATCATGTGGCTCGCCAGATTAGGGATGCAAATCACCAACTATTTTGTCTATGCATGTGGGGATGAATAATTACTGTAGTTTTCTTCCTGCAGAGGAGAAAACAAAAATGCCACTACAGTATTCTCCCTATATTTGAATGTCCTCAAATGTTACCGAGGTATTCTTCTGTGTAAAAAAATCATATGTACGAAACCCTGTTTTCACAGAAAAGTTTTCCTGCACAGGAAATAATGACCAAGATTCTGCATTGGAAGATATATGTGTCTCACACATCTAAGCAATTTCAGAGAAAGAGTGGATCAGTGGTGGCACATCTACCTATTTTCCTTTAGTTAGACATGCTGTACCAGGCACCAGCAGGCCCTCTGGTACACACTGGGATGTCTCTGTATAAAATGTCTTTGTAGCACATCCAGCTAAAGAGGGAAAAAGCTGGATGCCTCATCATTTATCCCCTCATTCCCCGACAACTTGGAAAAGGTTATGTTTGAGCTTACAAGTTGGGATTTTGGTTGTTGCATAGCTAGAACAGAATTCCAACCTACACAATGTGAAAAAGTTAGTTGTGATGTTACATCATTGTAAATTACTAACAGGATGCAATCCAGTGTTCTGAGCAAGAAAATAATGCTTACACAAACACACAAAACCATGTTTTCCTATGCAGAATTAACTTCTCAGTAACACTTCAGTGCATTTAAATACAGGCAGAAAAATGTGCAAGATTCTCACTGGTCTGTTCTGATGAGGTTTCCCAACTGTCAGGAATCCTGTCTTTTGACCAGGCGATATAGACTAATGAATATTCTTTCTATCCTTATTTCCAGTAGGGATAACTCCCAGTATTCCTCACAATTGGCTTTTGCTGGTTAGGGATGTTATGTATCAACATCTGGAGGGCCACAAAATTTCAGCCTTGGTTCATCAAACAGTATTATAATACAGCAGGGATGGTGAATCTTTTAGAGACCGAGGGCCCAAACTTAAAGGTGTTTCAGCACCAGGTTTACCCAGTGCCGGGTGGCGGGATGTCCACCTTCCAAGGGTGGGACCTCCTCTCCCCCCTCCCCTGGGCTCTCAGCTTCCTCTCCAGAGACAGCTGAAGGCCCAGGAGGGTGGGGGGGAAGAAAAGGAACAGGCACATGCTACAGACAGGAGGGAAGAAGAGGAACAAGTCTCTGGAGAAGCAGCTGAAGGCCCAGGACAACAGGGAAGAAGAGGAGCAGGCACGCACCTGTTCCTCTTCCCTTCTCACTCTCATAGGCCTTTAGCTGTCTCTCTAGAGACAGTTGAAGGTCTGGGACAGCAGGGAAGAGGAGGAACAGGAACATGCCTGTTCCTCCTCTTCTGTGCCCTTCGGTGCCCTTAACTCTGTCTGGAGAGGCAGTTGAAGTGACGGAAGGAGGAAGAGGAGGAGCAGGCACGTGCCTGTTCCTCCTTTCCCACTGCCCTCCTATCTCTCTGTGTGCCCTCCAAAATGGCTTTGCATGCCAGATATGGCACATGTGCCATAGGTTTGCCAACATGGTAATATAGTATACAATGGTGATGGTCAAATTTAATTATCTATTCAGATTCTTTGTGGACCATGAAAAGACATAAAGGCAAAACTGATTAAAGCTACCATCCCTGTCTCATTTCCCAAACGATGCCCAATTCCCTACATACCATAAAAGTAGGCAATGGATCTAACAGAGAACCATAAATTGTATATTTATCCACAGAACTACAATGAGAGAAGTGAAAACTACTACTGTTATTAGGAAATGTCTTCATTTCACGAGCATGCTTTCAAATGAGACCCCTGAAACTGGCCATAGTCATTTACATTAAAGAAACTGTGTGTTAGGTTTGTAAGCAGAGAAGCTATCACAAAAGATATTTGGCTAGGTTTGTGGGAAGAATTTAGTGGTTTGCCACCAACATCTGGAAAGTTGCTCCTTGACGCACCCCCACTCTCAAGGACACTTTAGAGATTTGAATTTCTTTGTGAACTGTTTTACCGTTGCATAATGATGTGGCTAAGAATGTGTATGACCTTCCCTCTTTTTACTATACATCTCTTTATTGGTCTGCAGCCTCTTTAGTTGTCCATATATGTGTATGTATGTGTGTGTGGGCCTTCACGTTGCCTGTTGACCTATGATGACCCCATGAATTTCATAGAGTTTTCTTAGGCAAGGAATATTCAGATGTGATTTTGCCAGTTCCTTCCTCTGAAATATAGCCTATAGCACTTCATATTTTTTTGACAGTCCCTATCCAAGTATTAACCAGAGTTGACCTTGCTTAGCTTCTAAGACCAATGGAATCTTAGGCCTTTTGGGTATTTAGGCCTGTACCTGTCTATATTTCCTGATCTTCAGAAAATCGATGAGATCTCAAGTTCTGTCCATGACATCTCCATTGTAAAAGACCATGTATGCCTCAAGCCCATGATTCTACTATAGAGTTAATAAAATAAAATGTTTGCACACATTCATTTTGTTGTCTGTTTCATAACACAATACATGTGAAGTATTTACAACAAAGTTTCAGGAAGGAATCTGTGTGCTCTAGAATTGGCAAACACCTATTTATAGCCTTGGGATTTGTAGTTCTAATGGTACATTTGGTTCAGGCTGCAGTTTGTTCTCAGAATGCACATGTCCAGCTGTGAGAATGGCTCAATTAAAGTTCTCTGGTGTAGATGATGATACAGAGGAGGAGGGAGGAACATTCCAAAGTCAAAGTGGGTCCCAGCACATTCCCTGCACCTGGAGATGATAAGTAATAAGCTGAGAAGGGATGAGATGCCTAATTCCCCCCTCCTCTCAGATCAGGGGACACAGGAAGATATCATCCTGTGTTAAGTAGTGCTATATAAGAGACTAGCCGGCAAAGGATTGGGCCCTGAAGACCAGCATGTGAGGCTGCAGGGACTGTGTGTGTGAGTGAGAGAGTATTCTGCTATGTGTCTTGCCTCACAGGCATGCATGTGTGTGTGTCTCTGCCCATTCTGGAATGGATAGAGATGTTTGTCTGGTTTCCCTCATTATGACAGGTTAAGCTTGAGTGTGTGAGCGAATACACTTGTCTTGCTTTCTTTCTTCTTTCATTTGCCTTTGTACTTATTTGTTGGGGTACTTACTTGTTGGGAACTTTAGGGTGAAATGGTGAGCATATGCTTTATTGTCCTTTCTGAATAAACAGCCTTTCCAGACCAGAACTGCTTGATTTCTCAGCCTCCTCTCCAAACCCACATTTGGCTTAACAACTGGCTGTTGAGCTTGGTTGTGAGCATTACAACCTAACAGTTAAACCAGCCCAAATCACATACTCTGTCATCCTGGCCTTCCTGGATGTGGCCAAGCCCTAAAGCCTTCTGCCACCCACTTCTCTCATCAAAGAAAATAGGCTTATTAAAAATTGATGCAGAAATCTTATGCCCACTGATCTGGGGATTATTTATCTGTAGATATGGAGAAAGCCAGGGGGTTAACTGGCTGAATTTGTTGTCTCCAAACTATTAGCTCTAATCTTACCAAATTCTCCAAAGTGTATAACCCACTGGAAGAGGGCTTGGATGAGCAGGAAAAGGGGAGTGAGAGGAGAAATCAGAAGACAAGAGAAGAGGGAATTGAGGAAGCATGGGACAATTTTCACTTAATTATTGGCATGCCCATTAATAAACCAAAAAAGGAATAAAAATGGGTTCATTGCAGTTCACCCCAAATAATAATGTACAGAACACAAATTTGAGGAGAACTGGAAAAAAAATTCATTCCCTACAGACTGACCACACAAAGATTCCAAAAACACCTATCTAGGCCACTGAAGTCTGATCTGCACCGCAGAATTAATATAGTTTGATAGCACTTTAACTGCCATGGCTCAGTGCAATGGAATTCTGAGATCTGTAGTTTGTGAGATATTTAGCCTTCCCTGTCAAAAAGCTCTGATGCCACAACAAACTACAAATCCCAGGATTCCATAGGTTGGAGCAATGGCAGTTGAAGCAGTGTCGAACTGCATTAATTTTGCAATGCAGATTAGACTAAAATGATGGAGTATACAAGCCTTCAGTCCTAAAGGACCTGATATTCTGAAAGAACTATGGTTGCCTGAGGGCTTCACACTGAACAAATAAATCCTGCTCTCAAAAGATATTGATCAGTCCCCATTAAAGCTGAGAGACATTCCCTTTATACACCTGACACCCTCCAGATGATGTGGACTCCAACCTCCATCATCCTCAGCCAGCTTGACAAACCCATATGGAGAAACCCAGTAAAGAAATGCTGTTTTATGCATTCTCTATGCCTTCCTTCCAGCTCATGTGACCAGCGACATGCTGATGGAAGAACTATTACCAGTCACATTTTAAAAGCTCCCCATGACTTGATCAGAGTCTTCAGAATATTCCAACTTTCTATACATGGCAAAGCTACAAAGAAACAAATATTCTTTCTGCTGCTGTGTTAGACAAGTATGGCATGTTTACAGCAATAAAAGCAACAGCAGCAGCATTTTAAAGTTAAAGTAGCTATAGCTATTTCCTTTCCTTGTTTCCTTTCTGATCAACAAAGTTCATGGGGGCCCTCCTATACATTTGCATCATGTTCAAACCAGTTTATAAGCAGGGTTGATGGGAGTTGGAGTCCAACTCAACTGGAGAGCTACCCATACTCCTTCTGTCCTTATCCTCCCTGCTACTTCACTTTGTTTGTGCTGTTTCCTTTTTGCCAGCTGACTGCTTCTTTCTGAGCTTCATCTTCTTTGTCATGCTTTAGAACAGGGGTCGGCAACCTATGGCCCATGGGGTGCACCCGGCCCGCAGGCCCCCGCCGCCCGGCCCCCGTCGACCCCCGCTGCCACGTGCTCCCACCGCTGCGAGCGGCATGGCCGCAATTTTGTTTGCAAAAATGGTGACGGCGACTCGTTTGCGCATGCATGCGTAAACGAGTTGCGGCTGCCATTTTCGCAAACAAAATGGCAGCCGCGAGTGGGGTACCTTCCAAAATGGCGTCCCCATCGTGCGTGCATGTGCATGTGACATGGGCACCATTTTAGAAGGTCCTACCACGGCTGTGCCGGGCAAATTCGCCGGCCACAGCTGCTTCCCTGGGCCTTGGAAAGGCCCCCCTGCCGCCACTGCGGGCGAATTCGCCCGCCGCGGGTGTGGAGGGGCCTTTACAAGGCCCAGAGAAGCCCCCCCCCCCGTGGCTGCTGCAGGCAAATTCACCCACCACAGCTGCTTCCCTGGGCCTTGGAGAGGCCCCCCTGCCACCACGGCTGGCGAATTCACCCGCTGCTGGTGTGGAGGGGCTTTTACAAGGCCCAGGGAAGACCCCCGTGGCCGCTGTGGCTGAATTCGCCCACCACGGCTGCTTCCCTGGGCCTTGGAAAGGCCCCCCTTGCTGCCGCTGCAGGCGAATTCGCCCTCCGCAGGGGCGGGGGCCTGTCCGAGGCCCAGGGGAGCCCCCCGCGCAGAGGGCTTCCAAAATGGTGTCTGCATCACGCACGTATGTGCACGGGGGTAAGTGCGCACGCGCAAGTGAGTACGCACGCCTCCGCCCCCCCCCCCCGCACCATTCCCTCCCCTTCCTGGCCCCCCAGCAACAAAGGTTGCCGACCCCTGCTTTAGAAACAAGCCTTTCCCTTTTTGTGCTGCTAATGCGGAGCTCCTTTCCTTTTTAAGGGAATAGCTCTAGCCTGCTCCCACTGTATATGTCACTCTCTTGCAGTATTATTGAGGAGTAAGATGGGAGAGAGAACCCATGTGCACTCACAATAACCATTAGCTCTTGGCTGAGGGTTAGTTAAAAATATAGCATAAAGAATATTCATAAATTTTATTGTGCATAGTAAGAGACCATGTCTTGACATATTGATAAAGCACGTCCAAAAGTGGTCAACTGCTGTGAGATTTATTTTTTTTCATATTTTACAACTTTACAAAAATACCACACTTCACAAAGAAAGTAATTTGCAGAAAAGGTTGTTTTTCCACAGAAAACTGTATTTTACACAAAATGCAAGGTTTTCTGCACAAAAATATCAGTGTGGGTGTTGTTTTTTTGCCAAAAACTCTCTTAAAATGCAAAGTAATATAGAAAAATGTACACTGTGTTTTATAATCCCACCCAATTTTTCTTTGTGAGGGGGGCAGATTCTTCACTCTTGTATGCAAGAAGAAAATAAACAGAGATTTGCTTCCATAAAATATACTGAAAGCTACAAGAAGGCCCCTGTATGCTAATCATCTAAGGACGTTATCACACAGGGAGTTGCGGGAAGAAAGTGAAAATAAACCGGACGAGCGGAAGACTTTAATTCACGGGATTTGTCCTGTTCCGCCTCGTCTGATAACTAAATTTGAATTTAAAAGGGGGTTAATTCGAACAGAAACCTGATTGTTTCATTTCCTCAAAAATCCCGAAAATTTTAAATAGGATTCCTTGCTAGCTCTAGTATTCCCTACTTGGTCTTCCATCCAAGTACTAATGAAACCTGGACTGCTTAGCTTCCCAATTCAGACAAAACCAGGTGTGTTCAGGGGGTGTTATGGTGACAACATATCTCAGGTTTATCTTTTAAAAAATGGGTGACCAACTTTGGGTTCTCCAGACATTTTTCACTACAACTCCCATTAGACCTGGCCGGCCAATCCAATGATAAGGGACAGTGTGAGTAGCAGATCAATAATACCTATAGGGTCACAGTATGTGCAACTCATTCTTTAACTTTTATTTATTTCAGTTTTACAAATAATACTAAGGGCCTGTGCAGACTGCCAGAAATAGTGCAAATTGAGTCCACTTTAACTGTCCTGACTCAGTGCTAGGGAATCATGGGAACCGTAGTTTATTGTGGCACCAGAGCTCTCTGACAGAGAAGGCTCAATGTCTCCAAAAAAATACAGTTTCCATGATTCCCTTGCACTGAGCCAGGACAATTAAAGTGGACTCAATTTGCACTTAAATCATCAACAACAATGAAATTTTAAAAGCTTTAAGAAGTCAACAGCGGACAGCAACTCTGGGTTGCAATTTGATTCATTAGGCAGTGAAAAATCCATCAGCAACCTTTAAGCTAAATGCAAACAGTTCTTATATAAGTAGCCTCCCCCAACTTGGTGCTATCCAAACATTTTGGAGTATAACTTTCATAAGCCCTAGCCAGCTAAGCCAACAGCCAGGCATTATGGAACTATAATCCAAAATAGGTTGGTAAATGCTGCCTTACTTTAATTCAATAATCCACAAATATTTATGGAAAATTCGATATTGGCTAAAAACCAGACAGCCCCTCAGAAAAGGGGCTACAAGAGACAGCAAAATTAAAAAAGAAATCAGGGGATTCTTTGCCTCTAATATTATTTCTAAAATTATTTCAGTCATAAGGCCAACACTCCAGTCCTCTAATATTTAAAATTGTGACTGGTGGAAGGTAACACAACTGTGCTGCTGAACAGAATTATTTTCAAGTTAAAATGCCAGAAAACTGACATTTTTCCAAAACACACTGTCTGAGACCAATTTAACAGCTCTGACCCTATGCTAGGGAATTTTGGGAACTGTAGTTTCCCAAAATCAGAGAGCTCTGGTGCCATAATAAACTACAGCTCCTAGGATTCCCTAGCACTGAGTCAGGGCAGGTAAAGCGGTCTCAAAATAGATTATTTCTGCAGTGTGTTTTGGACTCCAATCTCTATCACCCACTGTTTAAAGACAGTATGCAAAGGGATCTTGTAGCACCTTTGAAACTAACTCTGCGAAGTAAGTTGTAGCATATGCTTTCATGAACTTGGTGTACTTTGTCAGATGCATATTACTGCATCAAGAATTCTGTGTGGGAAAAGTTAGATAGACTATCAACAAGAGCCATTGCTCTTCCTCCAGGAATGACAACATAGGACAATAATGTTGGGTTAGACTTTTTTTCAGTAGCAGGAACCTGCCACTCAGAAGTACAGGGGAGATGCAGATATTGAATTATGGGAGGCCCCTCCCTGCTATAAGAAGGAAACCTTAAAGCAGAGGTAGGCAACCTAAGGCCCGGGGGCTGGATGCGGCCCTCCAAGGCCTTTGGACTGGCCCCAGGCCGGTCCTGCCGCCGCCGCCGCTGCTGCCCCCCCGCCACACGCCATGATGATATTGATTATTGTTGTTATTACTTGTTCTTGGGGTTTTCTTGGCAAAATCTCCACAGGAGTTTTGCCATGGCTTTTCTGGGGCTGAGAGAGTGTGCATGCATATTTTTTAATTTTTTTTTAAAAAAAATTATTTATTGTGCTTCGCCCCCCCAATTGTCTGAGGGACAGCAACCTGGCCCCCGGCTCAAAAAGGTTGCCTACCCCTGCCTTAAAGGAAGGTAAGGACTCAGCTATTCCTTCAAACAATGCTGGTTAGTGTTCTTGAAGAAGGTTCAAGCCTGTAATAAGACCTCCTCCATCCCTTCTCACTGGTTGGCAATGAGAAGCATCTGGGTGAAGGTTAGGGTTAGCATTCCAGTGCCTTAGATTATAGCATTTAAATAAAGAAGTGCCTGGACATTGTCAGTTAAGATATAATGCAAACCTGGGGGGACAAAACTCCCCAAATAGAATGGAATAGGTGAAACACGCATGTCCAAAGCCAATCAGGGCATTGTAAAAAAATTCCTACTCCACCCCTGAAAGTGACTAACTGCATCCCATGAGATATAGGGATGGTGGGATAGTGGGATGGGACTTGTTGTTTGCTGAGGTATTTAGAATTTTCAGCTAGACTCCTATAGTACCTCAATGGACTGCAAATCTGAGGATTCCACAGTCATGGCAATTAAAGGGATAGCAAAGTGCTCTAACTACTGGAAAAAACACCTTAGTTTCACCACTCTGTTATTAAGAGCCATCCAGTTCAAAGAAAGTGATGACACTAGAACTAGTCAAAACACAGAATAATGTACCATATTTATACTGCCTAAATAATGTGACTTTTAAAAATGCTGTCCTTCTCAGAGTCAATTTTGGAGCTGAAGTAAACATGAAAAGCTCTTAAGACAAAATGTTAAACCAGAAGGTTCTCTTCTCTACCCCACTGTTAATTGATCAAATCAGTGATATGATGTCATTGTGGGGTTTTTTAGTTTGGTCATTTTAATGTGAAATTATTGCAGGCTGCTGGATAGTACACTCAGGGAACTAATAAAGCATATTTCTATTAATGTTTTGCTCCAAATTGAGAAAGACCTGATCCAAAACCCATAGATGCTACTAGAACAAATCTTAGACTGCAAACAACTTGAGCTTAGAACCATAAATCTTAATTATCACATATTAATTTGACCTCCAGTATAAGCATTTTAGAAAAAAATAACCCAAGCTATTTGAATGAGGAGAGTGTTTTACTTAATAACTAAGTTTGCAGAGAAGGAAGAACGAGGCAAAGCATATTTCAAATTAATTTTCTATGGCCCTCCAGTGAGCTGTTGTACTTTAAAAATTTTAATAGAGAGATGAGTCACCCTTAATTCTGAAGGCAAAAGACTTGCATGAGCAACCCAGAGGTCCATGAAGCATCCAGCTATTTCCTGGCATTAAAGAAATCCACAGAAAACCTAGGAGAGACCTTCTAATGTTCAAGGATCCAATTTATATAGTCACCCAGGTAATTGCAGCACAGTAGCAAAGAGTAAGTATGTTAAAATACTTAACCTCTCCATATATACATGCAATATAAAACATGGTTAAATTAAGTGAGGAGGAATAGCTTTATCATTAGGTTGTAAGTTTTGGAATTGCAATGACATTTTCAGGCTGAGTCTACACTCTGGACATACAATTTTGTATAATCTCCCTAAAAACTGGTCTGCTATAAACACCAATATTGTGCCACTTTTTACTTCTTTTTCAAACAACAACCTATAGCTCCTACCATGTTCAGCTACTAGATTATAATATAAATTATGTTGAAGTCTTCTGTTCCTTGGCACAAAATTTACCTTTATCTATAAAATTATTATTTTCTGCTTCCTCAAAAGTCAGTTCTAGAGATTTAACATGCAGCCAGTAAGCCACCCATCCCAGAACTTGACAGTAACTAATAGCAAATACAGGTATATTTCAGTTAATAACATAGATGTGTTCCTGGGCATTAGTTCTTTAATAGAAACACTGTACCACACATAGAGCATTTTCACACGGGGCTTTAGGCAGATGCAATCCTACCTCCATCCGGCCCCAGTCCAGCTCCTTTGCAAATTTTTCAGACGACGTCGCAGCAAGCCCCGCCCCATCCAGTGCCATCCCCAGCGCTAGCTGGCGTCAGTCCGGGTCCTTGCTCCGTGTGCTCACACGACGTCGCAGCAAGCCCCGCCCCATCCAGCGCCATCCCCGGCGCTGGGCGGCATCATCCCCGGTCTTTGTAATTCCTTTTTTTAAAAAAGGAATTAAGTTGCTGCTGCCGGAAGCAATCAAGAGCCATTCCGGAATGCTGCTGCTTTCACCTCCGGAATGGCTCTTGATTGCTTCCAGGCGGCTTTGGACCCATGCGTGTGAAATCGTCCATAGAAAGAACAGGGAAAGAACAGGGATAAGTCCCCACACATGAAACATCCAGTCGCATAAACCTTGCATAAGTAAACAAAAACATTTCGAGCCTTCCAGAGACCAACTGAAGGCATTTTAGCAAATGCATCTAAGGATTACCTCCCCACATCTGCCTCCACCTTTCTTTTTATTTTCATTTTGGTGGCCAAACCGATATATCCATGCTTTTTTAAAAACATGCTGGGGGTATCTAGTGAAGCTTATATGCTCTTTTTTTTGGCTTACTAAGGATTCTAAAGGGAACTGCTGTTTACCTTGCCTGTTGAGAGGCTGTAGACATACAGCTACAGTAGGATCAGCTAGAGTAGAATCCCATTCTTTCCCCGCTCTATTCCACTGTTTACTACAGACATGTTTCTGCAATCCAACATCAAAAGTTTGTGTTTCTTTAGCCCTCCATCACCATCCTCCCAAAGCTGATACTGTTCAATAAAAACTTCTAGCTACAGAAGATAAGAAGGAAAGGGGGGCTGGGTAGGCAGAAAAAGGAGTTTCTTTGTCAGAGGCTTTGTTAACAAAGGTGTGCCTGTAATGTGTAATTAATTCAGGGAGGGATATTAGTAGTTCTTGCTCCTCAAGGCTTGTGTCCTCAGCTTGTGTGGAAGGAAAAGGCCTGCCTGGATGAGTGGGAATGAAATCAATCAATGCACCACGAACTTTCCATCCAGATGGACTCCAGTAGTTTTAAAGGTCCTTTAGCCATGGAAGGAAGATTGCCTGTCACAGTGATAATTTGTTGTTTCTTGTTTATAGCATTCAGTTCAACTTCAACCTAGGATGACCCTATGAATGAGACACCTTCAAGTCACCTTAGCATCCACCAACCTGATTGAATCTATTCCTCTAGTAAGGTCTTCCTCTTTTCCTATTGCCCTCCACTTTACGAAGCATCATATCCGCTGTAGAAGGTAATAACTGTTCCCCACCAATCTGTGAAACAGCTATTTTCTGCCTTCTTGTATTGTTAATTACTTGAAAAAAGTGATTTTCCCATATGGCAGTGCATACTGAAAACTTTCACTGCTGACTGCTAGAATTAAATTTAAAATATAAATTGGCTATAAATGAAAATGCTGAGTATATCTGAGGATCTCTTGTTGATGAAGGCTAAAACATTTCAAGGTGAGGCAAAAAATGGAATAAAAACATTGCAACTAGATAGAACTTCAAAAGCAGTTTTAGGTTCTGAAATATTAATATGTTTATTATATGTTGATATCTCAATGTGAAAATCCCTCTGGAGGAAAAATTGATTATTCTCCAGATTTCACCATTTACAACATAACAATACTGCCACAGTAGGACCAGCATTTGCATAATATCTTAATACAGTTAATGTTTCTGATGAGGAAGGCCTGAGGGGAAAACTATGAAAGGATTAATATAGATTTTCAACAGGATAGTCATTATCGCTAAATACCATGCAGCAGCACTGGCTAGTAGATAGGATAATGAATCAAAATCAAGGCAGACTAGGGTTTAGCCTATTGTTTATCTCATTATGGGACCCTAAGCAAGTCGAGTAACACCTTGGTATCTGATCAGGCCATCTATAAAATGGGTTAGGTGATATAATATGATCTCACATCTGGAAAGCTAATTTCAGTGATTAGCTTAATTATTTAAGGGTAACAGTTCTTTGGATCATTTCAAGCTTGGATTTGTGTATGCAGTAAATGGATTGATCTATTATGATGAAAAAAAGACAGAAGCAGAGCCCAGAATCTTAACTAACTTCTCTATCCCAGTGGATGAGACATGGGGCCTAAGCAGACTGCCAGAAATAGTGCACATTAAATTGAGGCACTGCCCTGGCTCAGTGTTAGGGAATCATGGGAACTGTAATTTATTGTGGCACCAGAGCTCTCTCACAGAGAAGGCTCAATGTCCCAGAAAAAAATACAATTCCCATGATTCCCTAGCACTGAGCCAGGGCAGTGCCTCAATTTAATGTGCACTATTTCTGGCAGTCTGCTTAGGCCTATAGTCATCACTTGCATTCCTGTTGATAAGACCCAACATATTGAGTAACCAATGCATGAGGAAAATGCAGTGTGATTAATTCCATCCCCCCTCCGCCCCATGGTGAGATTCAAAGTATTATATTCATTAGCAAAAGAAAATTGTGTTTGTCATTAGTGCATGCTGATCAAAATAAAGCAAAACTACAAAAATGAGAAGATGAAGGCAATAGCCAAACAATACTATTACACACAAAAGAGATATTTTTGTTCATCTTTAGGTAAAATTAAGTTATGGAATTTTATTTGTATTTTTGAACATATGGTCAACTTCTATCAATGCATATGTCTAACCTGTGTTCATAATTTATGTATTTCTCCCCTTCTTTTTTCTCCTTTCTGTTTTCCCCCCTTTTTTCTTCTCCTTTTCTTTGTATTTATAATGTAAAAAGTAAGAAAAATATATAAGAATGAATGATGAAGTATTTGGGATATTGGTTAACAGTGCATTTCTTTCCTCCCCCTCCACTACCTCCATGAGTCACTTTTTCACAGTTTTGTAACTTGCCATGTTTCATGTGTAAAAAGTTTCCTAATGGCTTGAGGCAATGCTTCCGTTCATTGCTTACCTCATCTGTAGGAATGATACATTGTCTGAAATCATGAAATATGAACAGATGGTAGTTTTTTTGAGCTGTTGTCTGACCTCAATAATAATCCCAAATCCCAGTTTGGTTTTACTAGACTGAGCTGAACTGCAACAAGGAACAAATTGATATACGGTAGTCCATTCACATTCGCTAGGGTTAGGGGCACAGAGCCCTTGTGAAAGTGGAAAACCCACAAATAACAAAAACACTATGTTTTAACTAGAGAGAACACCTCTCTAGGAATCTCTAGGTCCTCCAGGTCAATTCTGTGGTCAACGTCTGCCAGACATTGACCATAGAATTGCACTGGAGGAGCTACAAAGGCCTAGTGGAGTGTTCTCTCTAGGAATCTCTAGACCAGGGGTAGGCAACCTTTTTGAGCTGGGGGCCGGATTGCTGTCCCTCAGACAATTGGGGGGCCGAAGCACCAAAAATAAATAAATAAATAATTAAAAAAAATAAAAATATATATGCATGCACACTCTCTCAGCCCCAGAAAAGCCATGGCAAAACCCCCGTGGAGATTTTTCCAAGAAAACCCCAAGAACAAGTAATAACAACAATAATCAATATCATTATGGCAGGCGGCAGGGGGCGGTGGCGGCGGCAGGACCGGCCTGGGGCCAGTCCAAAGGCCTCGAGGGCTGCATCCGGCCCCCGGGCCTTAGGTTGCCTATCCCTGCTCTAGACCCTTCAGTGCAACATTTGATTAAAGTTGACCACAGAGTTGCACTGGAGGACCTAGAGAGAACATATTAATAAAATCCATTAATAATCAAATCCACAAAAGTCAAATCTGCAAATGTGGAGGGATGAGTGTATTTCCATGTAGATCAAAACACACAATAAATTTAATATATTGCTTGTGCGATGTTATATATAGATATATATATAAATGTTAATTTTTTTAAAAATCACATTTCATATAGTCACTCCATGTTATGGTCTACAAGCAAGTCCCTAATGAATTCACACTATATAAACAATAGTGCATATTCATGTAAAAATTGGCAAGTAGTTCTAACAGTTTCTATATTGACATACCCTCCAAACACATCCAAACGCAGCAACAAACACATGGACAAAGACTTGATTTTATTGATATAAATATGCAGGTAGAACATAACATTTGTAAATTACACTTCTCTACATCCAATGTCCATATAGTCAGAACTCAAACACTTATAAAGGCAAATCTAAGAATAATTATTTGCTAATTTCATTCTTGAAGGAAGCAACAAGTCAATTTAGCAATTTCCCTCCTACTATAAGAATGTCTTCAATAACTGCATAGTTTCTGAAGATGATGCACAGTTAGGGAATTATTCTGTGCAAATTTGTGTGTGATCTATGTCTGCAGTAAACAATTTTATGTAAAGATAATATTTCTGTACAAATTTTCTCTGCAGAAAATGCTGTTTTCTGCATCAAAATGTGCAAATTGTATGCAGAAATGTCCTGAACTGTGAAGATTCTTGTTAGTCTAGGATTCTCTTTGTCAGGGTTTCCTGATGCTCAATCATTTGAACTACTTTTTGGATATTTTAAAATAGTCTTTCCAGCCTCAGTGAAACCCAGCTCTCCATGTTCCCTTCAGACTCTAAATCAGAATTTAATTTTTTGCCTAAAATTAATATCTACCTTCACACAGAGCCTCTACACTACAACAGCAACTTTCAAAGGTGGTGAATCTATTTGGGAGATAGGGTTGAGCACTTAAATAGCTCCTTTACAAACCAGCCTAAAACTCTGAAGAGAGTCTCCATGAACATGGAAAGCATGCTCCATCAACATCAAAACCACTCCAGAACCATAATTAGAAGGCATCTCATGGGCTAGACAGGATCTCCGGTGAAATAATTCCCAGTTAGTAGCTGTCTGTACTCTTTCTGAAGATGTTTAGAGAAGGATATCCCACTAGCACTCTAGGAAATTGCTTCCATTGCTTAGCTATGCTTATTGTTGAGAAGTTCCTTCTAATGTTAAAATTGAAATCTACTCTCCTGTAACTTCAAATCATTAGATCTGGTTCTACTCTCTGAGACTACAGAGAACAGGTCTGCCCTCTCCTCTCTGTGATAACCCTTGAGGTATTTAAAGACTGCAATCATGTCACACCTCAGTCTTCTTTTCACCAAGTTGAACATGTCCTGCTCCTTTAAGCTATCCTATGTTTTGTTCTCCATACTTCTTATCATCCATCTTTCCTTCTCTGAATCTGCTCCAACCTGTGTATATACTTCTTAAAATGAGGCACCCAGAACTGGGCAAGCACAGACTATAAGGGGACTGCTACTTCCCTCGACTTGGAAACTATGCGTCCATTAATATAGTCCAAAATTGCATTTATCTTCTTTGTTGCAGCATCATGC
Source organism: Phrynosoma blainvillii (assembly GCA_026167975.1). Classification (NCBI taxonomy): domain Eukaryota; kingdom Metazoa; phylum Chordata; class Lepidosauria; order Squamata; family Phrynosomatidae; genus Phrynosoma; species Phrynosoma blainvillii. Next base: position 212,207,480 of record JANUYF010000004.1, on the reverse strand, counting down.
TGATGGTTCATGTTTAATTTATGATTTACAATAATTCCAAGGTGCTTTTTGCATGTAGTACTGCTATAGGATGTATCTCCCATCCTATACCTATGCATTTGGTTTTCTGTGGCCTAAATGTAGAGTTTTGTATTTGACTCTACTGAATTTAATTTTATTAGTTTCTGCCCAATCTTCAAGTTTATCTAGAACTTTTGAATTCTGTTCCTATTCTGTCCTTCTGGGCATTGCTGCTTTTGCTCTTTTCCAGTATATTCTACCAGTTCAGAGAACTTGAGGAAATGGTCCCACAATTACTTCCCACACTACATCACCAGACTACTGAAAACTGTTTATTAAGTCTCAAGCTCTGCCAGAGTATTGCAACAAGGCAACCAGAGGGACAGACTTATTCACAGAGCTCTACAACAACAGATTTTATAGAGATGCTATGAAAAATATTTTCCATAACAGGATTGTATACAACTTTGGTGGTCTGGTCTTCTTTGAGATAATGAATTCTATGTCTTTATAAATAATATAAGCTGCACAGTAAACAAACACAAACAAGTTATTATTCTTCGAGGTTCTCAAACAATTGAGATTAATTGGCTTAACACTCATAAAAATATACACTTACAGAAGGTAAAAGAATCACTAATACACAAAAAGCATGCTGCAATCAAATATATTTCATGAAAAAGCAAAGATATAGATACTTTATTAGGACATCATATCATAATTTATCCTGATTTACAAAGCACAAGGGGAAAGTGTGTTTGCATTTTTAGGATGAAAGAAGGCACAAATACGTAAGGGACTTTATTGGAGGTAATTTAAAATGGGATTGCTAAGGGCAGAATGTTGAACCCAAGAATATCATTGTCCCGTGCTCTCCAGATAACCAAGGTGCCCATGCTCTGCACCCAAGTAAAGTACACATAGGAGCAATTTTGTTGATGGCCTATGTGATTTCCCTGTTGCACAGTTTAACCAGGGTATCAATAGAATCACCAAGTCTAGCAGCTGGAACTCCACTATCTGAATCCTTAGTACAACACTAAAGAAAGACAAGGTAGGTCCAAAATACATTGCAGAAATAATCCATTTTGAGACTACTTTAACTGCTCTGGCTCAATGCTAGGGAATTCTGGAAACTGTAGTTTTGTGGTAGAATTCAAAGATATAGGACGTTATCACATGGGGGAAATCTGTTGGTTAATCCACACAAATCCCAAACAAAAACTGAATTTGTGCCTCACGATTTCACACGACGTCGCACAGAAACTGGTCAGAAACTGGTATTATCCGAGATCTTTTTAGTTTCGGGAGTTTAGAGGAAATGCATTTGCGAAATTACAGTAATTTCACATTTATTGTAATGTGAAAAGCAAATACGTACAGACAATTCTCTTTTAAAACCTGGAAGAGGGCCAAGAGGAGGAGGAGGGGCCTCCAGGGAGGGAGAGTCCTGGGCTCCTCCTCAGTGCCAGGGAAGGGAAGGGAAGGGAAGGGAAGGGAAGGGAAGGGAAGGGAAGGGAAGGGAAGGCAGCCCAGGAGAAAAACGTTTGAGACGGAGGAGAAGTTTGGCATTTGGGATAGAGGGAAAAGGAGGGGAAAGAAGGCTTCCCTTGCAGCAGCTGTGGGGGGATGTGGGTGCAAGTGTGGGGTGTGCTTGTGGAGCAGCTTGGAGCTCCATCTCACCATGAAGTTCTGCCCTGCAGGTCCTACAAACGAGAAAGGCTTATGGGGGGGGGGGGGCATGGGAGCTACCTCCAGTTTCCCCCTCTCAATCCCTCCCTTGCCTTGGCTTGCCTTGGCTTGCCTTGCCTTTCCAGCCTCCTCCTCCTCTGCTCTCTTGAGAGGTCCTAACCCCAACGGAAGGGGGTTAGGACCTGTGCAGGAGGACATGACCCCAAATGTAGGACAGTCTGACATTTCCTCCTGGGAAATGCAGGACTCGCCCTGGAAAAGGAGGAGTCTTGTCACAAAACACACCCATTTCCAGTACATGTACTGGTTCTTTTCACTTGTGTATGAAAGTTAAAAACGTCTTTTTTTTCGCTTTTAACTTAATTCCGTTATTACTGTAATTACGTGTGAAAAGCTTTTGCGTAATTAAGCTCTATTTTCACTTTCTTTTCAGGATGCTTCATTTCCACTTTATTAGCTCTTTAACAACGAAACTGGCCCACGTGTGATAACGTCCATAACCCTGTTAGTATGTAGAATCAGTACATAGTATCTTTGAGGCTAAAGAAAGATGTTGGCTGCATGAGCTTTTGTAGACTTCATTCTACTTCCTCAGATACAGTTAGTGGAGTGGTTCCTGCTTTCCATTCCACTAAAATGCATCTGAGGAAGTAGACTGAAGTTGTCAACTTTCTTTCAGTTACAGTTGGCCCTCCGTTTCCATGAGTGATCCATTCTGGACCCCCCTGAGAAAATGGAGATTCACAAATATTCAAGACCCATAGGCTTGAATGGGGCACATGCACACAGGGGTGCATGCACAGGGGTGCACTCCATTGATTTAAATGGAGATCGCCCCTCTGTGAACATGCAAAACTGCAGACTTCAAGTCCGCGAGAACGGAGGGGCGAATGTAGTCCCAAAGGGGCTACAACATCTCTCTACAGTAGTTTTTTGAGACATTGAGTCTTCTCTTTCAGAGAACTCTGTTGCCACAACACACTACAGTTCCCAGGATTCCCTAGCAATGAGCCAGGGCAGTTAAAGCAGTCTCAAACTGAATCATTTCCACAGTGTGTTCTGGAATGTAGTTTTATATATTACAGATTAGATTTCTCTCCCCCTCTAGTATTCGGGGAAACAGAGTGGTTCCCAACAAGCAAAGGGGTCAGGCAAGGCTGCATCCTATCACCCTATTTGTTTAATTTATATGTTAACTTATCTCCGGGATTGCCTCTTCATGTATGATTCCCCCTCGCATGCTCCAGTCCTCTGGAAGGGCTGCTGCAGCCTATGAAAACTAGGCTGTCGCAGCCCTCCCAGAGAGCCTTTTCTGTCGCTACCCCAAAATTATGGAATGGCCTGTCGGATGAGATCCATCTTATTACCAGTCTCGACTGCTTCAAAAAAGCACTAAAGATGGATCTCTTCCGGCAGGCCTTCCCGGAATAACCTCCTGGCTCCAAAGATGGTCTGGACTTGCTTACCCGTTCCTTAGCCGCCACTGCCTTATGGTTGGTTTGTTTAACTATAGGTTGTCTGATTTTACCCTGCTATTTTAATATTGCCTTAGTTTAATTTATTTTTAAGGGGTGGGTGGGTTAGGGGAATCAACATTGATTGATGTGTTTCATCCATGTACTGTTTTAATTTGTTGTACGCCACTCCGGGCAGGTTAAAAATAAATAATTATTATTATTATAATCATCATCATCATCATCATCATCATCATCATCATCATCATAAGAAAAGCAGAATTAGAATCAGAAAAAGGAGGAGTTAAGATAGGAGGAAGCAACATTAACAACCTTATGCAGACAACACTATAATATTAGCAGAAGACATTCAGGAATTTAAACAGTTAATAAGGAAAGTCAAAGATGAAAGTGCAAAGGCAGGCCTGATGCTGAACATAAAGAAAACAAATATAATGACCACAAATTCAAATACATAAATTCAATCTAGACAATGAGGAAATTGAAATAGTTAAAGAATTCCCATATCTAGGATTAAACATTGACCAGAATGGAGACTGCAGTCAAGAAATAAGAAGAAGACTAGGAATGGGAAGGGCAGCTATGAAAGAACTGGAAATGATACTGAAGAGCAAAGACATACAACTGAGCACTAAAGTCAGAATCGTTCAGGACATTGTGTTCCCAATTACCATGTATGGATGTGAGAGCTGGATAGTGAAGGAAGCAGACAGAAAGAAAATCAACTCATTTGAAATGTGGTGCTGGAGGTACATAGGATACCATGGACAGACAAGAAGACAAACAAATGGGTTCTTGAACAGATTAGATCAGGGCTCTCCTTGGAAGCAAAGACGTTCAAGTTGAGACTATCATAGTTTGGCCACATAATGAGAAGGCATGGATCACTAGAAAAAACAGTAATGCTAGGAAAGGTAGAGAAATACCCCACATCAGATGGATAGACTTGATCAGGGGGTTATGGGGAAGGGCTTTCAGGATCTGAGAAGACAGTGGAAGATAGGGATTCTTGGAGATGTCTCATCCACAGGGTCGCCATGAGTCGGAACCAACTCATGGGCAGTTAACAACAACAAGTATACTGTTAAACAGAGCATAATCATGATTTGCTATTCAGTAAGTAGTATGAAATAAAATAGTTCAAGTTGATTGCATTCTTTAAAAGAATGGATGACTCAGTCACTTACATAGTTCATTCAAGAGAAAATTTCTATGTGATGACAATACATATTACTTGAATTGTTGTTTACATGTGATGCTAGAAACCTTTAACATTCCTGGGAACAGAAAGAAAGAGAAAGAGAGAAAGAAAGAAAAAGAAAGAAAGAAAGAGAAAAGATTCATTATTGCCACTTTGTTTTAGAAACCAAGCTAGGGGAGGTGATGAATCTTACTTTTAATTACAGAACACCAACCCCAGTGTCATTAATGCTCAAGACATCTACTACATCCCTTAAGGATGCTGAAATTAATCAGATTTAAACATTCAAATTGCTGCAAGGTCCCAAACTTCCATTGCATGGCCTTCCCAAGCAGAAGATAACACAGAGTACTGTGACTGGTGAAGTGACCACAATTTGCAGCAAATTTCTGACATTTCAAAAGATACATGACTAGGATTGAGCAAATTGTATGATTAAAACTTGAGGGAAATCCACACCATATGGCAGGAATGGCTGTGAATCAGACAAAGAAATTGCCCAGATCGTAACATATTATTTTAAAGCAAGGCTGAGAATCCTGTGCCCCACAGATCTTGGCACTTTCTGCGGGGATCCCCACCTCAGTCACCAGTAAGTACCCATCAGCCTCTAAAAGGTTTGTTTGTCCAAATGCCCCCAAGTTGCTCCAGCCATCCACAAAATGTGGCAAATTATGTATAGCACCAGCCCAATAGCTGCCCAAGCCTCCAAAGAAGCTGTGCTGAACCTGCAAGCCACAACTGGAAGTAACTTCTGATGATTACTTCTTCCAGTTTCATAGCCTATTGTGACCAAAAGGGATCCCCCTGCAACCACCAAGATCTGTCTCTCTGTTTTAAAGGTCTACCCCCTTTGCAAACGGCGCAAAGTGCCATCTTCAAGCCAAGGAAAGGGAGGGGCAGCTGGACGCCGGGTGCCCCATCCCCTTCCTGAGGATGTCATCAGAGCGCCCGCCCTTCCACATGACGGGCGCTCCAATGACATCCTTCCGGCTCAGCGTCCAGACATGCTGAGCCAGAAGAGACGGAAAAGAGCTGCATGGCAGCTCTTTGGGCGCCCCTTTCGCAGCTTGTGGAAGGAGCGCTATTTTAGCAGCCTCAGCCCCAATCCACTATTTCCCAGGGCGGCCAATGGCCGCCCATCTGCATCCCCCCTATGTCTCAATTAAATTTTCCTGAGTTTGAAAAAAGGTGTGGGTCCCATGGATGCTTTCATCAGACCTCAGAAAGTGTAGCCATAATGGCCAGACTTAAAAAAATACTTTCTGCAAAGTCTCTTCTTCCACATTACTCTCATTTTTGCATAATTTTCCACATGAATAAAATAATGGGGGCCCCTTCCACTTAGATAGATGTCTTCTACTTCATTTTTTATATGAACTGTGGCAAATGAGAAAAGAGTTACCCATACCTGAATATGAATTTCAGAGGAAATTAAGAGAAGTGTGTGATGTTTCAGTTCAAGCTTGCCTTTGGCAGCTTCAAGCTGAAGCATAGCACACTCCTGTTACAAATCAAGCAAAGTGAATTTGATCTGGACAGTGATGCAGAAAATTGTCATAGCCTTGCCCCCTGAGGACAGCTTTCAGATGCTTATTGGGTTTGGAAATATTTTACCCCAAATTCAGAATAACAATAATTAAAAATTACCTGGCCTCACTCAATTTGCCTTCATCCTATGTGACACAAATAGTAACTTTTTCATGCAAATAAAATAATCAGAAAAGCCATGGCAGGTGGAATATGATCCTTAAGTACAGTGGCCTGGTACATCTGTAATTATAAGCTATTTTTTTCTTTTGAATACAAGTTCACTAGAACTTGTATTCAGCCAGCTACTGGCTAATAAGCCAAAGGACATGTTCCTTTTGTAAGGGGATAAAACTTGGGAGTCAGTTGTGGGCTGCCAGTGGTAGAATCACTGCTTAAGGGGGCAACACCAAAAGGAGATTACTCCTTTTGGGGAGTTGCTTGAACGGTAGAGCCAGGGTGAGAGTCAGTCCATTTGGTTGTAAGGGTGTTCGTGTGTGTGTGTGTTTGTTTGTATATTAACTGCCTTCAAGTCAACCTTAACTTATTATGATAATAATAATAATAATAATAATAATAATAATAATTTTTATTTAATATCCCGCCCCTCTGAGATCAATCGGGGCGCCTTACATCATAAAATCGTATTACAACATTTAAGAACAATTTCCATATGATTATATGACTGACCCATCTCCAAGACATCCTGTCCTTGATAGCCCTATTTAGGTCTTGCAGACTCAAGCTGCAGCTTCCTTGATTGAATTTATCCCTCTGTAGGAGGTTTTCCTCTTTTGCTGCTACAGTCTACCTTATCATTATTTCTTTTCTAGTGATATGATCAAAGTACAACAGCCTCAATATAGTCCGTTTGGCTTCTTGGAAGCAGCACCAAACAGCACCAAAAACAAAACAAAACCCCACAACATGGTTCCGATATGTGAATGAGACTTTCATCATTTGGAGCCACAGAAAAGAAGATTTGACCATGTTTTTGAACCATCTAAACAACATCCACCCGAACATCCAATTCACCATGGAAAAAGAAAAGGAACATTGCCATTCTTGGATGTCCTCGTCATCTGCAATCCAAAGCAATGTTTGGGCCACACAGTATTCAGAAAACCTACAGACACAAACAGATACTTACACAAGAACTCCAATCATCACCTAGGACAAAAAAGAAGCACAATAAAAACACTGGTAGACTGGCCAAAAAGGATCTGTGAACCCCACTTCTTGGAAGATGCACCTACTGGGCTCTACAGGCTCATGGTTACTCCACCTCAGACATCAGAAGGGCTGCCAGACCCAGAAAAACCCAGAGGAGTGAAGATAAACAATCACCCAAAGGGAAGATATTTCTACCATACATCAAAGAAGTCACAGACAGAATAGGGAAAGTGGTGAAGAAACACAACCTCCAAATGATATATAAACCTACTAAGAAAATCCAGCAAATGCTGTGCTCAACTAAGGACAGGAGAGACCCTCTCGCGGCTGCAGGAGTTTACCGCATACCATGCAGCTGTGGACAAGTCTACATAGGGACCACCAAATGCAGTGTTCAAACATAAATCTAGGAACGCGAGAGACACTGCAGACTGGGTCAGCCAGAAAAATCAGCAGTAGCAGAATACCTCATAAACCATCCTGGGTATAAAATGCTATTCGAAAACAGTGAAATTTTGGACCATGCCAACAACTATTGGGTCAGAATGCACAGGGAAGCCATTGAAATCCACAAATACCTAGACAATTTCAACAGGAAAGAAGAAACCCTTAAACCAAGTCTGGCTGCCAGTCCTGAAAAACACGAAAATCAAGACCCAGCATGTGAAAATGAAAACCACCCAGGGTCAGGGGTTTTCCCAGCAGACAATGGATCACTAATTAAATAGATACAATGCCTCCTTGCATATCCTCCCAGTCTCAGGCTTTGCTGTTCAACAACAGAACAACACACAGATTAACATGTACATCACCTTCTATCAACCAAAAGTCACATAGTATGGCTTCAGGACAGGATATGGAGTGGAGACTGCCATGGTTGCTCTGACCGATGACCTCCGCTTGAGTATCGACAGGGTTAGCGTGACCTTGTTGGTGCTCTTGGATCTCTCAGCGGCCTTTGACACTATAGATCATGCCATCCTCTTAGATAGCCTGAGAGAGTTAGGAATTGGAGGCACTGCTTTGCAGTGGTTCCGTTCCTTCCTCTCGGGCAGATCCCAGAGGGTGAGGCTCGGGGACAGTTGCTCTTCCAAAATTGAGCTTAATTGTGGCGTCCCTCAGGGCGCCATCTTGTCCCCAATGTTATTTAACATTTACATGAAGCCGCTGGGTGAGATCATTCGGAGGCATGGAGCTCGGTGTCTTCAGTACGCTGATGACACCCAGATATATCTCTCCATGACCAGATCATCGTCTCAGACTTCAGATGGCGCCTCCCCTCTTAATGACTGTCTCAGAGCGGTAATGGGTTGGATGAGGAAAAACAGATTGAAGTTGAATCCAGACAAAATGGAGGTACTCACAGTTACAGGCCCGAAACCAGATTTGGGAATACAGTCTCCAGTCCTGGATGGAGTCACACTCTCCTCTAAGGACTGTGTTCGCAGTCTGGGGGTGCTCCTTGACTCATCGCTTCACATGACCAGTCAGGTGAATGCGGTGGTCAGGAGTGCCTGTTATCAGCTGCGGCTGATACGCCAGCTGCGCCCTTATCTGGATAGAAGAGATCTGGAAGCTGTGGTACATGCCCTGGTAACCTCACGTCTGGATTTCTGCAATGCACTCTACATGGGGCTACCCTTGTGCCTAACCCGGAAACTCCAATTGGTACAGAATATGGCAGCCAGACTGATTACAGGAACATTGAGGAGGGAGCACATAACACCAGTGCTCATATCCCTCCATTGGCTGCCAATTAGTTTCCGGGCGCAGTACAAGGTGTTGATTTTGACCTTTAAAGCCCTACATGGCTTGGGTCCATCTTATCTGCGGGACCGCCTCTCCCCATATGATCCCCCCCGCGCCCTCCGGTCCTCTGGGAGGAATCTGTTACAGCCAATAAAGACCAGGCTGTCACTGACCTCCCAGAGGACCTTCTCTGCAACCGCTCCCAGGCTCTGGAATGGCCTGCCGGACGAGATCCGTCTTATTACTACCCTTGCTGCTTTTAAGAAAGCGGTAAAGACGGATCTCTTTTGGCAGGCCTTCCCGGAATAACTTTCGGCCCATAGAAAGGTTCCATTTCTCCTCATGTTAAATTTTGTAATTTAATTTATTAATTTAATTGATACTGTATTTTAATTAGTTCATGGTTTAATTTTATTTTAAGGGGATAGGGCGGGGGGGGGGAGGATGGGATTGTGGGGAGAGGGAATGTTTCTAACTCTGTTCTGTTTTAAATACTGCTGTTCCCCGCCCCGATTGCTTTGCAGAGGGGCGGGCTACAAATAAAAATGTATTATTATATTATATTATTTATTATTATTATATATATACCCCACTTCTTCCATGCCAGCACTCTCTGAGAATGCCAGCTGGTGAAACATCAGGAATAAAATCTTCTAGAACATGGCCACATAGCTTGAAAAACCCACAAAAACCTAATTATTTGTCTTTGTAGTAGTCCATGATACTCACAGAACTCTTCTCCAACACAATATCTCAAATGAGTTGATTTTTTAGCTACAGCTTTCTTGATAATCCGGCTCTCACATCAGTACATAATGATGGGAAATTCAATGGCATGAACAATCCTAATTTTAGTATTCAGTGAAATACCTTTGTATTTCAAGATCTTTTCTAGTTCTTTCATAGCTGCCCTTCAAAATCCTTGTCTTCTGATTTCCTGACTGCAATCTCTATTCTGATTAATGACTAATCCAAAATATGGGGGAAAAAATTAACCTAAATAATCCATGGTCATTATTTTTGTTTTCTTAATGTTCATCATTAAACCTGCCTTTGTACTTTCTTCCTTGACTTTATTCAGTAATTGTTCCAGGTCTTTGCTATTTTCTGCTAGTAGTATAGTGTCACCTGCTGTAGAAAGACACTAGTAAAATGGAGCAGCCAATCAGAGTCAGGCTGGCAAAAGGTGGGGGCCTGCCTGGTGAGTGGCTATAAAAAGGAGGAGGAGGAGCCATTGAGAGGGGAACAGTATGTTTTAGAACTGCCAGGAGTACAGCAAATCCAGCAAATGCTGTGCTCAGTGAAGAATAGGAGAGACCCTCTCGCAGCCCCAGGAGTTTACCGCATACCATGTAGCTGTGGACAACTCTACATACGGACCACCAAATGCAGTGCTCAAACATAAATCTAGGAACGCGAGAGACACTGCAGACTGGGTCAGCCAGAAAAATCAGCAGTAGCAGAACACCTTATAAACCATACTGGGCATAAAATGGGAAATAAGGGTTTAGTGTTAATGGGATTCAGATTCCTATATAAGGTGGAAAGATTTTAGAAGTTCAAAAGAGATCCTGTGAAATCAGTTTAAAGTATTGCCTTCTTTGAGAAGTGGAGAGTCAGTTAAGGTAGGCTCATTTCCACATTATTCTGTGGAATTGTAATTTAGGAATAAAGCTAGAGTTTCAAAGGATTTATATTTCTACTGAATAAGCTTTAGTGGAAGGTGTGTGTAAAGAACTAAAACACAGTTGAAGTGTAACTGAAGTTATTGAGGGAACTGGAATAAAGTCAATGTGTAACAAGTGAAGTGATGTAGACATTGCAACCACAAGCTTTAAGAACCAACTACTGAAAGAGATAAAATCATAAGGCCTTTCTGTAAATAAATGTTATTTTCTTTTTGTTCACATAGGAGTGGCTTGAAGTGATTTATAAGTAACACCATCAGAAATATGCTACCAAATATTAAAAGCATTTTGTAGTACAGAAGATGAAATAAGTGGGAGGACCAAGGGTTAGAGAAATAGTTTGGAGGGAAGAAAAGCCTCAAACTATTTAGGATAAGAAAGGAGAAGAATCTTGTTGAATCCGGTAGTCAAACCTCCAATTCTTAAATTATTGATGTTCCTCCCTCCAATTTTCACACTTGCTTCCACCAAATCTAATTTTGCTTTGGCCATTATATTTTCAGCATAAAAGGCGAAGAGATACAGTGATGATAATAATATAATAATAAAATTTATTTCTATCCCGCCCCTCTACCGAAGCAATCGGGGCAGCTTACAACAATAAAATCTCACAAGAAACCCTTCCAAACCCAGACCCTCCCTCCCCTTAAAACAGTATTAAACATCATGCAATTAAAACAAATTAATAACAATAAACAAGTATGATAAATTCCATCAATAAATATTAAGGCCAATTTAATAGGCAGCCCACAAGCACGAAGTAGCATGGCTAGGTGTGGCATTAGGTAAAGGGAGATTTACTTTTCCCTTGGCCGGAAGTTAATCAGGAAAGGCCTGCCAGAAGAGATCCGTCTTGACAGCCTTTTTAAAGCTGTCTAGGTTGGTAATTTAACGAATCTCATCCGGCAGGCCATTCCATAATCTAGGAGCAGTTTTGGAAAAAGCCCTCTGGGATGTTGTTGACAATCTAGTCCTAACAGGTTGAAGCAAGTTCCTTCCAGAGGACCGTAGTGTGCGGGTAGGATTACATGGAAGGAGACGGTCCCGGAGATAGGATGGACCCAAGCCATGTAGGGCTTTAAAGGTGATAACCAACACCTTGTACTGGACCCAGAAACTAATCGGCAGCCAGTGGAGTCTTTTCAAGACCGGTGTAATATCTCCTAGATGTACTGGAGACCACCCTGGCTGCCATATTCTGGACTAATTGAAGTTTCTGGATTAAGCACGAGGGTAGCCCCATGTACAGCGCATTACAGAAGTCTAGATGGGAGGTTACCAGAACATGTACCACAGTTTCAAGGTCCTTTACTTCCAGGAAAGGGCACAGCTGGTGTATCAGCCAAAGCTGATAACAGGCATTCCTGACCGTCGCATTCACCTGATTAATCATGTGAAGCGATGAGTCAAGGAGCACCCCCAAACTGCGAACACAGTTCTTTGCGGTAAGTGTGATCCCGTTCACTGTGAATACCTCTGTTTTCTCTGGATTCAGCTTCAATCTGTTTTTCCTCATCCAGTCCATTACCACCCCAAGACAGTCGTTAAGAGGAGAGATGCCATCTGAAGTCAAGGCTAATGACCGGGACATGGAGAAATATATCTGGGTGTCATCAGCGTACTGATAACACCCAGCCCCATGTCTCCAAATAATCTCTCCCAATGGCTTCATATAGATGTTAAATAACATCGGGGACAGTATGGCACCTTGTGGGACGCCACATTTAAGCTCCTTCCTGGTGGAGCTACTGTCCCTGAGTAGCACTCTCTGAGATCTACCCAAGAGGAAGGAACAGAACCACTGCAAAGCAGTGCCTCTAATTCCCAGCCCGCTCAGGCGATCCAAGAGAATGCTGTGATTGATTGTATCAAAAGCCGCTGAGAGATCTAAGAGCACCAGCAGGGCCACACTACCCCACCGAGGCTCAAACACATGTCGCCAGTCAAGGCAACTATGGCAGTCTCAACTCCAAACCCAGTCCTAAAGCTGGTTTGAAATGGATTTAGATAATCAGTTTCATCCAAGATGGCTTGGAGTTGAAAAGCCAATGCCCTCTCAATCACTTTGCTCAAAAATGGTAAAAGCGAAACAGGCCTGTAATTACTCATATCCAAGGGGTCTAGGAAGGGCTTTTTTAGAAGTGGCTTAACCACCGCTTCCTTTAAACAAGATGGAACAGAGCGCTCCCTAAGGGACACGTTGATTATGTCCTTCAGGAACACTTTCAGAGCATCCCCACCCTGGACGTCCAACCATGAAGGGCAAGGATCAAGAGGGCAAGTAGTCTTCCTCACTTTACCAAGGAGCTTGTCCACGTCATCGGTACTCACAGATTGAAATTAATCCAGTAAAATCTCAGTAACGGAGTTGCTGAACACCTCGTCAACAGGTTCTGTATCAATACTGGCATCTAAGTCGGTTCTTATCTGAGAGATTTTATCTGCAAAGAAGTTGTTAAATGTGTCACAACAGGCTGTTGCCGGGTGAAGCAAGGGGTTCTGCGCAGGCAGAGCCTGCGTCAGTTCTCCTACCACCCTAAACAGCTCTATCAGGCGAGACTTTGCAGACGCAATACGTGCAGAACAAAAGGATCTCTGCGCTGCATGTATTGCCTCTCAATAGGAACAAAGTTCCTATGACAAGTCTTGTCAGATAAGACTCGAGTTTTCCGACAGATGCACTCTAGTTGTTGTCCAACCCGCTTCATCTTCCTCAGCTCCTCTGTGTACCACAGCTTACGGTTTGAGGCGGGTTGGAAAAGACGCTTGGGAGCAATTGTGTCGATAGCCTTGGCAAGATCAGTCTTCCAGGTATTAAACAAAGCTTCGACAGAATCACCGGCGTTACCAACCACTGAACCCTCTAAGGCAGAGGTCGACAAGGATTTTTTACCTGGGGCCGGTCGCTGGTCCCCAGGTCTTCCTCTGGGCCGGGGTGAGGGGGTGGGGGAATGGCAGCACACCGCTGCCACCAACCCCCGCTGCCGCCATTTTGTTTGCCAACAAACAAACAAAATTTGTTTGTTTTCCAAAATGGCAGCCGTGGCTCGTTCGCGCATGCGCAGGAGTACTGCACATGCGCAAACAAGTCGCGGCCACCATTTTGGCAAACAAAATGGTGGCCATGGTGCACGCGGAGGAGGTGCAGGCAGTGCAGGCAGCAGTGGGGGATGACGGCGGTGGCGGGGGCCGGTCGGCAGGGGCCAGTGAGTTGGGTGCGGCCCATGGGCCGTAGGCTGCCGACCCCTGCTCTAAGGCTTTATGGAATCCAATTGGATCCATTAGCCTTCGAGGTCGGACCATTCTAATAGTTCCACCACCCCCGGTGGGCCAGACAGTAGTTCTTAGCTCTGCCTTGATCAGGAAATGATCTGTCCATGACAATGCGGAGATATTTATAATCTCCGCCCACAGATATTCCTGCTCCGTACTGAAGACCGCATCGAGTGTATGACTTGCACAATGTGTGGGCCCAACGACCAATTGGGATAGGCCCATGTTTTTTATGGAATCCATGAACTCCCGAGCCGCACCAGTTAAACTTGGCAAACTGGTCTCGAGTAGAATGTTGAAGTCACCCAGAACTAAAAGTCTGGGTGACTCCAACGACTCTGAGACCATAGAATGCAACCTTGCCTGACTCCCTTTCTGATTGTTCTGAAATGCTCTGCAGGTAGACAAGGCAAGTTATTCAAATAATTGCTTTGGATTCTCGTCTCCATGGAAAAATGTATATTAATGGGTGGGGGTGGGGGAGAGTGAACAGTAGTAGACATGCAAAATGTATTATCATAGAAACATAGAAATAGGAAGGTCCATGCCATAGACTCCGTGTCATGCAGGAACACACCATTGAAGCACCCTTACAGATGGCTATCCAAGCTGTTTCAAAAACCTCCAAAGACGGACACCCACAGCTCTTTGAGGGACTGCGCCCCACTTACATGTGTATAGTGACGTGGTGACAGATTCAATTTCAATTTTATAGATATCATTTGTAACCTAGGATAATAAGCAGATGTGTGGGGAGGATCTGCTGAAGCCATATGCTCCTGGAGATGAGTTAGGTTATCCATTACACTGCACTGGATTCCCTCCCCAACACACATTTATAGTTTAGACCAGGGATAGGCAACCTTTTTGAGCCCTGGGCCAGTCCCCTGAAGTCCTCCCCTCCGCCGGGCCGAGGGGGTGGAATGGCGGCGCACATGCTCACGCGCACCCCCCACTGTGCGCGACCCCCCTGCGCGCACTGCCGCCGCCGCTACCACCACAGCGCGCGCAGCCGCCTCCACGCATGTCACGGCCGCCATTTTGATTTCCAAAATGACAGCCGTGACGCGTTTGCGCATGCGCAGGAGTACTGCGCATGCGCAAACGAGTTGCGCCCGCCATTTTGTTTTCCAAAATGGCGGTCATGACTCATTTGCGCATGCGCAGTACTCCTGCGCATGTGCAAATGTGTCGCGGCCGCCATTTTGGAAATTAAAATGGCGTGCGTGGTATGCGTGGCCGCATAGCGGCCAAAATGTACAGCAGCGGTGGTGCACGGCGGTAAGTGCGGTAAGTGCGCCGGTAAGTGCGGCGACCTGGGCTGGAACTGACCCGGGGGCCGTAGGTTGTCAGCCCCTGGTTTAGACTCTTGAACTAAACCTCTGCTAATGGTATGCTACTTGTGTCAGTTAACACTGGCCATACAAGGATGAGATTTCTTGCCAACAGAGATTAAATGATGTTCACAGAAGTTCTTGTCCACAGCATAAGGGGGTATCTCAGCACAATCTACTCTCTACGTTTTCTTCAGTTTTGTTTTTAAAAATGCTCAAAACTTTACATTGTTTAAAGCAGATTTTTGAGCAGAAATATATTTTGCACCAAAAGCAATAGCTTTTGTGGGGGAGGGATGAGTAGAAAAACAGTTTATGCCAAAACTCTTGTAATTTTTTCTGTTGGAGAAAAAAATGTTTTGCTTTATTTTCTTGTGTAGGAAAAAAAGAAAGAAAAAGGTGAAGGTTTCCAATCCTACATCCCAATGCCTATTTGTTACTTAAGCATTCAGAATTAACTAGAATGCAAGGATGGTGGAAGTCCCTTTCCCAGATCTAGTAATGCAGGACAGATTAATTTTGGCCCAAGACAAAGTAGGATGAATCATAACACACTGCACTTAGCTCTGGTTTCTTCTTCCTTAGTTTTTCACTCAAATACAGAAAAGCTGGCATTATCCGCTCATTTTGATATTAACAAAGAAATGGTTGAAAAAAATTCATACACATTCTGCATTTTGACAGTAAGCAAACAGCAATTATCCAAAGTATATAATTGCACCATAATGCACTGAAGGAGAAAACAGAAAAGAAAAAGAAAAAAGAAAAGAAAAAGATACCTCAGAACAGTATTACAAAAATGAGGTTTTAACAATGTTTAAAACAATGAAAAGAATAAATGTGATAGATTAGCAGCCAATATAACGTTCACACTCATACTAAATTAACAAAGGAAAAATATCTATGGAGCTTTTTAAACAGGAAGTGAGAAGTGTCCATAGAATTGGATATGTGTCATCCATATTCAGTACTTTTTTTCAGATGATACGATATGTTTAGAGATAAAACATTAATAACAAAAACTGTTCCATCAAAACAACCAACCAAAGCTACCTATCACAACAAAAGTAACTGCAAAAAGTTTAGTAGCATCTTAAAAACTAACACTTTTTATTTGCCCTAAGCATTCATGCACTTGAATCTGTTTTATGAGAAGTAATTTCTTTATTTAACATAAAAAAGAAATGTGATTAATAAAGGATTAATAAAATGTTGCAATTTGTGTGTGTTTGTGTAACTGTTTGTGGTCTGAAGGAAGGTATTATCCTTCTCTTCTGTTGTTTTTTTTTTTAAATCTTTATGAAGTTAATTTTAAAACTATATTGCATATCACTCTATTACCAAATTTAGCTGATGAGAAAATCAGAAAATAAGAACTATCAGTATGTTCACAGGGATTCCAAGGTTTTCAGATATGCAAAAATTCTTTAGGAAGCAGCAAAAGGAGATTTTTTTTTTAAAAAAAAATTCCAAAACAGCATGATCACACTCTCACACTGAGAGAAAGAAAGAAACAGGGAGACAGAAAGACACAGAGGAGGAATAGAATGAAGTATCCTGGAAAAATATGCTTGGAACCCTACAAAACTTAGTTGCCAGAGATCTTCGTGGTTTATTTTGTTTGAGGGATCTTTGTAATTAAAGTGTTATGACCAAAAATTCTAGTCTGAAGGCCAAGAAGCAGCCAAGACAATTAAATCAGATTTATTTGGGGTTACACTTTAAATGCAAATATTACATATTCAGGGGCTGGTCATCCGCAGTTCATCTACACAGTTTCCATTAAGGCCTATTTCAGAGTCCTATAAGCTTATCACACGGCACTTACAAGAACGGTTCAAAATCGTTCTTCAAAATTGGCTGCCAGGAACGGCTGAGGAACGCCTTGGGGACTCCCGGTGGCATTGGTGGCTTTCTCCCATGCAGTAAAATGTGTTTTTGCCCCGTTCCATTCCCTTCCCATTCCTTAAGTGCCGTGTGATGAGCTTATTAATCAGCAAAATACATTTAGATTACTATATCCTGTTCACAGCAAAACTGTGGAAGCATCACAATCTGTGCTGCTCTGCAGATCATCAAATCATTATGTCCTCCAATGAACCAATGTCCCTTTCTGATGTTACTAACAAAAAGCATTTTTAGTTTCTAGTGGTATGTGGTGAGACGATAAAAATTCTACAAAATACTACATTGCAAAAGAGATATTTGTTCTATTCACAATAAAACAAAATGATATTCAGAAGTAATGAAGCAGCAGCAGCAGCTCAAGAGGTATGAATAGTTCACCTCTTGTAGCTCTTTAAAATGCACACATTGCAAGACATGCAGTCTCAGCAGAGTGGCCCAAGACATTTTTGCTGTCTGAAGCAAAAGACTTAATAATACCCTTTTCCCCATTCCATTAACAGAATCAGACAGACTGGCAGCAGAATCTTACTTCAAGACAAAAGGCTTGGGGCCTATTCACACTACACATTTATAGTGCTATTTGTTGTGGACTTAAATCATTTTGAAATTCTAGGGCTGAAAATTCTAAACACTCCTCCCTAAATTGCAAATCTGAGGATCTCACAGTATGGAACCATGGCCTTTAAATTGGAATAATAGTACTATAACTGTGTAATGTGAATGGACTCAGGATAGTGTCCTTCACCACTGAAGGAAAACAAGCTCGCTCCATATAAACAGGGCTTCCTCAGCGACTGCGGTCAGAGGTGCTGTCTTGCTCTACCCAACACTTCAACTCCTATCCTTTTGTGGCTGGTTAATAAGCTGACGGGCAACTTAAAGCTACACGTTGCATTAGATAATGACATACTTTTGGAAAACAGTCCTTCTGTGAAATTTCTTTTCTGTCTATTCCTTCACAGGCAATGGGAATCTGTGTGACCGTTCCATATCATAGCAGAGTAGCTGTGGTGAAGGGTACTTATTTATACATTTAGTACAAAAGCAGAAAACCAAGATGAGTTGGAAAAAGACATGACATAAAGAGGCTGTATTTCTCTTCAGTAATTTTTATTATTATTTCATAAACTGCTCTCCAAGTGATCTTGGGCAACTCAGTGCATATCAATCTTTGTACAGCAGGTTCTGATGAATACTCCAGCTCATCACCGAAGGAAGGGGCAAAAATAATATAAGAGCTCCAGAAATATTAGTGAGCTCAGCATGTCTGTGATGTTTATTGCCAGTGAGCCGCGAATGAGATGCAAAAGCTCACTTTATTTTCTTTCCTGTTCTTTTGCTCTTTTTTTAAAGAGAAAAAGCTAGACAAAAATCAGTAGGTGTCCCAATAATCATTCAAAGTGGGATGGTTGAAAATGCTGAGACTGCAAATACATATCTGCATTTTATAAGGACATAAATGTCCCTATACATTTTATACAAGTATGAAAATTAACTCAGCTCTTGGTATGAGTGTCACAATGTAAAAAGTTTCACTTCCCAAACTTTCTTCAGCATTCTCGTCTTGTTAAGGAGCTTATTGCATACTTAAATAAATCGCCTTACCTGGTCCGGTTTAAAATTTAAATTGGGCGGCATCCTGATATTATCAGAAGGATTTAGCCACCGAATCTACCATCTGGGTCCATCCTGGGCCCATCCTCACTCCCAGGGCTGCTCAGCATGGCTCTTTTCGAAGCCGGGAGTTTTTTGGCTTGAGAAAATGTCCACTGGAGTGGCAATTTAAGTGGTATAGAAGTATTATAACTATGTGGTGTGGCTACAACCCTAGTTGCCACCACTAATGAGTAAACATATGTATCAAAAATGTGTCATAATTCACTAGGTAAAGCTAAATTTTTCCCAGTCTTAAATAATATGAAGTCCCCATTAGAAACCAGGAAATCATTTTGTACAAGCTGAAACTTCCAGATTGTTTTCAGAAGCAGACTGTACAGAATGTGCTGCATTCTGTGGCTCTGTTGAGAACACTGATAAATGTAGCACGGTCCATTTTATCCAGATGGAGCACAGCTGGGAAATCATTCAAAGTCAATAAAAGGACATCTGTGTCCTTAGGAAAGGTGTTTGCATTTTTATCATAGTCATATACATTTCAGCAAATGCTATGATTGTGCTACAACACACATTTCATTTGGGCTTCCATACTTGAGACCTCCAGATACCCATGTCCAAGAGGCAGCTCATCCCCACTAACATGCTTAAGGCTTTGAAGTTACTCATAGCAAAATAAAGAGCTATGCAAAAAGTGATGCCGCCCAATTTAAAAAGATTACTAGAAAACTTGTACCACCATCATGCTTGACACTCTAAAGATACTCAAAGCAAAGGAGAGTTAGGCAAAAGTTGAACTAGATTACTAGAAAGCAAACTAAACATGTGCAATATATGCCCTCCAACATTTCACATATAAAAATTGGGACATGTGGACTAGCAACATCAGAGTGTCTTTAAAATGCCAGAAGTTATTAACCAGGAAGAAAACCAGGCAAGGAGTGGGTGCAGCTGTTTGCTTTTGCCCAAGAGTACTGGGATGGCCAAGATTAAGCTCATCCTCTCCTTCCCCCCCGCTGAGGGCTACAATACATGTAAGTTTATAATGCAAATTGCTGTGGATTTCCACACATTCACATCAGTGCTTAATTATCTTCTCTTCCCTGTGCAAATCTGCATCTATTCTTCCTCACAGCTATACAAATCTGCTAATGATACTCGGGTAAAAACCATAACTCCTTTTTCTGTGGAGCTTGAGGAGCCGCCCCATTCTGTAAAATGCCCAAATGCCTCTGAATTGCATGTGGAGGGATCACATTCAACTTGAATAGTATGAGGAGTTTTTAAATTGTGTAGACAAGGCCTGAGTTAACTGAGTACAAAGTATTTTTGAACTTCCAACTCAGGAGCTTATTGCATTAATTTTAAAACTGGCTTACCTTAAAGCAGGCAGCATCCTAATATTATCAGAAGGATTTAGCCGCTGAAATTGCTGCCCAGGCCCATCCTGGCTCCCAGGGCCACTCCAGTGGCCATTTTCTTAAGCCGGAAAACTCCTGGCTTCGAAAAGAGGCATGCTGAGCACCTCTGGGAACAGGACTGGACCCAGGATGGACCCAGGAAGCAATCTGGTGGCTAAATTCTTCTGATAATATCAGGATGCCACCTACTTTAAATTTCAAAGCGGATTAGGTAAGCCGATTTTAAAATTAATGTGCTAAGCTTCTCTGTTTGCTGCAATGGAAATAAATTTAGGTCATAGGTGGAGAGGAGGAGAAAGGAGCAGAGTTGTTTTGAAAGTACCTACAAGATCAGGACAACAGAGGGTTGACTGGGACTGTCCCTGCCATGTCAGAACAGTTGGAAGGTATGGGACGGTTGTTTCATGCTTAATTCATAGCACCTCTATGAACATATATGAGAGAAAGAGAGACAGATTAGAACCATGACAGAGGGGGAAAGGATTTGTCCCTTTTCTCCAAAGCATGTTTAATATAAAAAAGTGCCTAATTGGACATGCAATCATATCTTTTGGGCACTCAGTGGAAACAAATAGATATGTACAATTTAATCAGTGAGCCAAGAACAACAGTTTAGACCAGGGGTAGGCAACCTTTTTGAGCTGGGGGCCGGGTTGCTGTCCCTCAGACAATTGGGAGGGGGGGAAAGCACCATAAATAAATAAATAAATAAATAAATAAAAATTTAATTTTTTAAAAAAAATAAAAAAATATGCATGCACGGTCTCTCAGCCCCAGAAAAGCCATGACAAACCCCCTGTGGAGATTTTGCCAAGAAAACCCCAAGAACAAGTAATAACAACAATAATCAATATGATCATGGCGGGCGGGGGCGGCGGCAGTGGCAGCAGGACCGGCCTGGGGCTGGTCCAAAGGCCTCGAGGGGCCGCATCCGGCCCCGGGCCTTAGGTTGCCTATTTAGACTTATAACTACACTAACTAATCCAAGGCTATCTAAATTTACTTGAAAATCTGCATTTACTACCTGTCCCTCCATCCAAATGTTAGGATTATATGTAGCAGAGAAGCTACCATTCATAAACCATTTGAATTAGAAAATGGACACCTAGTAACAATTTCTTAGCAATGCCTTGTTTCTTTCTCCCCTGCCCCAATATAGCTCTCTACCAACTGTTTTATAGCTAGTTGTATGCCAGATTTTTCTGCAATGTAACTAAGGGGGTTTGCAGACTGCCAGAAATAGTGCAAATTGAGTCCATTTTAAGGGTTAGGGTTAGGGTTAGGGTTAGGGTTCGGGTTCGGGTTAGGGAATCATGGGAACTGTATTTTATTGTGGCACCAGAGCTCTCTGACAGAGAAGGCTCAATATCTCAGGGGGGAAAAAACAATTCCCATGATTCCCTAGCACTAACCCTAACCCTAAAAGTGGATTCAATTTGCACTATTTCTGGCAGTCTGCAACCCCCCTAAGAGACATAGGAAGGTACAGATCAGGGCCAACCTGGGCCGTATATGCATGGGCCAGAATACTCTGGGAGTATTCTTGCCCTGAAGTCCCCATTACTTAGGCATTCTGGAGCAATGCTGGGCTGCTGTTTGCATGTGTGTGCTGCTATCCTGTGCACTGCTACTGCCACCAGCATGAGTCACTCCACCTGAGCCAGAGGGCACCCAGGATCGATCACATAGGTGGGCACCTCATTCTGACCTCAGAAGGAATGATCTATGTCAGAGGGCTTTGGATTTTCTAGGAAGATCTGGAGCAAATGGTGACTTTTTAAAATTCTGTTTCAGTGTGGTATGGTGGAAGTTCAGTGCTGGACTGGCCATACATCACAACAGTTCACAGCATTGTCCAGACTGATCAATTGCAGGGGAAGATGTGTTATTTGGCACATATGGACATAGCTCTGGTTTATCAGGCATGCAATTTTGTCTCCTCGAGTTAGACCTTTGGTCCTCAAAAGAAACTTGTGACAATATTTGTAAATCAGGCTTTTTAGTTTCATGTACAACTAATGTCTAAGCAAAGCACACTGCATTTCTGAAACCTTATAGCTACTAACCATAATTTATTGGACAATGAATATCTGCACAATATGCTTCCAGGAAGGTATCCTTGATTCTGCTGCTGAAATAAGGTTTGTTTAATTTCCTCTCTTCATAAACAGAAGTGATATTAGGGTTTGAATAGAAGAGGGGACCCTTTCTCATTATGAATTTAGCAGCCACCACCACTTCATTTTATGAAGATGGAAAAATCCAACATGTTTTCCCCCCTGAAGATGAGAAGTGATTTGTTAGAATCAACTTTGTTGCCATAGCAGCCAGCGTCTTCTGTTAAGGCACAACCACATTGTACAGTCTTTTCACTGTTTTCCTCTTAAACAATCAATGTTCTTACCATTTAGAGTAAAGCAATAATTTCAGTAAATCAATTAGTTTTCTGGTGATTGAAAAAAGAGATTATAAATGGAAGGAGTACATTTGCTTAGAGATTTTGAGAAAAAAATCAAGTTGTTTGTTAAACTAAAAGGTTGTATTTGCAAATTTAACTTAATATTCTACAACTGTGAATAGAAGCTTCCACTAACCAATCACATGCAACTGTATAAGTATTTCAAAGTATACAAAGCATACATTAGCAAACATGCATTCAAGTACACACATTAGGAAATGCATGTACCAAAAGTACACATCCATTTCCATGTTGGAGGAGGGAGTTTCACAATGATGTCAAACTTGTACAAGATGAGAATGCTGAAGAAAGTTTGAGAAATGAAACATTTAGATTGTAACACCTATACACCTTTCATCACTGACTATACTGGCTGGTGTGATATTGCTACTGTAAAACTCTGGAGGGGAAAACTGCTTACCATTTATATAAATAATAAATATTCTATGAAGGAAAATGGTGGGACTCTTCATATGTAGTCAGACTGCAACTCCAGCTGCCCTAACCAGTGCAGAATGTTGGTAATTGTAGTTCAACCACATCTGGAGAGCTGCATTATTTCCATCCTTCTACTAGCATTGTTTCTTTTTTATTATTCCCTAAATAATCTTTTAAAAACTGTTTTCCAGAACTGCTACAAATTCCATATTAACAATGTCTCCCTGTTTGCTATTCTTCTCTTTATTTTCATTATTTCACAAGAAACAAATATATTTAGCCTTAAATGGACTGAATATTAGGAGCTTATTGCATCGTTAAATAAAACGAATTACCTGATCTGGCTTACAATTTAAATTGGACTGCATCTAGAGCCTATCACAAGGATTTAGCCACCTGAATGCAGCCTGGGTCCATCCCTGCTCCCAGGGCCGCTCAATGCAGCTCTTTTCAAAACTGCAAGTTTTCCAGCTTAATAAAATAGCCGTCAGAGCAGCCCTGGGAGTAGGGATGGACCTGGGCTGCATTCGGGCAGCAAATTTGGTGGCTAAATCCTTGTGATAATATCAGGATGCCACCCGATTTAATTTTTAAGCCAGATCGAATAAGCCGCATTATTTAACAATGCAATACGTTTCTTATTCAAGGAAGATTTATAATTTGAAACAAAAGGTGTCCAGACTCAGCCTTTTTATACTTACAGAACTTGTTAATTTTGCCCTTAAAGCAAAATACCAAAATCTGTCCAACAATTCATCAACCACCAGAGATTTTCCTGGCCTCCATGACTTAGGCTGCATCTGCAGAAATAATCCAGTTTGACACCACTTTAACTATCATGGCTCAATGCTATGGAATGCTGGGAATGGTAGTTTCTTGTGCCACCAGAGCTTTGCTCTCTTCTCAGGGGGTCCTCTCAAAGCTCCACCGTGGTGCTGCAAGAAACGACCATTCCCATGCACTGAGCCACGATAGTTAAAGTGTCAAGTGAGATTATTTTTGCAGTGTGGATGCAGCCTCAGACTTTATTAATTTGTGCCTATTATTATTTAAACAATCATTTCTTGAAAATGCACTATGGACTAGATCTAAGGCTCTGCTTCCACACACAGAAGTACTTTGCCGCTTAGCAAATGGTTTTAACACATTGCCTTATGGCACAGTGTGAGAATGGTGAAAATAAGTCCCAAAAATACCTTTTCACTTGTACAAAAGGCTTCAAAATTTGCAGAAACATGAGAACATACAGCACCTACTCAGAAACTACTGCCAGGACAGCACAGTCAAGTCAAGTTTCTGAATCTGCTGGAAGCATGTGTTCCTGGAGTTTGACTGTGCATCACATTTCCTATAGCAGAACACCTGAAAGTACAGGGAGCATTTCACACTATGTAAGTATAGCACTACAACTCCACTTTAACCACCATGGTTTTATCCTATGGAGTCCTTGGATTTGTAGTTTAGTGAGAGCTATTTATAATTCTTTTACACATTGCTCTAACAAACGTCTTGAACTGGAAATCAAAGGATCTCATAGATCCGGCCATGCCAGTTAAAGTGGAATTACAATAGTACAATTGTGTGGTTTGAATTCAGGGGAAATGGGCTTTTGGTATATATGATAATTTGAAGCTAAAACACTGGAGAGTCAGGGATATCAAATAGCATACTTTTAGGATGTAGTAGTACTTTTAGGATGATGTTGCCTTTATCATCTTAATCACATATATCATTCTTACTTTTCATATACATGTGTGTGTGAGAAAGAATCTCTGATATGCTTCCCTGAGGTAAAGTAACACTACAGTATTTTTAACAATTGGTAGAGTTGCACAAAATGACTCACTCACTAAGAAGTTAAACAGCAGAATGTTCTGATATATTCCAGAACAAAACAGAGATATTTGTTTCTCAGTGTAGCAAACACAAAGTGCTGTGAAGATAATTTATCTGGAGAAATCAGTGAACTGATTTCTTTATTCCAGTTTAGAATGTTACAGTAGCTGTCCTACAGTGCATACATGGAGCAGCTTTGGTGCTATATTTTTTCAAGTAAAGGTGGTGGACTGTGGTTTCCTGGAAGTCAAGTCTTCTGCTAAAGAGACCCATTACAGTTATGTCAAGGCAGCAATCTAAAAACAACCGGGGGTGGGGGAATCATAGGCTCAGCTTTAGCTCAGATTAAGCCCTAAAATCCTTCAGTCTATTAATGCAATCTAGCAGTGATAACATCAGACCAACATCAAACACCTTCCTTCCTCTCAAGCTTCAGTATTTTAATCAAACAAGCAACTTGCTGGAAAAATGAAAAAAAATTGCTGGAAAGATTCTGTCTGGAATTCTCCATCATGGCCTACATTCCATCACTTTTCTGATATTAGCTAAGTAGCAGTCATGCTAGGAAACCCTATAAGTGAATTGTGAAGCAGCATATCAAGGGCACAGGCAAGAGTGTCCTGATGCACATCATAGCAGCCCATTGCTGAACGCAGATGTCACAAAACTGTTCAATTCTATTTCCCAAGGCATAACTAAATTTATGAAGACAGTCACTTACTGAATTCTGACCTCTTTCCAGGTCAGCTAAGGATTGTTTGATACATGGCAAAATGCTTCTAATATTACTGGTGTACAATAATTTCTCTCTGCCCACTATCCAGCTTTCAAGTGAACTTGCCCATCCTGCTCTTCAGCTGGGCCATTTTTGCATATGTTGTCATCTTTTTGTCATGGTTGTGGCAATGCTCAAAAGACATGTCTGCCTTTTTACTACAGCTTGATGTCTGAATTGCTAATCAGTCTGAAGTGCTTTGGACCAACCTGATCCAGATATGAGCAAGTCCAAGTCAATCTGACTGGCCTCAGTCCAAATCCATCTGAATCGGGCCAGGTTTTTGATTTTCTGGAAGATGAAACCTTTGGTAGCTTCAAGTGATTCAGAAAGGAGGTTAATGGCATCATGTTATATCAGACCTCAAACAGCTGCCTCTGAGAACAATTCAGCATGGGGATTACGTATGAGTAGATACATATATAGCTAATATTCCATGATGTCTGATGAGCCAGATCATTCTATACTATCCTGACTATTCCCTAAAATGGGAGGAGAGACCTTGCTCTGTGAAACGTCTATGGTGGAGGCATAAGAGATATGGTATCCTTATTAGTTGTATTAATATTGTGGAGCATGTCCCTAGGAGTCCTGTATGCCTCCTTCCTTGGCCCACTTAAAGAATTTTTATTCCACACATTCTTTGTTGTTTGTTACTGTGATTGTTACTGTAATTTTAACTTATCATAAGCATCCCTATGTATATATATTCATTGTTTTGCTGCTGTTGTTTGTTTTCAAGTCATTTCCAACTTATGGTGCCCCTAAGAAAACCTATCAGAGGGTTATCTTGGCAGGCATCTTCAGAGGGGGCATACAATTGCCTTCCTGAGTCGGAGAGCATATGACTTGCCCAAGGTCACCCAGTGGGTTTCATGGCCAAGGTGGGAATTGAATTCTGGTCCCCAGAGTCCTAGTTCAACACTCAACTCACTACACCATGCTGGCCCTCATATATATTAATAGATGAATAGATTATAGAGTGCAGTATATAAATAGAAATATTGCCTGGTTTAAACAATATTGTTTAAAGCAGGGGTAGGCAACCTTTTTGAGCCGGGGGCTGGGTTGCTGTCCCTCAGACAATTGGGGGGGCCGAAGCACCCAAAATAAATAAATAAATAAATGATTTTTTTAAAAAAATTAAAAATTTAAAAAATATGCATGCACACTCTCTCAGCCCCAGAAAAGCCATGGCAAACCCCCTGTGGAGATTTTGCCAAGAAACCCCCAAGAACAAGTAATAACAACAATAATCAATATCATTATGGTGGGCGGCGGGGGGAGGCGGCGGCGGCAGCGGCGGCGGCAGGACCGGCCTTGGGCCGGTCCAAAGGCCTCGGGGGGCCGCATCCGCCCCCCCGAGGCCTTAGGTTGCCTACCCCTGTTTAAAGGATACAATCCTCTACCCATTTACCTCAATGAGGGTTACTTATGAGTAGAAAGTTTTCATTTAGAATTTCTATGGGAATCGAATCTATAATTTAGATTGTCCTTTGTGTTGTAAGTGCCACAGAAATTAATGGGTCAACTGATCTATCATCAATTTTCTCCAAGTAAGAAATTAAATACAAATAAAATAAATGAGTGGTCAGGACAGCAGCATATTCCAACACCAACCCCCTCTTTTCATATTTTGTGAGTTAAACTAGTATGATTCAGTCAACAGTTTGTGGAGCTTAAAGTTGATACTACCCTGGGTGAAAATAAAACAGCATCTGCTTCTTTGCACATGCTACTTTATTTAAATGCATGCATATTTTAAATTATCACTTAGTGGAATCCAAAGCCACGTTAGAGAATGAGCTTCTCATGCATTTTTCTAAATGAAAACTTGCTGTATGCCCATGGCATTCTTCATTTTATGATGTTGGTGTATATAGGGCAAGAGAACTAGGCCTATAAATAATGTTCCAGTCTATTGCTCATGTCTACTACAATGAGAGAAACCAGTGAAAACTGGACATATTTTTATTTTTATTTTTAAGTGCCATTTGGGGGTTTTGAAACTCTTTCAGATGATGTCCCAGCATTGCTGCATTTGTTGTATCTTAGTGAGATATCTGAGAAGTAGGCACAGTATACATTTGTCATGATTTGACAATGTTATTATGGTTGTGCCTATACTGATGAGGTTACTATCTCATTTCTTTTTTATTCATAATTTTATTGTATAATTCTTATGCATGTATTCATTGCATTAATTTCCATAAACTACTCAATAGTATGCATTTTTATGGAATTACTGCACTCTTCTAAAGCACATAAAATCAATTGGCCTTTGCTTTCTACATCTACCAAAGGCATACTGGAGTAGAGCAGAAAACGTATGCTTGTCATAATTTTTATTGCCTAATTTTTAGTTTGAGCAAAAGCCACACAATCCTGCCCAGTTACTAAAAACATGCACAAATCATTTCTATTTCTCTGGTTCATAACCAGCATGCTGGGTTCAGACATGCAACCCAGATATAAATGAATAGCTCAGAAAAGGGGGAGTTGGAAAGAATAGGCCCAAACTAGCAATTACTATTGTGATTATCGTTTGGCAGAATATAGGAACATGTCCAACTAATTATGGAAATCACAATTCTTTTCTAAATACTAAGGCCAGGATCCAAAGAGCCCACCCAAGGGGATTGTGTTGCCTATAGAACTGTTGACTTTTGCTTTCAAGAACTGTCCTCTGTGCAATACAAGAAACAGTAGTTTTCCATGCATCATAGGGGGTGGTGATGTTAGAGAAAAAATAGGTCTAAAATCACATTATGCTCATGAAACCAATGTTACAGGTCTTTGGATCCTAACCTATGTTTCATGTTATATCCTGGTAGATAAAGGTAAAGGTATTCTCAAGTTGTGTCCAACTGTAGGGGGTTGTTCTCATCTCCATTACTAAGCCGGAGAGCCAATGTTGTCAGAGACTCTCAGTGATCATGTGGCCAGCATGATTGCACAGAACATTGTTTATCTTCCCACCAAAGTGGTACCTATTTATCTACTTGCATTTGCATGCTTTCGAACTGCTAGGTTGACAGAAGCTGGGTCTAGTGAGAGGAGCTCACCCCATCATGCAGCACCCAGGCCTCGAACTGCCAACCCACCGATCTTGCAATCAACAAAGTCAGTGTCCACTTGAGCCACTGTGTCCCTCTATATCCTGGCATAAGATAATTATTTCCTTATAAACTAGGGGTACACTTTGGTATACCCACCATAGTGGAAACAAAGGTAGGGGGAAGATTTCTCACACCTTTTTGCTGTAGTGTACTGTTCACATCCAATCACTGCTGCTGCTTTGTCTAATATACAGCTTTGATGTCATCTTTAAAACAAGGCCAAATACAGACTTCTTTGCAAGATGAGCCCAACCATCATGTTGGCAAAGCATGGCTCATTGATTGCCTTCACTCTGCCTAAATAACATCACCAGCAAGTTAACCCAATTATATTTGGCTACAGGATATAGCTACAGGATAAATCAAATTAATATTTCTTCATTTTTGCCCAAAGTCTTGTATATATGTCAACACACATACGACGTTATCACACGGGGGGAATCTGTTGGTTAATCCACACAAATCCCAAACAAAAACTGAATTTGTGCCTCACGATTTCACACGACGTCGCACAGAAACTGGACAGAAACTGGACAGAAACTGGACAGAAACTGGTATTATCCGAGATCTTTTTAATTTCGGGAGTTTAGAGGAAATGCATTTGTGAAATTACAGTAATTTCACATTTACTGTAATGTGAAAAGCAAATACGCACGGACAATTCTCTTTTAAAACCTGGAGGAGGGCCAAGAGGAGGAGGAGGAGGGGCCTCCAGGGAGGGAGAGTTCCGGGCTCCTGCCATGCAGGGAAGGCAAGGCAAGGCAAGGCGAGGGAAATTTGGGACGGAGGAGAAGTTTGGCATTTGGGATGGAGTGGAAAGAAGGCTTCCTTCGCAGCAGCTGTGGGTGGATGTGGGTGCAAGTGTGGGGTGTGCTTGTGGAGCAACTTGGAGCTCCATCTCACCATGAAGTTCTGCCCTGCAGGTCTTACAAAGGGGAAAGGCTTATGGGGGGGGCATGGGAGCTACCTCCAGTTTCCCCCTCTCCTGGGCATCATCCAAGGCTCTGGCTCTCCAGGGAACACCCAGCCCTTCCTTCCTTCCTTCCTTCCTTCCTTCCTTCCTTCCTTCCTTCCTTCCTTCCCTTTCCTCCTACTCCAATGCCAGGAAAGGAGAGAGAGAAAAGGGAGGCTGAGTCATCTCAATCGTCCCTTGCCTTGCCTTGCCTTGCCTTGCCTTTCCAGCCTCCTCCTCTGCTCTCTTGAGAGGTCTTAACCCCAATGAAAAGGGTTAGGACCTGTGCAGGAGGACATGACCCAAAACGTAGGACAGTCTGACATTTCCTCCTGGGAAATGCAGGACTCGTCCTGGAAAAAGGAGGAGTCTGGTCACAAAACACACCCATTTCCAGTACATGTACGTGTTCTTTTCACTTGTGTATGAAAGTTAAAAACGTCTTTTTTCGCTTTTAACTTAATTCCGTTATTACTGTAATTACATGTGAAAAGCTTTTGTGCAATTAAGCTCTTTTTTCACTTTCTTTTCGGGATGCTTCATTTCCACTTTATTATCTCTTTAACAACGAAACTGGCCCATGTGTGATAATGTCCATATATGTATTATAGGTCTATCCTTACATATATGCATACTTTTACCTTGTGCTGTAGTTCTCACACTTTATCTCCAGAATTCCAGTACTGGAGAGGGAGAGATCATGTTACAGAAAACAAAATCAAGCAAAATATTTCCACAAAAAACCCTCCTGCACTCTACATTTTGGTTCAATCTTCATTGGAATTCACAACTGTAAACCCTCTGAATCATCAAACCACAAATATATATTTAGATAAGCATTAGGTATATGTATTATGCAAACACTATTCCAAATCCTTACTCTTTCTAATAATGAATGTCTCCATGTTGAAATGGAGATTCTTCCTTCAGTGCAGTTGAGAGTGAGTAGTTCACATTTCAAAGTAAATTTCTCAGTATGAAGTCAAAGGTTTTGCAATTACTTGTTCTTATAAATGTGTTCCATGCCATGGAAATAGAATCCAGCAGTGGGTTTCCTTTATGAACCATTTTCTCACATGTAACTAAAAGTAACAGAATTGTATTCAGAATACAAATCTTTTTGAGCACTATTTGTAAAAACAAGCACCAAGAAATTTGTTGGCACATGCTGTTCATGCAAGAAAGCTGTACCATTTTCAGGATGCAGGATAAAAACATTGAGCTACTTAGTTTCTTTAATATATGTCCATGCAAAGCATTTCTCAAGTGAAAATGAAGTAGACATTCTCAGTGGCACAGAGGAAAATATTAACAATAGGCACAGGAAACAACCTTGAAGCTGTACAATTTACAGAATAAACTCTGTATAAATATGGGGACATGAAGAAAGCATTCTGTCATTATAGCTGATGCAAAATTAAATAAATAACTAGCCATCCAAACCAAGAAAAAACACATTATTGGTTAATTTCCTGTTTAATTGATAGTGGGGCAACTGAAGTAAACTCACATGGAATGGCCTCTTTTGTTTTACTTGTCAAAACCCACATCGTTCACCTCCTTGCAGTAATATCAGAGGTGGTAAAATGCCAAAGAATGGATTCTGAGTAAATTCACAGCTAAGAACTGAAAAGCTGTCAAACTGCCACAGTCACCTACCTGCTGAAAATTAAAAGTAAATTGTTATGTTTTGAAGTAGCCAGAATGAATCTCTATAGAGCTAGAAAGGCACCTCTTAGGAATCCATTCATGAGAATTTGGACATTCTACTGAGGGGTAAAGCAGACTGGCACAAAGAGCCAGCTTCCTGGTGGACTGGGGATGTGGCATTCACACAGCAGCATGCCTCCAGTCCACAGGGAAGCTGTATGGTCAACCACATGTGTGGTGGACCCATGGCATTTCTGTGGTGAAGCTTTTCCACACCCTGTGCTGAAGAAATGCAAAAAACCTGCCACCAAAATTGCAAAGGTGCCCTTTTCCTAGTGCAAAAAGGAGCAGCTTTCTGCTGCTCCTTTTTTTTCCAGAAAAAGGCTGGGTTGGGAGTATGGCATGTGGTTGCCATGGACCCAACGTGGCAAGCAAAGGGGCAGTGCAGAGCCACTCCTTATGAACTGTCTGTCCCCCCCCCCCCAAGTTACCTTTACTGGGGTTATTTATTGTTTCTGTAAGAACAGGACATCTTAATTTGTGATCTTAATGTTAAATTAATTACAAACATTTTACAGTTTCTGGGTCATATGATTTCTAATATTGTGATCTGGCATTGCCTTATTAAACAAAGAGGGAAGACCCTATATTCATTCAGTACCTATAGTTGCCATCTACCAAGGTTCCAAAAAATGCAAGAATTCATTAAAAGCTGACATATTTTGGAAATGCATGTTTCCCTTCTTTAGGGATGACCTGAAAAAGAAGACTTCCTGACTCATGGATTTAATAATATGGCTTGGGTCCAGACTGTTTGAAGGACCGTATCTCCCTGTACGAGCCCCCCAGAGTATTGAGATCATCGGGAGAAGCTCTTCTCTCTGTCTCACCACCCTCTAAGGCATGTTTGGCTGCTCCCAAGCTCTGGAACTCCCTCCCTAGAGAGGCCAGAATGGCAACGTCCCTACTACCCTTCCGACACCAGGTAAGGACATGTTTGTGCAGTTAGACCTTTTAAGCTGATAAGGACTGTTGTTTTTTTTAAAATGTTGTGCTATATAAATTTTAATGGTTTGTATTTTTAACATGTTATATTTTAATTTATAACTGTTTTAACTTAAAATTTTTTAACTGTTTTTTAAAAATTATATTTATATATTTTAATAATGTTTTTAAATTGTATTGTTTTATACTTGTTCGCCGCCTTGAGTTCCTATATAGGGAGAAAGGTGGGATATGAGAAAATAATAATAATAATAATAATAATAATAATAATAGGGCAAGCATAACTTTGAGTTTCCACATAAGGCTGATCAGTGAAGGGACATCTATGAAGTGATTTGCACATCTGATCTGCTATTTAAAAAACAAAACAAAAATAAGATTTGCCATTATCACTTACTTTATGCTGTACTTTAGGTGCCCAACATAAATCTATGATACATTTGAGAGGACTAAAATATCTCAGAATTACAAGAATCAAAGGTTACTTTAGAAATATGATGCTATATTACTCTGGAAATCATTATGCTCAGTTACTGTTTATTCCTTCCTGGATAAAGTTTCTAATCTTAATTTCCAGTTAGTACTGATCAAACTGATCCCAGCAGTGATGTTGTATTCTGTCCTTGGGCTGCTAGCACTTTAGTCTTTTCTAATTTTGGCTCTTATGTGACACCAACACCACAAGCATATAAAAAGCAGTGTAATCAGAAAACAAAAGAAGACTTTAAAAAATACTGTGATAACACATTTAAACTGCTGTTTTACTGTAAATGTAACTTTAGATCAGAAGGTCCACTCCTTTTGCACCAGCTGCTCCTCTTTATGTTTGGAAAATGCTTATTTCTGTGGACTGCATAACAGATATTAAGGGATTTTCCCTTAATTAAGATGTGATCTGCATCAGGATAATAAAAGAAGAATTAAATTACAAAAAAGTGTCTATAACATATTACATTTGTGTAATTAAATGTTTAAGTCAGAAATTCTCCATTTAATCCTAATTCATGCATCAAACATTTAAAAGGATCTAAATCAAACACAGTGTAGTTGAGAGAATAAATTTCTTTTTATTAAGAAGGCTTATTTAGGATTTCCAGCATATCTGCAAACCTCAGGTGGTGGCATCCGTAAGCTAACCTGGAATGTCTCCCAAGTAAAGTAATGGTTGTCACTGTGGTAGGAAATTTAAAATGCTCCTTAAGATAGCGAATTAAAAATATCATCAGGTTTTAAAATTGTAAACTGAATTTCAGTATATATATATATATATATATATATATATAGGATGGATAGTTTTTTGTTGTTACTAGTGTAGGACTTTTCTGCCTCCTGTTATTTGAAAATATTATTTTTTATGTTATCTTGTTTTAATAATTTTATGTGCATCCCTAGATGGACAGAAATGTGTAACATGGATAGATAGATGGACATGTGGATCTTTTGGAAGTTCTTGGATAGACATATAAATGAGCAGCTTTACTGCTGTTCTTTAGACTACATTTGCCAGAATACTCTGTGCTGCCCCCAGAGTATTCTGGCCCCTGAATTCCTCTTGAATTCACCCATTAACTTGCTTTTTTCCTCCAGCAATGATGGGTGACTGTCTTCTCACTCAGTCCCCATTTGTCACCTGGCACCACTGCTGAGATCAGAATGGGGCACCCAGCAAGGCTATTAATACTATGTGCTTTGTTCTGACCTAAGAGCACCTTGAATTTTCAGTGACAGCACTGGGTGATGAACCATTGTCTGTAGGTTTAGATCCAGGGGTCAGAATAATGGCCCAAGTTCCTGAATTCAGCAAGGAGTGTAATGGCAAGAATGTATTTTGTTTCCCCTGTGGATCAGTACTTCTAGTATAAGTTTTCTGATGTCAGCATGAACAAAGTAGTTTGGGCATTGCTGAAGAGATGTTCTCCTTTGTGTGTTATATGTTTGATCATGACAGAGACCTCAGAGTATTCTAAATCTCATGTCTTCTCACAAAACAGATTCATTCATTTTGGACCATACATAGAGATGTCTTCAGTACAAAGAATGGAGCGTATAGCTATAGACTTATGAATTCAAACCACTCCGTAGTACTAACAGAAAACCTGCCGTGTTGCTTACTTCCTGGATTGAAGCCAACCAATTCACACTATACAAAAGCCTTTATATACCTTTCACTTACTATTCATTCTTTTGTAAACAATCAAGTTCTGGTTATGTGAAACTTCAGCTCAGTAAGGTTCTTTGGATGGCAATTCACAGCATTTACCATATGTTAAAATTTCATGTAGCTTTAATTTGAATGGTAATTGTTTTAAATATTGGCAGATTCCATTTTGTGTTCCAAATGTTTTATAAAATACAGAATGCATTAATAATGATGTATGATAAATCTAGGATGGAAGCCAAATGCAAATGCTTTGGAACTGATACAGTAGCTCATCGCTTAACAAAATGGTATTCAGCCAAAATTGAGGAACATCAGGGATTAAAGACATTTAGAACAATTCATTAAATTCTTCCCCTTGAAAATGAGAGTCTTCTCCTGTGGCACAACTCTACATGACGTGAACCAATTTATTTTAGACAATGTTCTTATGGATATTTATAAGGTCCTACAGTATTGGTGAGTGTAGAAAGATACCTTTTGTGAAATAATAGAGGACTACAGACGGGGTGACTTATGATAAGGCAGTTAACAAAATGTTGAGGCAAATAGAAAAGGGAAACATAAAGATTTTTAAACACATCTTTAATTCTCTATGGTGATTCTAGCCCTAGCTGTTATTTCAGAAAGACAAATTATACTAACTTTTCTTTTGGTAAATGTACAAAGGGTAAAGTCAATAAATTACAAATGCTTTCTAAATGAATAAGTTAATGAATGTGGTATATGAAGTGAAATGTAATTAAAATTTTAAAGTTATAAGTCTTTAAAGGATAAAGTGAATTAACTGCACACCCTTCATAAATGAATTAATGAACACAATACATGAACTGAAATTGAATTGCATTTTAGGAGTATTCTAGCTTTTTTTCATATTCACAAAAAGTAGCAGAACATGTGATCATAACTTTTAATTGCTTTTGATTAATATAGGAAAGTTGTACATTCACACGCTAAATAGACCATTTTTGAATATTTGTTTAATTATTCATGCCTGGGCATGTTCCATTTCCCATCACCACCTGAAGCAATTAATTCATGTTTCTTTTGTCTCATGCTCATTTCTACCTCCAGTTGCACAGATTGCACCCTATCCCTCTTCTATGAGTTTATGCTGCAGAGAAGTAACTTATCCAGTATTCCTAAAAATCTATTTTACACTGAAGATAGACACAGTTCTGCCTTTATTTTAAAATTTAGAGTATATGGGTTTTAATTTAATGTGCCCCTAAATCCTTCCACTTGTCCTCTCTCCTGTACCCATTATGCTTTATAAATTTATAATTTGACTTTGATGTGTAGGCACTTAACTTGGATGGCATTCGATAAGCAGTGATAGGGAACATTTTTGTCTGAGTGGCCTTATTTCTTAGGGATAATTGTTTTTGAGGTTGCTTGCAAGTGGAAAGGGGAAAGCCTCCAGACAGTGGTGAGTAGAACCAAGACCAACATATGTGCCTGCCTGCCTGCCTGCTTTCTTCCTTCCTTTATCCTTCACCAGTCAAGGCTGCTGGGGGAGATGGAGAACTGCCTGCTTAATTGGGATGATGATGAATCCACCCTTGATTTTAGTTTGAATTTTAAATGAATTGCTGTATTCAAAGTGATGGATCTATTTGAGGGATAGTGTTCAGCACCTTGCATAGTTCCCTTAAAGTTCAGACTTTAACCCAGTGTATATTCATCACACCACTAACATGGAAATTATCAGCCACCATTGGAGAAGATATGAAGTAGGTTGAAGTGCCATAAAGCTTAAATGCTACATCTTGTCCACCCCTGTGATCATTTGTACATTTTCATTTAATAATCTTTTTGACTGGGATAAAGAAATTTTGGTGGACTTGAGCATCCATGGCTTTTGATATGCATGAGTGTTTTATGTCCTAGAACCAAACCCCAGCAGATACCAAGGGCCCACTATAATGGTGGAAGAGTGAAAAGGACCTTCACTAGCACACCTAGACTGACATATCAGCCTTAATCAGGTCTCAAAGCCTCCACTCCCAGAACAGCAGTGGACTGTCCAAGCATTTGTAGCCAGCCAGGTTCTTCTAGTGTCCTTCTCTGAGCAATTCTATGCCCACTTGAGTTGAAGAGGGCTGTACCCAATTATCATGTAAATGGGGAAGAGACAACCACTTGTGTAAGGACGTATCAGATGCTTCCTCCTTACACATTCTTTGAAAAAGTACAACCACTTGCTCACTCAGGGCTTGCATGAGTGCATGACTTCTATTGGATCAAGGCCTATATATACCATTTTGTCCAGTATTAATATAGGTTTGCATGAACATCTACTACTATGTTGCTTTCTCTCTTTATGTCTTGCAATATCCTGAATAAACAACACTAATTGCTTAACTTGCCTCTTTCCTGTATTCCCACAACATACTGCAGGGGCGTAGCTATGGGGGGGGGGGCGACAAATGAGGGTATGCCCTCCTAATAAGAATTCTGCCCCCCCCCCATGAAAATATCCCTGAAACTGCTAGTACTGCAGTAACTTAAACTTCAGTTGAGCATTTAGAGATATAGTTCAGACATCCAAAGAAAAGGGTCAGGAAAAGATACCAAGGGAATGTGAACTCAGTAAGAGTTCCAGGTGTGATTGAGTGTCAGTATCTCACTCTCAGCAATGCTAGAAATGTGGGTTCATGTAGGAAGCAGAATTCTTATGGGGGAAGTATCCTCAGTTTCACCACCCCACAGCTACCCCCTGCATATGTGTTAGAAATCATGAAGGGGGGTACTTCTGCCAGTAAATGAAGCAAGTATGGGGGAGGCAAACAACTATGACTTGGTGTATGCAACTCAAACTATGGAACAGTTATATTTGACAACCTTTCCAGTATGAAACCTCAAACTTATATACAAACACAACCATACTATAAGGCTTGCACCCAAATGGGATGCAAGAAAATGATTTTTTGGCAACCAACCAAAAATATATAGTCCTGAAGAGGAGAAAGGCAAAAAGACTGGGGAGTGCTGTTGAGGGAGAAACTAGGCCAACTGAGGATGGAAGGAAGAGAGCATAAAAGTACTTCCCTTTGTTACCTAAATGAATTGCTGTTATCTGCTAAGATAAGGTTACCAGTAAAGTGGTGAGCAGATCCCCAAGGGAACATTGTTACGGGGAAAGGTTATGAAAGGAAAGAAATATTTGTATTGTTCATGCAGGAAGAAAGATACATTTTCTTTAAGAAAACAGTATATTTTAATCTGGGAAAACTGAACACTATATGGCATCTAGTCCCAAGCCGCCTTGTGCCAATGATTATGTAGATCAAACAGCACAGTATGCAGAGGTAGTTTGAATCATATATTTCTTATGAGATTTTATCAAAGAAAGAAATGGAATACATGTAAGTAAATAAGCAATTAGCTAATAATCTTGTAAGCATCTTTACTCAACTGTCTAATGAGAATGAACAAGAAGAAGCAAAAGAAATTTGCTTACAAAATATTTTTCAACTATACATAAAAATCATTTTATGATTAAAGAAGAGGCATCATGCAATATTCTCTTAGAAATGCCACCAACATGTTATGCTCCATGGAGTTCTCAAATATGAAACAAATAAGAACTTCAGGTTCAAGACAATATAAAGGTATCAACCTTTCTGTATAGACTGTCCTTTCATATGCAACACCTATAGCACACTGCTAGTCCTAAATAAATATTTGGAAATAACTATGAAGGCCTTAACTTCTCCTACATGCATGAACATTGAGGATGCTGAGAACAAAATCCATGAAAAGAATGGATATATTGTGCATGCTTAAGCACTTAGATCAGTCATACTCAAATTTTTTATCCTTGGGACTGCCCTTTACAAATACATATAGATACCCCCTCACTCTACCTACTATAGGAGAAAATATTTAGATTATTTAGTGTGCATATTTTCATCACACATTCATGTATATTCATATTTAAACATTTTATAAGGAAATAACGTTCAAATTAGAGCAGTTTTATTTAAGTAAATTCAATATATAATTCAACACCTGTAAATATTAACATAAAAAACTTGGGAAGTGAGGAGAAAGAGAAGGGAACCAGAATATCCAAGTCTTGTTGCCCACCTTGAGCAACTTTTGTGTCCCCCTTGGGGGGATCTGCCCCACCATTTGAGAACCACTGCAGAAATAATCGAGGTTGGCAACACTTTAACTGTCACGGCTCAGTGCTATGGAACCCTGGGAATTGTGCTTTGCTGTGGTACCAGAGTTCTTTGACACACGCCAACTCTCTCACAAAACTAAAATCCCCCAAATTCCCTAACACTGAGCCATGGTGTCAACTTGAATTATTTCTGCAGTGCATATGCAGCCTTAGATAATGCTCTCACTCCCACTCCCCAAATGGAACCATCTAAACATCGCTTACACTTCTGGTAGAAAAGACATTGTAGAAGATGATAGGAAGGATGAAGCACAAAGAGCCGTTTCATGAATAGACTTGGCAGGCATAGGAAAAGCAGGCATAGGAAAGTAGTGAAAATGCAACTCCTGAATGCATGCTCTGAGATGGAAATAAATTAAATGCTCTTACATTTTTCTCCTAATGGTATGAGTAGTTTAGCATGGGGTGGGAATCAGATGTTACTGAATTTCATCTTCCATACAGCTCAAAGGGGCTCCTTTTGGGGGCAGCAAAGAGCCAGCCTTTGAGCCACTGCGGTGGCTCTTTTGTACTCTTTTGGTACAGCGTGCATGCACGATGCGCCAAGAGGTTAGGTTGACACTGAGCGGTGTGCAGTGTCAGTGCAAAGTCAGGACAAATAAGACATTGCCTGAAAATAAGCCATAGTGCGTCTTCTTGAGGCCAAATAAATTTTCTGGAAAACACTGTAGTATCGAAGTGCTATGACTGTGTAGTAGGCATACAGCCTAAACATCTGGACTAAACTGAGATCACAAAGGATGACAATACAGAAGATGAATATGCTGTACTGATGGAAGGTGGATGCTCCTTTCATATCATATGATCAATACAATTAGGAGTCTACTTGTATCTGGCTAAGATATTTAAGCTACATATTAGAGAAAATGACATGTAAAAGTGGCCCTCCAAATGTTGACTGTGGCTCCCAGCATTTCCTCACCTTTGGCTATGTGGGTTAGGGCTGGTGAGAGTTGCAGTCCAACAATGTAGAAGGCCATGCTTTGATAATCCCTGGTTATTATGAATATATTTACAATCAGGCTTAAACCAGTACTTTGAGGAGGCAACACTGAAAAAATCTGAAGGGGAAAAAATTCCAAATTATTCACTAACATTTAAGACCATCATTTTAACCCATGATTCTAAATAGACATGAAAGACAGTTCCATCACTGCAGAACATGGTAGAGACCAGCCTTTCTGTTCCTATCAATATTGGATAAATGCCAACATAAAAGGTTGGTGGGAAATGTGTTAAACTGACCCTCTTAGCAACCTGTCATAGAAGAAGAATACAAAGAGAAGGAAACAATGGGAACAGTCAAACAAAGCAGATGGAAGTTTAAAGAAATGACATGTTTATTCACTTTTTCCAAGGTAGAATTTTGACCATCCAACTGTATAGTAAAGAGGAAAAAAAGGTTGCCATGGTTTCACGGGAAGTTAAAGAAAAAGGATGTGATAAATAAGGAATGACATATGCCTGGCAAATCTTAGATGTCCTCTGGCAAAACCTCTTACCATAACTAGAAAAGTGGGAATAGAAGGAAGAGTACTTCAAAACGTCCCTTGGAAGGTGTGAAGGGGGGGGGGGATGAATTAAAATATGTAAAGCCCAAAATTCTTTGCATCTCCATTGGCATAAGAAACCAATCCAAAGGCTGCAATAATTAACACATGCCATTTCAAATGACATCACAACCACAGCTACTTTCTATGGCTGACAGCCATGTTCAGGAACTCAATGACTTACATGATAACTATCAGAAGTATTCTAACGCCTTCATGACATAATGCCTTCATGACAAAGTGGTTGCCACCACTCCTTTTACACATTTTTTAGGATTAGAGAGCAGTTGGAAACCAAAATGTACAGCACTCCCATTCTGACGACTGATATATTTCAAGTCCTGATGGATTTTTGCTATCAGATTAGAAGTATGCATATTTCCACATCATTTAGTTATCTGGGTCTTAATGTTTTCCCTTTGCTGGAAATTCAAACAGCAGTTGTGGATCCAGTTCTGATCTCAGTGAGAGAACTTCTACAGTGGCTGGGGTGGCTTGGAAGGGGATGGACTGTCTTTTTATCTAATCTAAAATTATTCATTTGTTCAGTTTATATTCCACCTTTCTTCCATGAATGGGACTCATGGTACCACACTATGACTCCTATGAGTTTGGGGGAGGATAGGGGGTTATGGATCCAAAGACTGGATTTTCCCTTCTGAAAGTCCATGGATACTGTCCAAAAAACATATATGCAGTGTGGGGAGGTGCTGTCTCCTTCAATAGTCTCCATCAGGTGTTTTAGATATATTTCTTTTTTTCAAATTCCGCAGGTAATGAAGCAGAATGAATTTGGTCATTTGTGTTTGGCAGCAGATTTTTATTTGCTCTGTATACTGTATTGTTGTTGTTGTTGTTGTTTTCCTGGGTAGAACAGAACTGTAGTTACACAGACACAGAGACTGCAGTACTAGCTTCTACTAAAAACAGCACACACATGCTTACACAAATTGGGAGGGGATTGAGAACAAGCAAGTCAAAACAGCTATGTCTTAGAAAATGAGGATGCCATAGCTAGATAAACCTTTGTTGCCTCACTATTCTCTTTCCCCATGAAAGCTGAAGCCATGATTGGGATATGTTAAATTTTCAGCATTATAAATTAAACTTAAAAGGGCTTGCTTCTGAATACATGTTCACAGTTGGTTTGTTCTCCTAATCTTCCCTCCCTGATGAAGATAATACACTATTTTAGATTAGAGAATAGGGATTGAACAAATGTAGGATGAGTTACACTCACAGCTTGGATGTACTCTTGGACTCTAGATGCCCAGATTTCAGAATTTGCACAGCTAAAACTGATGTGCCAGCTGCACATGTCAATTCTGGATATGATGATGTTACATCCCATTTGGATTACTGTGATGCATTCTAATGGGGGTGTCTTTGAAAACTGTTTGGAAACTCCAGTAGGTCTGAAATGCTGCAGCCTGGTTGCTGACTGAGACAGGTTATAGGGAACATACGTCCCTTGCTGAAACAACCCCACTGCCTGCCAATTCATTTCCTGGCAGATTTCAAAGCACTGGCTATGACCCTTACAACCTTATATGGCTTTGGTTCCAAACTATTTGGGGTGGGGGGGAACCATCTCCCCGTATCAGCTTACCCATGCTCTAAGACAGGGGTAGGCAACTTTTTCCTACCTGGGGCCGGTATGCTGGTCCTGAGGTCTTCCGCGGGCCGAGGGGGGGGGGATGGTGTTGTGCGTGCATGCTCATGCGTGCATGCGCAGTACACCGGAAGTACTGCACATGAGTGCGTATGCTCGTGCACGCATGCACATTACTTCCAGCGTACTGTGCATGTGCAAGCAAGTCGCGGCTGCCATTTTATTTTCCAAAATGGCAGCCGTGACTCGTTCGCGCATGCGTGGTACTCCAGCGCATGTGCAAACGAGTCGCGGTACCATTTTGGAAAACAAAATGGCAGCTGCGATTTGTGCAACGGCGGCGGCGCTGCACGGCGGGGGTGGCGGCAGGACCAGGCTGAGGCCAGTCCAAAGGCCTCGGAGGGCCGGATCTGGCCCCCAGGCCATAGGTTGCTGACCCCTGCTCTAAGATCTACAAGGGTCAGATTTCTCTCAGTCTCATCACCATCCCAAGTATGTCTGCTGAGGACATGAGAGAGAGATAGAGACTTCTTAGTGCCAGCTCCTGAGTTGCTGAATTCCCTTCCTCAGGAGGTCTGGTTGTCCCTCTCCTTGTCTTTCCGGTGCTGTCTATCTGGTGGCAGGTTTCAATTTTTATTAAGAACTTTTAAAATTGTACTATGTTGTTATTTTTAGATGTTGTACACTGCCAAGAGGAGAAAGGCAGAATGTGAATGATATAAACGAACAAATAAATAAAATAGTATCATATTGTATTGTAATATTCCTAAAATGCAAAGACATACAACTCAGCACAAAAATCAGAATCATACAAGCCATTGTATTTCCTATTACCATGTATGGATGTGACAGCTGGACAATCAAGAAAGAAGATAGGAGGAAAATCAATGCATTTAAGATAATGTGGTGCTGGAGAAGAGTGCTGAGGATTCCATGGACAGCTAAAAGGACAAACAAATGGGTCCTAGAGCAGATCAAGCCAGAGATATCCCTAGAAGCCAAGATGACAAGACTTAGGGCCTTTGCAGACTGCCAAAAAATAGTGCAAATTGAGTCCACTTTAACTGTCTTGACTCAGTGCTAAGGAATCATGGGAACTGTAGTTTATTGTGGTACCAGAGCTCTCTGACAGAGAAGGCTCAATGTCTCAGAAAAAAATACAGTTCCCATGATTCTCTAGCACTGAGACAGGGCAGTTAAAGTGGATTCAATTTGCACTGTTTCTAGCAGTCTGCAAAGGCTCTTAGACTGTCGTACTTCGGACAAATCATGAGAAGGCATGAATCGTTGGAAAAGACAATACTGTTAGGAAAGGTGGAAGGAAGTAGAAAGCGAGGAAGGCCACATGCTAGATGGATGGACTTTATTAAAGAGACAACAAATAAGAGTTTGCAGGAGTTGGGCAGAGCAGTAGAGGCCCGGGGGGGGGGGGAGGGGGCTGGAGATGTCTCAAACATAGGTTCACCATGGGTTGAGACTGACATGAAGGCAGTTAACAACAACAACAACTATTATAATATTTCATGTTCTAACTGTAGATTTCTGATTATATAAACTCACCCTTAATAATGATTTTGTTTAAGAGGTGGGAAAGCCATCTATTTATTAATATGTAGAAATCAGAACTTGGAAATGTTTATTTCCAAATAAATGTTAATTTCCCAGCATCATGACCAAAGTAACTTTTCCAAATTCTCACCTTAATCCAACAAGTGTAATCCAACAAGTGTAGAAAGGTGGTAATATGTTTCATCAGATAATCTTGTAAATCAAAAGTATTGATATTTGTAGTAAGATACTTTCTCTTTGATAAACAAAGCAAATAAAGCTGACATGGTGCTTCATCATGAGACAAGGCCCTTCTTATGGAGACAGATCAGTCGGATATGAATAACAAGAGAGCAGCATGTGAGCAAGAAAGGATAGCAAGACATTTCACAGCAGACTTTTAGGTTGTATTCTTCAAAACTATGTTGTAGAATGGAGAGAAGAAGTGATTTATGGGTGCTAGCTTAAGGGCCAGTAGTCTACGAATAAATAAATGGGCCCTAGAGCAAATCAATTCTGAACTCTCTATAGAAGTCAAGATGACTAAACTGAGGCTTCTGTACTATGGCCATATCACGAGAAGACAAGACTCACCAGAAAATACAATAATGCTCAGTAAAGTAGAAGGCAACATTCTAGATGGATAAACTCAATCAAGGAAGTCACAGCCCTAAGTCTGCAAGACCTGAACAGGGCTGTTGGTGACAGGGTGACTTGGAGGTCTCTTATTCATAGGGTCACCAGAGGTCAAAGTCAACTTCATAGCAGTTAACAACAACAACAGTCTAAACTACCACCACCACCAAAACTCTACATTACCAAATTGGTCATATGAGCAAGCAGTATGACATGTTCCTTTAAACTGGTGTGGATAACTATAGCATGCCTGATATTTTTGGCCTATAATTTCCCACAACCCTAGATAACA
Source organism: Phrynosoma blainvillii (assembly GCA_026167975.1). Classification (NCBI taxonomy): domain Eukaryota; kingdom Metazoa; phylum Chordata; class Lepidosauria; order Squamata; family Phrynosomatidae; genus Phrynosoma; species Phrynosoma blainvillii. The sequence continues at coordinate 212,163,201 of JANUYF010000004.1, read as the reverse complement.
TATCCTTTGTCAAGGGATGATAGAACTTGCAGTGCAAAACCATTTGGAGGACCAGAGTTGCCAATTAATGCTTCAAATAAATGTTTGTCCTGTTTGATGCTTGGCACTTGCAAAACAAATTGTTTCCTATGGGGGGGGGGGGGGAGATTGTTAACATTCAAAACCATTTCCAGATTAGTTTCAAACCCAGTTATGCACGAAAGGATAGTTTTGTTTTGATGCTAAGTAGGGCAGACAACACAGCTAAGGTTTAGTAAACGAAATTTATAGCCTGCTCACTTTGTAGTGAATGGGTACAATCCAACTCTTTTAAAAATCAATGTCAGCTTTATCATAGGCTTCAATAGGAGATGGATTACACTCTGGGTCTCCTGCCAAAATCTACTCTGCAACTAAACTGAAATCAGGCAAATAAATTACTGTGCATTTTGCTTTTTCAAGAAAATAAAATGTGAGGAATCAAAAAGACACCATCTGCTAAAATTATTTTTAATCACTCACATTGACGATGATACACTGTCAGATCCCAGTAAAGTTTCTGTGTTTGTCCCCTCCTTTTTCTTTTTTCCTTTTGTGTGTGTGTGTGTGTGTGTGTGTGTTTCATGTAACTTCAACATTATAAAGTCTCATCTTGTGCAAACAAGTAGCTTTTGGTATTATTAAAGTAATTCATACACACACGAGTAGCAATTGTTTGAAACACATGAAATTCATATTCTAGAGGCAGAAAGAACTTGAAGCTCCTCAGGTATGCAGAGGGAGGAGCAAGTATGAAGAGTGCATAAGACAAAATTTCAAAGATATCACTAAGGAACCAAGGGCAGAGAAGTCCTGGAGATCTACAGTATAGTACGAAGAGGGCTTCATAAAGTTATAGGATGCAAAACCCTGTATGTGTTAGTGGTTAATACATGAACTGGAAAGCATTGTTCCCCCCCCCCTTTTTTTTTTTACCATTCTCAGATCTTGCTTCCATTCACTGTCTTAAATTGTCATTTTATGCCATCATTACTTGCTTGAGGTTGGAATTCTGTTCCAACCATGCAATGACCACAATCTTTTTTTCAGTGTAGAGTAAGCACACAAAAACACCCACTACCACTACCACTAAGAAAATCATTTCCATGTCAGTGGAGAGCAGGGGGAGGGCAGCAGAGATATTTGCCTTTTGCTGGATGCACAACATTAATATCATCATCAGAGATATCCTGAAGACCCTCAAGTTTTAAATTTAAGTAAATGCAGAAGACTCCACATTAGACATAAAAACTTCACTTTATATACATTGATGGGAACCTAAATGATGGTGAACAACAATGAAAGAAATGTTGAGTGGAAGACTGGACAATGTGGAAAAGGTAAATTTCATGCTAAATATCAACTAGGAAAAGGTTTGAAAATAAAAGTAGTGAATGTTAGAATGCCATACAAAAATGTAGGCATCAGGAAAATTGTGAAAATGCACAATGAATATGCCGCCGCCACCGCCCACCGCCGCCCGCCATGATGATATTGATTATTGTTGTTATTACTTGTTCTTGGGGTTTTCTTGGCAAAATCTCCACAGGGGGTTTGCCATGGCTTTTCTGGGGCTGTGCATGCATATTTTTTATTTTTTATTTTAAAATTAAATTTATTTATTTATTTATTTATTTATGGTGCTTCGGCCCCCCAATTGTCTGAGGGACAGCAACCTGGCCCCCTGCTCAAAAAGGCTGCCTACCCCTGCTATAAGCTTTCATCTAAGCTTTGTGGAAAAAATAGTCACCTGCTTTCTCTTCATTAATGTGTTTTATTTCTGCATGTCACCTTTACACACACAAGGAAGCAAGAGAGAAATTGTGAACACTATGAATATACTATTGAAGTATGCTTTCTAAAACAGGGTCATTAAAACAAGGATTCTATATATTATTTTTGCTTGAGCATGGATTGTACCCAAGGTAGGCAGCTGTTATCCATCATGGACTTCAGTGTGTTCTGCAGCTGTTCGGTTTGCAGCCATATTCACTTAAGATTTTACTAAAGGCACTATCTTTCTCCTTAACAAGCTTAGCTAAGCTTTTACAAGCATGTGGAAATTTCTGCTTGTTTCATATAATCTGATGGGATGAAATTCTTTTTACCTGCACTAGAACATAATTGCTTGTCTATCTTCCACAGTGTTCTTGTATCTTCTCCCATGTGGTTAAAGCTGGGAAGATCTCCCCCCACCTCAACCAATGTGAGCTCTGCAATAAGCATGTTCAGTGCTCTCTCATCTTAACCATTACAAAAGTAGCAATTCTGGTTAGAATTCTATTGAACAATTATGCCAGAGTAACTCCGGTTTATGTGGTGGTTGCACTTTTCACACATCTACATAAGGAGGTAACCAGTACCCCTTTGTGCAAGCTGTTACTTATCCATCTGCAATGCAATGGGCATCTTAAAAGAAAATTCTGCCCACACCTGAAATGGCCACTAAAACAGCTATAGGAATGAAATTGAATGGCTAATGAAGCATTGCTTAATTGGAAAAGGTTTTCTCCTTCACTCAAAACAGAACTATAAACCATTCCATTGCAATAGAGTCTGTGTGGATTGATCCCTGAAATTGCTTACCAATTTAGTTTGTGAAGAAGAGAAAAATGTGTGTTTGTGTGTGTGTGGGGGGACAAACAGTGGGCTAGCAGGCTAGTGATCTGTGGACTGGACCATCTTTGGATTGCAATGCCTCATATTATCCAGTGGTGTTGCACACTCATGGGATTGCTGACACAAGTGCACACACATTACCATCCATTGAGTAATATGGGACTTGAGCGCCTGAGCTTTTCCCCATCTGCAGAATGCAGGGTAGAACTAAATCCCCGCAGATTGGAAGGGGCCACTGTACAAGTTCTCAGAGTACAAAGGAAAAATTTATAGTGGAAATTTTTTAGAGAAGTGAAAGCATGTATCAGTATGTGAACCTGCCCATAGAGAGAAAGAGACACAGACATTGTATTGTTGGATGCAGATATGCAGAAGAAACTTTGCAGATACAGATGCGTGAGAGATGCTGACAGAATCTTCAGGGTCTGGGATAATTTTGTATATTTTTTCATGGAAAAGGAGGATCTTCTTGGTAAAGAGAAGAAGCATAACCTGCTGTTCTCATTCTCACACAGTTTTTACACTTTTGATCCTCTTTTTTCTACATATTCATTTATTCCTTGCTCCTGTTCCTTTGGGGATCTCTAGGGAAAATGTCTGAAACATCAGCTGAGAAAGCACTTCAACTGTAAAGCCTGAACTGGTGAAAAATTAGCCATAATGGGGAGGTGACAATACCAAGCCAAACCTGGAATGTTTCACTCTTTAACTATTCTAGCTTTTGCAGGACAATTGTGTTCTGTATCATGCTAGAATCAATCCAGATTAACTTTATTGGGTTTAATCAAGTTGCTTTTGTTTAAGTGAGATAAGAATCTGGCCTTCTGACAACTGCTTCACACTTGCAGACCTAAATTTATCAATTTTCTTTTGCAAACAAAGATGGTGTTATCCTAGTCTGCCAACTGCAAAGTCTGTATTTTAAATATACAGATTGCAAATGCAGATAGATGAAACCATGGTTACAGGAGATCTTATCTATGCTAAAGAATGCAGTACTAAATAAGTAGCAGTTTTCTTCTTTTTATTCAGAATTCTGCAGGAAGTGACAAAGTCTATAAGCAGCAAGTGAGGTTCTTTTGTGTGTGTGTGAGACGGAGGGCATTTGAAAATACACATGCTCCTAGACATCAGTCTTCCTCTCAGTCACCACCACTGTGCACAGCTTTGAAAATGTCTCAAGTCTGCAAAGTAGGATGTTGAGGGCACAAAGGAGAATAGTCTTTTGACACATAATGCTTAACACACTCTTCTCTGACTGTAGTTGAAGCACAGTTAAAAAGTATGATTACAGACAACAGTACAGATGTACTGTATCAAAGCACAGTGGGGCACAACATAACATAATTTCTGCATATTAGGATATGAATAGCACTTCAAGAGCAGGAGAAGAAATTAGACAGGAAGGGCAACAGTGGATACTGCTGCTACAGATAGGATGGGAAAATCATGAAGAAAGGTACTCAGGCCCCAAATTCTTGAAGATCTAGCTGCTGACACTACACTGAGGCAGTGGTGTCACTAGGTTCGGTGTCACCTGGTGCGGTAACTCATGGTGTCACCCCCCCCCTCCCATAGACCTCCTTCCATACCAGACCATACAGAATCCTTAGTAATTTCACAAAATCAGTGATTATAAAACAAGCGCCCTAAAACAACAACATCACTGTGATTGGGTAATAGTAACTGTTCTGACTGGAGTGCATGTGCATTAGAAGGTTCAAAAAGTTAATTAGCATAGAGTTTTAGTCTTGTAGGTGAATTAATTTGATAAAGCATAAGTGGGCTTACAAAAAATGCTAACTAACATTGTTGCTGTGTGCCTTCAAACCCTTTCCAACTTATGGTGAACCTGTCATGAGGTTTTCTTGGCAAGATTTGTTCAGAGGAGGGTTGTCATTGCCTTCCTCTGAGGCTGAGAGAGTGTGACCTCTCCAAGGTCACCCAGTCGGTTTCATGGCCAAGCTGAGAATCAAATCCTGGTCTCCAGAGTCATAGTCCAACACTCAAACCACCATGCCACTCTATAGGGATATGTTTCTATCATATATCATAACTCAACCAAAGGAATCCTTGGATTTGTAGTGCTTTCTCTTTCACACACAGACACCCAGCAAAATGCCTACAAGCACTCATTTTGCTGGAGAATGGGTGGTTTTTGAAGCTCTCCTGCTGCTCCTTGTGCAGCCCATCTGCAAACACACAGAGATCTTGTGCCCCCATCTCCATACCTAGGTGGGGGGTGGGTTAGTGGCAGGAGGGCTACAGGGAGCTGGTGAAGGAGGGGGAAGAGGAAAGGGTGTATCCTGCTCTGCCTCTGCCTTCTCTTCTCCTGAGTGGGGAGCTCCAGCATTTTAAAAGGACCCAGGAAAATAAATGCTGCAGAGCAGAAGACTGGAAGTTGTAGTTTCTTTGGGCAGGGAAACAAATCATGCAGAAGCAGGCTGTGGGCCAAGCTGGGAATCAAACCCTTGCTGATTGCAAGGAGAAGAGAAGGGAAGCAGGCAGACAGGCTGGTTTGTGGGGTGTTTGAAACTGAAACTTTCAGTAATGCGTCACAAGAGAAATGCAGTGGAAAGGGGAAGGGGGAGAGAGAAGGTGAATGGCTTGTGCCCTTTTTAAAAATGGTGCAAGAATAGAGTTTAATGTTTTCCCTTTAGAATCCAAGAGGCGAACTTAGTTGGTCCAGCAAAACTAGAGTGAGAGCCAGTGTGTTGTGATTATGGGATTAGAGATTAGGATCTCATCTCTGATGGGACTTAAACCTGGATGGACGGACACACCCAAATCTGAAGCATTTGCTTTCTTTTCACACTTAACTGATTCTGTATTTGCTCACTCTCATGATGGCAGGGCTCTGGGGCCACCTTGGTTCTCACCCTCCAGGTTTTTCCTTCAGACCCATCCATGGGGAGTGGGGAGAGGCTGAGAAAACTCAGCAAGGAAACTCAGGCAGGCATTGCTGGCATGGCCAGATGGAGACGGAAGGGAGGAGGAGGAGGAGGTTGGATTCATGGAGCAAGAAGAAATGAGGAAGGGCGTCTTCCTCCACCAGCACCCTGAAATACCTGGTCTGGGCTGCTCTGCTCACAGATAAAACTGAGCCCAGCCACGAAAAGGAAACAGGCAGATAAGCCCTGCCAATGTAGCAACCCCTACTGGGGCAGTCCCAACACTGCAAACTGCTCAGCCCCGGAGAATGAGAACAAGGAATGGAGCCTGGGAGCTGCAACAGCCAGATGGACACCAGTCTTATGGGGCAAACAGCTGGCAGTGGAGTTGATGTCACCCCCTCTGAGGGTGTCATCTGGTGTGGTCTGCATCCCCTGCATCCCCCAGTGATGCTGCTGCACTGACACTACAATAGTGCTGAATTGTAAATAGGATGGCACCAACATGTCAGACTTCCAGGAAGTTGGAAAAGATGCCAACATTCATGTGACAAGATAAAAAGTGTAGACAGAATTTTTCGCTGATGTAATTCCATGTTGGGAGAAGCCTCTTCCCTGAAATTCTGGACAGTCTGTGTAGAATCTGCACTGTAGACAATAAATGAGCTAGATGAATCAGTGGTCTGAAATGGCATGAAGTACGTTCCCTGTCTTCCAAATTAGGGGAGGCACCCTTTTGGGGAAAGCATTTTCTCAGCAGTACAGCATAACTTTTGTATGCAGAAGTTCCCAGGTTCAAATCTCAACATGTCTGTAATCCCAGAGGCCTGTGCTAAACCCATCACTGTGTGAAGTAGCTTCTTATACTCCCAAGGAAGGAACTTTGTTCAGTTGCTTATACCAAACCTTGGTATTAACAACACAAGGATGATTTTTATATAACCTGACACACTCAATATTGCTTGAGAACCATTTTCATTTTTTTTCCTAAATCATGCATGCAGGAAATGGTATAATTAAGTGGATGTTACTGACCTTACTTGTGTATCCTAGTATGTCTTCTATTGATTACTGTATTGGATTTAGCTAGAAAATTATTTTTAGCTTGCTCTGAAATAATTATCTAGCTAGGGAAGACAGCCAGAATCATAACCATCTGGCCTTATAGGGGTTTTTTTTTCTTAAAAGGCAAATTTAAATATTTACACACACACACACACACACACACACACACACACGTACATTAGTAGTCCAAGTAAATACTGCTCAGTTAATTGCCACTTTCTATGGTATGTATTTATTAAGAATAGCAGCTTTACAAGCTATTTAGGGTGCTATAAATAAGTCAATGTGATCTATAAATTACCACAGAAGTGTCTCACTCAGGGCACAAGGAAGATAATGAAGTAGTTCAAATGAATGCTAAATACATCATAGGTTGATCTTTTTAATGATCATATTAAGAAACATTTCATTATGAATGCTATGTGAGAGAATCTTTTAAAAACAACAGTTCAAAGTCAGCTCACTGAAAGGCACGATTGGAATCTTCAACCCACCAGAGACCCAACTGAAGAGAACTGATGTGCATACAAACATTATATGACAAATCTACTGGAATATGCAGAACAAATAGAAACACAAAGACCTTGTTCAGACAGTATTCCTGTTTACCTCAAATCAAATGCACCAATGGGGTCATTGGGAGACTATTTAATCTCATTTAATCTCTTCTGTGCTGTATTATTTATCCAGGATGCAGGGAGTTCAGTTTTTAAGCGCAGGTAACTACACATGGAGAGAGCAATCCCAGAGGCCCAAGCAGGGTTCAGAAAAGGAAGAAGCACAAGGCACCACATTGCAAACATATGATGGCTAATGGAGAGTACCAGGGAATTCCAAAAGAAAATGAGCATGTGCTTTATAGACTATAGCAAAGGCTTTGACTGCATAGATCATGAAAGGCTATGCATAGATCATGAAAGACATAGGTGTGCCAACACATCTGATTGTCCTGATGAGGAATCTGTACTCAGGACAAGAGGCTACTGCTAGAACAGAACACGGAGAAACAGAATGGTTTCCAATTGGCAAAGGGGTCAGACAAGGTTGTATCCTTTCACCCTATCTGTTCAACATGTATGTAGGACATATTATATGAAAAGCAGGCTTGGACACAGAAGAAGGAGAAGTGAAAATAGGAGGAAGGAATATCAACAATCTAAGATATGCAGATGACACCATAGTACTAACAGAAAACCTCACAGACCTGAAACACCTACTAAGGAAGATCAAAGAAAAAAGTGCAAAGACAGGCTTAATCTTGAACATAAAGAAAACAAAAATAATTAACACCGAGGACCTTCACAAGTTTGACCTAGACAATGAAGAAATAGAAATAGTAAAGAAATTCTCATACCTGGGATTGGACATTGATAGAAATGGGGACTGCAGTCAGGAAATCAGAAGAAGATTAACAATGGGGACAGCAGCCATGAAAGAACTAGAAAAGATTCTAAAATGCAAAGATATACAACTGAGCACAAAAGCTAGAACCATACAAGCCATCGTATTCCCTATTACCATATATGGATGTGAGAGCTGTTAAGAAAGATGACAGAAGAAAATCAGTTCATTTGAGATGTGGTGCTGGAGAAGAGTGCTGAGAATCCCATGGACAGCCAAAAAGACAAACAAATGTGTCCTAGAGCAGATCAAGCCAGAAACTGGAAAGTGAAAGCCTAGAGCAGGTTAAGACAGCTTCCCTAGAAACCAAAATGACCAAATTGAGGCTATCATACTTCGAACACATCATGAGAAGAGAGGACTCGTTGGAAAAGACAAAAATGCTTGGAAAGGTGGAGGGAAGTAGGAAGAGAGGAAGGCCACATGTCAAATGGGTGGACTCTATTAAGAAGGTCACAGGTATGGGTTTGCAGGAATTAAGCAGAGCAGTGGACAGAGATGTCTCATCCATAGGGTTATCATGGGTTGAGATCGAGTCGAGGGCAGTTAAGTAGAAGAAGAAGAAGACTAGGAATGGGAAGGACAGCTATGAAAGAATTAAGATAAGATCCTAAAACCATGTTCGTGAATCTGTGGCATGCATGCCCTCTCTGGAACGTGAATCTGTCCCTGAGTGCATGTGGTGGCCACAGCAATTAGTGACTGGCTGGGGTGTGTGCATGCTTGGCCTGGCTCTTTGTCATGGCTCAATTTGCCTCAGGAGAATCAGGCCCTGGCAAGGAGGGCTGAAGAGGTGTGCGGGGCTAACCCATCTCCTTGCTGTGGCCCGGTTCTCCAGCAGAAAACTGAGCCATGATGAGGGGCTGTGTGTGGACCTTTCAGATAGAGGTACTACCCTTCTAGCTGGAAGGCCCATACCTGCTATGGGATTCTGGGAACTGTAGTTTTGTGAGGTGTAATAAAGCCATCTATGGTTTTTCTTGGCAAGATTTCTTCAGAAGAGGTTTGCCATTGCCTTTCTCTGAAGCTGAGAGAGTGTGATTTGCCCAAAGTTTCCCAGTGGGTTTCACGGCTGAGCTGGGATTCAGTAATCAAATGCTCAAACTGCTGGCTCTCTTTGTTCTTGTTATTGTGTTGTACATTCTGTGCTTTATTATGCGTTTTATTGTTCTTGTTGTTGTTGTGCCTCCAAGTCATTTCCAACTTATGGGCCCAGAGCACCTTCCCTCCCTTCTGAGCGCTGGTTCCTGGTGACCTTAAGGTGAAACTATCATGGGCAAGCTTCATCAGAGGGGGATTTCCATTGCCATCCTCTGAAGCTGAGCGAGCATGACTTGTGCGTGTGGTGACTTTGAGTCATTTCCAATTTGTGGTGACCTTAAAGCGAACCTATCATGTGGTACGATAACCTCAGTCTACAGGTGGACAGAGGAAATGCTAAGAAGCGCAAGTGTGGTTCAGATTGGCAACCTTTATTTCCTGAGCTTGAAGACATGATCAGTGAATGGATTGCTGACAGGAGAGCAAAGGCTTTGGCTGTGCACAGGGCTGATATTCAAGCATTTGCCTTTGCAATGGCACCACAATTTAAAATATTCCCAGAATTCAAAGCATCACAACACTGGCTGGATGGCTTCCTTCAGTGATATGAAATGTCTCTCAGAAAATCAACACTGTTTAAGTTGGAAGATGCTGAAGTTATTAAGCGAGCACTTGCATTCAAGTCCTTTGTTGATGGCATTGACTTTTCTAAATGCCAACTTTGCAACATGATTGCTATGGATGAAACTGCAGTGTTTATGGGTCAAGGAACCCAAACGACAATTGAACAGAGGGGTGCCTCCTCAATCTACGTTCCCTCCACCGCTCACGAACCTGTATTTTGGCAATTTGTCTGGATGGAAAGAAAGCCACACTTCTTATCATCACTAAGGGCAAGTAAGATAAGATTGAATGTGTTTCCAGCATTTATGTTCTTGAAACCGAAAAAGCCTGGTGCATACAAGCAGTTATAAGGAATTGGCTTGATTTAATGCTGCCACTTGTTTTGCAAGATGACCAAAGAGGTCTGCTAGTCTGGGAATCAGCCAGCACTCACCATGCTAAAGACATGAAGAACTTCCTTGCAGAGAGAAGAATAGATCAAATAATGATTCCTGCAGGAATGACTGCCTATCTGCAGACTCTTGATATTGCAATAAACAAGACATTCAAAGACCATTTGTGTATGGAAATTAAAGACTACATTGAAAATAGAATGACAAGAAATCAGCGTGGAAACTTTATGAAACCTAGCCTGCAAGAGGTTATTTGGGTGAAAAATTCATGGGATAAAATCACTGACAGTGTTGTTGCCAATGCACTCTGAGCAGGTTACATGGATAAGAGCTGCTCATTTAATGAGAGTTGTATTGCTCGACATGAAAGATTGGGGCCAATGGTTCTAAAGGAAATGGAGTTGCAAGAAATTCAGGATTGAATTCCGGGTTTGGAGAGGTAAGATGATGTTCCAGAAGAAGACAAATTAACTATAATAAATAAATATAGATTGTTGTACCATACTTAATAAAAATAAGATATCCCCTGAAAATAAGCCATAGTGTGTCTCCTTGAGGAAAAATAAATATAAGACAGTGTCTTATTTTCAGCGAAACATGGTAAGCACAGCAGTGGAGGACAGGAGGTATTTCTTGGAGATATCTCATCCACAGGGTTGCCATGAGTTGGTGCTGACTTGAGGGCATTTAACAACAACAACATTTTAGAAAAAAATATGAGACACCAGGAAGTTTTAACTCAAGAAACAAGTCAAGGTAAATGGTCTATAAATGATCAATGCACTCCTAGTTTCATGCATGTTGTTACCAAGGCCACTTTTTGCTGGTCATGTTAAGACACAATAAAATGCAATGGTTAGAATCTAACCATTAGATTTAATAAGGAACATCATATTCGTACTGCACACAACCAACTTTAGCTTTAATGTATTAATATAAGTCATTTTTATTAGGTCTGGCTGATCAAAGCAGGACAGGTGTCTTCAAGGGAAGAATTACTTTAACTTACTGGATTAAAATGACACATAAAATTCTATACAGCATGCATACCTTGTTCATAATTTGCTGAGTTTTGTACTTTTGTATAAAATAAAGGAGTATGAAATTTTGCCTAGAGGCTGCTTTATATAAAAAAGTTTATATTGGACAATTAGTAAAAAACAAATACAATCATGCTGAGTATACATATATGCTATGCAGGAGTAGCTCTGTTGGTCATTTAGCAAATTCAAACAAAAATCCACCAAACAGTGGTACCTTTATTGGCCAACCAAAATGCACAATATACTTTTGGTTGGCCAATAAAGGTATTACTGTTTTGTGGATACATGTATACTGTATGTGTTGGAATATGGATGGGTTATACAGTCAAAGGTGAAATGCAGAGATGTGTGTGTGGAATTTTCCTCATGAGAACAACATCTAGAGAAACAAAGTGAATCTAATACCAGATGGCCAAGAAGTCATAAACATGAACTTTCCCAAAGATACAACTCATAGACACAGATTTTGTTATGGGAAGCAAGAGATATCAAAAAGGTAAACAATACATCGAACATCGTTAGGTCTTGAGAAAATAGTCACGTGGTGCAACAAGTTGGGATCCTATGCTTTTGGAATTGTTAAAGATGTAATCTTTCATGGCTGAACTGGACAAGTTCATCACAATGGATTTTACTTAGCTATTTTATTTTTCTTTTATATGCATGAATAAACTATACTTTTGGACTTTACAATGTGTCTTCTTGACTGAGGAAGACAGGATCCTGAAGAAGGGAAGCTGAGCCAGTTGATGGTAAGAGATACAAAGTGGCTGTGGATCACAGCAGCCAGCTTGTCCTGGAGATTCTGCTGGGTGTCAAAGAGCATCACTGCAACACCCATCATCCACACACTAACACTATGCAGCAAGCCAAACATCTAGATTGTGAGTCTGGCTGATGAGCCAGTACCTATCTGGCAAGAAATACCTAGCCAGCAGTGGACCAGTTAGACTGCCTTGAGCAAAAGGAATACCGTGCTTAACTGAATTGCCCAACCCTTCTCTTGTAACATCCAGACAACAACAGATTTATCACAAACCTCTAGTTGACCACTTAATAGCAAGGATTCAAATATAATTCCTTTTTGTAAATTACTACTTCAGCGCTTGTGGAGACAAAAGCATTGATACATCCATGAGTGCATATTTTGAAAACCTAGTGAGTGTAGTAGAGAATACACATGCTTATTCATATGTATAGAATCACAGAATCATAGAATCATAGAGCTGGAAGAGACCACAAGGGCCATCGAGTCCAACCTGCCATGCAGGAACTCCCAATCAAAGCATCCCCGACAGATGGCCATCCAGCCTCTGCTTAAAGACCTCTAAGGAAGGAGACTCCACTACACTCCAAGGGAGTGTGTTCACTGTCGAACAGCCCTTACTGTCAGGAAGTTCTTCCTAATACTGAGGTGGAATCTCTTTTCCTGGAGCTTGCTCCATTGTTCCGGGTCCTAGTCTCTGGAGCAGCAGAAAACAAGCTTGTTCCCTCCAATATGACATCCCTTCAAATATTTAAACACAGCTATCATATCACCTCTTAACCTTCTCTTCTCCAGGCTAAACATCCCCAGCTTCCTAAGTCGTTCCTCACAGGGCTAGGGTTCCAGACCCTTCACCATTTTAGTTGCCCTCCTTTGGACACGCTCCAGTTTCTCCGCATCCTTTTTGAATTGTGGTGCCCATAACTGGACACAGTATTCTAGGTGAGGCCTGACCAAAGCAGAATAGAGTGGTACTATTACTTCTCTTGATCTAGAGATTCTAGACACTATACTTCTATTGATGCAGCCTAAAATTGCATTGGCCTTTTTAGCTGCTGCATCACACTGTTGACTCATGTTCAACTTGTGGTCTACCTGGACTCCTAGATCCCTTTCACACGTAGTCTCATTTAGCCAGGTGTCCCCCATCGTATATCTGTGCTTTTCGTTTTTCCACCCTAAGTGCAGTACCTTACATTTCTCCGTGTTGAATTTCATTTTGTTAGCTTTGGCCCAGCTTTCTAGTCTGTTCAAGTCATTTTGAATTTTGATCCTGTCTTCTGGGGTATTAGCTACTCCTCCTAATTTGGTGTCGTTTGCTAATTTGATGACTATGCCCCCAATACTGTCATCCCAGTCATTAATAAATATATTGAATAGCACTGGGCCCAGGACAGAGCCCTGTGGCACCCCACTGGTCACTTCTTTCCAGGTGAAAAAGGAGCCATTGTTGAGCACCCTTTGGGTTCGGCCAGTCAACCAATTACAAATCCATGTAACAGTTACTTTGCCTAGCCCACATTTTACCAGCTTGTTTGCAAGAATGTCATGGCAAACCTTGTCAAAGGCCTTACTGAAATCAAGATATACTATATCCACACCATTCCCTTCATCTACCAAGCTGGTAATTTTATCAAAAAAAGAGATCAGATTTGTCTGGCATGACTTGTTTCTCTGAAACCCATGTTGACTTTTTGTGATTATGGAATTACCTTCCAGATGTTCACAGACCCTCTGTTTAATGATCTGCTCCAGAATCTTTCCTGGTATTGATGTCAGGCTAACTGGATGATCATTGTTGGGATCCTCTTTTTTCCCCTTTTTGAAAATGGGGATAACGTTTGCCCTCCTCCAGTCTGCTGGGACTGCTCCTGTTTTCCAGGAGTTCTCAAAGATTATTGCCAATGGTTCCGATATTACATTTGCCAGTTCTTTTAATAACCTTGTATGTAATTTGTCTGGTCCTGGAGACTTATATTCATTTAGATTAACCAGGTATTCCTGTACTATCTCTTTACTTATTCGGTGCTGAAATTCTCCTCATCTAGAAACAAGACACAAGCTTAACTCAAAGTGCAGGAAACATCAAATCTCATGCAATCTTATCATCACACACTCCTCCTTTCCATTGTAGATGTCATCTTAGAGTCAGCCTATGAGCCTAGTGTATTTCACCTTTTTTTAAAGGAAATAGCACCTTGATAATATAAACATTCCAAAAATAATAACATGGGGGAAAAACAGGTCAGAGTTAATCCTAAAATTAACTAACAATCATAGGAGGTATCACAGTAGACTTGGGCTAGGAGCTTCCATGCTTGATCTCACTGATACACGGGTAACCTCACTGTTATTTTTGCAATGTTATACTTTGTTTTTATAACTTTGTTACTCAATAAACTATTTTTTAAAAAATAAATAAATAAATAAATAAATATTCACACAATTTGTAGGAAGGGGTGAGAAAGTCCAACAGGACAGTCCACACTTTATCAGTATAGGTGTTAAGGACTTTAATTTCCCCTAAAATAAAGTTCAAAGCAGTTACCTTGACCATTTCCCTAAATGCTTCTGTATATATATATATATATATATATATATATATATATATAAAATAGATCTTTAATAAAGATGATTATTTTTTAAAACAATTATATATTGGGCCATGACTGAAGTTATTGCTAGAAGTAGATAACAGTCTTATTTAATTAGATACTTATCTTTCTAACTAGCCCTATTAATGCCATGAATTGGCTTTCCAGTGTTCATAAAAATTAAGATTTTTATAACTGATGAACCTTGGCTATGCCAAGTGCCAAAGGGTACAAACTTATTAAATTTGTGGTGCAAAACTATTACCCTCTAAAGCTTGCCATGTCAATGTTTTCCAATGGTACCCTGATCCTAAACACATTACAGGAAATTAAGTTCCACAGATTTTGGATAAGCTTACTTCTAGCTGGGCATGGGGACTGCAGCCTCAGCATAATCAGGAGAGTTTGTAAGGAGAAACTTGCATACATTTTATTTTTCCTCCTTTTTTTCTTTGAAAGAGTTAACAAGGATATACTCATGGTTTGCAGAGTGTCACTTTGATTGGGAAATGTATGCTTTTCTCTCATTATAACAAGGTTATGCTCCAGGCACTGCATGAAGAATGAATGAGACAGAAGTGAAAACAAAACATAAATCCCTACTCCCACACAATCCTTAGTCTCTTCAGTATGACATTCAGCCATCTGGAAAGTCTATCAGAAAACTACTTCCACATTCTGTACACCAAATGCCCACCATATAATTTGATTTCTACTCAGTTCAGACTACCATATCAATCGGACAGTATTGTTTTATGTGCCTGCCACATCCTCTCCAAAATCTTATGCACATTCCTTTTTCTTTAGAAGAATATGCTATGGTACTGGATTTAGGACTTAAAACACACACTCCCATGATTCTATTCTATGATGGATCATTCTGATGAACAACAGATTCATAAACAAATAAGTTTGCAGGGCTACTCACATTAATTAATTAATTAATTCATTCATTCATTCAAAGACACAATTTAAATTGATAAACAATGAAATAAGAATATTAATACAGCATTATGTGGTAATGATATCTAAGCAGGTACCAGGCAGGCCTTTTTGGATACGGCATGCCACAGCCAAGGTGAAACCAATGAAAATGAGCATTCTTATGTTGCCATCTCTGTACTTCACAAAGACCATGAAATAGCTTAACTCATGCATAAACTATTAAATTTGAGAAGTGTTAGGAGTGCTGGGATATGTAGTTAAAGTGGAAATGTACAGATGTGGGAAAATTTCTATTGGAAAGATTTTGAGCCTGAAGGTGGCAAGTGTAAGCAACACAGCAAGGTCACAGTGTTCTGGGAACAGAAGAAGATAGAACATAAACAATTAGATCATTTTTGTTGTCTGAGAACCAGGATCACATGACACATGACTCACAGCAAGAGGCTGGGTTAGAGGCTATTCAGCAAATTGACTATGGTGGTATCCACCCATGGGAGGACTTTGGGGTTTGGCTTAGAGCCTGTTTTGTTCTCACAGATTATGCACTGTGTGTGTTGTATTGTTCTTATATTTCTACCTGTATGAAGATGGATGTATATAGTTTTCTCTTTACTATGTAATCATGAATAAAAAGCCTTCTTAGAAGAATCTTTGCTCTAGTCTGGCTTAATGAAAAGCTTGAATCTACAGAGAGCTGAAGGATGGTTGCATTCCAGGAAGGTGAAATCAGCTCACTCTGATCCAGAGACAAAGGTGGCTGATGGATGTAAGCCTGGCATTCCGGCACAAGATCTCTGCTACTATAACACCACCATAAATAAATCAACAAGAAGAATCATTAAAAAGCAGTACCATGTACTACAGTCAACATATTAAAAGGTCCAGGAGAGTCAACAGAGTAAGCACTCCTTGTTTTCACCTTCTCCCCCCCCCCCTTGAAACACCACTCCATCAAAATCTGAAAGCTGACTAAAATACATTGGAAGTGGATTGAGAAAATCAGCTTCATCCAGGAGTGCTTGAAATTGATTAGCAATCATCGTCCCAAGCATTTTGCCCAGGAAATGGATGTTAATCCCTAGCTCAGGGGTAGGCAATCTTTTGGAGCCGGGGGCCGGGTTGCTGTCCCTCAGACAATTGGGGGGCCGAAGCACCAAAAATAAATAAATAAATAAATAAATTAAAAATATATGTATGCACACTCTCACAGCCCCAGAAAAGCCATGGCAAAACCCCTGTGGAGATTTTGCCAAGAAACCCCCAAGAACAAGTAATAACAAGAATAAAAAATATCATCATGGCGGGCAGCGGCGACGGCGGCATCCGGCCCCCGGGCCTTAGGTTGCCTACCCCTGCCCTAGCTGATAATTGATCTTATCCTCTGAGTTCAGGGCAGCCTTTTTTCAAAAATAATTATATCACAACATGGATGTTGAAGATCCGTGAACAATCATTCAGTGAATTCTGAACACTAGATCACTAAATGTCTGACGTCCTGTTGGATAATCCCAGCTAGAATAGAGCCATTCAATCAATTGACTCAATGTGCATTGGCCTAATGTGTCATTAATTCAATGTGTCTAGGCTAGTCAAGACTACATGAATTAGGCTAATATCAGTATGTGGTACACATAATTATTGATTCATCTCACATGCTCAACATAAGATCCAAAAACAGTCATTCAAATTAATCAGAAACATAGAGTTCTTGTGTATATTCATAGCAAACCACCCCATTCTCAAGTCACAAGTTTGTACTTGTGCTGAACCCCAAGGAGGGAAGAACTAGGAACTGTGAATATTTCTTAGTTCAAAACAAAACAAAACCCATACTGCCCCTCTTCTTGAATATACAATTATGTTTTTATTTCCTAATGCAAAGCAATGTACCCCTCCTTAACCACAATCTGCTTGGGAAATCTATGTTATGGCTCTTCTAAATGCCAAATCCAAGATCAGAATTTTCATGGATTTAGAGGAGTTCCATATTGCTAGAAAATACTGGTAAATGTTTAGTAAGCTGCAGTGTCGGTGTATATATGTTATATGCAGATATTCAAAGGCCTTCAAAAGAAACATGTTCCTCTTTCAAAGAGAGACAAGACAACACCAGAGGGGACTGAAAGTCTGTCACAAATGTGACATTATTTCATTGAAGAGAGAATAATGTACACCTTATGATAAACTGTCAAGTTGCTGTTTGTTTCCTCAATTTTGCAGTCAAAAATACATTTCCTGCCATTAAGGCACTATCATTATATCCAATTCTCAGCAAAGCATAAGCTTTAATTTTTATTTTGTTCCGTACAAAAGGCATTTTGGGTTATTTTTATTATTGCTGTTAGGGGAGAAAGAAATGAGTTGATGTTTGCTTATTAATGTAATTATAATAATTCATATTTTTGGTCATGAACTGGGAATATTTATCTTGTCATTTTTAGTGCTTTGCTTGCAGTTAGCAATCTACTACTGAAGAAAGATTAAGAACACTGTACAGCAAGTTGGGGAGCCTTCATTACTAAAATTAGCAGGATCTAGAGAGCTCATTACTTGAGCAGATGGTATTTCGATGGATAGATTTTTTAAAATTATTATTTACATAGTACATAGTAGAAATTATATGGTCCATAAATCATAATGTGCTTTCCCCCCCTTTCCCCCCTCCCACAAATAGCATTTGGAGGAAATACATTTCATTTAAATTAACAATCATTTTGGGAGATATGGAAAATATCATTAATTATATTTTTTACTTCTTCATACCTCATTTTACCTTCCACTTTCTTAATCACGATTTCCCATTTATCTCTCCATGATTCTTTATTGCTTTCCCCAATATATGTAAGTCTTTTTTTGCCTAAGGAAATCAAATAATATATATCCTTTTATATATTTAAACAAATACGGTAAAACTTATTCCAACTAGATTTCTTTTTCCATCCTAAAGCAATCACTGCATGGGCAGGTTTAAACATTTGTTTTATTACATATCTTTGATTACTGTTAAATCTTAATTCCCCTAAATTAGGTGTTAAACAATTTTCTTTGCTTAATTGTATCCCTATCCCTATTATTACATTTATCTGTTTCTTAATGTCTGTCCAAAATTCTTGAACAAAGGGACATTCCCACCACATATGTATATAAATCCCCTTAGCTCCACATCCATGCCAATATTTTGATTAAATGCTATAAGGTCCTAAATAAACTAGAGATAAACACCAGTATCAGGGCAGGGTGGGGGGGGCGTGGTGACTGCATGCCACATCCCCCGACTCTGTTCCAATGCTGGCGTCATGCCACCTAAGTGACCGCTCAGTGGGTGGTGTTTCTGCATTTCTGTAGTGCAGTTTAGATGCGCTGTGCTGCAGAAACCTGAAAAAAACGACGATGCAGCAAACATGTCTTTTCCCTGGCACAAAAAGGAGAGGCTTTCTGGTGTTCTTTTTTGCACCTGGGAAATGCTGGGTTAGGGGTGTGGCATGTGGTTGCCACATCCCCAGCCCAGCAAGCAAAGGGGTGGCGTGGAACCACCCCTTATGAGTGGTTGTTTAGCCCCTTAGTCTTTAATTTTATTATTTCATAATTATTAAAAAATACATCTTCGACAGATATTTACAATATGGCAATTATATAAATATAATCCCCTAAAGAAAAACACTCAATTATCATGACTTCCCCAGTGCTCCCAATAACGGGCCTCATAGTAATTTCTCCTCTCGTTCACTTATTTTAAAACAGTAACTTGTTACAAGACCATTTAGAGCCTAATCAAAGCTCTGTATGTTCCCTTCTAATTGTTTCTTTATCTCTAATCAAACTTTACATCCTTCCTACATCTTACATCCACCTTGACTAGCAATATTCCAAGATTGGGAATCATTCTTCTTCTATTTCATTTACATCTTTATGGTTTAAGCAACAGGTTAATTTGTCCATCTCTATGATTTCCAGTAATTTCATTAACCCGTCATCCACCATAGGCATAGTGTAACTTTTCCAAAATGGTGCTGTCATTCTTACCACTGTTATTAAATGTAACATGTTGTGCCAATATTTCTTTTCAATTAATGGTGGAATTTTGTTTAACATGTTTAATAATGTATATTTCTGATCTTATTTCAAATTTTATGTTCACATTTGTTCAATTGTCATGTGTATCTGTTTCCAGAATGTTTTGAGTTTCAGACAGCAGCACCATACATGGAACTATGAACAGGCTGCTGACTGACATTTGTTTGGACCAGTCTTATATATCTTTGTAATTTTATTAGGGGTCAAGTACCTTCTCTGTTCCATTTTTCGGTAATTTTCTCTTAAATTTTGTGATAGGGTAAAAAGTTTTTGTCTTATTTCTGACATATTTCCAACTATCCAAATTTATAATATGGCCACAATCTGATGTCCATTTAATCATTACATCTTATATTAGATCTTCTTCCTCATAGTCTCGTAATGTTCTATATAGTTTGGTTATTTTCTTGGGTTCCGTGCCGAACAATATTGTATCTAAATCTAACATGTCTTCTCCAAATTCAGTCATTTTTCATCTATTATTATTATTATTATTATCATCCCACCTCTCCAAACAGATTGAAGCAGCTAATAATAAAACATTAAAATACAGTAAAACATCATATCCCATAACCCCCCATCCACAATAAAAAGTACATTTCAATTATTAAGACAAAGCAGGGGCAATTGGTGGGAGGTGACTGAAAGGCTAATTTGGGAAGGTCTGCAGAAAGAGATACATCTTGACCGTCTTTTTAAAGCCATCAAGACTAGCAACGTGTTGGATCTCCTTTGGCAGGCTGTTCCATAACTTGGGAGCGACAGAAGAAAAGATCCTCTGGATAATTGCCATCAGCCTAGTTTTTGCTGGCTGAAGTAAGTTTTTACCAGAGGACCACAGTGTGCAGGGCGGATTGTATGGGAGAAGTAAGTAAGCTGGGCCCAAGCCTTGAAGGGCTTTAAAGGTTATAACCCAAACCTTGCACTGTGCCCAGAAGCTAATAGGCAGCCAGTGAAGGAATTTTAATATAGGTGTTATATGGTCGCCCCTAGATCTCCCGGTGACCAATCTGGCTGCCATATTTTGAATTAATTGAAGTTTCTGGACTAGGTATAAAGGCAGCCCCATGTAGAGTGCATTACAGAAGCTTGATAATTTTAAGCCTTTCTTTTAATTGAACATATAGAAACTAGTACATTTTGGGGTCTAATTGTGTCAGTTCTTCTATTGGTTTCAATTCATATTTGTTAGTCTTGGATTTGTGTAAGATGTCTTTATAAGTGAGCTATATGCCAAGAGATTTCCATCTGCCTATGAATGCCTCTT
Source organism: Phrynosoma blainvillii (assembly GCA_026167975.1). NCBI lineage: Eukaryota > Metazoa > Chordata > Lepidosauria > Squamata > Phrynosomatidae > Phrynosoma > Phrynosoma blainvillii. Next base: position 212,142,461 of record JANUYF010000004.1, on the reverse strand, counting down.
GCACTGAGACCCATGGTGGAATTTTCCTATATATCTTATTCTTAACTTTCCCCCATATTCGTAAAAGAGCTCTCTTTATAGTATGATGACAAAATTCACTATGAGCCACCATTTTATCATACCAAACATAAGCGTGCCACCCTAACCTGTTATTGAAAACTTCTAAATTCAGTAACGTAGAATTTTCAAGGGTAATCTACTCCGCTATCCAATTTAATATGTTAGCTTGATAATGCAGGTTCAGATCAGGCACACCACCTCCACCCTCTTCTTTTGGTCATGTCATTGTCTTCCCATTTACACATGGCTTTTTGTTATTCCAAAGTTTCTTATGTCCTTCTACGATTATTTCAACGGATTGTTGCTATTCAAAATTGGTATAGTTTGAAATAGAAAGTTCATTTTAGGCAGAATCATAATTTTGATAACTTCTATTTGACTGAATAATGACAATTGTAATTTGTTCCAAACACCTAATTCTTTTTTGATTTCCTTCCATTTAATTTTATAATTGTTATCAAAGAGATCTGTGTTTTTATTTGTCAACCATATTCCTAGATATTTAACTTTCTTCTTAGTCTGGCATTTCGATATATTTTCAATCACTTGCTCCTCTTTCTCCAATCATATTTTTTTTTGTTATAATTGATGTCTTGCTCCTTTTAATTTTAAAGCCAGATAGTTTTCCAAAAGTGTATAATATTGAACAGTTTCTCTAGTTGATTACAAGATTCATCCAGAATAATCACAAGTTCATCAGCCAAAGTCTTCAGTTTATATTCAAATCCTTTAATCTTTGTAGTGGACCCTTGTTTCATGCAGGGGATCTGTTCCAGATCTCCCCCTCCCCCTGGTGTAAGGGAAATACCACGGGACCTGAAGTCCCATTGATTTCAATGGTGGTGCACTCTTCCGTGTCATGCTGTGTGCATGCTGCAGGTGCACACACCATTAAGGGGGCTGAGGCTCGACATCCACATGACCTTGAGTCCACTTATGGCGTGGCCGCGCTGTACGACTCATTTCTTTTTCAGTCCTTATTTTATTAGCCAGAATTTCCAGAAAGTTATAAAAAGCTAGAAAGATGGGGGCAACCCTGTTGAGTTCCTTTTCATATTTTAGACTTTTTGGATTTTTCCCATTTACAATTAATTGTGCATTTTGATTTTCATATATCTTTTAAATCCAAGTGATAAAGTTGTCTCTAACACCTATTCTATTCAATATTTCCAGCATATAGGTCCAATTGACATTATTGAAGGCCTTCTCCACATCCACAAAAATTAGACCTAACTTTTTGTCATTGTTCCATTCGTAGTATTCTAAAATAACCAATACATATCTAATATTTTCCTTCATCTGTCTTGTAGGTAGAAAGCCTGTTTGATTGTTATCTATAAACTCCTTCAAAATTTGTTTAAATATTTCATTCAAAAATCATTGCTAGAATCTTATAGTTCATATTTAATAACAAAATTTGTCCATAGTTTGTCATTGATTTGATGTCTTTTCCTTCTTTTGGTATTAAAAATATGTCCGTGCTTTTCCATGAATCTGGTATGCCATTATTTATTATATCTTTAAATGTTTTTGGAAAGGAATTTTAACTTCATCTTGAAATTTTTTGTAATACCAGGTGGTAAAGCCATCTGTTCCTTGAGCTTTATTATTCAGTTTTTTTATGGCTTCAGTAATCCCTTCTATGAAAATGCCATGTTTAAACCTTTCTGATTTTTTTTTTGAGATTTTTTTTTAAATTTCTTTTTTGTCCAAAGATTCCATAATTGATTCCGGTGTAACTTCATCCCATTTATACAATTTAGTATAGTATTTCCAAAATGCATTCTCTATTCCATCTTGATTATTAATTATTTCTCTATTTTTAATTCTAATATTGTCCTTTTCTGTTTCTCTTTCCTCAATCTATTGGCCACACATTTTCTTGATTCATTTGCATTCTCAAAGTGTCTTTGGGGCTAAACATACTGCTTGTAACATACCACCTGCTTGCTGGACTGGGGATGCAGCAACTGCATGCCACACACCCAACCTGGCATTTCCCTGGTGCAAAAAGGAGCATCCGAAAGCTGCTCCTTTTCATGCCAGAGAAAAGGCACATTTGCTGCTGTGCTGATAATTTCCATGTTTCTGGGATTATTTTATTATCTAATAATTCATTGTAAATGTTAGCCATATGCTCATTCAATTCATTTTTGAAAGTTTTATAAAATATAAATATGAATCCATCTAGGCTAGGAGATTTAATCCCTTTTAAATCTTGTATTAGTCTTTCTACCTCTTGTTTAGTTTTTGGGGAATATGTATAATTTCTCTGTATTTCAGGTAATTTGATTTTTATATTTGTTTTCTGGTCCTCCACTTTTTTCTCTCCATACAATCTTTCCTAAAATTTAACTAAAACTTCTCTTATTCTCTACATCTTCAGTTATTTTTTAATCTTTATCCCCTTTTATTTTACTAATCACCTTCTTCCCTCTTTATTTATTTATTTAGAAATTTGGCTCTTCATACTTCTAATATCCCATGCCATAAATTAATTCCTAATATACATTTGGTTTCTTCATATAGTTGTCTGGTCCAATCCTTTAATTTCTTCTCTCTTTTTAACCCTCTGTTCTTTTATAGATATACTCTTGTATTTGTTTTATTCTTTTTGTAGCATTTCCACTTTGAACAAATTCTTTTGGTACATTTTTCTCTCTTAAAATTTCTATTTCTTCCTCTACTTCCCCCATCATTTAAATTGATTTTTTTTAAATTTCCTCACTAATTTGTAGTTTATTTTCCTCCTTCAAAATAACCACAGGATCAAAAATCCAGTTTTTATACCTCTTAATATTTGTTCCTTCAATCTTTACATATAATGGCACATGGTCTGCAAGCTAGATACTCCCTGCATTAATTTCTTTTATTTTCAAACTATTATCTTTTAAAACTAAAAATTGATCTATACAACTAACTTTTTATGTCTAGCTCAGGAGTCAGCAAGGATTTTTTTACCTGGGGTTGGTCGCTGGTCCCCAGGTCTTTTGTTGGCAAACAAAATGGCTGCTGTGACGCATGCAGTGGCAGGCGCAGCAGTGGCGGGGGTCAGCAGGGGCCGGTCGGTGGGCAGGGTGCGGCCTGCGGGCCGTAGGTTGCCAACCCCTAGTCTAGCTGAATAATATATATTTTCATAATTATTTTTGCCCATGCTTTCATAACCTTGAATAATATTCCATTTCTCCAAATTAATTTCTCCTTGTATTCCTCTTTACATTGCATCTTAATATATCAAGATTAAAGTCCCCTCCCAGGAATACATCCCCTTCATAAAACTTGTTTTTTATTATTATTATTTGGGGCATAGATGCAAGGAAACACAACTTTTATTTTCTTTAAGTTTTCTTTAACAAAAATGTATCTCCCTTCATTATCTTTTTAATCTTATCTACTCGAAAGTTTACTCCATCTTTCATTAATATTGCCACTCCTCTCGCTTTGTTTGTTCCCCTTGATTCAAACGGCAAATCCCATCCATCATAATTAAGAAGTTTAGTACTATTTCTTGATTGATGTGTGTCCTGAAGCATAACTATCTGAATTCACTTTTCCTGTAGCATCTTATTTAACCTGTATCTTTTCACTGGGGTATGTAATCCATTAACATTTATAGACATAATATTCATATGAACCATTCAATCTCCTTTCTTGCCCTCTTATCTGCTGTTTTCACCTTTCCCTCTCCTTCCCCTTTCCCTCCTTCTTCCCCTCTCCTTCTGAACTCAGGTTCCCCCTCCCATTTGGAAGGGGCACAAGATCTTCCCAGCTGGTTACTCATGTCAGATTTTCCTCCCTTTGGGGTTGCGTTCTTCACTTATTCCCCTCCCTCTTTTGTATTTCCTTCTTATTTTAACCTTTATTACTTTGTGTTCAATATTACTGAGGTCTATTTTACTTTTCCTATTACACTATCACTACTATTACACTATATAGTCTTTCTTACAAAGTTTCCATAAATCATCACATTATATTTCTTCTTTATTTAATGTTTCTCAACTTCTGTCACATTTCTCTCTTCTGTTAAATCTATCTTCCTTGTCTTTCCTTCTAATGCCCTTCATTTGCTTGGCCAGCATAGTTCTGTTCTCTTCTTTTTCCTCCACTCCACTGTGAGTTTTTTTTCCACTTTTTTCTCCAATCCTCAGCTGTTTCAACATTCACAGACTCTCCTCCACATTAGCTGCCTTCAGTAAAATTCTGTTCTTTAACACTAAGAGAGCTGCAGGAAAACCACAGGTGTATTTAATCACTTCTTCTCTAAGGAGTTTATCACATGGGAGAAATCCTGTGCAGAAACGGGGTTTTAAATTGGAAAAAACCTGCAAAAGCAGGCAGATTTTCAGACGATGTCACTGTTAAAAAGGGGTTAACCCAAATGAAAAGTAGTCAGAAACTGCTTCTTTTTACTTTTGGAAAATCCCGAAAGTAAAAAGAAAGTAGTTTTTGACTATGGTACTTTCAATTCAGGTTAACCCCATTTTAACAGCAATGTGTGTGAAAATCTGCCCGCTTTTGCGGGTTTTCCCCACCTTTTAAATCCTGTTTCCACACGGGATTTCCTCCGTGTGATAAACTCCTAAGACAACTTGTTATATCCTGGAACAAGTTCCTTTTTTTAATAGTCTCTGATGCCAAATCTTAGCAGACCTTAATTTTTTGTCCTTTATATTCCAGATTTTGTATTGATCTCTTTTATATTTTCTCTTCCAAAAGCTATTATTATGTCCTTTATCCTACTTCCTATTCCTCCAACATTCCAATGGGCTCTTTCTAGATCAACTGGAGAAAATTTTAAATCATAGCTTTTCCACCATGTTGTCAACATAGCAATTAAATTGACAGATTTAGCTCATTCTGGAAAATTTCTTATTCTTAAATTTATCCTCTTTGTCTATTCATAGCATCTACGAGTTTGTCCTGAAGCACTCCTACTTCACTCCTCAGCTTCTCTATCTGTTGTCCATTATTTTCAGTTATAATAATAATAATAATAATAATAATAATAATAATAAAATTTATTTCTATCCCACCCCTCTGCAAAAGCAATCAGGGCGGTTTACAACAATAAAATTCCACAATGTACAATCCCAAATCCTCCCACCCCTTAAAATAGTATTAAACATCACAAAGATTAAAACAATAAATGAACAATAAACAATTAACAAATAAAAAAAAATCAATATAGCATGCAGACCACCAGCAAAAAAAGAAATGTGGCAGCGGGTAGGGAGAAGAAATAAACACACTCCTTAGGCCAGGAAACTAGTCAGGAAAGGACTAGTTCTCTTTAGCTTCTTCAGCTGTCTTTTTTATTCCACTGATATACTCTGTGAGACCTTTAATTGTAGTCTCAGTGCTTTGAAAAGCAACAAACAGCTTGTCTAATTTATGATCCAGCACTTTGAAGAGATTTTTGTGGGAGGACACACTGTATAGCCTCTGTCTCCATATTGTCCATCGATTATACTGCAACCGGCTTTTCTCTCCCACTTGCTTTTTCTCTTTTCAAAGAAATCTTGCAGCCCTGGATCTTAATTTCTTAATGTCCAAATTAAGTGCTTTGCACTTTTTTATATCAAATTTAAGCTTTAAATGAAGCAATAATAAATCTATTTTATATCTCTTAGAAGGAAGAGGATTAGAAGGCATCTATCCTCTTTCCTAGCACATGCATATTGCCTGAGCAGATGGTATTTCAACTGAAACAACATTGTGTCTACTAGGGGTGGAAGAATATTCAGTCATATCTGAGAAATTGCCAGAAAGAGTTATGTCCCAAATATCGAGAAACCCTGACAAAGTGATTCCCAGACTGACAACAATCTTTGCAGTTCAAGATTTATTCTCTACAAAATTTTCATACTTTTTGTGTTCAGAAATACTCCTGTGAAATATTCCAGTAGATCCACTGTCAGTCTGTATAGCTCTAGATGACTAAAAAGTGAGACATCTTATTATAATTTGTTAATTTGTTTTAATTTGTTTTAATGTTGTATTTTTAATTTAATACATGGTTTAATCTTATTTTAAGGGGATGGGGGGGAGGGGTTGCGGGAAGGGGAAGGGAATGTTTTAATATGCTCTGTTTTAATCTTGTTGTTCCCCGCCCCGATTGCTCTGCAGAGGGGCAGGTTATAAATAAAAATTATTATTATTATTATTATTATTATTATTATTATTATATAAAGTCATTATCCACTGCCTCTCTCTTCTCCATTATGAGTACTGGATATTCTGCAAGCCATTTTGATTTCCTAAGCTTAATGTTTTAATATTGTGGAAATAATGGGATGAATTGTGGAATGCTTTCCAAAAACATTATTAAAACAGAGCCCCCTCCCCCCCAAAAAACACAGCAAGTAATAATACTCCAGCTACACATTAATGGAAGAGCTCAGATGTACAATTAATAGTATAAACATACTGTCAGTTTTCCAATAAGATTTTCAGATTTAGATGCTGGCAAAGCATAAATGAAGATATATTGTGAGAAAGCACAGTATTTTTATCTCGTTATGCTTTCACTGTTTATACTGAGTGATCTCTCAGTGTAAAGTAACCAAGTAGACCAGCAGCCTGGGATACAACAGTGTACTGAATATAAGGTAATAGTATCTGCCTTGATTTTCATTGCTAAGGAAATGGAATTTTGAAAATGACCAAGGAAAGGCACTGTGTTTGTTGGATGAGTCAAGCAGGAGTCAACAAATTGTATCAGGAAGATTACCAAAAATATGATTGGTCAAAAGTTCTAGCTGGGAAATCTGAACAGTTAGCTGGAGACACCTGCATAAAGTTCCATGTGAGGGAACCCTATAAGATGTTCTAGACACTGAAGCTGGTAGCTGGAAGTAGCAGGAAGTTATTGTGTGTGGTCATGCTAGGTTGTGCAGGTTCAAGTAGACAGCAGAGTCTAGCACCTGAAGGTTTCATTTGAGGGACCTCCAACAAGAATTCCTGAAACATAATCAACTTAAAAGCTAGATGCAACAAAAGAACCTGCAAGAAGCTGCATGGGTGGATATCTAATTTGAGGAAAAAGCTTATTTGCCAGGGAAATTTATGCCACCCTTACAAAAACAGTGCATATTTTATGTAAGTACATACAAGCAACCTTAAGCTATTACTTCAAGACTTGACCATCTATATCCTTATGTCAATAATCCCCCCAAGACCATACTTTTGTTAATCTTGTCTCTATTGGTGCTGTCAATCCTATGCTTACATGCTAGTGAGTTCTATTAGGTATAGACAATGTATTTTCATGGCAACAGTGGCCTAGGTTTGTTTGTTTTAAAAGCTGAGACAGAATTTCCTAACTGTGACATCTTTGTTCATCTTTGTTCTGCTACATTCAATGGTAGCATTGGGCAAACCTACCCTTTTACCGCACATGCTAAATGTCACTGAAGTTAGACAAGAGCCACAAATGTGACAACCTCCTGTGCAGACATATCTTTTTTGTACCAGCAATATGCTTTAATGATTTCACTAGACATTGTTTAGGATGCCTAAAAATCTGTGAATGTTTTAAAAATTCTGTTGGCTGTTGTTGCCAAATAATAAGCATGAACATTTATCCTTAAAATACCTTAGTGCTTTCCTACAGCTCCCTCCTCCTAACTTGTTAGAACCATCTGGATTTGTTTTCACTAATGTATTCCTTGCCCTACAGGCACTTGACACAGGAAAACCTGCTTGCTTCTGGTATGCATGGATTTAATCTGCTAAGGATTCGAAAATTCCCTTCTCAGTACAGACAACTCATCTAGGAAATATCTTTTAAGTTACTTCCACCCAAAGGTCTCAAGTAACTGGGAACCGAAGAAAACAGAAAGGCAAGATCGTTATTTCATCCATTACACTGGGCAATGTTGTGAAAAGGATAAAAACAATTAATTAACAGACAAAGTAGTGGGGCGGCTCATGCAAGTATCTACCAACAGATTTTTTAAGCCCACTACTAATAGTGTGTGCTATTTGTAGCACAGGAACTCATTAAAAGGTTCCCATCATCTGATCCCCATGTACATCCAAAATAATCCTGCACACACCAACACTACCTGGAGAGGAGTAACTAGTGGGATGCTACAGGGTTCCTTCCTGAGCCCAGTGCTATTCAACATCTTTATCAAGGACCTGGATGATGGACTAGCAGGCATGGTTATCAAATTTACAGATGACACAATTAGGAGGGGTAGCCAATACCCCAGAAGACAGGATCAGAATTCAGAATTACCTTAACACATTAGAAAGTAGGGCCAAAAATAACAAAATGAATTTCAACAGGGAGAAATGGAAAGTACTACACTTGGGCAGTAAAAATGAAGTGCAGAGATAAAGGATGGGTGACACCTGGCTTATGGGCAGTGTATGTGAGAGGGATCTAAGAGTCTTAGGAGAGCAGAAGGTAAACATGAGCCAATAGTGTGATGTGGCAGCTAGCAAAGCCAATATGATCCTAGCCTGCATTAATAGGAGTATAGTATCTAGAACAAGCGAAGTAATAGTGCCACTTTATTCTGCTTTTGTCAGGCCTCACCTGGAATACTGTATACAGTCAGGCGTCAGCAATGTTCACATACCTGGGGCTGGTCGCTGGTCCCCAGGTCTTCCGCCGGGCCAGGTGGGGGTGGGGGGAAATAGTGGCGCCCTCCTGTGCGCAGCACAGCCACCATTTTGTTTGCCAAAATGGCAACCACGACTCATTTGCGCATGCGCAGGAATACTGCGCATGCGCAAACGAGTCGCAGCTGCCATTTTGGCAAACAAAATGGCAGCCGCGGCACATGCGGCGGAGGGAGCGCGTGGCAGTGCGGCGGGGGTCAGTCAGCAGGGGTCGGCGGGCTGAGTGCAGCCCGCGGGCCGTAGGTTGCCAACCCCTGGTATAGAGTTCTGGGCACCACATCAAAAGAAGGATGTGGACAAACTGGAATGTGTCTAAAGGAGGGCAACAAAAATGGTGAAAAGTCTGGAAACCATGTCCTATGATGAGAGGCTTAGGAAGCTGGGTATGTTTAGCCTAGAGAAGAGAAGGTTAAGAGGTGACATGATAGCCCTGTTTAAATATTTGAAAAAATGTCATATTGAGGATGGAGAAAGCTTATTTTCTGCTGTTCCAGAGACTATGACATGGAGCAATGGATTCGAACTACACATTACACATTCCTACACATTAGGAAGAACATCCTGACAGTGGAATACACTACCTTGGAGAATAGTGAGTCTTCTTCTTTGGAGATTTTTAAACAGAGGCTGCATGGCCATCTGTCAGGAATGATTTGATTGTGTGTTCCTGCATGGCAGGAGGTTGAACTAGATGGTTCTTGTGGTCTCTTCCAATTCTAGGATTCTATGATTCTAGCAAACAGAACAATAGCCAGGTTATTAGGATCCTCCAAATGGAGTGAATTTCCATATGCCACAAACCTTATTATTACCTTGTTTACTTTGTTATCATCTCACCTGCTCAGAGCAAGGAAAACTGATCAATTCACCTCAAATTCTGAGCTATTCCCTGAATGATCTATTGGGGGAGAAGCTAGACCAGAAGCTGTTTTCCCCCCTAAGCTCCTGTCCACCTCTACGCACTACAAATAAGCACATATGGATATACCTGCCCTTTATTTCAACATTTCAAATGTAATGCTTCATTCTATGGAAAGTATGTCAGTTATTGAAAATTGGTATCCAAAATGGATTGGTGCTTGACCTTTGAAGTCTTCACAATAAGTAAATATTATTTAGACAGGTGTCAAGTCTAACATAACCAAATATTCTCCAAGAAAATGGTGGTTCTAAGTATAATTAAATTCAAATAATTATAGTTACTGACAAGCAAATTCAGCAATGACACATTTATCAAAAAGCATCTATATAAGGTGACATCTAGATTGAATGGTCACCTTGGCAATCAAGACATATGAGGACAAATTTCCTCTAAATATATGCCAGTGCAAATTGAACTGATTGTAGGGAGAAATAAATTATTTAATATGAAGTCTGAAAGGTAATGATTGTTTTTTCCATGTCAAAAACTAAGCAAGCTACCACTCTTTTCCCTGTGTAAATCACAGAACATAATATTGTGACTGGTCTTTGGTTTGCTTTCTCCAGCAAAGAAGGCAGCTGTAGCAAATCAATTTCTTCTCTTAATCTGAAGGATGTCCATCAGTCTGATCAGATCAGGTTGTCCATTAAGGCTAGAATAATAGCACTAAGGGGGAAATGGTCATTTTGGTGTTTTGTATCCCTCTAGTCTTAACCTGGGCTCTATCCAGCTATATTAAGAGTGAAATTAGCTGATGGATTTTTGTCAATGCAGAATGAATCTTTCTCATCCCAGAATGACTCTTTAGAGACCTCTTGGGTCCTCCTCCTCCTCATGGATCTGCAGCAAGTAAATGCCAAAATAGAGGTTTGTCTTTAGATTCAATCGTTACTAGACTATTAACATAATTAACATAATAACAGCTGGATCTGAATAGCAAATATCCTCCATGACTTTGAACAGAATTGCAGTGCTTGTATTTCTTCTTACCTGCATGTATGGTACTGGTTACAGTTTATAAACAATTTAAATCATGTAAATCTTCCATATTGTGCTTGTATGAAGAATAAAAATGCACTGCCTTAGCACAGTATAGGACATAAACCAGGGCACTAGATGACCAGCCTACTGACTGATTAACCTCTCACCCAGGCTTCCTGCTGATAAAAGCATGGACTGGAATGGCATGGGACTTTATATAGGCATCAGCCATGATATGGTTTCATCCCTTGGCACCCAAGAGTGAAACAAGTCTGACGGTCTTCAAATTGGGTTTGTTCCAGAACTTCATCTTCAAATGCCTTAAAGAAATTCCCTAAAGCAGGAAGATCTGGACCAATGACAAAACTATCATTTACAAAGTTGTGACAAGGTAAAAATAGGAACAGAAGAATAAATGAATGCACTTAGCATCAACTAGAATACCCAGGGAAGAGGAAATACTACGTACCAATTTGAACTAAGGTAGAAAGAAAAGGTCATGGAAGCTAGTCCTGACTAATTGATGGCTACTTGATAGAGAATGATTTTATGTTTCCCCAAGTGGGCCTGACTGAAGACTTCTACAGTCTGATTCACCTAAGGATGTCTTAACCTCGGGTAGTGAACTTGGCCTGATTGATCAAGTCCTACGGCATATCACATGGAAAGGAGGTGTATACCAGCACGGAAACTCCAAGGATCTACTGGAAGGAAAATAGCAACCTGTGTACCTGCTGCAGGCCCACAAACAGGGACCCATGTAAACCTGTTTGTACAGATGTTTGTACAGACCATGCCAATTATAAGTACTACAAGGACATCCAATATGTGAGTTGCAGAACATATAGCTCAGTATGATTATGCTTAGAGTATTAGTCACTATTTAGCATCCCATTTATTGCCAAAATACCACATATAAAATGGGAGGTACACTGTAACACCTTTCTGACTTCCAAATGCTTCACATTAAATTAGTGAACTGCTAGGTAGAGACAGAGTACATTGTGGTTAAAAACCAAACATGCACTATCCTGTTTGTCTTTCCTTACTGGCAGGAAAATCCACTCTGAAGAACACCACAACACTATCTAGTTAATCATGTTCTATTTAACCACATAATAAGAACAGAAGTCATTTCAAATTAGTAGAACTTTGTTCTTTTTGTAAATATATACAGAGAGATAGAAAGCACACGCGAGAGCACTGTACATGCCAAGTCAGCTGAACAAACAATTAATGCTCAGCTTTCTTCCATGCCAGCAGTAATTTGCAACACTGCTTACATTAACGGTTTATAATACATTTTTGTGCAGCAAACAGCATACTGCAATAGTAGAACCCATACTGCAATAAGTTTGACATATCCAAAATTATGTTCAAAATGTTCACCTGAAATATGACATCTTAAAGCATTAAAAACACACCAAGGCAAATTGTTACTTTTAAGACTTTAGTAAGTTTAATAATTGTTTTCACCATCAGCAGGATTCCTACCCTCCGTAAATTTCCTCTCTCTCCCCCTCCCCCATTACTTTCCAGTGTATGGGGCAAAAGATTAAGGACACTCGCTTTTCTGTCCTACAGTATTGCTAATACAGTGGTCTTTGCTATCTACAGGGGATCCATTCCAGACCCCTTCCACGAGGACAGCAAAGTCCCATTGTTTTCATGAGCATGCATGCACGCACACCCATTTAAAAATCTGGGTCTTGCCATCCGTGGAAGCTCAAATCTGCCAGTGGCAAGCCTGTGGTTGGCGCAGGCACATTGTACTTTCAACTGATCCTAAATGGATTAAAAGGCCATGAGGTGAAACATGCAGGATAACTGAGGAAACTGTACATATTTCATTTAGATAACCCTTCTCAATTTACTGATTGGCTCCACCCTTTCTGATGGAACAATTATCCAAACTCTTTCCATCAGAAGTTTTTGAATAGAACTGTAAGATATTTCCAATGCCGAGCTATTTCAAGACAAGATGCAGTCAATAAAAAAGAAACCAAGCCTTTACAGAGTAAGATCCAGTTGTCTCCTTGGATCCTGTTTGCATTACCTGGTCTGATTCCCTGGGAAGTATATTACTCTAGACAAGTATCAACAAAATATATGACTATAGTTTCAGCTGTATATATACTGTTTTTATTTTTTTGTTTTAAAGTAAGATATTAAATAGTTTTAATTCTGTTGTTTAATACTGTTTTAATCTTAATTTGTATGTTTTAACTATGCAGATTGTATCTAGATTTTCTGGAATTCTGGAATTCTGAAATCTGAAATAATACAAAAGAACAAAACTCTTTGCATGGTTGGCCTTCTGATGGTTCAGTGTACACAAACTTTGTTTCACATACAAAATTATTTCAAATATTATAGAGAATTACCTTCAGATTATGTGTATAAAGTACACAAGACACATAAGTGAATGTTGTATTTAGAATTGGGTCCAATCTCCAAGAGATCTCGTTATGTAAAATGTAAAGGTAAAGGTAGTCCCTTGACATGAATGTCTAGTCGAAACTGACTGTATGCGCAGTACTCATCTCCGTTACTAAGCCGACGAGCCAGAGTTGTCCAAGGACTACGCTGGTGGCCATGTGGCCAGCATGACTGCACCAAATGTTGTTACCTTCCCATCAAAGTGGTACCTATTTATCTACTTGCATTTGTATGCTTTCAAACTGCTAGGTTGGCAGAAGCTGGGACTAGTGACAGCAGCTCACTCCATCATGCAGCACTCGGGCCTTGAACTGCCAATCTTACGATCTTCCAAATGTCAAAATTGGTGTCTTAACCACTAAGCCACCACATCCCCATTCTGTACATATATGCAAATACAAGTATTCCAAAATCCAAACAACAACAACACCAAAATCCAAAACATGTGTGATTCCAAGCATTTCAGATAATTCAATAGGTATGCATTTTTATTATAATGTTTTAATAAGCTGTATCGAGTCTCAGTCCGAGAGAAAGGCAGAATATAAATCGTGATGGAGGGATGTTACATGCCTGGCCTAGTTAATCCTCTTACTTCATGACCTGTCATTACCAGCTGTACCATTCTCTTCATGATCTACCATTCTCAGGTGTTTCTATGAAGCCATATTTGAATAAAGCCCATTAGGCATGTGGATGTTACTAGCAGAATAAGAGCCAATCTATTAATGTTTATCAGGCTTGGCTCCCAGTTTCAAGGTGGAGAGGAAGCTGAAAGTGCAGTTTATTTGCACATAGGTGGGCTTCCCATTCAAAGATTGCAGTGCTGGTGGTGATATTAAGTGGAACTACAAACTTCCAGCCCATTTTCCACTGTCCCATGATTTTCACTTATGACAGCCCTATTCCTGACATATGGATTTAAGAGCAGTGATGGGGCTGGCACAAGATTGTAGGTCAGGGAATTCCTTCACATGTAGGTCAGGGAATTACTTCACGTTCCTAATGATTGACATGGGCAGGCAAAGAGACAACTAGCAGTAGCAGGAATGGGCAGTGTTGATAGCAACAATGGACCTGCAGGTGCTATTGAGCTTCCTAGTCCTTCCTCTAGTGAACTGGATGCTGGTAATGTAACCATTCATGCAGAACTCAATACCACTATGTTCAATTTGGCTTTCTCCCTAATAAGCATGTTTAAAATTGGTACCTTATTGGGATAGTCTGATAACATTCATTTTCCTTCTTATTCTAGTTACAGTCAACTGGAAGGGTTTTGGGTTTTTAAAAAAAATGAACACCTCTTATGCATTTATACAAAAAGATAATATTTTATATGATAACATTATTTTCCCATATGAATGTATAAAGATATGCTGTAGTTTATGGACATGAAAAGTGAGAAATTGCATTAAATTCAAAATTACTAATTCCTAGCAGGCAAATGCAGAGCAATATCATCTTGTGGGAAAACTTTCCACTAGGCAATGCCATCTGCTTGTTCGCCTTTTATATTGCTGCTATTCTGATTTTTAAAGCAATAAAACATGAAATATGACAACTTTATAAACTGGCCTCATACTTTTTGTTTAGTGAAACAGACATCTTACTTTGTCCAGATGGCTCAAGACAGGTAATATTTATTTCACATTAAAGAAAACTATTAAATAAATGCAAGGGTTAGGTCCAGAATTAACAATACATAGAACCATTGGAATCAATGGAGTTTAAGCCTGCCATAACTAAGGAGTGAAACAGACTGCCCTGAAGAAGCAGCTCTGCACCACCCCTTTGCTCACCAGATTGGAGCCGTGGCAGCCGCGCTTTTAGGAATGAAAAAAAGCTTCCCTTGCTGATGCAGCGGCACTTTTGGGTGCTCCTTTTGGCATGTGGCCTATAGTTGCCGCACCACCACAGTGTCACAATGTTGCCTGCCATATGGTCGGGTGTGCGGCATGATGCTCGCTTGGGGATGGAGTCAGGGCATGTATCGACTAAAGACCACAATACCACACCGCCCCCAAGCTGGTACTTACTGCCAGTCTGTATAGCCCCTAACAAAGAGGCTGTACAAACCGGCCCAAAGGGTAGAGTGGGTGCCGCACACCCAGACTCTGCCCCCAAGCCTCTGTCATTCCACCCACCTGACCAGAAGGGGCAGCATTGGGACACTCCTATGGTGTAGCAACTACATGCCGCGCGCCACAGGAGCAAAGAAGAGCTGTGGTGGCTGTGAAAGGGGCACCTTTTTCCTGGCACAAAAGGAGTGGCATTTTGCTGCTTCTTTTTACCCTGGAAAAACACCAGATTGGGCAATGGAGTGCAGTTGCCACAGCCCCAATCTGGCACTCAAAGATGTAATCCAATTTTAATGTCTGTATGTCCTAAGTCAGTGATGGCAAACCTTTTAGGGCTGAGTGCTCAAACTAAAAGGCATCCCAGCACTGGATGTTACCCAGTGTCAGGGGGCAGGAGTTCTGGGGGAGGGGACTTCCAGGGTAGGACTCCCACCCTCTGGGGTGGGACTTCAACCTTCTGGGGGCAGGACCTCTTCCTCCCGCACCCTCCTGGGCCTTCAGCTGCCTCTCCAGAGACAGTTGAAGGCCGGGGAAGAGGAGGAACAAGCCATACTTCCCCCACACCCTCCCGGGATGGCCAGGAGGAGGCCCAGCATGCACCTGTTCCTCCTCCTCTCTGCCCTCCACGTGCCAGGAAAAATGGCTTTGCGTGCCATCTCTGGTACGCGTGCCATAGGTTTGCCACCACAGTCCTAAGTAGTTTGGCAAGACCACTAATGAGAAACTTTTCACTAATTTCTACAAAAGTGAACACATGGAAAGTTATAATTTGGAGTTCTGAAGCAAATGATCTTATTATGGTGGATAGGTCAGATTAAGAAGATTAGTTTAGGGCTGCAATCCTATGTGGAATTTAATTCTATTCACTATTGAATGGGTATGTGTTAATGTATTATATGTACACTGATATCAGAATCAAGTCCGTAGACTGCAGTTGTTAAAAGCCATACATAGGGAACCCCAAACTCTCATATTGGACAGTCCCCTATAGCTCTGCATGTGGTTATACTTCTCTGTAGCTTTATTTACTCACATTTATTACACCAAATCCTGGACTAAAATAAATTGAGATATAAAAACAATTCTTCCATCTGCTTAGTCATGAACACATGTCAGTTGAAACAAAAAGGTCTTATCTGTTTCTGGATAACAGTCTAAGATTATTATGAACATTTGCTGAGGTGGGATGAGGCATTTACTTATCAAGCATCTTCAACTTTGAGGCAAGTACTAGATAAGTGCAATGTATAACAAATTGTGCTTGTGAAAACTGCAAAAATTGGAAATGCCAACAGATTTTGCCAACCTTAGGATCAGAAACAGATGTTGGGGAATTGTTAAAATCTGAGTCAGAAAATCACAAACTCTCTTCTGGTTTGGGTAAAATCAAAACTGGAGAATGTTCTCTGTTTCCCATTTGTCTATTCCCACAGTGCATATGACACCCTCATCAGTCACATGATTTCATGAAATACCTCAGAACACCTATGTTTCATTTTCCTTCCAAGTGGCAACAGTGGCAAGACCAGCAGCAGAAGGATGCAAGTAGTGCCAAAGAGTATTTTGCTCTCATCTCCTCTATGTCTCTGACTGTCACGTAGGGCTTATCCCATTACCGGGCCACTGTCAGTAAGAACACAAGAAATAAACAGGAATGAAATCTATGACTTTATTGCTTGGTGTTTTAAAACGACTCAAGCCTCCCGGGCTGCAGCCAGGAGACGGGAATTATCACAAGCTAAATTGCCACCAAATCACTGGCTGCCATCAGCCCAAGCCCAAGTCCAAGCCCGGTTCAGCCAGCACTTTTTAGAAACTGGGACACTTTCCAGTTTCTAAAAAGTACCAGCTGAGCCCGGCTATGACTCAGGTTGATGGCGGTCAGAGATACAGTGGTTATTTAGCTTGCGATAATCCCCGCTTCCATCCTGCCTCCCAGCTGCAGTCTGAGAGGCTTAAGTCATTTTAAAGTGCCAAGCAGTAAAGTTGGTAGAGTGGGGCTGGTAGGCAAAATGGATATTTTGTTGAGCCTTGCTTTTGATGAACAATTCTTATTAATAAAATCTGTATACTGTTCAGCAATTTTGGTTCCTTAAATCAATCTTTTCCACTTTCTAGGTGAGAGCTTACATAGATTTCAAATAAAAATTGGGACAGTTTAGGGGATGTCTCCAACAAAATCTTCAACAAAAATCCATAGAAAGTCTTTCTATCTAATCTTGAGTGAACTGAAATATTAAAGCGGACTTGTATCTCAACTCTGACATCCTTCAGGAATGTCAAGTTAATTTATGAACAACTAGAATGGCTGAGATGAATGTCTGATATCTCCACAAACTGTTGTAATATCCAAGCACATGTGGCTTCTAGATTTCTGTTTTATGCATTGGCCGTTTTATGCATTTTATGTACCATTAAACCATTGTTTGTTTGACTTGCTTCTACCCAGTGGCATCACTGGGATTGGTGTCACCCAGTGTGGCAACTCATAGTGTCATCCCCACATTGACCTCCTCCCATACCAGACCACACAGAATCCGTAATGTTTTTGTGCTGCTGTTAACACATACATCATAATTTCCATATATCACTGAATGTAATGGTAATAGTTGTAACATAAAGCAATAGCAAAATTAAAATTATAGTTTTAAATTACAATATAATTTGCACAACCTAAACATATTTACATATGCATATTTTGATGTGGTTAAAGTGAACATTTGGTAAGATTTGATGTTTTAAAAGACAATTTTAACATAATATTTTTTTAAATTTTAAAACCTAGGGCCTCTCCTTTTTCCTCCCACTGAGCCTCATCCCACTCACACCACGAGCTCCACAGCCCATTTTCCCCCCAAAAGGCGGTTGTGTGAGGAGCAATAGTGTCACCTGCTGATGCATCCCCTGAACTCCAGTGGTACTCCTGCTTCTACCTCCTACCTACCCCTGCCAGCACACTATGGTTTATTAGAGGTCAAAAGATAACAAACCAAGCCATGGTTTGAAATGTTTGTGATTCTCAGCTTCTTAGCTTATATTAACTGTTGTGACCAGATTGAAATCGAATACCATGAGTGAATCCTAGTTTATTACAACTTCTTCCCATGCCACCAGCTTGGCTACTGAGATGTGTGGGAAGAGTATATAGATAATAAAACTGTTGATACACCTAAGACTATTGCTCATTCTTTCAGTTACCTCCTTGTCCACAGTAGGGAAGGAAATATTTAAAGAAAACACTGCTCTTTTTCCCCACATGCAACCAAGAGATACGTGTGAAATAAGCAAACTATGTCTTAGTGTTATATCCAAATATGGTCATTGTCTCCCATCAACTGTTTCGAACAACCATGGTTCTTGCTTTCAAAAGCATGAACATTCATGAGCCTGGTAGTTTCAAAAATATGAACATCCATGAGCTGGTTTCTCAGCTGCCAATAAGAACACTCCCCTTACTAAGATATTAGTAATTTAACATCCCAAAGAACAAGGAGAGATCTGAGTTAGCTCACATTCAGTGTGTACCATTAGAGGCCAACACTCAACATAATAAAAGAATGCTTACATTCAAATACATAGTAATATCAACCTCTGATACTTTTTCTAATGATCAGCCATGAAATTGGTCATGTTAACTTGTTCAAGATCTAGCCCCACTAATGCCCTGTGCATTTCTCCCTTTGGATGGCAGCAAGCAGCCTTGCCTACTATATAAACTACTGGTATCACTCCTGCAGCATCAATATATAAAGTTCATCTGACATCTCCTTTAATTATGATTTTATGACATATTATTTTATGACTTTCTCTACCAAGAAAAAGATACAAGACTATAACAAACAGTAAAAAGGAAGGATGGGCCCCAAGGTTACATGATTTGTTATTGATTAAAAATAACAGCTACTCTTCTTCACATAATCATAACCACTGTAAAGCTAAAGTGCACTCTGTTTCAAGAATGTGGATGAAGCTGTAAGTTGTGGGTGCAGCTGTAAATTCCTCTCACAGATCACTCCAAATGGATTGAGTCCACCTCGTCACTATATTCTTCAGAAATGGGCTAGAATCCACCTTAAAAACGTTAGGTGCCACAAGACTCCTTGTTGTTTTGCTGCAGCAGACTAACATGCCTAGCGAGAAGAATCTTCGGGTGAAAACCTTTCCTTGAAAATTCTGTGTGTATATATCTATTCATCATTTGTTTCATTTCATTTTTTAAAATGAATGGCATATGCTGCAATTATGGTTGATGCTTAATTATTATACTTCAAAAAGGAGTGCCCCTTTTTAACACCAGGCACAGGGCCCATCCCTGAGACACTGCATGCCCTCGATCTTAGGGTCTGGAAAAAAATGTAAGAGGGAAAGGGAGTGAGTTGTCAGTGCCAGGATGAATGTGGGGGAAAAAGGGGGGCGCATTTCCCCTAAGCATGGCAAGGTTGTAGAGGGATCATGTAGTACCACTGAGATTAACTGAGAGAAAGGAATTTGTAGCGGAACCTTTGGTAGACTGGGTCTACTTCATCAGATGTGCCTATTCTATGAAATCTTATGCTACAAACATTGTTCTATCCATTAGTCTCAAAGGTGCTGAAAGATCTCTCTACATAGTAATACAGACTAACACAGCTGTGACACTACTACTCTTGTATGACTACTACAAGGTTGCTAAATTATATGGTGTAGAGAGAGAGAAAAAAAATCAATCTAACTGCATGTTTACCTACAAAAAGGTTCTCTTGAAACCATCCTGAGTTCAGGACTTTAACAAAACAGGTTGACAACTGGAATTAAGATTTCCAAGTGTACACATTGATACTTTTGTCTACTGTCTAAACTTTTACCTGAATAGAAATAGTTCTTGTGTTCATGAGGTGAAGCAGATGGGCCAAAAGAAATGGCCAGAGGCTACTCTGGCTGCAATTGGCCTGGGACTGCAGTGATCACATGCTGCACTCTCAAAGCAGGCTGCCGCTGCTACTGTCCTGAACGAGTAGCTGGCAGATTTAATACACTCCTGAAAAGGCTGGCTTTTGCCACCTTGGCTCACCCTTGGGACAGCTTCCAACCACTTTGGGGGCATGCCTTGTCTAAATGCCACATCCCCAAAGTGGCCAGAAGCTGCATTATCTGGACCATATGTTTAGGGCCTCTGTGGTCCTAACAGAGGGAGTGGGGAGTACTAATTTAACACCCAAAGGTCTTATATGGTCCTGTGTGATTAAATTAGGAACTGAAGAAAGTATGGTTTAGCCCTTCTAGGTCAATACATACAGGGCTTGGCCTGTATCTCTCCCCCCCCCCCCCCCCATGTTAGTAGAGATTAGTAATAGGACTTGAAAACTTTCTAGACTACATGGAGACTCTGAGCAAAGATTAGAGTGGGGAAAATGGAAGTAATCTAACATTTTCTGTTAACAGAAGTTTTATTTTAAAAGTAGAACCAATGCACCAGAAACCTTTTTTTTTATTCCACTGTATAGTTCTGAAAGTGATACAGATTATGGTTTGACAAAACATTTAGATCCTTTGCTCAATTCATTATCTCGCCACACCCCATTACAAATGTGAGGTGCACATAGACGAAATACTACCAAAAAGAGATAGACAGTTATCTTGATACAATCATATGCATAACTGCAAAATTACATTGTGTTGTTGTGTGCATATGCAACAGTGTACACTGATAAAATGCCAGAAGGGCAGGACACAATTCTCATGAGACTGTATGTGAAGTTTTGTCTTTTGTGTCAAATTTCACAAATGCATGGCATAGAAATGGCATCAGTTCTGAAATTCTGTCCACATCTAGTTGTCTTCAGGCTTAATTCAAAGTCCCACACAAATCCAGTTCACATTTTGATCACCCAATTTGTTCAGACCTATGAGAAGCAATAGGCCTGTCTGCTAATTCCCCAGTGACCAGAAGGAACCCTCAGAGATGATCTACTTTTCCATTCTCATAGAATAATGAAGTGAAGCAGACCATGGAGGAATGAATGCCTGATAACAGGTGGGTGGGAGAAGAAAATCATTTACATCGCCTCAAAACTGGTATTCAAAGTGCTGGTCCACTGGCCAGTGCCAATCCAAAGGTAATTGGCTGCCAGTCCCCAGTGAGTTTCCAATAAAGAAATAATTGTAGTAATTGGGCACAAATATGGTAACAGTCCCTGGCACAAGAGCCCCATGATAGTACTATATACAAACAGTCCCCCACATCAGATAATATGGAAAGCACTGTACTACAAGACTCCACTTTTGAAGGTTATGTATATTAAGGCAAACTTGTATGTTCTGGCACATGGAGTTGGAAGGATTGATTCAAGTAGCTACTAGTGTCCTAGTAGAATGCTGTAGAGACCAAATCCATAGGACAATAAAGGAATGGAGCACAAGAGATACTGTCATCTCTAGATTAGATAAAAGGTCTACCCTAGTTTGCAGTTCATTTTTGAAGGCTTCCAAGGAGGCTTCCAAGGAGAATATAATCACCAATTTCTGTGTGTTATTAACACAATTATTTAAAGGACAAGCCATCATAGGCTTCAAAAATATTCATAAACACCCCCTAAAGGCCCTCTCTCTAAAGAACACACACATACATACATACACACACAACCCTTTTACTGTGCTTAGCTATTTTAGCTATGTGAACAAGACAGGAAGGATTTACTAATGTTAAGGGTTAAATAATCCATTTATGACAGCACCAATGGAAAATACTAATTTGCTTCCCATTTCCTGTTCCTCCTCTGTTTTTTAATACTCAAAATATTATATTTCAATTGATCTATTTTTGCATATTCAAGGCCCAATGCAGAAACAGACCAGAATGTTAACATATTTAATTCTATTCAGTGTAACTGTGAATTTCATGGTGTAGTCTCCAGAAATCTTTTCTCTTGTGAACAAACATAGACACCTTTTTCCAAGACACTATGAGCAGTGCTTTCTTCTCAGCTGGGGCTCAGTATAGTATAGACTTTAAAAAAAATAATAATAGAAATAGCTTTGCTGCAATTAGGTGAATGCTAAGTATACTGATGACTGTTTTGCCCTGGAATTAAGAGAGCAAATGATTTGACTACATTCATTAAGCTGGTATGGAGCATGCTAAAGGCATCTGACAACGTTTTTATGTATGAAATGCAATGCTTCCTTTTCTAGAACTTTCCAAGTTAACCCCCCCCCCCCCCCATGGTTATCACTATCTCTTTTTCCAAGACACTATCAGAGATCTTATATCATCTATGAGGTTGGCATATCAGCAATGATTCAATTAAGAAAGGAAAAAAAAACCCCTAAAAATCTGCACAACACACAAACACAGAGAGATGGACCTCTTTTATGTAATGCGTCTACAAAGTCTGGCTTAGATCCTGAGAACCACAAAAGGAAGGAGGTTTTTCCATTACATCTCTTCTTCACAACCTTTTGAGTTGTGAAGCATACTTTGAGTATACTTAGAAGAGCAGCAGACTGTACTGAGCCATGTGGGACAGGTATGGCTATGAAAATCTGTCAGTCTCATTTTCACATTTCTGACTCCCTCAGCATTCTCATCCTTTTTCAGTGTCAGGATTATTAGATTTGTTTAATCTTTCCAAACTCAAATCTGTACATATACTTTATATATTCTTTTTCAAAATATACATTTTTGTACGCTATTATCTAATATAAAACACTGTGCATATTTTTGCCATTGACTAAAGCATGTTTGTGCACATTATCTGAAGGTAGTTGTTTTTTTTTTTTTTAGTTTTTCATGTTTTTCAAATAAATGTTTGGTTTTGTGAATCTGTTTCTCATAATAAAGCAGCACACAGTTCTCTGTACAAAAATGTAGTTTTTGTGCAAAAAGTTTAGAATGAATGAATGTTTTGCAAAAAAGTCCACAAGTGCAAACAATCCTATACCATTTGACTGTTTTCTTCATGGGATGTTTCACTGTGTTGTGATGAGAGATGGGAAGAATTCGAAAAACATTTTTTTTAAAAAAAAATGCTTCTTGAATTTCAAGAAACCCTGATGAGAAGAATCCTGTACTTACAAAAAATAAAATTCTGGTTGGCACTTATTGTACACCAAATTTCCACATTGCAAATGATACTGAAATACTATTTTCTATGCAGAAAATGTTGTTTTCTGCACCAAAATACTATGTGCAAATTTTGTGTGGAATAAGTCTCAAACTAATAGTCTTTGAAATCTGAGCAGTTTTCAAAGCCTCTCAGTCAGAAGAAAACTGTTAAAATTGCACATTGCTTCCTTTGAGATAAAAACTAGCAAAGAATTACATCCCTAGTTCTGACACACTTTCTCACTAAGGATGAGGAGAACTTGTTGTACCCTTCCTTCCTGTGCATTTTTTGCTTGAGAGGCCCAGGACCTGCTTGAAAACCTTGCACCACTTGCTTACAGACTATTCCATATGGTTCATAAGGGCCTTCAATGCTACAAGGAGGCTTTGGGGGGATATAGAAGGACAGACTAGACAAGGAACACTCTTTCTGTGAGCTTCCTTCAGTTCTGAATTCTGGAGCCCAAAGTCTCAGTTGTATCTCAGTGAAAGTCATAATTATAAAATTTATGCAAATACATACATTCATCCCATAGGGATAATTTATTCACCATGTACATTGGTCTGTTCCTACCCAATAATCACTGTTATGTGTTTAATGTTTGGGTGCAAGTTTGAAACCACATATGTGAGTTAATAAAGCCCACCATATAGCTATATGTTACAGGAATGGCAGTCACTATTTGACTTCAGAATCCTAAACTGAAGGAAAAGCTCTTTGCCCATAACATTTTGACCAGATCTGCTGCAAACCTATGTCTCTTAGCATTGCATTTCTGCATCTGTGACTGATTACTGAAACAGTGGCAAATCATTATATGGCTGACAGAAATTACTTTTGCAAAATAATCTTAACAACACTGATAAAGAATTATCAGTATGTTCTTAAATCAATTGCTCTTCTGTGACATCCCTTTTTCCATTCCTGAATCAAAGTGTGTTAGTATACTCTCCATGGAAGAATTCTTCCCCCATGGGGAAAAAAAAAGTGTCATGAGCACTTTGATTGTTACTATCCTATTTTCCAGTGTAACATTTATAAATAAAAAAAAACATGTAGGGGCAGCTGTGCTGGCCATTTGGCAAATTCAAACAAAATTCCAACACAGCTGCCGCTACATGTTTTCTGTATTCTACGATACCACATTACAAACACACAGGGGACTCTGAAGAGTGAGCCAGCGGACTGGGACCACCACCCCCCGCCATGATAATATTGACTATTGTTGTTATTACTTGTACTTGGGGTTTTCTTGGCAAAATCTCCACAGGGATTTTGCCATGGCTTTTCTGGGCTGAGAGAATGTGCATGCATAGTTTTTATTTTTTTATTTTTTTATTTTAATTTTTAATTATTTATTTATTTTTGGTGCTTCGGCCCCCCAATTATCTGAGGGACAGCAACCTGGCCCCTGGCTCAAAAAGGTTGCCTACCCCTGATCTTAACTAAGGACAGAAAGAACAAAATGCAGACATCTGACTAACATCTCCAATTTTCTCCTGTTTTGTTTGCAACACCCTGCCTGATGAAGATGTCAGTGGAGCCTCGAAAGCTTTCAATAATAATATTGTGCACTTTGGTTGGCCAATAAAGGATACACTGTTTGGTGGATTTTTGTTTGAATTTATCAATCAAATACTCAGAGTGAACATGAGCACCATGGTAGGCACCATGCTGCTGCTCACTGAATTAATACTAATGCTTATAAGTATCAAACAAAATTGGTTGGCAGACCATGTATTTATAACTAGCAACT
This sequence comes from Phrynosoma blainvillii, assembly GCA_026167975.1. Classification (NCBI taxonomy): domain Eukaryota; kingdom Metazoa; phylum Chordata; class Lepidosauria; order Squamata; family Phrynosomatidae; genus Phrynosoma; species Phrynosoma blainvillii. Next base: position 212,117,510 of record JANUYF010000004.1, on the reverse strand, counting down.
TCTTTCAGTTGCTTTACTAGTTCCTAAAGGAAAACAAGAATTACTTTCCAAAGAAAATATGTAAAACCATTCCACATCCAGAAAAAGATAAAAAGATTGCTTGTAAACATCTGCAGTCTGTTCTACTAGTTTTGAAAAGCATATCATAAAAATGTTGGTGTTTTCTAGACAGCAATGGTTGCACAAATTCAAATTCCTAAATATGATCTCATATGCCACAGGGGCTTTAATTGACTGGAGGAAAAATTGAGAGGAAAACATTGTTCTCCCTTTCTTTCAAAAATATTTAGATTTAATGATTTACCAGAAAAACAATTAACACACAAATGTTTCTAAAATACAAGGCATGTATCTTGTCACAAATACAGGCAACACAACACCAAGAATTTGTATACAAATAAAATAATTGTTCAAAAAGAAATACATCAGATATATAAAGCATTCCAGACATCTTTCTTTTTGAACAATTATTTAATTTGAATACAAATTCTCCCTGGTGAAAGGGAAAGAGCAACTCAACCAAAATTGATAGACTGATGTTACATAAAGAATCACTGAGTTGGAAGGGGTCCCAAAGGCCGTCTAGTTCAACCCCTTGCCAGAGCAGAAATCCACAGCCACAGCATTGCTGGTAGGTGACCATCTAGTTTCTGTTTAAAAACCTAATGAGGGAGAGTACACCATCCTCCAAGGTGGCCCTTTCTACTGTTAATCAGCTCCCATACCAAGAGGTTCTTCCTAACAGTTATCTCCTTTCTTCTAAATTGAATCCAATGCTTTGGGTCCTAATTTCCTTTCTTGTAATTTGAATCCACTGCTTTGCATCCTATCCTTGGGAACAGCAGTAAAGAACGTCTCTCCATTTTTCACTTGACAGTCTTTCACATATTTGAAAATATATGAGACTAAGGGGCTCAACAGACTGCCCCTAATAGGTGGCTCCACGCCGGCTACGGAAATGCTGGGTTGGGGAAATGACAACCGCAGGCGATGTGCCCAACCTGGCAGTTCCGGAGCACAAAAAGAAGCCACAAAAAGCAGCTCTTTTTTGTGCCACAGAAGGGGTGCCTTTGCCACCACTGTGGGGCATGCAGCATGAAGCCAGCATGGGAGCTAAGTCAGGGCAGCTGGTGTGCGGACACCACACCCTCACTCTGCCCCCAGGCTGACTTTTTATGCCGGTCTGTACAGCCCCTAAGACAGGGGTAGGCAACCTTTCCCCTTTAAGGGCTGAGGGACTTCAGCTCCCAGAAGCCTCAGCCATGTTGGCCAATAGTCCCATGTTGGCCAATAGCTCCTGGGATTCTGGGAGCTGAAGTCCCTCGGCCCTTAAAGGGGAAAGGTTGCCTACCCCTGCCCTAAGACTTGGAAAGAAAGCCATAAAGGAACCAGATAAGAGTCACAAGTGTACAGTCATATTAAATACCTAAATCAGAATCTTCCAGAATATAGTGTTTCCAGCTTCTGTGTACAGCTGTGAAAGCTGGGTAGTGAAGAAAGCTGTCAAAAAGGGGGGGAAACTCATTTGAAATGTGATGCTGAAGGATAGTTCTACAGGCACAATGGATGGCTAAAGAGACAAATGAATAGGTCTCAGAGCAAATTAAGTCTGGATTATCACTGACTAATAAATAAATAAAATAAATAAATAAACTTTATTTTTATATCCCGCCTTTTTCCAAGGCAATCAAGGTGGCTTACATGATATCTAAAGGTGTTGTACTTTGGACATATAATGACATGAATCACAAGAAAAGTGACAATGTTTTTGTAAAGTGGAAGACAGTAGGAAAAGAGGGAGACCAAAGTACACATGAACTGATTCAATCAAGAAAACCATAGCCCTGACTTTGCAAGACCTGAGCATTGCAGTTGATGAAAGGGTGATTTGACAGCAAATAACAACAGCAATATATCATATCATCTCTCTTCCCCAAGCTAAACAAACATGAGGAGAAGTGAATTGATTTGGGATTAGAGTGATTTTAATTGATATGGAATACAAATGACATGTGCATCAGGGCAGAAGAACTCAGGCAAGAGCCATCATAGACCTCTTCCCTGTACGTATGTCCCCTCTCCCCATGCCACTGCCATTCATGCCTATTCATCTGTTCTCTTCCCTTTGGGTTGAATATTTAGAAAACCTTGAGAGAGAATAAAAGGCAAGCAGAAGAGAATGCTCCATTCCCTCTCCAAAAATCTTGCTTTTTCAGACTGCAGCTTCCAGAATCCCCCAGGATTTCCAGGAAAGAGAGAATTGAGGCAGTTAAATTTTTTTTTTTTTTAAAAAATTGAAATATCCTATCTTTGAAAGGAATATATCAATGGCAACTTATGTAGATACCATCCCAATTTTTATGTCCATCTGTTGATCCAAATAGTTCATATGCTTCCATGGAAAGACAAATTACTCTGTTGTAATTGCATTGCAGTGTTGCTACCCCTATTTTCATCACTCTCCATGGAATATCACATTCCACAGGCGAAGCTGCAAAACACCTGATGCCTTAAGGGTATGAGGATAACAGATTTCTGTTCCATTATTTATATGCTTCAATTAAAAATATCGAAACCATCTGCTTCTACATCCATATAGAAAACAGGGAAAAAAAAGAATTAACAAGATGCATAGAAGCAATGTATACTTTTTCCAGGATAAAAGCCACAAAATGTAACAGTGAAGAACAGAAAGACAAAGGATTCTACTAAATGCTTTATCAGCCACCTGCTGTTTACTGAATATGGTTTTGATATTGCATTCTTTTGAACACAGTGAAAAAATATATTTTAAAAACCCTACTGTCTGGCAAGACTCCCTCTGGCAGATGCAGCCACCTATTTACAGAATTAGAAAAAAGTAGATAACACCTTGAGTTCGCAAAAGGTAAGCATCAATCATTGATTGATATTATTCACCATTCTCTTTTATTTCAATTATTCTTTCAACCAAAACCAAGCAACACAAACACTATGTCTAACTTTGCTAGCAATGCCAATTCCTAAATCAAGAATGTGTTGTGATTTAGAGTCATCAAAATTCATGCACATAATGTACACAAAAAAGATAAATCTTTGAGTTCTGATTCCTCTAGCATGAATTATTATATCCTCTTTACACTGGTTGCAAATTTAGTAATGAGTTATACTGAATGCATCAGTTCACTGACTAGAGAGTTCAAAGTTTATCACCAATTATGGAAGCTACCAAATCATACCAGAGCAGTGGCAGCAAAAACAAAAAATTTAGAAAATTATCTTCTGGGAATAAAAGTGCAGTTCCACTTGCATTGGTAACTGAGATTGCAGCTGCACATCATTTCACTTAAATCATTTTTTTCCAGAGAAGAGGAATAGTGTTGAGCTCCCCAAAATGGTACTCAGTCAATACAGCTTATTGCTACAGATTACTGCAGAATGCTGATCCTAATGACAACCCTAAGGTAAACCTATCATAGGGTTTTCTTCACAAGTTTCTTCACAGTGGAGTTGCCATTGCCATCCTCTGAGGCTACAAGGTCACTCAGTAGTTTTTTTTATGCTCGAGTGGGGATTTGAATTCCAGTCTCCAGAGTCGTAGACCAATTCAAACCACTATACCATGCTGAGGAGTCATCAAAAGACACAGGGGATTCTGGGAACTTGGCTGTCTATGCAGTGGGAAACTGACACCTCCTGATTATCTCCCCTGAGACTGCCCTATCTTTTCTCCTATTCCTGTCCTCTGGGAGGAGGAATAACACCCTGTTAAAGAGCAGGATGATGAATATTCACAAATATCCTTATCCTTATCCTGCCACAAGAGTTTGTGTCCTTGAAAATGGGCCAAAAAGCCAGCAGTTGTCCTCCATTTTGGGTAGGTTTGGGTTTTTTATGCCAAAGTGGCTGCGTTTTTCTCTCTCAAGAAAAAAATAGGCCTGGCATTCTATATGGCACTTCCAGATTCATAACCTAGAGTTACAAATATGTAACTGTTCCATATACAGTAACACTAATTATTCATGTCTGTGGTTCTTTTGCCACCATCATGGATGCCACCATCATGGATGCTGTCTGCTGTACTGGTTAGTGGGGTGCTGCTGTTGGAATATGGATGAGTTATACAGTCAAACACAAGTGCCATAAACGGAGGGACAGACAAACTACAAACATTAATCAGTGTCCTCTGGAAGTGAGGGAAACACTTCAGATCAGTCAGCTGCAGGATGATGTTTTCAAACTCTCCTGTTAAGAAGCAAGATACAATCAGAAGCATGACTTCTGTCACAGTTCCCTGCTACAGCCCTGTATGATGGTGGGAGGGCAGTGGAAATGCCATCCTGCTACACCTCGATTGCCAGCAGAACAGACCTCCACCTCCATACAGCTAATGGCTTTTCAGGTATGGAAGGTTAGGCCAGGAAATGTTACTTAGGACCTTATCACCTTAATTTTAAAACTGGCTTACCTGATCTGGTTCAAAATTTAAAGTGGCCAACATCGCCACCTTGGTCCATCCCCACTCCCAGGGCTACTCTGACGGCCCTTTTTTTAAGCCAGAAAACTCCTGGCTTCAAAAAGAGGTGTGCTGAGCACCTCTTGGAGCAGGGATAGACCCGGGCAGTAATGTTTGTGGCTAATTCCTTTTGATAATATCAGGATGCCACCTGCTTTAAATTTTAATCCAGATCAGGTAAGCTGATTTTAAAATGAATGTGATAGGCTTATTAGTTATATATATGTAACTAAGCAGGTGATGCAGGATATGGGCCCATGTACTTCATGCAAAATATAATGCTTTCTGTGCAAACCATGGTATGTTTTAAAACCGTTTGATCAAAAAGCCAGAAATTGGAAATACATAGTACACAAAAACCTTGGGATCCCACAGAGAGAGCATTTTTTATTTTCCCCCTTCACATGCAAAAATAGGATAAGTGAAGATTCTATTCCAAACCCCTGCCCTGACATGATGATGAATCTGGCAAGAAATCTGTATTTTGGGAAATGTTTGCACATTATTTTTTTTTAAAGAAAAGCAATTTGAGATGCAGAATTGATTTCGATGTAGATCAAGTCATAAAGTTTAACCTTTCAGAAGCAAGAATATATATATATATTTTTTAAAAAACAAACTCTATGGGGCCTTCACAACACTCACGTTTTAAAGCATGACCATGTGATTTCATGTCAATGGAATGTGATACCGAACAAAGACCTTTTTCAATATTACTTATGGTTGATGAACATAACTCACCAAAAGGCAATATATTTGCCTGGTCAATTATTTCTGCCAATTGATCAGGCATAGATATCTTGTGTATCTTAATTTAATGAACTATGGAGAAAAAATTCACAAGGCTCAGCTATTGCAGAAACACATGCTTCCTAAAGTTATGAAAGAATTCACTGTCCATATTAATATAAAAGAATGGCTAATGAATATATAAGCACCAATTACACAGTAGAACAAGCCATCACTACCAATATGACACCAATCAATAGAGTGTCGGACAAATATAGCACACGCGGGACACATTTATGTGGTTCTCAAGCTTGGGTTCAATCCTACTCCTATTCCTCGTATACTACTTATGCTTCCAGAAATTTGGGACAGCCTAGCGAATACACAGGAACACTAAGAGCTGTAGTTCAACAACTGGATATTCAAGATGGGGAACTACTGCAACAGAGGTCATATATAACAGTTTAAGAAATGCATAAAACTAAATGCAAATGGCCATGTTGGCTGGGGGATTCTGGGAGTTGATGACCCTGAAATGAACAAAACCATTTTCCAATGTACTGACCTGAACCTTGCACTTCTGAATCCTGCACTTCATGCACATGACTATGCAAAATGCTTGACCACAGTTTATTTTCTTAAAACATTAAGCGTCTATAGTATATGGAATCCTCTAAGTGAGGGATACACCTGGCAAAATCTGGGTGAAGCTTTCATTGCAAGATTAAAAAGGTACTATGCTGCCAAACTTTCACTTCTGCTCTGTAGGTATTAAATAGCTGTTTCTTAATGGTAATCTGGGAATTTAATCTGCATATTCATTATGCTTTCACTTGACAAGGTTTCAAAGTTATTTTTGCACACTGCTTCAAGCCCTGTAAAATTAAGCTTATATAACTTTAAGTAGCCACACATAATAAAACAAATTCCAAATAACTCACTTCTGGTACTGCCACACAGGGCCACAAACATCTAGCAATTTGTCTCTATTTTTTTTTATGCTGGATAAAGAAATACTGAATTCAGGTGGGGGGGGGGATAAGCCCAACTAGACAGAAAAAGCATTTAAACAACATAGACATTTCACTCCAGTCTTACAACTACTATCCATGAATGAAAGGTCTTTAAAAAGAAGTTGCTACCTTTGACAGGAATGAACTGACAAAGTTCATTTTGCCAGGAACAGGAGAAGAAGAAAGCAGAAGAAGCCTCAAATCCAGTACATATTGGTGGTTTGAAAACAACAGTTTCACCTAAAATAAAAGGAATTGGCACACTCCTAAGGCAGAAACACAGATGCAACCAATCCAGCATCCATCCACAAATACCAGCTACATTGCTGTGGAGGTTGGTGAGATTACCAAAAGGCTAGCACATGTTGGAGATTGCTTCATTTTGCTACTTTTTGAGATTTGGCTTTTGTCTTATCCTCAGTCACCATTTTAGGAATCTCTGCACCCCACCCCCCCATGCTTGCTGGTGCTTCTCCTTACAGAGTCACAATTAACTGTTCCCCCTTTAACCTACTCAAAAGCCTTCTGAAGCACTTCCAATTAAGTTGCAACAAAGCAAATCACTTCCCAACCTTGATCCAATACGAAAGGAAAAAAAAAAAGAAGAAGAAGCTATGATTGCTTAGTCTAATCTTCCATCTTGATTTAAATCAAAGAAAAAAACCTTCCTGGCCCAATCAATCAATCAGCTTAAGTCCTTCTTGCTTGAAAATCTATTATCACAAACCCTTTAATTTGGGATACAAGGACTGAAGTCAACTAAATGGAATGACCTAGAGCAGTGCACTCTTATTAATCTTAGCTAGGCTGGCCATTTGGAAATAGATTTTCATCTAGTCCAGATGCTAGCAACTTTAGAGGCAGCAGAGACCAATGTTTACCTCATGTCCTCTGGTTGCCTGTGTAGTTCCCTAAATCAGCCAACAAGCATCCAGAAACAAAATCAGAAATTATTTTAATTTCAGCTGATTTTCATTGGTGGGCACATGGTGGCATGTTTTGAAACTTTCTGCCACTCCTGGAAGCCTCTAAGAATGGCTTGGTCAAATATTTGGGGAGCTGAGGCCTTGAAGGCCTGGCAAGGGTCTGAAAGGCTGCTAAAATGCCTATGAGGACCATATGTAGTCCATGTAATTCTCAGGCTACTTGATGGAGCAACCAGCAATGCTTTTACCCCAATGTGCCAGGGATCAATACCGTATTTGTGCCTATTGGCTATGATTATTTATTTGTTTCTACACCAGTCCCTGGAGCACCACTTTAATAGCATTGATCTATTCTAGTCCACTCTGAAGAAATCCTAAATCCTCTGGAAGATTACCACTATATAAACTGATACATAGGTCTGGTTGCTGACCTTCTCAAGTCTGAGCACCATGACCAGAAAGTAATCATGTCTTGCCCAGCATCTTCACTCTTCTGTCACTACTCTTAATAAAAAATTGTTTTTCCTAACTCTTTTACACAGATTATTATGATTTTTAATTATGTATTAGAACTCAAGCATATAAAAAAATAATTAAATTATAACAAAATCAGCATAAAACTTGGGGGATGGATACATTTACCCGTTCAGTGAGAGAAAAATATCAGGAAGAAAGAGGATGATATAAATAACTAAATTATTATTTCATATGAACTGTTCTTACTGTGTTATTAACTGTGCATAGTTGCAGTGCAAGAAAAACAGTGGTGCTTGGAAGAAAGAGACAAAACAAAATTTCACACACACACATACACGCACACCATGGCTGAATTGAAAATGTGGACTATGGTGGTACATCAGAAGGTTCTGAAACCCATAACAGAAGAAAGTGTATTCACCTACCAAACAAATTTGACAAAGCCCATTAGCTTATACTATAATGAAGTAGATGTTCTGAGAAATGCTTGCACAAGTCAAACATGTGGCTATTCTCTGGTCTAGTTTAGCACCCCAGGCCTTTTTAAGGATGGTCTCTTTGAGATTTTGAACTTTCATGTACAATTACTGGAAAATAGTATGTATACTTCAAGGGAAGGCAATTGCCAAAGGAATTTGGAAAGCCATATTCTACATGCTTTGACCCTCACTCATGCACCTCCATCCTCAGAATTTGTATTATTTTTGCCTTCTGTTTTGCCAAAAATATCCTCTGCCCTATTGGATGTGTGAGGGCAATTTCACCACATTTTGGACTCCTCCTTAGCTATTTTAGACCAAGGAAAGATATTTGCTGAACCAGGAAGAAAATAATCTGGTCTACTTTCCAGTTAAATAAGGCCTGTCATGGGCCTAAACTTCCAGGAGGGGAGGCAGAATGTAACAAAATTCCTCCTGGTGACATGGGGGCATTTGATTTTTAAAAATCCCTGAAATTTAAGGAAGGTCTTTGGGAAAGTTCAAAATGTCTATCAGAGGCTGATGCAGCCTACAAGGCTACATTTCTTCCACTTCAGTACTTCAGTTATGGCTACATTTCTGCCACCACCTACCTCAGAATAAACCCTTGAATTCTGTGGGATTTACTTCTAAGTAGACATGCAAAGGATTGCTCTAAGAGAGACTCAGCTATTTATAATGAAAATATAGGCTGAAATAAGCTTTATTAAAGAATCCTGCTGGTGCTATAAGCACTTTGAAGATCAGTTCAGCTACTCCTTTTGAATTAATTATGCGGTAATTTCAGTTATCATTTAACTATCTGAATAGGTTGAAACTGCTAGTGTCAAGTTACCACTGTCTGAATTCATAACACATCAAAAAGCTCCAAACAGCAGCTGGATTGTGGGCTGACAAAAAGAGATAGCCTATGGCCACACATCAAGGGGTGATTAATGCAAATTAACTCTGTGTTATTAGTTATTTGTTATATTTGAAACCTGCTCTTCCTCACAAGCACTCTGCATCACACAATGAGTTCTCAGGTAACATCTTATGTAGGAACTGGACCTGTCCGGACCTGCTGAGCTTTAGAAAGACTTCAGCCACTAATTATGCCATTATATATTCTTCATAAAATAATGCATATTATCTATTTAATTAATGAAATTCTTATTTGTGTATGTACTTGGATTTTTGCCTCTGATCTTCAACTTGTCACTTTGGGAAAATGCTTAAACTGGAGTAGTTAGATCCAATGAAGATTAATACTTGGATTAATGATCTGTGTTATTCCTTCAGAATGCAAATGATCCTCACACCTTTGAAGGAATTCAATTTCTTAACTGATTTAATAATCTGGTCTACTTTCCAGTTAAATAAGGCCCTAGGGTTGGTGTCACCAGGTGTGGTAAATTATGGAGTCACCTCCCCCCATTGACCTCCTCCTCCCATTTCACATGGCACAGAATCCTCAGTCATGTTTTTTGGACTAATGTTCCTCACCAATCATCATTCCCATGAACCACTGAATGTCATGCTAAAAGTTTTGACATAAACAATCAGCAAAATTAAAATTATACCTTCAAAATACAATCGCATAAGCACAATCTAAATGTATTTTACATACACATAGTGAAGTTTTAGTTAAAATGTGATGTTTTTAAATAAAAATAAAAAAGATTTTTAATCATTTTTAATGAAATTTTGAAATTTGAAATTTTAATTTTAAAAATTTGGATGGCTCTGCTTTCTCCTCCCACCGAGCTTCATCCCACTCCCACCATTTCATAAAACATTTTAAAGGGAAGCAGGTGAATACCACAGCCCATTTCTGCCAAAAGGTAGGTGTTTGAAGAGCAGTGGAGTCACCCTCTTAGGGTGTCACCTGGTGCTGTCCATACTGCCTAGTGACACCACTATTACAGAGGAAGAATCAACAAAAAGTCAGCATATAAAACCATACAGCTCAAACCTGAGCTCTGAGCTCAGACCAGTGCAGATTAAAACATCAAATCCAAAAGTCTTTCTTTCTTTACCATTCTGCAGAGGCTCATTCTCCAGAGGTACCAACAACATTAACACAGATAGGTGCTCTTCCATGTCCCCTCCCCAATGTATCCACCGATGAGGCAATAGCCATATTGGGAGGGGATGGGTGAAGCTGAAAGTTGATGTTTTGAAGGTCATTTAGCTTCACAAAACTTCCTGGTACATCATCGTGCTCCAAACAAAGAAATCCACCAAATGGTGATACCTTATTGGCTAACCGAAATGAACAAGATACTTGTTGCAACTTTCAAAGCTCCACTGACTTCTTCCTTAGGCAAGGTGTTGCAAACAAAACAGGAGAAAATTGGAGATGTTAGTCAAATGCCTTCATTTTGTTCTTTCTGTCCTTAGTTAAGATGGTATCGGGAGGGTATCTTTAACAAGCAGGCCCATCCTCCTGGCCATGTAGCAACTGGGAGATTTTCAAAATCCAGGAAATTTAAAGTCCATTTGCCTCTCAACAAGGACTCTTCTTTGTAATCCAACCTGTCTCCATTCCTGTGAGGCCACAGGCTTCTTTGTAGGTAGAGGTCAATGGATTTCTCAAGAAGCCTCCATGTTTTTGCATCAGGAATATTTTGGTAGGTGTTGAGGTAAAACATGCCAATCAGTAAAATTTAAGAGGAAAAATATTGTTTCACCTTTGTTAAAGGTACATTTGTTGTGCTCCAAGTTCTCTTATGCATTAGAGCACAACCATCCCATATCCAACATGGCAACTCTAACTCCCAAGTACAATTTCTGTGTTGTGTACAAGGATTAACAACATTGTATTATTAGAGCTATAAAAGCTGCATGCAGCATTACATAGCCAGTACCATTAAAGATATGAAAACTGTTTGCAGATTTACTGTAGGAGCTCTTTTGATATGTACTTTGCACAGGCCTAATAGAACCCTGACCATCCCATTCTGATTGGGATGGTTTGCAAATAATTGTGAAAGATGGCAGCCCCAAGTACAGTCAGTCCTCCATATTCACAGATTTTTTTTATCCATTCAAGTATCCTCGGCTTGAAAATATTCAAGAAATATATACATCCCTAAAAGCAAACTTTGATTTTGCCATTTTATATAAGGGACACCATTTACTGCACCATTTAATGGGACTTGAGCATCTACTGATTTTGGTATCCACGGTGGGTCCTGGAACAAAACCCCAGTAGATACCAAGGGTCCACTGTATAAGACGTTACTGTGATTTGTAGGTCTGTGTGCACATGTATAAAATTCTCAACCTTTTCAGCATTTCTCATTTATTTTAAATTGTTTTATATAAGGAACATGTCTTTATAAAGCATGGAGATGAACAAACATTCTTTTGTTTTGTTTCTCTCATATTCTTCTAGAATAGAAGGAACTGACTTCTATTGCATTAATAAAGAAAATTATACAGAGTTGAGTGGGGAAGGGGGATCTTAGAATGCTCTGAAAGTGACAAGCCAAGAAAATGGTATATTCTGAAGCTTGAATTAAAAACTTGGATGCAATTCTTTTAAATTGCTGATAAAATGGGGATCCCCTTGTCCAAACTGTCTAAACCAGGGGTAGGCAACCTTTCCCCTTTAAGGGCCGAGGGACTTCAGCTCCCAGAATCCCAGGAGCTATTGGCAAACATGGGACTATTGGCAAACATGGCTGAGGCTACTGGGAGCTGAAGTCCCTCAGCCCTTAAAGGGGAAAGGTTGCCTACCCCTGGTCTAAACCTTGAGAAGTCTTCTATCTTTAGGGATCAGTAGTCAATTGCAAATTCAATGCCTTCTGGACAGAAATTGTCAAAGTGACAAAGACCATACATGAAGGGTCTCCACTGAAAGCTACACTTAGAAGATGTCATCACCATTATAAAATGGGAATCCTTTAGCCAACCAGTATGCAATCTGGCACATGGAGATAATACAACAATCAACGTTTCCATGCTATATGGATGGAAGGCTTCACATTTCTAGGCATGACAACTTAGGCTAGATTCCCATTATTATCAGTCTGGAAAACAATTTAAGTAGCAAAAAAGAAACAAGCAAAAAAGTGGGAAGATAAATGAAAGTACAACAATACAAATGAAATAATAACAAATGGAAAATGTAATGAAACAATCTTTCAGAAAAGAGAAGAAAATGAAAATGAAATAAGATCTTTTTTTTAATGCCTATAATCTAAGCTGGATGTTACTAAAGCACTTATGAATGTAGTCCAACCATGAAAATAAACTGAATAAAGTTATTAATTCATGTGTTTCAAACTATGGGTCGTAATTTCCAGCCAAGAACAAACAACATCCAACATTCACTATAAAGCTCAAGAAGACATACAGTAAATTCTCTCTTCTGTTTTAAAGATTTATTTTCAGACTGAGATAAATACATATATTTCCTTAGCTGAACCTGCTGGAAGGAGATTCACTGATGCAGAGTTCCTGCCATAGCATACATAGTATGAACTGGTTTCTGCCCCCCCCCCCCCGAAATTAAAACATTATGTCAGTTATTTTAAAGCCTGTTTTAAGAACCCTTCCAAGACAACTCCTTACATGCAACATTAAAATGTTTTTTTTTTAAGCATGAAACTACCATCTTACAGAGTAAAAGTCCATGTAGACAGAAAATGCAGGTACCATACATGAACCAGTGTTCCAGCATGGTATAGAGCTTTGAATGTTGAATCAGGACACTGAGAGGCCAAGGTTCAAATCTTTGGCCAGTCACAGAAACCCACAGGGGGACCTTGGGCAAGTCACTCTCTCAGCCAAGGAAGAGGGTAAGGACAAATGCCTTAGGGCAGTGATGGCAAACCTTTTAGGGGGCCAATGCCAAAACTAAAAGGCTACCGGGTGTTACCCGGTGCTGGGGGCAGGCTTTCCATCCTCCGTGGGTGGGACTTCTGCCCTCTGGGGATAGGACTTCTTACCTGCCCTCCCGGGCCTTCATCTGCCTCTCCAGAGACAGATGAAAGCCCGGGGCGGGGGGGGGGGGGGAGAAGAGGAACAGGTGCTTACCTGTTCCTCCTTCCCCCATGCCGTCACCAGCCTTCAGTTGATTCCATAGAGGCTGTTGAAGGCCAGAGGACAGTCAGAAAGGAGGAGGAACAGGAGCATGCCTCTTCCTCCTCCTCCCTGCCCTCTGCATGTCAGAGAAAAAGGCTTTGCGTGCCATCTCTGGCATGTGTGCCATAGGTTCGCCATCACGGCCTTAGGGTCACCATAACTCAGAAATGACTTGAAAGCACACAAAAACAAAAACAACACATAAATACAGACTACACTTCAACTCACATTGTGAGGGATATCTGAATGTTATTGAGAACTTGAAAATCTTTAAGGTTATTTGAGAGTTTAACTAAGATGTTAAAAAAGAACTTGCATGAATGACATGTGAAACCTTTCTCTGATATAAATGGGGGAGGTCTAACTACCATAGAGAAGTGATAACAGGCCTCTCTTTTACTAGAAACCTAACTGTCTTCTCATGCCAAAGATCAGAACTATCTGTGAAAATCTCTTGATTTTTAACTTTCCAGACACCATTCAAAATAGGAGTGTGCATCCCATGTGTTATAAAGTGCCACAGCTCAGATATCAGAGCTGGATACATCTCAGCTTCCCTTTCACCTGTCATTACCATCTTTCAAATCTATCCCCACCAAGAGATTTTTCATAATTCAGTGACAGAGGAAACCAGTTACCCTCTGCCCTCTATTTTTCATTTGTGGTGGAGTTCTGAACACCTCCAAATGCTTTTATGCAAAAATAATATTTTATACAAAATATAGTGTTTTCCACATAAAAATATTTTTGTGCAAATGTTTCCCCCTGCAGTCCCAAATTGCGGGACAACTTTTTAAAAGTGCAGGATGATTTTCAAAATCTTGTCCATCAGGATGAAAACTTTTGAAATAGGTTGTTCTTGAATATGATAACAAAATAACAATTTACATCCATAGTCCTACAGTGCTATGTTCACCTATCTAGATGAACTGAAATATTAATATGTTTTCTTATTGTTTTCTGGTTAAAGAGGTAGGTAAATATGAGAGAAGGACATCTGCATATCTCAAAAATGAATAAGAGGCAGAAAACCAATAATGCAGAAAAAGGTGAAGCATCTCAGATAAAACAAATAAAAAGGACTCGTATACAGCTTTGCATATGAAAAGTGGTATTTATACAAATAACAATGCTGTTTACAACCTAAGGGTCAAGAAAAATTACAGCAAAACATGGAACTCAGAGAAAAGGCCTTTCAAAAGCAGAACTGAAGATGGAAATGAGACAAAAAGACTGCACAGACAGGAGGAGAAGAATTGTGTGGGTGGTTGTGTGTTCTCACAAGTCAATATAAAATACAGGTGGAGGGAGGTGGTGTGTAAATAAATAAATCTTAGAAGCAAGACAAGTAGCAAAATAATGGAAACAAATGCAGCTTAAACTTTCTTTCCACCTTTCATGTTTTTCAGAATTAATCTGAGCGATGGTCCTCCAGCTGTGGCTAGACCACATGTCCCATTAACCCTTACCACTGGCTACTCTAACTAGCACTAATGGAAGCTGCAGGCCAAGGTTACATGTTCAACAGTAGGCTGTGGTCAGAGAAATGTTCATGTAAACTAATGTATTACTGCCAGCAATTGGAAGAAAGTTTAGGTAAAATGCGGTCTCAATTTATCCAGTCTGATGTGCCCAGTGATTTCTTCCTCCTTCATACAGCATTGTAATTTCTTCCTTCATATCCTTTATGTTTGAAATTACCTCCCAGAACGACTTCTCCTTTTTCTGCTCACTTTTCAAAACCATGTTCAAAATCCAGCTTTTCCTGTTTAGCCTAGAGCACAACCCCTTATGTTAGCTTATGGTACAAAAACTAATCCTAAATACATATATGGGTATGTGACAAATTGGAGAGGAATTTGATAATTTTGAATGCCTATGTAAAATGATCTGCTCACACCTCATGGATGAATGTGTCAATTGGATTTCACACCTCCCTGAATTTCAACTGTATTTTGTACCTCCCTGAACACTACAAAGCACTCAAATGTATAAAAACATACTTAGAGTACAATCTGAGAGAAAATAAATTAAAATCTGCATTTAAACATGTTTTTGCACACACACACACACACATATATATATGAGAGAGATTGAGAATGAATATGAGAGAGAGACCTCAAATGAATGCAGAAATTGGAGTATCAGTAATCTTATGGAGAAGAAAAAGACCAAATGGAGGAGAAAGAGAAAATGTTGCCATAGTGTATCTCAATGAACACATTTGTCTGCCTCTTATCACACCACCTTCAGAACTTTCACTTCTTTCCCTGTGTAAAACTATATAGTTTTTTTTTTTTTTTTTTGGAGGGGGGTAAATCTTTGAACACTAAAGCAGCTGCTTGTGCAATTGCATAACAGAACACCCCAAAGAACATCATGGGCTCAAATCTGATAGCATTAACTGTTGGAGGAGGCCTGACATATATAACCTCCAGTTGTCCAATTTGGCAGGGACAATCCCTGTTGCTCTTCTGTCATCTCTACTTTTTCATCAGCTTTTAAATTTCTCAATTTCTATTTCTTCTTTCTTCTTTGTCCTCAACTTACTTCAACAGCAGCACTGATTGCCAAATCAGTTTACATTCAGTTAATTCAGCAGTGGGAAAGGAGAGGCAAGGAGAAGAGAGATGGAGTACTGCCCTTCCCAGTAGGCTCAGGCAGAATCAACCTGCTACAGCCTCTTAAAGTTCATGTGTTATTTCTCATTAATAACTTTTGCCATTCTGACCATATTCTGATGTTGCTTGGCCACATGTGTCCCAGTTTTTATCCCTGAAATGTTGAAGAGTATGAAATTACACAACCAGGTAATGTAACTGCTGTGGGGATGCAGTCTTTTTCCTCCAGAAATAGTGGTGAGACATGTTTTCTTTATATTAACATGAAAAAAAATATTGTTATGCTGTATGAGACTTGGTAATCCTCATCAAGCACTGTCCTATTAGTGCTCTTATTGAGAAATGCCATAGCTGCTATGCAGTGATGTCCACTTTTCAACCCACTTGGTTTCTCTTATACTTGTAGTTGTTCAAGGAGATTTTATATTAAATTGATTTCTGTAAATGCCTGAGATTCTATTGATAAAACTTTTTTAAAAAACAGCCTTTAATTCAAGACTTTCATTGCAGCAATGTGCTTCTTTTATAATAGGATCTGGAAAATATTTGAGTTATTATTCTGTATTCCATCATTTTCTCCCACTTCCTCTAATCTGTAGCAATCACTCTGTTTGTGCTACTTCTGTTATATTACATTTTGTTTACAAAGAAAACTTTATTCTAAAAACAATTCCTATTGCAAGAGATCGATTTATAAATCTTACACAGAAACATTTTTTAAAGTAGAAATAATAGTAGTTGTTCCCCCCTCCCTTAGTAAAGGCAAAAAATGATTGACTCACAATATCCAGATGAAGAATAGAAACTTGTGGTTAAATTGCTGGATGTATGTCATCAGTAAAATAAAGTAATGTAATTGATAGTTGGGTTTTTAATAACAGAAAACAGAGGGAGAAATGTAGATTTAAAAAAAATACTATTATAAGCATTGCTTTCCAATAATGGATTTGCTCCAAAGTAGCCTTTCTTTTCTTAAATCTACTGGAGGCTTGTCAAGAAACCAAGTTCTTTCTCTGTCCTGTGAAATCCATTTTCGTACAGCCTGAAAGCATGTAATGCTCTCAAGCACTTGGGCTATCTCTTGTTTTCAGTTTCTCAAGGTTAAGAAGACTTCATCTTATTAGAGAAAGTATAAGTTCCTTTGGATTCTGGTGAAAACCAACATGTATGTCAAGATGTTAGAATATTTGGCCTCTATGGTATTTTACTAGTTAACTGGGCCTACTTGAATTGAAAGACATAACTATGGGGGGAAGCAGATGGGTGGCACGGGGCTGCCCCAGGAAGCTGCACCGCCCCTGGAAGGAGCGCTAAAATAGCACTCCTTCCACAAGTCACCGAAGGTGCGCCGCAAAAGGCTGCCGGCGCACCTTCGGTGACTCTTCCACTGCAGCGTGTATGGACGCTGCAGCGGGAGGCCATCCTCGGAGCGCTGGCTGTGCGGAGGGCCGGCTGCTCCAAGGACGTTTTGGGGAAGGGGTTGGGGCGCCCAGCGTGTGGCTGTCCCTCCCCTTCCTTGCCCCAAAAATGGCGCTTTGCGCCGTCTGCTTCCCCCCTATGTTAGTTTGAATCAGTAAGCAAAGGGATCTTGTGGCACCTTGGAGACAGAGAGAAAGAATGTGGTAGCATAAGCTTTGTTAGACTTTCATCAGATGCATGGAATTACCTGCTTAAGAACAGACTGTTTCCTTACTACAAAAGGCTAGAATAACCAAACTACAATATTCATCAATTGGATCATCTGAACTCCTTGAAGATGTTGACATTTAATTCAGAGCCTGCTGATTTCAAGCACCTTTTTATTCTAGGGTACATTGCAGAAATGCTTACTGCCCACAGAAAAAACTTGGGAGCAATGGGCATAACATGCACATAAGATGACTCATGATGATGAGATCTATCCAGTTCAGCATTTTGTTTTAGCATGGGTACTGGGAACAGACAAGATGGATATGAACACAACAGCACCTTCTCACTGATGTTACTTAGCCACCAGCATTGAGAGACACAACACCTTTGATAATGCATTGGGAATGTAAGGTCATTCTCACTCACAGCAGTACGCATCAGAAGTTGTTGTAAAGAGGCCGCAGTTTTAATAATTTGGGGATGAGCACCAGGGGTGCTGATGATTGTGGGGAAATGTTTAGTCAATGCTCAGGAAGTTCTTTTTCTACTCCATTGAGCTTTGTAATATGTTAATGTTTACTGTTTTGTTATTTTTTTTAGTGTTTTGTGGGGTGCTGTGTTGTGTTTGGGGGGTACTCAGGTGGGGTTTTATGTTGTCATAAATGTATTTGTTGATGATGTTTTGTATGTACTATATTTGTATTGTATATCTTTGTGTATTCCTTTTATTTGTTCTTTCTCCTTTAATAAATTTATTTAAAACAAAATAATGCATTGGGAATGAAGTTGTTGGAGTTGAAATTCTCAATGAATGTATTAGTTTTACGTCTTCTGAGATCTGCTGAAATGAAAATAGATGCCTTCAAAATCTGCCAGTCTCCATTCCAGTTAAACAAAATACATGCAAATCCATAAGTAGATTCTTTTAAAATGTGAATGACTGAATACACATATGATTGAAAAGTATGCATCAGCCCTGGTGGCGCAGTGGTTAAATGCCTGTACTGCAGCCACTCACTCATAAACCACAAGGTTGCGAGTTCAATACCAGCCAGGGCTGAGGCTCGACTCAGGCCTGCATCCTTCCGAGGTCACTAAAATGAGTACCCAGCTTGTTGGGGGGCAATCAGCTCATGGTTGTAAACCGCTTAGACATCCCATAGTGTGATATGAAGCGGTATATAAATGAAGCTGCTTTGCTTTGCTTTGCTTTGCATAGACATGCTTTGGTCAATGAGAACAATACATATTTTCCAGTCTGAATTTTCAGTTTCAAGTCAGATTTGGTACCAAAGCAGGCTTGGTTGTCTTGACTGTCCCTGTGGAAAAGATGAGAATGGGGCTGAGTGCTGTTCAACTTCCTGAACATTGTAGCAACTTTTGATATCTCGCTGATCAAGTTATCTTGTTGGAGAGCACTGCAAGATAAGAGTTGGAAGTACTGTAGCACTTTGCTTCTGCTTCTATCTTCAGAGCTGGTTTCAGATTGGGGGACTTGAGTTCAGACCCCTGGCTATTAGTCTGTAGTCTGCCATAGGATTCTGTTCTGTCTGTTGTGTTGTTTCTTATCTATAATAAAGCCACTAGATGAAGTAATTAGAGGTTCCACGGTTATATGCTCTACTTCCCCTGGCCCTTGAATTCAACTAAGGCTGTGCAGGTGCTGGGACAGGGCGTGGGTGCTTATATGGTTATCATGAGGGTAAAGTAAAATCCCCCAACATGTTGAAGGTATGTGGATTGGTGGCTCCCAGTTACACAAATGGGGTAAGAAACCTGTTTACCACTTTCCAGGAGCAGGTGGATATATCTCTGCACTGGAGCTCAGGAGGACAAAGTAGCTTTTACTGCCTGATTTAACTGACTGCTGTGTCAGTAAAGCGGGCCAAGCTATGGTTTTTCCTATGAGAGAACAACCTGACCCTAGTTTATGTACTGATAAATTTCTAGTTTATGTCTTATATCTACAGCTGCCCTTGAAGATGACACATAGGCTGCAGGCCAAAAATATGCACATTAGGAGGAAAAGGCATGCAAATTTCTAAATGGGGGAAAACAGTTTTTCAGCAAGATATTAACAAAGGGTGGATTCAGAGAAATGCAGCAACAAAAGGTCCAGTTATAATGGCTTTATAACTTGTAACCATGGATGGCCTTATGCTCCATGAAGCTGTGTGAACTCTGTTTAAATTCACTGAATTAAGTGCTTCAATACCATCTTGAATTAGAATAATGTCTCCAGTTCCTAAATTCCTATCCATGGCACTTAGTCAGTCCCCTCTTGATATGATAATCTTTTCCATCTGCACATAAACAGGCATGAATAGTTAAAACACAAACACTTATAAAGAATTACAACAAATTTTGGTTAATTGTTGTTGTGTGTTTTCAAGTCATTTCTGACTTATAGCATACCTATTACTGTTTCTTCTTGCAAAGATTTGTTCAGAGGAAGTTTGCTTTGGGGTCGAGACTGCCATGATTGCCTTGACTGACGATCTGCGTCTGAGCATCGACAGGGGTAGTGTAACCCTGTTGGTGCTCTTAGACCTCTCAGCGGCTTTTGATACAATAGATCACGGCATCCTCTTAGACCGCCTGAAGGGGTTAGGTATCGGGGGCACTGATTTGCAGTGGTTCCGGTCCTTCCTCTCGAGTAGGTCCCAGAGGGTGCTGCTCGGGGACAGTAGCTCCAGTAAGAGGGAACTCACTTGTGGGATCCCTCAGGGGGCAATTTTGTCCCCGATGTTATTTAACATCTATATGAAGCCACTGGGTGAGATCATATGGAGTTATGGTGCTGGGTGTTATCAGTACGCTGATGACACCCAAATCTATTTCTCCGTGTCTCGTTCGTCGGCCTCGAATTCCAATGGCATCTCCACTCTCAATGAATGTCTTCGGGCGATAATGGGCTGGATGAGGAAAAACAGATTGAAACTGAATCCAGACAAGACGGAGGTGCTCACGGTAGCGGCCCCGAAACCAAGAATTGGGTTGCAACCTCCAGTCCTGGATGGGGTCACACTCTTCTCCAGTGACTGTGTTCACAGTCTGGGGGTGCTCCTTGACTCGTCGCTCCTGATGACAAATCAGGTAAATGCGACGTTCAGGAGCGCTTGTTATCAGCTTCGGCTGATACGCCAGCTGCGCCCTTTTCTGGAAGTAAGGGATCTCGAGACCATTGTGTATGCACTGGTAATCTCACGCCTTGACTTCTGTAATGCGCTCTACATGGGGCTACCCATGTGCTTGGATCGGAAGCTTCAGTTGGTTCAAAACATGGCAGCCACGCTTATTTCTGGAACATCTAGGAGGGACCACCTCACTCCGGTTTTGAGGTCCCTCCACTGGCTGCCTATTAGCTTCCGGGCCCAGTACAAGGTGTTGGTTATTACCTTTAAAGCCCTAAATGGCTTGGGTCCAAGCTATCTCAGGGATCGCCTCCTTCCATACAATCCTCCCCGCACTCTCTGGACCTCTGGGAGGAATTTGCTGCAGCCTCAAAAATCTAGGCTTGCGGCAACCTCCCAGAGGGCTTTTTCTGTTGTCGCCCCCAAACTCTGGAATGACCTGCCGGACGAGATCCATCAGTTGACATCACTGGACAGCTTCAAAAAAGCTGTCAAGACGGATCTCTTTCGGCAGGCCTTCCCAGATGAATCACCCCGGCCTTGGGTTCCTTGACTCCTGCATTCCTCTCATGGCCCCATCAGTTGTTGATGGATGAGGAACGCAGTTGAGGCTGATTAGGGCACTGTAACCTGTTTTAAATGTTAAACGCCTTATATGTTATATTTTAATTTTATGTTCATTGCTATTTTAACTATGTATCGTTTAATATTGTTTTAAGGGGGTGGGTTGGTTTTTCTTTTTGGGATATGTTATACGGGTTTTATTGTAAGCCGCTTGGATTGTCTGGCAATAAGCGGGATACAAATAAATTATTATTATTATTATTATTATTATTAGTTATTGACATCTTAGTATCCATATTATTGCTGTCAACTATAACAATGTTTGGATGTAGAATTCAAAAATATAGCCATGTTAGTCTGAAGAATCATTATGTAGAGAGATCTTGTAGCACCTCTGAGGAGCAGACTTAAGTCTATGAAAGTTCATGCTGCCCACTTCTTTATTTTAGGGCCTTTGCAGACAGAAATAGTGCAAATTGAGTCCACTTTAAGGGTTAGGATTAGTGCTAGGGAATCATGGGAATTGTTTGTTTTTTCTGAGACATTAAGCCTTCTCTGTCAGAGAGCTCTGGTGCCACAATAAAATACAGTTCCCATGATTTCCTAACCCTAACCCTTAAAGTGGACTCAGCTTGCACTATTTTTGGCAGTCTGCAGCATAGTTAGTCTCAAAGGACGTTATCACATGGGGAGTCGCGGGGAGAAAGTGGAAATAAACGGGCATGAGCGGAAGGCTTTAATTTACAGGATTTGTCCTGTTCCACCTCGTCTGATAACTAAATTGGAATTTAAAAGGGGGTTTATTCGAACGAAAACCTGATCTTTTCATTTTTGGGATTTTTGAGGATTTGAAAAGATCAGGTTTTTGTTCGAATTAACCCTCTTTTAAATTCGAATGTAGTTATCAGACGAGGCGGAATAGGACAAATCCCGTAAATTAAAGTCTTCCACTCGTCCCATTTATTTCCACTTTCTCCCCGGAACACCCCGTGTGATAACATCCAAAGGTGCTACAAGATCTCTTTACATAATGTTTGGATGTGTTCTATACTGGCCATCTTAAAAAACAAAAAAAACAATTCATTTACTGGATTAAGAAAGACCAACTGCCATAAATATCAGTACAGAATGCAAAAAGCAGTACTCTTAAGTAAGGAATATGTGGACTTTCATTGGAATGGATTATCCATGAAGAGAAGATTTAAGTGACCTGGGAGATAAAATCCAAAATGGATGACCGTACATTATCATTGTTATAGCACTTAACAAATTGCTTCTATTTCATTTTTATCCAGACTCTGTTAAAATTACAAGGCATTAAATTAATAACAGTCTGAAAATGCAATGCTGAAATAATTACAATCGTGGGATTGGCATTTCTTTTTATCTCCTTCTGACTTCAGCAAGACAGGCAAATATATATTGCTTGAAATTATAGACACAGATTTTTAAGCTACAATGTTGTTTGATACAGTTTGAAAGCATCCCCACTAACAAAGTTTGTTTAACAGACTGGAAATTGGCAGACATGGCCAACACAAAACCTCAAAGAAAATATTTGTAAAAGTGAAGCATTAAATAACTTTGCATGTAAACTGCTTTCTCAAATAAAATTTTTAAAAATTGTCAGAACGATCTATCTATCATTTGTTAGCTTGAACTGAACTATGAAAGGCAATCCTAGCTAGACAAAACATGACTTCTAGGAATTATTATGAGATAAAATACTACAATAGTGGTCAAGAGGCTACTGTGAAATTGTTGTTGACAGTCCTAGTGTTATATACCACCTCAATGGAGGATGAATTGAAACCTGACAACCCCAGCAAAACAGAAATGACCTTGACAGGGGCAGTCTGTTTGGTGGTTGCATTAGAGTAATTGCAATTACAAATTCTGTCAGTTTTCTTCTTGAAATGGGATGACACAAGTTTTGTCCTCCTTAGCTCTATAATGCTTCTGCTCTTTCCTTTTTGCTATCCCAAACTTAGATCTACTGCCTATGTTTTCACTTCAACATTTCAGGCCTTTTGCTAAAGCTCTCCAAAGCAACCATTTGCTACAATGAAAACACAATTTGATCTACAGAAATCTACCATCAATAGCTAATTGGTCCAATATATAAATTATAGACTGAGTGTGTAGACTAGTGTTCACCACCTGGTAACCTTCACAAATCTAGAACTGGAACTTCCACCAGCTCCAACTAACATAAGCAATGATGAGGGAGCATAGAATTGAAACCAAACAAGTCTGCAGGGCATGCAGGAGTAGCTGTGTTGGCCATTTAGCAAATTCAAACATAAATCCACAAAACAGTGATACCTTTGTAAAGTCGAAGGCTTTCACAGCCGGCATCCATAGTTTTTTGTGGGTTTTTCAGGCAATGTGGCTGTGTTCTAGAAGAGTTTATTCCTGATGTTTCACTAGCAACTAACTGCCTAACAGCCACTTGGATAATAAGATCAGAAAACTTTATGCCTAATACTTGGTGTGTATTTAATTCTTGAAGTAGGTGTTACACGAGACAGTAATGTGTTATTTGTGTTTGTCATAGTGGTACAGCTGTACCTGTACCAAACAGCAGCACTTTCCTTCTCCTGCCCATACTGAATACACTTTGGATGCTATCCACTGTGGGCTAATGCTCAGAGGAGGCTTGGAAGGGAGTGGGTGATGGAGAAGGCTAAGAGGTTTATATGAAGGTGGGGGAGAAATCCTTTGCTCCTTTGAATGGGAGAAGGACTGGGTCTTATTTGTCTCATATCATCTCAAAAATATCCCTAATTTGGGGAGAAAGCTTGGCATATTCGAGACAATCTGAAAAGAACCATGTGTGGGCTACCCAGTGGCATCCCACTGGGGTGTCACCTGGCGTGGGGGCTGGGACTTGGGGGTGGAGCCAAAAGAGGACCCTCCCTCCCTGCCCCTGTGGCATTATTTTAAAGCCACACGTAGTAGGGAGGAAGATGCCTGGTGTCCCCCATCCCTGTCGTGTGTAGCTTTACTCTAAAGTAAAGCCACACGGAGCAGGACAAGAGGACAGGCCCTCTCCCTCCCTGAACTGTGAGGCTTTACTCTAAAATAAAGCTGCACAGGGCAGGGACAGGGGGCGTAGAGCCTCTCCCTCCCTGCCGCACGCCATGGCACGGGGCAGGGAGGTGGGGGGGCACTCACTGGATGTCATCGCCCTTCAGTGGTGTCACCTGGTGTTGTCCGCTCCCCCCACACACACCCCTACTGATGCTACTGGGGCTACCTATTACTGACCTGAAAAATATAACTGATCTGCAAGCCTTATTTGGTTTTAGAGAGGAAAGAAAAGGAGCCACAAGGAATGAATGATTATAGGACCTTTGCAGAGTGCCAGAAATAGTGCAAATTGAGTCCACTTTAACTGCCCTGGCTCAGTGCTAGGGAATCATGGGAACTGTATTTTTTTCTGAGACATTGAGCCTTCTCTGTCTGAGAGCTCTGGTGCCACAATAAACTACAGTTCCCATGATTCCCTAGCACTGAGCCAGGGCAGTTAAAGTGGACTCAATTTGTACTATTTCTGGCAGTCTGACCAGAATTCTCAAATAAGTTTTTTAAACTTTGATTAAATAATGACTGTAAAACCTCTACAATTTTAGAATTAATTGCTCTTCAAGAAAGAAAGGCTCTCATGAGAAAAATATTTCAGGAGAAGAAAAGAATGAAGACATCAAAATGTCATCATGAAATACTGATAATAAAAGATATGGAGAACATACAACCTAATCCTATGAATGTTTACTCAGAAGCAAGTATTATTAGTTTGAATAGGGACTAAGTGTAGGAAGGGACTTATTTTTAAGTATACACATGTAAGATTGCTCTGAATATTGGACTAGGAGCAGGAAGCAGGGCAACTCTGGGGGGAAGCAGACGGCGCAAAGCGCCGTTTTCAGGGCAAGGAAGGAGAGGGGCAGCCGCACGGTGGGCGCCCCAACCCCTTCCCAAAAACATCCTCAGAGGAGCCGGCCCTCCGCACGGCTGGCGCTCCGAGGATGACCTCCCGTTGCAGCGTCCGTACACGCTGCAGCGGAAGAGTCGCCGAAGGTGCACCGGCAGCCTTTTGCGCCACACCTTCGGCGATTTGTGGAAGGAGCGCTGAAGCTGCGCCACGGGACCGAGGTGTGCGGATACCTCGGCCCCGCGGTGCAGCTTCCTGGGGTGGCCCCGTGCCGCCCATCTGCTTCCCCCCTCTGTGCCTCTTTTAGAAGCAGATGCTCATACATGCCTTAAATTTGCCAAACATGATTGCTCTACCTTCTCTTTTAAAGCAGTGGTCCCTAACCCCTGGTCTGCGGCCCGGTACCGGTCCGCAGAACAAATGGTACCGGGCCGCCCTGCTACTGCGTCTTCTGTGCAGCGGCGGCGGCGGGTGGGGGCGGGGCTTCTGTGCACGGCTTTAGTGGGCTGCGGAAAAATTATCAAACCGTTGACCGGTCCACGGCAATAAAAAGGTTGGGGACCACTGTTTTAAAGGACAGTTGATCTTTCATGACCACTGCTGAGGGTGTAAAGTGGGTATGTAAACAATGTATTTTAGTACAATCTAGAGCCCAAGGCTGAGAGGCTACAGAGCGCATGAAATTACAATATGCAAAATAATTTTCCAAACTGAAACCAGCACCATTATGCAAATTGTGCATGCAAAGTAAAGAGAAGGCAATCACAAATTTATTCTAAATTCAGAAGCTATCATAAAGGGATGTGTCAATTACTAAAGAGTCAAATGCCTAATGTTGTTTATCATGCGTAAGAACTTGTGCACAAACTACAACAGAACCAATACGGTAGCTCTTGAAAACACTATTTGTATACAGAAAATGTTATATTAAGAAAAATGAGAGACAGCTTTTCAACACAGTACAATCATTGTCCTTGAAAAAGAGTAAGAGAGAGAGAGATTTTGAAATGTCCTAAAGGCTTTAAAAAACACCAAGAACTGAACACAGTATCCAGCAAAAGGCATTACTTTGCATAATATTTCCATTTTCTTATTAAATAACCGTGCACCATAGGGGAACATCTCTACTTCTCAAGACTACATAAAGGCTGAAAGAAATATAACATTTAGTATTTATTGGGGTAGGTCTTGAGGACCTACTATTTAGGATATAAATATTTGTTGATATAAAAGTTTTAAAGGAAAAATTACTCTTTCTGTATTTATCAGACGTATCATATATGCATATTTTCAAGTTTTTAAATAAAAAAATAATTCTAATGAAGAAATTGGAAACAACAAACCTACAACTGAGCACATGAGAAACTGTCATTGGCCTGATAAAGACATGATCTATTCCTTTTTGGTATGTATGTGTGCAAGTGACAACTTTCTAGAAAGTTTTGGGGGTACAGATTATTCTTACCCTCTTCCTTCCTTACATGTTTTCTACAGTACCCAAATTAACATCACTAAACAATTTCAAATGATCCAAAAACATCCAAACAATGATACCTTTATTGGGCCAACCAAAATGCACAATTACATGTTGCAATCTTTCAAAGTCACACTGGCTTCTTCATCAGGCAAACAGGAGAAAAAATTGAAGATGGTAGTCTTGGGCCTGCATTTTCTGTTTCTGATCTCAGTTCAGTTGTTAGGGGAGGGTTATCTGCAGGCTGGATCCTCCCCCTTTGGCCATGCAGTCGCTGGAAAATTATGCAAGCCAAGGAAATTTAATGTCCATTTGCAATCCAAAGAAGATGTTTCCTTGGAATCCAGCATGTCTCCTTTGTGAAGCCTCAGGCTCCTATACAGGTAAAGAATGCTGAATTTCTCTTCATGTTTTGAGTCAAGCCCAGAAAATGTCAGGCAGATGTCACCACCAGCATTTCATGTCCAGTACATTGATTATAATGAAATAAGTTGTGATTTTTGCTAATGCTAGTGTAAGCCGGCTAAAATAATTTTAAGGGCAAATGAAGCAGTGAGTTCAGATAGCAAATGATCAGTTACAAATCAATGCAAAGAATACAAAACTGATAGGTATTGGAAAAGCAACAAGGAATGAAAGGTGGTTAGGTTCCTGAGTAAATCCAATCTTTCTCAAACTATACTGTGTTATCTATGCCACTAGGGAGAAAAGAAAGACTAGAGAGCATTAAAGCATCGTTGTTCAGGAGAATTTTACAGCATACTTCTCCCCCTCCGACCCTACCAACTATCACAGTTAAAAGCAGAGATGTGCTCAAGCACTAAGGTTCAATTTCAATAAGCAGTGATCTAGACAGCAGGAATGAGAAAATGTCACTGACCACTTATCCAAAATCCGTTCTTTGTATTTATGGCACACTGCAGTGAAGAGAATTCAAGAGATTTATTGGCTTAATATACTCTGCAATAGGAGAGCAATGAAATAAGGAAATCAAGGGGAGTTGGATTAAAACCTAAATAAGGTACTGGAGCCTTTTATAAAAAACAGAAGTTCTGGATTGTGTTTACATTTTTTATCATTTTGGCAAAAATGTGAAGCACTACATATCATTAAGAGAGAGAGCATACTGACCATATGGAAACCAACAGTTAAATAAATTCTTCCAGAAAGATCCTGAAAGCACATTATCAAATAAATGTTTTATGTGCAAACAAAATAGCTTAAAGACACCATATCCTCACTGATCATGGGAGCTAAGCAAGATCAGCTCTGGTAAATACTTGGATGAGAGACCACCAACAAATAGCTGGTGCTGTAGGCTATCTTTCAGAGGAAGGAACTGACAAAACCACCTCTGAGAATTCCTTACCAAAGGGAACTCTATGAAATTCATTGGGCTGCTATAAGTCGATAGGCAACTTGGAGGCATGTACACACACAAATAAAATTGAGAAGTGGCAAGACATTATCATACCATTCATTTATCTTGCCCAGTTCTACCAGTTCTAATTGGCAGTGCTCTCTGATATTACTCATGTCCATGTTCTCTCAAGTCAATTTAGCAAAGCAAGCTTTTTGAAATCATGAGTGCTTTGATTGTGTATTCCTGCATGGCAGGGGGGTTGGACTGGATGGCCCTTGTGGTCTCTTCCAACTTTATGATTTTAGTTAATACTTATTCATTCGCATTAACCTCCATTATAAAAGTGATCCTGGTACATGTCTGATATCACTAGAAGTGCTACAGAGTTGAAACCATGCCAACCAGCTGATGCAACATGCTATGCCCTTATCTTCTCATATACTGTAACAGAAAAGTCTTGTTGAGTAACTATTTGAAAAGCTTCCATTTGTTTCTCCTTGGCAGCTTGAACACTTGTCTCTGATCTTAAGGCCACAATAAAGTTTGTTTTCCATGGACATTTTTAGAAGGGATACCATATGCTCTGGAAACTACATTCTTCAGATCTCATCATGCCTGAAATAGTGTCACCTTATCTGACCAGGCATGCATTGGACCATATAACATGTAACCATCACAGGCAAGGATAAAATCACTGCCATCATTTGTAGAGTATTTTCTCACTTTAAAGAGTCTTGAAGGAATATAAAAATTCTCCTATATCCATGGGAGTTTTTTCTATACGCAGAATAAAATGTATTCCACATCAATATATAGATCTAAAAAGCACAATGTCGAATAAAGAAAAAGTAAGATAAAGTAACACAAACATTATGAAGCATTTCCTGATCCCTTAGAACACATGTGGAAGAAAGGGGGGAAGCAGACGACTGCTTCCGGGACGCCGCCGGACGGAGCGCCGGCGGAGCAGAGCCTCCTCACCACGACGCTCCTGCGGCATCCCTAAAAGGAGCTCCGAATTGGCGCTCCTTTTAGATGTCAGGGAAAGTGCGCCCTAAAAGCGGCGGGCGCACTTTCCCTGACTCTTCCACCGCAGCGCATGTGGTCGCTGCGGCGTGAGGTCATCCCCGGAGCGACGGCCATGCGGAGGGCCGGCGACTCCGAGGGCGACCTCAGGAAGAGGAAAGGGCGCCGCTCGTGCAGCTGCCCCTCCTCTTCCGGGCCTCGAAGATGACTCTATTAGTCGTCTGCCAAGGCCCAAAGTTAAATTACATCATGGCTCACTCAAAAATAACACAAGAGTGTTTATTTTTTCTTTAAAAATTACAATAGGTTACATTGGTTAAGCAAAAGTACCCCAAAGGCAAATTTTACTAGATTTGTTGCACCATAATTTGCAAAACATTTTCTGTAACTTTATTTCTTTTTCTTACAGGAAAAACACACAACAAAAAATGGGTGAGATGTGGGACCATTTCAGGATGTGAAAAAATCAACTTCCTATATTATAGGGATAGTTTTTGTGTATTCTGCAATACATTGCAACTCTTGAACCTAATATGCCCCATTGTAGTGCAAAAAAAATAATAATTAAATATTGTTACCTAATGCAAATATATAAATGTCCATTCACAAAGGAGCACTTCAAAATTCAATAGGACTTACACTCATAGACATGTTCACAAAATCACAACCTAAGTCATGGGGTTTCTATTGATCTCTGTGGCCACAAAGCTGCTTAAATAAAGATTTCTGATTTCATTATGTTAGTCAGGGCTACATTCAAACCATTAACTGCTCTCACAGATGATTATTTTTTTCCAGAAAATTGTGCTACCATCCTCAATATTGCCCTCCCCAGGGCAATATTGAGCACCACAAATGAGCACATCAAAAGTAATCAAAGAAAACCTTAAAGAATTCCATCTATAAAATCCAAGCAGGTTTCTTTTACCATACTAGAGGGTGTCAAAAAGTTTATCTAAAGGCACTATAATATTAAAAATTAAAATAATTTTAAATATTTTTTTAAAAAACACAGAGACATAAGGAATACCAAAGACACAGTGTATTCTCTAATTTAATCCATTTTCACTCCAACTCTATGGAAAAAGATTTCAACATTATAATAATAATAAAAAACCTTTATTAAAAAAATACTTTGTAAAAAGAAAGCTCTGGTTCTGGGCCATAGCCTACAGTGGGAGAACAGTCTGCAGCTTTTAACACTTTACATTCTCAAATGACATTAGACTTTCACAATATCACAATTACATTGAGTTAATTGGGAATTTAAAAGTTGGATACCAGTAATGCATTAACCATTATTTCTAACTCATTTCTACACCCATTCACCTACAATTCAGCCCAGGTAACTATACAAACATCCTTATAAATTTCTGTCTTTGTTTCTCCTCCCTCCTTTTCCACTTCTGCTTTTTTCTCCTTCCAGAAATCCTAAGAAATGTAGTCACATCAGGCTGCACAGGTTCACTGGGGACAATGTTGTATATATGCAAGAAAAATCAACATGATTGCTGGAATAAAGGCATGTTTTTAAAAAAGAAGAATGTCACATAAGATTAGCCATTTCTGCGATAGTCAACTTAGGTCCAAAACACACTGAAGAAATAATCAATTTTGAGACCACTTTAACTGTCCTGGCTCAATGCTAGGGAATTCTGGGAACTATAGTTTTATAAGACATTTAGCCTTCTCTGCCAAAGAGCTTTGGTGCCACAATAAATACAATTTCCAGGATTCTCTAGCACGAGCCAGAGCAGTTAAAGTGGTCCAAACTGGATTATTTCTGCAGTATGTTTGGGACCATAGACTTCTCCGATACAACATATAGGGTTTCATATAGAATGATAACTATCAATCCCAAAGCACTCGCTTTTCTCCCCATGCTTCCCAACTATCTTCTCTCAGTGTTCCTTTTTGTTGTGTTGTAATGTTACCAGGACGTGATTTCAAATTTCACTGGGATAATAAAGTTGTTGTTGGTGACCATGATTCTCAGTAGGGACCAGCACCTGCCAGTGAGCAAGGCTGCAATGACTTTTTAAAAAAGGCAATTAGGATTGGCAATTTCTGTGACTGACAACATAAAATTCTCCAACACAAAAGATAGGGTTTTACACACAGAGAATGATAACCATCAAAATTCAACCATCAAAACATTTGTTAATCATCAAAGCATTTGATAAACATCAAAATTAATTTCAAGAGGGAGAAATGTAAAATACTACAATTAGGACATTACCATATGAGTCCCATTCTTGCCCCGATCACACTAGTTTAAGAAAACAGAAATACTACAGTCTGAGAGCAGCCATCTCTGCAATCACAGAACTGGGGCTGTTTCTGCCATTGTGCCCTTTTCTGCATTCTCCTTTAATGCAGCTCCCTCCCTACCCTATGTCCTAACCAGTGTACATTTTGGTTCTAATTTAATTTAATTTAACTTTTATTTTTTTACTTTTTTACTTTTTAACACAGTTCTGGAGTTATGCTAATGCTATTTAACTAAAAATGCACAAAAATAAAGGAAATCAGGCTGCTTGGGAATATCAAGGGTAAGCAGGGATAGGAGGAGAAGAGGAGATTGTGACACCATGTGACTACCAATATTACAACTGCCATGGCAGCTATGTTTCACACCAGAGGACTATTGCCACAGCAGCAGAAGTGGAAGTTTATTGACAGGTTTCCTTCCTCCTTCAATGAAAAAGGACACCAGGTACAGGTCAGGGGCAACATTATGTGACAAGTATCTGCCAACCTAGCAGTTCAAAAGCACGCAAATGCAAGTAGATAAATAGGTACCACTTTGGTGGGAAGGTAACAGCATTTGGTGCAGTCATGCTGGCCACATGACCACCACAGCAGTCCTCAGAAAATGCTGGCTCTTTGGCTTAGTAACAGAGATGAGCACTGCCCCATACAGTAGGTTATGACTAGACATTCATGTGAAGGGACTACCTTTACCAAAGAAAGGTAAAAGACAAAGTGCAAAGGCAAGCTTAATGCTGAACATGAAGAAAGCAAAAATAATTACCATGGAAGAACTACACAAATTCAACATAGACAATGAGGATATTGCAATAGTTAAAGAGTTCCCCTGCCTTGGATCAAACATTGATCAGAATGGAGACTGCAGTCAGGAAATCAGAAGAAGATAGGAGTGGGAAGGGCAGCTATGAAAGAACTAGACAAGATCATAAAGAGTAAAGATATACAACTGAACACTAAAGTAAGAATCGTCCAAGCCATTGTATTCCCCATTACTATGTAAGGCTGTGAGAGCTGGACAATGAAGAAGACAGATAAGAGGGTTATCGACACATTTGAGATGTGGTAAAGGAAAAGAGTGTTGAGGATACCATGGACAACAAAGAGGGCAAGAAATAAGTCTTTGAGAGATATCCCTAAAATGAGAAATATCCCTGAAGGCCAAGATGATCAAATTGAGGCTGTCATACTTTGGCCACATCATGAGAAGGCATGATTTGTTGGCAAAGACAATAATGCTAGGAAAGGTAGAAGGCAAGAGAATGAGAGGAAGACCACACGCCAGTTGGATAGAATCAATCATGGAGGCCATGGGCATGAAATTACAGGAACCAAGTAGAGCAGTGGAGGACAGGGGTCTTGGAGATGTCTCATCCACAGGGTCACCATGGGTTGGAGACAATTCAAGGGCAGTTAACAACAAATCACCAAAAGTGTTATTTTACTACTATAAGTGCCTTTTTAAAACCATGTGTGGTAATCTCCTGAGGCAGAACAAATGAAATCCACAAATACAGAATGGGAAACACCAGGCTTGACAAAAGTACATGTGGTACTAGGGGTCTTAGTAGATGGCAAACTGAACATGAAGCAACAGTGTAATTCAGCAGCTAAAAAAGCCAATGAGGTTCTAGGCCAGGGGTAGGCAACCTTTCCCCTTTAAGGGCCGAGGGACTTCAGCTCCCAGAAGCCTCAGCCATGTTGGCCAATAGTCTCATGTTGGCCAATAGCTCCTGGGATTCTGGGAGCTGAAGTCCCTCGGCCCTTAAAGGGGAAAGGTTGCCTACCCCTGTTCTAGGCTATATCAATAGGAGTACAATGACTAGATCAAGGGAAGTAATAGTATCACTCTATAATTCTTTGGTCAAACCTCACCTGAAATACTGTGTTGAGTTCTGGGCACAATTCAAGAAACTTATTGACTAACTGGAACATATCCAGAGGAGGAAAACCAAAATGGTAAAAGGTCTGAAAACAATGCCCTATGAGGAGCAGCATAGAGAGGAGAAGAGGTTAAGAGGTGACATGATAGTCATGTTTAAATATTGGAAAGTCTGTCATATTGAGCTTATTTTCTGCTGGTCCAGAGACTGCTCCAGGGATATGGAGCAATGGATTCAAATTACAGGAAACAAGATTTCACCTTAACATTAGGAAGAACTTCCTGATGGTAAGTGCTGTGAAGGAACTTAAGTGTAAAGATATAACCCTGAACACCAAAGTGAGTATTATCCAAGCTATTGTATTCTGCATCAAAATGTACAGATGTGAGGGTTTGACAGCAAAGAAAGTAAACAAAGAAAATAAACTCATTTGAGCTGTGGTGTTGTAGAAGAGTGAGAATAGCAGGGGAAACTAAGGGGGGTTGCAGACTGCCAGAAATAGTGCAAATTGAGTCCACTTTTAGGGTTAGGGTTAGGGAATCATGGGAACTGTAGTTTATTGTGGAACCAGAGCTCTCTGACAGAGAAGGCTCAATGTCTCAGAAAAAAAACAATTCCCATGATTCCCTAGCACTAACCCTAACCCTAAAAGTGGACTCAATTTGCACTATTTCTGGCAGTCTGCAACCCCCCTAAGGGACTTTGCAGACCGGCCTAAAGGGCCAGCATGGAGGTGGAGTTGGAATGGGCAGCTGACCACCGGCAACCCGAACTCCATCCGGACGCTGTCCTGATGGCATGCACCTGTCTACATGGCGCATGGGATCAGGACACGGAAGAGCTGCAGCGCCAGCTCTTAGGGCGGCCTTTTTGGTGCTCTTATGGGGGCGGCAAAAGGGAGGATTATGGCCACAGTGTGTGGTTGCCAGTGCCCTGATCTGCTGCTTCCAGGGGCAGCTCTGTGCTGCCCCAAAAGGTGGGTCTGTAAAGGGCCTAAGAAAACAAACAAATGGATTCTAGAACAGATTAAGTATGAGCACTCCTTGAAAGCCAAGATGACTAAATTGAGGCTGTCGTACTCTGGCCACACCATGAGAAGGAATGAATCACTGGAAAAGACAATGATGCCAGTAGAGAATGAGACAAAGCAAAGCAAAGCAAAGCAGCTTATTTATATACCGCTTCATATCACGCTATGGGATGTCTAAGCGGTTTACAACTGTGAGCTGATTGCCCCCCCAACAATCTGGGTACTCATTTTAGCGACCTCGGAAGGATGCAGGCCTGAGTCGAGCCTCAGCCCTGGCTGGTATTGAACTCGCAACCTTGTGGTCTATGAGTGAGTGGCTGCAGTACAGGCATTTAACCACTGCGCCACCAGGGCTGATCAAACCAGAAGGTTGGATTCAATTAGAGGCCTGGGATCTGAACCTGAAGGACCTGAGCAGAGAAGTGGAGCACAGGGGATCTTGGAGATGTCTTATTGACAGGGTCACCATGAGTTGAGGTCAATTGAAAGGCAGTTAACAACAATAACAACAACCAACAAATGGCCATCTGTCAGAAGTGCTTTGATTGTGTATTCCTGCATGGCAAGGGAGTTGGACAGGATGGCTCTGCTGGACTCTTCCAACTTTATGATTCTACAATGAAGAGTGGCAACCCCTTCCCATCTCTCAGCTCCCATTTTTCTGTTCACTCTGGAACTGTCGCTCTACAGTCTCAAGAGCGACTGCAATTCATGATCTTTTTCTTTCCAATTCATTTCACCTCCTTGCTCTTACTGAGATCTGGCTCCCGGCCCATGATACTGCTACCTCTGCTGCCCTCTCTTTTGGCGGTCTTTCTTTCACCCATACTAGCTGCCCTGAGGGTCGAGGAGGTGGGGTCGGTATCTTACTGTCCAAATCTTGCCAGTTTCAAGTTCTTTCCTTACCTCCCAGCTATTGTTTCTCTTCATTTGAATTTCATTCCATCAGACTCTTTTTTCCTTTACAACTTCGGGTTGCAGTCAGCTATCGCCCTTCTGGTTCTGCTACCCAATTCCTGTCAGACTTTGAGTCTTGGCTGACAGTTTTTCTATCGGACGCAGTACCTACACTGATTTTAGGCGACTTTAACATCCATCTGGATGACCCCAATAATCTTCCAACATCTCACTTTAGTTCTCTTCTAGCTTCTTTTGGCCTTCAACCTCATTCTACTTCTTCAACCCATTCTCTCGGTCACTGTCTTAATTTAGTTCTTGCTGCCAAGTGTGTCATTTCTGACTACTTGACATCTGATTTTCCACTATCTGATCATCATTTAATTTCTTTTACTCTTACCTATATCCCACCTCCTCGTCATACTGCTCAATGCTATTTTTGCGATCTTCAGTCTATTAACTGTGACCTTCTTAGTTAGTCTTTGGATTCTTCCCTTTCTTCCCTCTCTTTTGGGGACTCCGCTGACTCAGTGATGTCTTTATTTAACTCCACTCTTTCTTCAACTCTCGACAGCTTTGCCCCTGTATCTGTTTGCGTGTCTTCCTCTACGAACAGGCCTCAGGCCTGGCTTACTCCCATAGTTAGGTTCCTCTGGTCGTGCTCTCAAGCAGCCAAACGTCTTTGGAAAAAGTCCAGGGAGTGGGCTGATTTTATTCATTATAAGTTTGTTCTTTTATCCTTCACACGCGCCTTGTCCATGGCAAAACAGAACTACTTTAAATCATTAATGTGCGCCAATGAGAGGCATCCGCAGCGTTTGTTTTCCTGCTTCAACACCTTGCTAAAACCTTCCTCCCCCCCCCCCCCCCCGTTTTTTCATTATTTTCCCCTACCAACTTTGCTAATTACTTTATCACTAAGATCACTACTATCAGATCTGAAATAGTTCTTCCTAACTTGTCTTCTCCCATTAATCTTTTGGAACCGTCAACTAATCAATTCTCTGTGTTTCCTCCTGTTTCTCTGGATGAACTCTCTACCTTGCTGCACTCTTCCAAACCTACTACTTGTTCTCTTGATCCATTTCCCCCTCGTCTCCTAATCTCTACAGCCCCTTCCTTCCTTCCTTCCTTCCTTCCTTCCTTCCTTCACTTCTTTCTATCTTTAACCTTTCTCTTTCTATTGGCTCGTTCCCCTCTGACTTTAAACATGCTCTTGTTTCCCCTATCTTGAAAAAAAAGAGTGCGAATGGCGGAAGTCTCATCTCTCATCCGACAGAACTCGCCTTAGGAAACATCTTGATTCCTATAGGGAGGCTTTGCGTGCAGCGCGGAAATCTTTCTGTTCTGGACGCATTGCGTCTGCAGAGTCTCGCCCGGCAGAGCTGTTTAGGGTGCTGGGGGAGTTGACGAAGGTTCCCCCTGCGCCGAACCCCCTACTCAACCCGACGACAGCCTGCTGTGAGGCCTTTAATATTCACTTTGCAGATAAAATCTCTCGGATAAGAGCCGACCTTGACGCCATTGTTTTGGCAGAATCCGCAGACGAGGTATCCAGGAACTCCGTTGATGGCACTTTACTGGATCAGCTACAATCTGTGAGTACCGATGACGTGGACAAGCTGCTTGGAAGTGTGAGAAAGACGACTTGCCCCCTCGATCCTTGTCCATCTTGGCTGGTTGTCCGGGGGGGGGGACGCGTTGAGGGTGTTCCTTCGGGACACAATCAACGCGTCATTCAGGGAAGGCAAGGTACCATCTTGTCTAAAGGAGGCAGAGGTAAAGCCACTCCTGAAAAAGCCTTCCCTGGATCCCCTGGATAGAAACAACTATAGACCAGTCTCCTTGCTCCCTTTTTTGAGCAAGGTGATCGAGAGGGCAGTTGCTTCCCAACTCCAAGCAGTCTTGGATGAAACCGACTATCTCGACCCATTTCAAACCGGCTTCAGGACAGGATTCGGAGTGGAGACTGCCATGGTTGCTCTGACTGATGACCTCCACTTGAGCATCGACGGGGGTAGTGTGACCTTGTTGGTGCTCTTGGATCTCTCAGCGGCCTTTGACACCATAGATCATGCCATCCTCTTAGATCGCCTGAGGGAGTTAGGAATTGGAGGCACTGCTTTGCAGTGGTTCCGTTCCTTCCCCTCAGGTAGATCTCAGAGGGTGAGGCTTGGGGACAGTTGCTCATCTAAAATTGAGCTTAATTGTGGCGTCCCTCAGGGCGCCATTCTGTCCCCGATGCTATTTAACATTTACATGAAGCCGCTTGGTGAGATCATTCGGAGGCATGGAGCTCGGTGTCTTCAGTACGCTGATGACACCCAGATATATCTCTCCATGACCAGATCATCGACTCAGACTTCAGATGGCGCCTCTCCTCTTGATGACTGTCTTAGAGCGGTAATGGGTTGGATGAGGAAAAACAGATTGAAGTTGAATCCAGACAAAACGGAGGTACTTGCAGTTACAGGCCCGAAACCAGATTTGGGAATACAGTCTCCAGTCCTGGATGGAGTCACACTCTCCTCTAAGGACTGTGTTCGCAGTCTGGGGGTGT
The DNA here is from genome assembly GCA_026167975.1 of Phrynosoma blainvillii. Classification (NCBI taxonomy): domain Eukaryota; kingdom Metazoa; phylum Chordata; class Lepidosauria; order Squamata; family Phrynosomatidae; genus Phrynosoma; species Phrynosoma blainvillii. The sequence continues at coordinate 212,079,932 of JANUYF010000004.1, read as the reverse complement.
TTCTAGATTCATCGCTTCACATGACTAGTCAGGTGAATGCGGTGGTCAGGAGCGCCTGTTATCAGCTCCGGCTGATACGCCAGCTGCGCCCTTATCTGGATAGAAGGGATCTGGAATCTGTGGTACACGCCCTGGTAACCTCACGTCTGGATTTCTGCAATGCACTCTACATGGGGCTACCCTTGTGCCTAACCCAGAAACTTCAATTGGTACAGAATATGGCAGCCAGGCTAATTACTGGAACATCTAGGAGGGAGCACATTACACCAGTGCTGAAATCCCTCCACTGGCTGCCAATTAGTTTCCGGGCACAGTACAAGGTGTTGGTTTTAACCTTTAAAGCCCTACATGGCTTGGGTCCATCTTATCTTAGGGACCGTCTCTCCCCATACGATCCCCCCCGCGCCCTGAGGCCCTCTGGGAGGAATCTGTTACAGCCAATAAAAACTAGGCTGTCTCAGACCTCCCAGAGGGCCTTCTCTGCAACCGCTCCCAGACTTTGGAATGGCCTGCCGGATGAGATCCGTCTTACTACCACTCTTGCTGCTTTCAAGAAAGCAGTAAAGACGGATCTCTTCCGGCAGGCCTTCCCGGAATAGCTGTCGGCCCAAAAAAAGAAGTGGGCCCCCATTTGTCTGACTCCTCTGTGATATCCTGTTTTAAATTATTATATTGTATTTTAATTCTCTTTGGTTTAATCTTATTTTAAGGGGATGGGTGGAGGGAGGGAGGGATTATGGGGAGAGATAATGTTTTAATGTTGTTCTGTTTTAAATGCTGTTGTTCCCCGCCCCGATTGCTCTGCAGAGGGGCGGGCTACAAATAAAAATTTATTATTATTATTATTATTATTATTATTATTATATTATAATCTTCTCGACCCCTCTTCTTTGTCTAGCTATCGCCCAATCTCTCTTCTTCCTTTTCTTTCTAAAGTTTTGGAACGGGTTGTTTATTCCCGCTGCCTTGAGTTTCTCGAAGCCAACTCCACCCTCGATCCCTTTCAGTCTGGTTTCTGCCCACGGCACTCCACTGAGACGGCCCTCACAAAGATCTCTAATGATCTTTTACGGGCCAAGGCAAATGGTCTCTATTCTGTGCTTATCCTCCTCGATTTATCTGCGGCATTTGACACTGTGGATCACTGTCTTCTACTTGATATACTTTCTGACATTGGGTTCTCAAACTCAGTTCTTAACTGGTTTAAATCTTATCTGTCAGATAGATCCTTTGCAGTGGTCATGGGTGGTCAGATTTCTTCCCCTGTACCCTTATCTGTTGGAGTTCCCCAGGGTTCTGTTTTGGGTCCCCTATTGTTCTCTCTTTACACCTTGTCTTTAGGAAAACTTATTAGTTCATTTTTCCTATCATTTGTACGCCGATGACACCCAACTGTATCTTTCCACCCCTGATCTTTCCCCAGGGCTTGAACAGCAAGTTTCTTCTTGTCTTTCAGCTGTCTCTCTTTGGATGCGTCATCGGCGTTTGAAGCTCAATATGTCCAAGACAGAGCTTCTTGTCTTTCCACCTAAGTCCTCCCTTCAATCCATTTTACAATACCTCTATTCATCCGGTCCAGGAAGCCTGCAGTCTCGGTTTCATCTTTGATTCCTCACTGTCTTTTATTCCCCATATTCAGGCCACAGCCAAAGCCTGCAGATTTTTCCTTTTCAACATCACCAAAATACGTCCTTTTCTCTCGGCCTCCACTGCCAAGCCTCTGGTCCACGCTTTGGTGGTCTCCCAATTAGATTATTGTAATCTCCTTTTAGCTGGGCGTCCCCTTTCTCATCTTCGCCCTTTAATTTCTGTCCAACATTCAGCCACCCGCGTCATTAATTCCGCTCGCTGCTTTGACCATATTTCCCCTTTGCTGTCTTCTCTTCACTGGCTTCCCTTCCCCTTCCGTATCCAATATAAACTTTTGTTGCTAACTTTCAAAGCCCAGCATGGGCTAGCCCCTCTTTACTTATCTGACCTTCTCTCTCCTTACATTCCCACCCGTACCCTTCATTCTAGTACTCAAGGCCTGCTGTCCCAACCTAGGATCTCCACTGCTCCATCTCGGATTCGCCCCTTCTTGCTTGCCGCCCCTCACTCCTGGATCCTTCTTCCCCCTCAAACATGGGCCATTACTTCTTTATCCACTTTTAAATCCGAATTAAAGACCACCTTGTTCAGGGAGGCATTCCCTGGCTTTGTCTGATATACATTTATTTTTCTGTCACTTGGGTTTACAGTGGATGTTGTTATTAATTGCTGTAATTGTCTTTATTTTAATTGACTTTTACTATTTTGCTTATTGTTTTACTTAGATTGTATGCCTTTGGCAGGTTTTATTCTGTTTTATCCTTGATTGTCTTTTGTACAGCGCTGTGTACATCAACAGCGCTCTAGAAATAAACTTTAATAATAAATAATAATAGGTCCCTGTTTCTGCACCTCACAGTGTTGCTGACTGCCAAGAGGGTCACATCATCCTGGAGTACAGTGGGCCCTTGTTATCCGCTGGAGTTTGGTTCCAGGACCCCCTGTGGATAACAAAATCCATGGATGCTCAAGTCTCATTAAATACAGTGGCATAGTGGAAAGGTGTCCATAAAATGGAAAAATCAAGGTTTGCTATTTGGAGTTTATACTTTTTTGGAATATTTTCAAATTGTGAATGCTTCAATCCATTGATAAAAAAAAATCCGTGGATAAGGAGAGCTGACTGTATTGTCTGTTGCTTAAGACAGTCGACTTGTTTTTAAGGCGGATTTCAGGAGTTAAATGTTGTGTTGAAGTGTATCTATGAGATTGTGGCTACATGGTTGATGAATGAACATGGCCTATGATTTTTTAAAATAAACATGTTACTTGTTACTTTTTATATGGGGGGGACACCTTAAATGTGATACACATGGAGTAAAAACCTGAAAAATGCTATTTGGTCATTTTGTTTTGTTCATGTTACTCAAGAAAGGTAGCACATTAACCAAGAAATGTGGATAGCACCCCTATATCTGTTACAACAAAGGAAAAGTGAATCAAGAATTCAGTAATCATTTTATTGGGATCGTATCCTCTTCTGAGGATTTGGAGAAATTATAAGAACAAAATTTGTACAAAAATCCCCCTATGGATTTCAACACATGAAGCCTTCCACAAGAGAGAGAATCTTCATAGAGGGGAATGGTTATCATATAGAGCAATATTAAAAACCCAGGTACAAAATTCCATGTCAGCATATTATAATATAAAATTAAGATCTGTAGAACTGCACAGTCATGATGTGTGTGTAGTATGTGTGACAAGGCCAGGACATCCAGTGATAAATGTCCTTGAGGTGGCCAGACACCTAAATGTGTATTGAGCATTGCACCTGTGACTTTGTATTGGTGTATTCTTTTAATTGTAAACCACCTTGACAGCCTTGGCTAAAGGCGGGGTATAAATAAAGTTTTATTATTATTATTATTTATGTATGACTCAGCAATATGATGTAATGTATTATGCCATGTACTGAAGAGTTGCATAGTGTATATAAGGCTGTGACTAATGTGGGTTATTGAAGAATGGGTTATTGAAGAGTGGATGGATTTGTGAGAGTGCAGTTGCAGTGTCAGTGAGTATACATAGAGTTCTAGTGTAGCTCTGTGTGGCTGTGAGCTAATGAGAAGGAAGAGAGTGTGTCCTTCCATCCTGGAACTCTGTTCTGTTCCTGTTTCTCTAATTAGCATCTCCTTATCACCTGTAAATAAATATCTTCACCATGAGCTGTCCGGTTCCACTTCCTAATTTCTTCAAGGCATCTCAAGGACTGGCTAAGATACTGAAAATCACATTCACATCTCATTCCCAGTGTGACAGTCCAGACTGGAAGTAGCATCAGAAGATAGAGTGTCATTCTTTTACAGGCAACTACATGAAAAATTTAAACAGGACATAAAAAGTTTCTGGAAATAGAAAATATGGAATTGGAGTTGATAATTCAAAGTGGAAATCAGAGGTTAATTGCCAAACTTTATAAATTTATGTAAAGCTAGATATGGAACAGGACAGAATCAAGGATATATGATTTTGTGGGCTTAGAACATTGGACATTCTATACAGTTGATACAATGGAGAAATTGTGGAAAAGAAATCTGACTTTTACAAGGAAGGAAAATTACTTTATAAATTGTTGTTTAAGTGGTATCTAACACCAGAAAAAAACTGGCAAAAATGGAAAATAATTTGTTGAATAAATGTTGGAAATGTGAGAGAGTTAAAGGCACTTTCTTTCGTCTCTGGTGGCCCTGTGACAAGAAAAGAAATTCTGGAAACAAATTAATCTCCAAATAGCCAAATCAAACAAATTGATCTCCAAAGAATTTACAGATATCTGATGTTACCAGAAATTTATCTATTAAACATGTTGCATCCTTTAGATGTTAGACTGAGAAGAAATTTTGACAGTTCTTCCGTATTTGATCACAGTTTCAAGAAACATATTTGCAAAGAAATTGAAAAGTCCAGAAATACCAATGGAAGAAGAATGGCTTTTTTAAAATATATGAGATGGCCAAAATGGGCAAATCAACAATTATGTTGGTTAATGGATCTTTGGAAAAGTATAAAGAAGACTGGAAATATGTTACACCACTATGGGAGAAGAAATGGGGGAAATTAATAACAACATTCTTCAACAATTAAATGTGTCAGTAAAACAGTTTAACAGAAGACAACTAAATCATATATATCTTCTGTTAAATTGTTTTACTGACACATTTCGTCTTCTGTTAAACTGTTTTACTGACATTTAATTGTTGAAGAATGTTGTTATTAATTTTCCCCATTTAGTAGGTACATTGACACATGTAGGAGGTATACTGAAGAAATAAAAGGGCAACTACAATATATTTAAACTTAATTTGGGATAGATTTGGAACTGGACTGTTATATTGTTTTAGACCATTGGGTATTAAATGGTCTAATATATATATATCTCAGGAAGATAATGTTAAGGAAAAAGCAACATGGGATATACAGTAATAGAAATAAAAATATGTATGTGAATGTCAAAGTGACTAAGCAGGAGCAATCAGGAAGATACACAGGTGAAAAAGATAATATAATTAAGAAGCCTTGAGAGCCAAGGACAAAGTTATAGAAGGTATATTGAGAACACCTGTGATAGATTGCAAACACCTGAGACTCATTAAGTGGTCAAGGTAAAGTGATGAAACACTTGGGTTGGTCTTAGGTATGGGATGATCTATGTGGACCAATCAAGATGTATGTACACACCCACTGGGTGGAAACTGACTGGTGGGTGGTGTCTAACAATGGCTATAAATTGCAGTGTTTGCTAATGTACATTGTTGGTGTAGTGTGGAGTAGTTTTGGAGATATTGTGAAGTGTAGAGATTGTGATTTGTAGGGCATATAGTATTTATGTATATAGTAGAATAAATTAGATCTTTTATATAAGACTACTGAGTTGTCTGGTGTCTTGAGGGAAGATACAAGAGCCAGAAGAATCCTGGAGAGGTTTGAAGACATCTCAGGAAGAAGAGTGAGAAGGCTTGGAGAGTTTGTCAGGGTCTTCAGCCTATTCTCTGAAACTCTGCTGCTTGGGAAAGAAGCATCAACCACTGATCAAAGCTGGTCAGCTCTCCTGCATAACAAGGTGGTGAGATAGAGCCAGAGGTGAAGAGCTACAACTCCCATCATCCCTGACAAGGGTTATGGGCCCAGATATTAGAGCAACCAGCATCCACAGAAGCTGAAAATTCCAGAGTGTGGAAGAAAGTTTTGTGGAGCTTTGTGAGTAAATCATTTTGTATTTTGTCTGCTGTGCATACTCAGAAGGACTGTGTCAAATTGAGTCACTGCACAAATTAAGATGGAGATTCTAAAGTTTAGTAAATTAAATAGAAACAACTACTCTACCTGGAAAATATATGCCCAATCTCTACTCATAAAGGAGTCTCTGTGGTCGACAGTTGAAACAGGGCTGGCAGCTGATGCTAATGCAGCCACTCGAGAAAGAGACGCTAAAGCAAAAGCATGTCTTTATCTCATGCTAGAAGAAGACTTGATTAACGACATAAGAGATAAAGTGTCCGCCAAAGATGTGTGGGATACTTTGCAGAGATTACACACTCCTTCAACTGCGTTTGCAAAAATGCTTTGGTCTAAAAGAATTTACAGACAAAAGATGACTAAAGGACAGTGTGTGATAGAACACTTAAAAACAATGCAAGATTTATTTGTACAAGCTGAACTGAGAGGAGTGGAAATTAGCAAGGAGCAGCAGTGTTATATTTTAATAGAATCGCTGGACTCTTCTTGGGACAACATAACAAATAGCTTGCAAAATTTGCCAGAAGCTGAGCTGAACAGAGACTTAATTGTTGCAAAAATATTGGAGGAAAATTTGAGAAGAAAGTCTGAGCAGAATGACTCAGCAAGTTTGAGGACTGTGCCAAAACAACAAACGACACCTGATCTACGAAAGCAGGAAGAAGCAGCTTATACAAGGGAGCAACGGAGGTGTTTTTATTGCAAGAAGATTGGTCATCTACAGAGACAATGTAAACAATTCGCTGCTGAGAGAAGCAAGCAAAAGGAGAGCAGATGGCAGCCGCGACAGTATCAAAAACAGTCCAAACCTCCATTTTTGAAGGACAGTGGTAACAAAAAGGGGGTTGCAACCATGATTAAGGAAAAACAAAATACTAATTGTAAATGGTTGATTGATTCAGGAGCATCATCTTCAATGTGTAACAATATTAATTTGATAAGTAATAGAAAATCAGCTAATGTAAATGCTGTAGTTTTAGCTGATGGGAAAGAGCTCAGCACTGTAAATCAAATGGGTACAGTTTTCATTCCAGGGCTAAAGGAAAACTTTAATGATGTGTTACATGTAAAGGAGTTAGAAAATAATTTGTTATCAGTAAGCAGATTAACAGACAGAGACTACACAGTCATTTTTGAAAAGAACATGTGTAAGATAAAACTGAATGGGGAATTGCGAGGCATAGGCTTGAAAAAGGATAAACTTTATTTTTTGGAGGACCATATTGACACCTACAGGGTTGAAAATGCTAATAACATAGACAATAGTCCAATTCACAAAGACTGCATACATGAACTCCACAGAAAATTTGGCCATGCTAGTTTCAAATGTTTAAAGAAGTTAATCAGTATGTGTCCAGATTTAAAAGTTGCTGAGTGCAAAAATCACTTAGATTGTACTGTATGTAATCAGGTAAAAGTCAGAGCTTTTCCAGTAGCCAAGAAAACCAAAAGAATTGCTCAAAGACCATTTCAGTTTGTACATGCAGACGTGGCCCAAGCTAATTGTTTATCTTTAGGGGGAAGCAAATATTTCCTAGTAATCGTTGATAGGTTTACAAGGTTTGCTTTTGTAAGAATATTGAAAAACAAATCTGATGCTGGGCAAAGTTTAAAAGCATGGGTGAGAATGGTGGAAAGACAATTTGATATTAGAGTAGGCACCATTGTTACTGACCGAGGAGGAGAATTTCTAAGTAATCAATTGTTTAATTGGTTTCAAAAGGTAGGAATAAGGCATGAAACTACTAATCCTGCTTGTCCTAACGAAGATGGTTTAGCGGAGAAAAAAATACAAGATATAAAGAGGATAACTGCTTGTTTGATGGCAGATGCAGAGGTAAAAGATAGTTTCTGGGCGGAAGCAACTTTGACAGCAGTACATATTAGTAACAGACTGTATCATTCAGAAATTGAAGACATTCCCTACAGGGTATTGTATGGGAGAGTGCCAAATTACAAGTATTTGAGGGTCTTTGGACAGTTTGGTTATGTTTACATACCAGCTTGTTTCAGGAAGAAAGGAGAACCCAAAAGTAAAAGGCTTAGGTTTTTGGGGTATTCAGGAAATAGCTACAAGTTTCATTTAGGTGGAAGGGAAATGCAGTATTCTAGGTCTGCAAATTTCGAGAGACATGCCGGTTGGGACAAACTGCATGCCAATAAGGAAGTTTTCTTGAGGTTAGGAAGTTCAAATGAGCCAGAAACACAAACTGAACCAACTTCAGGAAACGGAGGGGTTTCAGTTAAGCCAGAAGCATCCACTAGCAGCAGTGATAGTTCTTCAGATAATGAGACACAATCTAGAACTATTACTACTAGAATGACTGAGGACAAGAGATTTAGCCATAGAACTATAACTCCCAGCACAGAAAGTGAGGATGAAAGAGGCAGATCAGCAGAGTTTATTCCCAGACGTAGTCACAGAGTTAGAAAGCCTCCAGATAGGTTTGTTGTGACAAATGCAAGAGCTTGTTTAGCAGTGGAAGAGTCTGAAAGTTTTGAAGAGTTGGAAAGTTTGTCTAGAGAAGAACAGGAAAGATGGATTGATGCAATGGATGATGAGTTTGGTTGTCTGGTAAATAAAGATGTTTTTGAAATAGTTGATAGACCCAAAGACAAGAAAGTAATTGGTTGTAAGTGGGTGTACAAAAAGAAAGAAATGCCAGATGGAAGTATTAAGTATAAAGCTAGGTTAGTAGCTAAGGGTTTTGCACAACAGCAGTATGAGAACTATGACAAGACATATTCTCCAACTGCAAAGCCAGAAAGTCTGAGAATGGTTCTGGCTGTAGCAGCAAAAAGAAATTTAGTTGTAGAACATTTTGATTTTGAAACAGCCTACTTGAATGCTAGTTTAGATGAAGAGATATTTATGGAGCAGCCACAAGGTTTTGAAGAAAATAGTAGTCAGAAAGTTTATAAATTGAAAAAAGCATTGTATGGATTAAAACAAAGTGCCAGAGCATGGAATTTGTGCATTAATGACGAGTTAGTTAAGCTAGGATACAAAAGGAGCATTGCAGATGCTTGTGTCTATACAAAAGGAGACATAGTGTTAGTAATTTATGTAGATGATTTGTGCGTGGCAGCAAAGTCAAAACAGGAAATTGAATCAGTAAAAAGAGAATTGTCTGAAAAGTTTGTCTTAAAAGATCTAGGTTTATTGAAGTCTTATTTAGGTATTAGTGTTGAATGGACAGAAAAAGGACATTGTTTGTTAAGTCAGAGAAAGAAAATTGAAAATTTGATTGAAAAGTGTGGATTACAAAATGCTAAAATAGTAAGAGCTCCAATGACAATTGGTTTTGTATCTGAAAAAACAACTAGAGATTTTGAAGACAAGACTTTATTCAGGAGCATAATAGGATCTTTACAATTCATATCTTGCCACACCAGACCAGACATTTCATATGCTGTAAATGTATTGTCCAGAAGAGTTAATGATCCAAAAATTGAAGACTGGACAGCAGTAAAACACTTATTAAGATATTTGAAAGGAACTTTAGATAAGAAATTGATAATTAGAAACAGTAGTTCAGATTTAGATTGTTATGTGGACAGTTCTTTTGCATCAGAATTAGGAGACAAGAAGTCAGTTACAGGAATGATAATTAAGTACAGTGAAAGTCCAATAGTCTGGAGAAGTAGGAAACAAACTAATGTAGCGATAAGTACGACGGAAGCAGAATTCGCAGCTTTAGATGAGATAGTAAATGAGGTACAGTGGGTTGAGCAGTTATTGAATGATTTAAATGAAAGTTACAAGATACCAGTAGAAATTCTGGAAGATTCACAGTCATGCATAGCAATGGCTGAAACTGAAAGTTTGAAGAACAGAACAAAATATGTTGGAGTAAGATATCAAAATGTGCGAGACATGGTTCAGAAGGGTGAAATAGAATTGAGATATATAGAAACACAACACAACATAGCAGATTTGTTCACAAAAGCATTGACGGCGGAAAAACATGAAAGACTGACACAAATGGTTGGAATGACATTGTAAGACACATACAATATTTTATTTCGGAGGGGATTGTTAAGGAAAAAGCAACATGGGATATACAGTAATAGAAATAAAAATATGTATGTGAATGTCAAAGTGACTAAGCAGGAGCAATCAGGAAGATACACAGGTGAAAAAGATAATATAATTAAGAAGCCTTGAGAGCCAAGGACAAAGTTATAGAAGGTATACAAGAGCCAGAAGAATCCTGGAGAGGTTTGAAGACATCTCAGGAAGAAGAGTGAGAAGGCTTGGAGAGTTTGTCAGGGTCTTCAGCCTATTCTCTGAAACTCTGCTGCTTGGGAAAGAAGCATCAACCACTGGTCAAAGCTGGTCAGCTCTGCTGCATAACAAGGTGGTGAGTGTGCGCACATGCACTCTCTCTCTCTCTCTCTCTCTCTATATATATATATATATATCAGGAAGATTATATATATATATATATATATATATATATATACAGAGAGAGAGAGAGAGAGAGAGAGAGTGCATGTGCGCACACACACGTGTGTGTTCATGAAGTATATTGTTTAATTAATGATCAACGAACGTTGATTTTTTTTCCTTTCGAAACTTGTATGATATATATAGTTTGTATTGGACAGTTCATTATTTTAAAATGGTGTAAAAACTTGGAAAACACTATTTGGTCATTTTATATATCAAGCCCTCGTTACCAAGAAAGGTACACATTATCCAAGAAAGGTAACACATTACCAGGTAACACAAACACATTGTGTGTGTGTGTGTGTGTGAGAGAGAGAGAGAAATTAGGGATAGGTGGATGTGGTTCATTTTTCTTTCACATGCATATTAAATTTGCTCCACCCTGTTTCTACATTAAGCACCCTTAGAATTTAAAAATTGTGTTCAGTAGTTGGCCTGAGAGCTAAATTTTGCATCTTTCTTTTTCTAACTGAAGCTCTGTTGTTGTTCTTATCTGCACTCAAGTCAACTTTGACTCGTGGTGACCCCGTGGATGAAACACCTCCAAGATTCCCTGTCCTCAACTGCCCTGCTCAGAACCTGTAGGCTCAGGCCCATGGCCTCCTTGATCGAATCTATCCATCTGACTTTAGATCTTCCTGTCTTTCTACCACCCTCTACCCTTTCCAGCATCATTGTCTCTTCTAATAATTCATGTCTTCTCATGATGTGGCCAAAGTACCATGGTGTCAATTTAGTCATCCTGGCTTCCAGAGAGTATTCCAGCTTGATCAATTCTAGGACCCATTTGTTTGTCTTTTTGGCCATCCACTGATTAATTAAAGCTAAATAATTGTTGTATTGGTTGGCATGTGCCCCTTGCATTGCAGTGGGGCTACAATTACACCTGGGAGTGATAAGATAAGATAACCCCCTCATGAACTATCTGTTTTAAAACTCTGTCCTCATACTGCCTCATGGGATCTTATGGAGGTGTTCATTCAGTTCCACCCCACACATGAATCTGGGGGTGGTGGTGGATTCTATTTTGATTTATGGTCCCAAATAATTGCTCCAGCACCCCTCTTTTATTTTAGTTTTGCTCTCTAGGTAGAATTTCTGAAAACTGGTTAACAAATAGGAAATGTTTCTGGACATTTAAAAAGACAACCAGTATAGGAAAATGCTTCAAAAAGTAATCAGATATATGGTGGTTTTATGAAATTTTGTAGAAAATACTTGATGAATTATTAAGGAGATAGATTTGAGTACCAGTTAGGCCTACTATTGAAAGCCAGCATGGTGTAGTGCAGCAGTCGGCAACCTAGGGCCCACGGGCCGGGGCCGGCCAGCCGAGGCCTTGGGACTGGCCTGTGGCTGGTCCTGCCTCCACTGCCACTGCCGCCACCACTGCCACCGTGCCACCCACGAGTGCGGGTGCCATTTTGGCATCCAAAATGGCACCCGTGCTTGCACATGCATGCACACGACGGCGGGCACCATTTTGGAATGCCCAATGGCGCCGGCGCTGTTGAGTGTTCCAAAATGGTGCCCCCACACATGCATGCATGTGCACGACAGTGGTGCCATTTGGCGTTCCAAAATGGCACCCGCTGTCATGCGCATGCATGCACAAACGTGGACGCCATTTCGGAACGCTCAATAGCGCCAGTGAATTTGCATGGCGATGGCACCGTTGGGCCTTCCAAAATGGCACCCTGCATCGTGCGCATGCACACGTGACACAAAGCGCCATTTCGGAATGCCCAACGGCACTGGTGCTGTGCGAATGCGCACAGCGCCGGTAGGAGTTCCAAAATGGCACCCCCACGCACACACGCATGCACGCTATGGTGGGCACCATGCGCAAGCACATGTGCACGCAAGTGCATGCGTCGGCCCCCAGCGCCATTTCCCCCCCCAAGCCTGCAGCAAAAAAAAGTTGCCGACCCCTGGTATAGTGGTTTGAGGGTAGGATTAGGACTCTGGAGCTCCAAGTTCAATTTCTCATTTGGCCATGAAAACCAACTGGGTTTCCTTAGGCAAGTCATACACTCTTGGTCTCAGAAAATCCCGTGATGGGGTCCCCTTAGGGTCACTTTGAGTCGGAAACAACTTGAAGGCACTCTACAACAAGGCCTACTATAATTTTTCTTAGGTTCAAACCACACTGCAGAAATAATATAGTTTGAGACTCCTTTAACTGCCCTGGCTCAGTGCTAGGAAATCCTGGGAATTGCAGCTTATTGTGACACCAGAGCTCTGCCAGAGAAGGTTAAATGTCTCACAAAACTACAGTTCCCAGAATTCCCTAGCATTAAGCCAGGGCAATTAAAGCGGTCTCAAACTGGATTATTTCTGCAGTGTGTTTAGACATCAGAGGGGAAAAAAAGGGATTCAGTGCAATAATATGATTGGGGAAATCAGAGCTTGGAAGTAACTAGTTTAAGTAAAATAAATCTTTACTCAATAACTAAAGCATAGCTAAGTGACATTACAATTGAAACTCAATTACCAATTCACTTCCTTTTGCTATAACTAACATTTATTAGTTGCTTTTTTACAGGGACTAGATTCACTAATGGTGGCAAGGAAATATCAGAAGGATCAATTGCTGTCTCATACTATGCCTCATGTTCCGTTTTGGTTGTTGACATGGCAGTAAGGCAGGGTATATTCAACCACTAACTTGTAGGATTCAGATTTTCAAAGTAAATAAATGTAACTATCCAGTTACTTTTGAAAAATGGATCATAATTAGTTTTTAAAATTGTAATTGTATTTCGCTTTGGCACCCTAAGAGTAACTAATTGATCTTAAAGGTAATGTTCTAAGTTCTGACCAACTTGTCAGACATTATTAATTCAGATATTATTAACAAAAGGCAAATGGATTTGGAAATATTCTCAATCATGCTTATACATAATTGTAGAGAAGATTGTCCCTAACAGCAATGTTGTCTTTTCATTTTATACTGAAATAGACTGAAATTTCATGGAAACGTTGCTAAGTGTTATCTGATATCCGATTGAACTACTTTTATATTAATTGACTGCAGACCAACTTCAGTCATCTAGAATCAATTTCTGCAGTATGCTGTAAGCTGCTACAACAAAATCTCTTAAAAACACCCACTCTTAATTTTGATTACTGAACATTTTATCTATTAAAAAAAAAACATTTTTACATTGCAGTTGACAGTGTGGGTTGTTGACAGTGTGGGTCATTGATAATAAGTTATCAAGTTTAATCCTATACTTAGTAGCTCCAGGCCATCTACATGCAACAAATCTGTTGTTCAGTAGGCTGTATAATTTTTTTATTACATACTGAGAGATTTATTTAAAAGTAGTCAGAAAGAGACATAATATGGCTACAATAACAGGATCTGCAACTAAGAAATGGTGATCAACACACTGAAGCAGCGAATGTTTAGATTCCATTCCTGAGCTAGAAACTTGGACCAGAATCCTCTTGGTGATGTCTAATGGCAAAATGGGGGATTACACTCAGGGAAAGGCAATGGCAGACCCCCTCTGAACAAATCTTGCCAAGAAAACCTCATGATAGGGTCTCCATAAATCAGAAACAACTTAAAGGCACACAGTAATAACAAACGAGTGTAATTGCTTTGGGAATGCTGTGAAAGGAAGTATTCTTAAGAGGTGCTTTGAGGGTGACTTGTAGGCATGGCATTTAAATGACGCACACTTAAAAGTCTCCAGGAAAGTGCCCTCTAACTGTCGTATACTGAGAAAAGCCGCTCCAAAAAGGAGCTGCTTTTTTCCGTTCCTTCGGTGAAGATGTGCACCTTCACATGTGCTTATGTATGCAGCGACACCGGTGCACCAGAAAACGGCCATATAAATGCACCATCGCACATGCAGCAAATTGAGTTGGTGATCCAGAGCATGAGCCCTACAATGCAGGCTTTAATTTAAAGTGCCCTATGCTTCCAGGTGTAGATGCACTAGCACAGGTGTGCTTGAATATTAGAACCCTAACCTTAACCCTAATTATAACCCTATGCATGTGCCCTAGCAAGGACACCCCGCCGACAAGTCAGGAGGGGCCTTCTGTTGCGTCGGCCCAAATAAGGGCACCGACGTGGGATTGGCTAAGCGGACTGGAAGGCCCGCCCTTGCTGGTCTGCTTGGCCAATGAGAGGGAGGTCTCGCTCCTTAGCCTCCCAAGAGTTTAAATCTCGCAAGACTAGGGAGCAAGATTTCCGGGGTTATTTAGCCCCGCGCTGCCACGTGTTGGCAGCCATTTTGATTTGGACGAGCAACCCATCCCTCCCACCCTTAATTAATTGGTAAACATGTTGTGGACACTCAGGCTGCGGCTGGTCGCCTTCGGGGGCCAGGAGGGAATTTTCTCAAAGTCTCAAATTGCCCTGCCTGAGAATAACGACATTGCCAGTTATTAGTTGGATCAAAAAATTTACAACAAATGCTGGTTGGGAGTTATTAGGGATGGAAACTTGATTAATTGTTGTTATGATATTTGTTAAAAAAAATTACAATTTAGATAAATTATACTTTTGTCACAACTGGAGGTCATGGGTCTATTATGTTATTGTTAGGGAGGAAATAACTTGTTAGTGAGCAGGGACCCTCCCCCCTTTAGGGAATTCTTTAGGTTAATTGAAATTATTAATTGGGATAAAATTAATAAAGAATTTTGGTTTATGTCATTAGATTAAACAAATTTAGATGACGTCATATTAAACTTAATGATGTCATAATGTTATGATGTCATGAAATGATTTTGACGTCATATCAAATTGGGGCAGGGGTTAGATATTGTTTTATATGTTACATAAGTTAAAGGATTTGACGCATGCCATGTTAGAAATAATTAATCAATAGAGCTTGCACTTAAATACACGTACGCATGCGTCAAAACAAATTCTTATTAAGAAATGCTTAATTAAATGGTTAATTAAATTGTTATTTAAATATTTAATTGATTGTTATTAAGACCCTGTACAAAATAAAAGTTGTGGCCAATGTTTGACCCAAAACTAATCGCGTTGGTGTCCTTTGTGCCGATGCAACTGTTCTCTGTTATGACAATAAATGCATTCTTCAGCATGTATGCTTGCTGTCAGCATGCACAGCAGTTTGCATGAAAGAGGCTTTTGTGGCCTCTTCTGTGCAGGTGTGCATAAGACCTGCACACCACTTCCTGGCATGATGGGGGGGGGGCTCCTGGAGTAATGTTTGTCCGTGTGTCCTGTTGACCATGTCCCTTGCATGACCACCAGCTACATGTATCCAGTCTGTCCACACAAATCTCCTTTGCATGTACCTCTACCCTTCTCTCTGATCTGTGTGGGACATGTTTTGTGGAGGGTGACAGAGTAGGTGTCTTTTCAGTTGACAAACTCGTTCCTTCACCTCAAGGGTGGCACAATCAGACAGTGGCACCAGTATACAGCACCCACTACTTGGAAGAAGCCGAGGTCAATGAATCCTTGCATATGACAGGTCTTGCCCATGTGCGCAGGCATGCCGAACTTCAGTAATCTTTGTACAAGTAAAGTCACTTTATTACAGTCATAGACCAGCACAGAGTGGAGTAGTTTCATTTCACTTGCTTGTCTAGGACTATATAGTTTCTATAGAACTATAGAAACATAGAGAAATTATTAAAAAAAGTATTCCCAGACATAAAACAAATCTTTCATATGCCCAGAATCTTTTAAAATAATTCAGACCAAAATAGCCTATCAAATACATGCTAAATGCAACCACTTTCATTTAAAATTTAGTCTGTATCAGGTGCAACAACTAGGCAGGTGTTAGAAGAACCGCAGAGATAATTACATGGACATTAAATTTAGGCAAACAGAATGTACTGTTTCTATGAAGAATAAGAAATTATCTGACATACACTTCATAGAATTATTCTAGCCTTGATTGCCACCAATTATCCTTTGATTATCTCAGTCTCCTGATTATTCCCCACTCATTGTACAATGCTTGTCCACCTAGGATTTCTGTTCTGACTATTCCAGCATTTTGGATGTTCTCCAGGTCTATGGCAGCTGCAGTTACCTTGCAAGAAAAGGCATAATTACAAAGAATACAAAGAATCTTTTTTAGCTCTTTCAATCACCTAGAACCTGCACATAATTCTAAATATGCCAATTTGCTTCATTTATATAGTGAAAGGCTACAATAAAATCCAATAAGATTCAATAGAAAAATATGTTGTCCAAAACAAGACATATTTTGAATTTGTTCACTTATTGACACTTATTTCTAAAGTAATTTGCTTTATCACCTTATGCAAATAGCTGCCACTGCCTCCAAAAAGTGTGTAAATGAGGGGAAAAAATTGTCTTCTTCACAGTCAGACATCTAGATACCATATCATATGAAAACAAAGAAATGAGTAATTGATAAGATATATCAAGGTCATTTGTAGGCTGTAATAATATTTGTGATTACATTTTATGTTTGAAATATTTTTTTCTACTCACCAATTAACTGATCTCTAGTTCAATACACAAAGCATGCATATGAACAGAACTTAAACAGTGTTTTAAAGTAACTCCTGTCTGTGGCATGTATAAATGTGTCACAAGACTGTGACATTTAAGAACCAACTCTTGGTCCCAATTCTTAATGAAGAGGCCATTTTACAATTTCCCAGATTGGCACCTATATATAATTTTCCATCTGCAGTTCTCTGCTAGAAGACTGTGGGCAATCCATAAAAAAACTAAACTTACTTGTTCCAATCCACATACAACTGAACACATTATATTAACCACTTTATTAATTAGCCTTTACAACCTTTCACCTTTTGATATACTGCATTTACACACAATTCACTGAATGCAAAGTGGGAAATTTATGGCAAAGTCCAGTCTACTTGATAATAATCAGCCACCCTCCAATTTGCTTCCAGTAAATTAAAGTGCAGACCACCGAACAGCAAGGGTGGTGCATGCTTACATATAGATTGCACCGTATAATTAAGGCAAATGAAGCATCATAATAAAAACAAAATCCAACTCTTAATTCATGAAGACATGTCATTGGTAAGGATGTTTATAAATATGAACCACATAGTTGAGTAGGCCCTGGAAAATATTTTCTATTGAAAAAGTCAAGAGGAACATTTAGCTGTATTTAGTAGGGTCTTGACAAGAAGGAACAAGAAGTCACAGTGAATGATACTGTACAAATAACTTTAAAGGACCCCTTCTGGAAGACCCTTCAGTTGAAAATTTATGAAAAGGATGTAACTCTAATATTAAAAGAATTGGGAAAATTTATGAGATATTTTGTACCTCCTGTTCTTTCATGGGCATCTGGTAAATTACAAAACACAGTTCTATTAAAGAAGTTCATACAATGAACATTGATGAGAGATTGAGCAATGTTGTGGTGGCATGGCCAAAAAGGACTTAGCTTCAGACATGTAAGGCAATTATCACACGATGGCTATTTACATTTTAATAGCACTATTCTAACATTATTTAGTAAGAACAATACAATGGCAAAATTGCAACACTTACTTTAACACGGTGTCACAATAACAGGGTATTAACGATTCACAAACTGTAAAACAGCACTTTTACATTCTGCACATCAGCAACTTTTAGTGCTGACGTCCTATTGCCAAGGAACGAACTCTCCTATGACTCACAAGCGTGACACAGGAAGTGATTCTGCCAAACAGCACATTGGGTGGTTCAATTTAATTCTGGACGGTTTAATGATGGATTCTCAATGGTGCTACTGAAATGCGATTGCGTTTTACACATTCATGATAGTGCTAATGAAGCGCTATTGGCAAGCCATTTTTTGTCATTAATGAGAACTTGCACTAGCATGACACTTCAGTGATGGGACATGTACGGTATGTGCATGATATCATGTGAAAATCTTCCTGAGACTGCGCAAACATGACAAGAGCATAGCGCTCTTCTCCCATTTCTTATCCCCATGTGATAATCTCCTAAGTGTGGAGGTTGCCATATTCACTGGTCTGTTGCAGTTTCCTATTTGCATTGCATTTAGACGAATCTATTGCAATCAGGGAAGACGAACCCCGTTTGGGAAGTTCATGTTTTCTATGTCTGTCTGGAGACACATATCCCATCCCAACCTAATATATTATACCAGGAATGTAGTGTTTGAGAAACCATGAGTGACATTAAATTATTAAGACATTTCAATCCACCTATAGAAATAAGCATGAGTAATCCTGGAAGTGTGCATTAAATCACAGAAGTAATTTAATTTCTTTGCCATGTTTCTAGTCACACTGTAGATATTGCTATTATTTGTACTTATTTCTACTCTACCAGGCATGGTTTGCAGCTACATGTTAAGGCTGAGATATGTAATTTTACAATATAGCAGTTTCTGTTGTTGCCTAACTAATTAGAAGTTGGGATAATTGCGGGGGGCATCCCTGCACCTGACAAGGACACCTTTGCTGTTTCCCGTCTCCATCATGATACAACCCTTATTGGCAAGGGCATTTTTAAAAGTATATTTTAATGCTATATAAACACAAACAGAATTGTTGACACATAAATGACATAGTAGCAACACAATGCATTGCAACCCACAATGACCCACAACCTGCCATATCTCCAAATTCTTTGATTACTGACAAAAGCATTTCATTTTTATACTTGAGTTTCCCAAGAAGACTATAACATCATCCACAAAGGCCTTGTTTTAAAATCTTCTTTACATATTTTCACCTCTTGTAATTTTCTTTCTTTACTTACTGCTCTTTGCAAAATATCTAAAGCCAAAATAAACAATAGTGCAGAAATAGGACACCCTTGTATCATCCCCTTTTCAATATTCATCCTTTTTGTAACCTTTCCATTAACTTCCAGTCTTGCCTTTTGATTCTGACAGATGGCTTGATCCACATATTAATTTCTCTGGCAAATTCATAATTCTGCTTTCAACAGAACATTCCAAGATTGCTGAATGCTTTTTCATCATCTAAAAATAACAGAGCCAGTGTGTTGTCAGGGGGAGGAACCTTCCCTTTGTGACCTGGGGAGATTTTTTCCTAAAGTTCTTAAGTGCATGGAGGAGTTGTGGATAGGGATGGAAGGAATAAATCTCTCCTTCTAAAATTCTGTAATTTTGATAAGCACAACACTATGCATCACATTTTCTAATGTGTTAAAGAAACCAAGGTCCACACTGCAGAAATAATCCAGTTTGAGACCACATTAACTGCCCTCGCTCAATACTAGGGAATTCTGGGAACTGTAGCTTTAAGAGACATTCAGCCTTCTCTGTTGGAGAGCTCTGGTTCCACAACCAGTTATCCACTTCCCAGGATTCCCTAGCACTGAGTCCAGACAGTTAAAGCAGTCTCAAACAGGATTATTTCTGCAGTGTGTTTTGGACCCAAGATGGTGTAATTGCAGGATCCATAGTAAACATGAGCACAGAGTGTTGGTGTGTGGATGATGAGTGTTGTAGTGATGTCGTTTGGCACCCAGCAGAGTCTTCAGGACAAGCTGGCTGCTGTGATCTACAGCCACTGTGTAGATTTGCCATCAACTGGCTCAGCTTTTTTTTTCCAGGCAATCTGTCTTTCTCAGTCAAGAAGACACATTGTAAAGTCCAAAAGCATAGCTTTATTAATGCATATAAAAAGTAAAAATAAGAAAACTAAGTAAAATCCATTGTGATGAACTTGTCCAGTTCAGCCATACAAGATTACATCTTTAACAATCCAAAAAACATTAGGATCCAACTTATTGCAGTTAAAACCACTGCATCCACACGCGTGCTCACATCTTGAACAATAAACAATTCTTAGACAAAGGATTTTCTAAGCCCATCCCATACTCCACCTTCTAGGTGTTAACTTTATGTTAATTGGATAATGACAGTATGATGTATGTTAACCCAGCCTCTTGTTGTCCATCATCCACCACGTGAGTAACTTTCCCAAGCTAACGATGTTTATGTATTTGATATATCTTTGTTATCCATAACAAAGTCTGGTTCCATTAGTTTTACCTCTGGGAAAGTACATTGTTGATGTCTCTGTTACCACCTGGCGTTGATTCACCCTGTTTCTCTAAATATTGTTTGTGCCTTGTCCAGAAACTGTTCTCAAGTGGAAAATTACAGACACACACACATCTTTACATTTCACCTTTGACTATATATCCCATTCATATCCTAACACAGAGTGAGGGTAGGGATGGAGGTAGCTGAATTATGTTTTTAACTGTCATTGTCTTTGTTATATTAACTTTTGCTACAGTGACTTAACCATAACTTAATAAGAATAAAGTTATGCAAGGAAGCCAAGAAAACCCCAAGGCAACCCCAGAAAAAGAAATATTTATTCAATCCACTGTAGGCCTGGACAATTAAAAATTAGAATTCTGGTTCCTCAAAACAAAACAAAACAAAACACAAAAACAAAATAAAACAAAACAAACATCTTCTTGTAGTACCCAAGAAAGTCACTCCTCTACCATCAGCTTTTGAATAAGAGGACCTAAGGAAAATTACTTTTAACTTATCACAGAACGTGATTCTTTTGAACCCCTGAATGTAGATTTTGCTTGTATTTTCTTAAAACTGGCTTGTTTAAAACTAATTTTTTTTCATTTCTTCAATGTAATTAAGGATTAAATTTCCTTTTGCAACTCGTCCCAAGGTAAATGAATTAATATTTGTTTTTGCTCTTAGGTATAGTAATTACTATGCATAATGAAGACTGCTCTTTTTAAAATAAAATTTAAAATAACCAAGTTGCCTTGAGTTAATGTTACGCTGTGAAAAAAATCATTATAGGAATCAGAAAAAATATTCATTTATGCAATACCCAACAGTCATACACAAACACAAACAAAATGGATAAGAATTACAGTGTGTTTCCAGCAGATCAACATTCATTCAGTCATGAATATGTCTTTCCAGAACTTTTGATGAAATGCAAATATGGGGGGGGGGGTTGTCACCCAGACAATTTTCTTGCTTTCTGTATACCAAAACAGCATATATTAGAAATAGATAATAAAGAATTGGAGTTAATTTGACTGATGCTCACAGCTTTACAATCCAAAAGTATTAATATGTCCTGTCAAACATTGCTAAGGCAATATAATAATAAAAGGCTGGTCTATACCTGTGCTAATAACCATTGTTGTGGTATATTTCACATCTTATCAAGCATTATATCTGAAGTTACCCTGGAGCAGGTGGACTGCTTCAGTCATGTCAGGAATGTTTGATAAACGAAAAATGGATGCCTTATAAAAGATTCATTAGTGATGAGCAATAACTTGATCAAGGATGAAATCACTGGTAATAAAAAAAGCGATATGCTCAGACTGTTTTAAGAAGCCTACAAAACAAAAGCACTACTAGCCTTTAAAATTAGAATATGGCTAAATCTAATAGCAAATCCCTACACCATATAAACAGTTGCATATAAATTGTCAAGACGCAATTCTTGCCACTTTCTACTATGAAACCATTGTTGTTGTCGTCATCATCATCACCACTACATGGCATCTAATGGGGTTTGGTTCCAGAACCCTCCGGAGATACCCAAATCCATGCATGCTCAAGTCCCATTATATACAGTGGTGTAGTAAAATGGTACCCCTTATATAAAATAGCAAAATCAAGGTTTGCTTTTTGGAATTTTGGTGCTGGTGATAGGATATTTTCAGGTTTTGGAGGATTGAATCCATGGACGAAGAATCTGTGGATATGGAAAGCCAACTGTATTTTTATCCTGACTTTTCCTCAGTTTGGGACTCACAGTGGCTTACCATGATTTTTTTTTAAAAAAACACCCACATTGTTAAAAATTCACAAGGTATAAAAGTTAAAACCAGATTAAACAAATCAAAGTAAAACCATATGAAAACATACATCAGTAAGCATGCAACACATACATCAGTACAACAATTAACAAGATTCAGTGTATTGTTTAGGTGAGACAGACCTTATGCAATCACTCATCAAATGCCTGTCAACCCCCCGCCCCCTCAGAGAAGTTCTCAACCCCCCCCCCCTCGAAGATCTAATGAGAACTACAGCTGCCATTCTGTATGGTTGTATATGTATTGATGTGTTTTAATTGTCTATTTTTAATTTGTTATTGGTTTAATGACTTTTTAAGGGGGGGAGTATTTTATATTGTATTTTTTATTTTTGTTAGCCGCTCCGATTGATCTCAAAGGGGCGGGATATAAATAAATTTTATTATTAATATTATTATTAAAAGAAAGTAGGGAAGATACCAGTCTAACTTCTCTGGGGAAGGAATTCCAGAATCTGGGGTCAGCCACTGAGAAAGTCCTTTCCCATGTCTGTCAGATATAACTGTGAGGGTGGTAAGATAACTCTGAAAGAAGAAATAGGTACTAGTTCTTAGTTATGCATTAAGGACTTGTATTTTATGTTAAGACAAACCCCATATGGGTAGTGTTGAGTGACATGCAATAATTAAAAAAAATACCAGTGTGTTTTCCTCCCAGGGTTTTTGCAAAGTGTTACAGTCAGTTCATCCAATATGGTAAAGGGGGAAAAAAACTATGACAGTATCAATGTTCTCCATATACTACATGGAATTTCATTAAGAAAATATCCATCACAATGATTAATGGACAAACCAACAGACAGCTAGATAATCTCTATCAAGACAGAATTTGCAGCCATACACATCACTCTTATGCTTCCCCATCTCTTTGTGCTCCTTCAGGACTGGGGGAGGGGGTTGGGATAATTCTAGCCTTATAAATCCTCTATAAAGTTTATTTAAACATTGTGTGAACAGTATTATGACACAGATGATCAAGCTATCCCAATACATGTTTCATTTGCATTGGATACAATATTTTCCATGATTCTCAAACTATGTGTCAGACATGCTAGTAACTTTCAAAAGGCCTAAAATATAAATTGAAAATGAACAACACCTATGTTAAATGCATGAACAGTTTCAAATTCTTTAGAACATCCTTCCCTCCAACAGCTTTGAATCCTGCTATCTCTATATGGTGCAAAACAGGGTTGGAAGTCCCTCATTCTTGCACACAAGAATAAAGAATTTATAGAATTTTTGCATGGAAAGCACTGTATTTTGTGAAAAATACCTTTTTGTGTTAAAAACATGGCCTTTTGTATACTTTCCCCACTGTGGGTTTTTGGGGTTTTTTTGCTCACTGAAGGCCAAATAAATAAACACATAATAAAATATTTTTTAAAAAATACAAACACAAAGATCTCACAGCAGTAGTCCATTCCTTGACAGAGTATCTCAATATTTCACAACACTTTCATATCAAGGATAAGAACATGTGCAAGTATTCTTTGCCTACCTATCCTTTGCATCCCCTAGTTGAAGGAATGCATCAGGATTAGCTATTCTAAGTAAGAGAAAGATGCATCAACTGTAGCACTACAGCTAATAGATTGAGATAAGCTCAGGAACACCTAGAAACCACTATCATCCTTGTCTGGGCAAAAAAGAGATTAACACTAAAGTTGAGAAACACCGTTCTTTTACTTGTCTTTTAAAGCAGGTAAACATGTAAAAAAAGAAGAAGAAGACAAGCAAGTAAGGTGGTAAAATGTCTTTTAGATACTCATTATGTGAAGATGGTTATATTCAAAGAAGCATGAGAGGAATTAACTCAATCATTTGTGTTGCAAACACTAGCGCTATAAGAAGCAAGTGGCGGCCGAAAACTCACCTGACAGACAATGTCTGCCACAGTATGCAAGGACATTGTATAATTACAACTGCAAGCATGGGGTACATTCAGTTTCATATCAGAAAGTAGGATAATAGCCTGAAATTTACACCATTTCTCACTTCAGTGCAATCCCTGGCTGCCAGCATGTAAATAAGCCCAGTTTTCCCCACCAGGAGGTCTCCAAAATTGTCCCCCAGCAAAGGAGTAGAATGAACTATAGTCATCCTTTCATTTTTTGTGGGGGATATGTTACACACACACACACACACACACACACACACACACACACATGAAAAAATGCAAATATTCAAGCCCCATTGGCTTGAATGGGCACACGCTCCCATGCATGGCCCTATATGCATGCCTCAGGCGTGCACACCATTATTTCCCTCCTGGCTTCTCGTCCGTGGAAATTCAAGACTGTAGACGGGAAATCTGAGAAACAGGAGGGACAACTGTATTTTGAAGAGCTGCTCCCATTAAAACTGCAAGGTGCAAATCCTCCACTCCTATGGAGAATCAAATGAAAAATGCTCCATGCACCCAGTTTTATTAGGCAGTTAGTTCAAGGTTGTCCACTCCAAAGCAAAGAAAAAATGTTTTACCTAAACAACCAGTCAAGTATACGAAAGCTCATGCTGGCAACTTCTTTCTTTCAGTTAGTCCCAAAGGTATGTCAAGATCCCTTTGCATTATGGGATATAGCAGCCAAATATCTCCAAGCATCACATTTCTGACTGTGAATCTTTTGAGGAAGGGACCTAATATTTTAAACTTCATGTTTAAATATTTTAAACTTTAAACTTCATGTGAGGACCTATTGATTTGGACAACGACTAGAGCGCACGTGGCGGAAAACTCGACTCCGATCTGACAGAACTCGCCATAGGAACTTCCTTTGGCCCTATCGGGAGGCAATACGTGCAGCGCAGAAAGCTTTCTCCTCTGCATGTATTGCGTCTGCAGAGTCCCGTCCGGCAGAGCTGTTTAAGGTGGTGAGGGAGATGACGCAGGTACACCCTGCGCCAAATCCCTTGCTTAACCCGACGACGGCCTGCTGTGACGCGTTTAACAACTTCTTCGCAGATAAAATCTCTCAGATCAGAGCCGACTTAGACGCCACCATTGGTTCAGAGTCTATAGGCGAGGTGTCCACCAACTCCGCTGAGGTAGTTATACTGGATCAATGGCAATCTGTGAGTACCGAGGACATGGACAAGCTGCTTGGTAAGGTGAGGAAGACAACTTGCCCTCTCGACCCTTGCCCATCATGGCTGGCCGTCCAGGGGGGGGGATGCATTGGTGAGATTCCTCACGGATATCATCAATGCATCCTTCAGGGAAGGACATGTTCCATCATGTTTAAAAGAAGCGGTGGTTAGGCTGCTTCTAAAAAAGCCTTCCCTGGACCCCCTGGATATGAAAAACTACAGGCCTGTTTCATTGCTGCCATTTCTGAGCAAGGTGATTGAGAGGGCTGTTGCTCTTCAGCTCCAGCAGTCTTGGTTGAAACCGATTATCTAGACCCATTTCAAACTGGCTTTAGGACAGGCTTTGGGGTTGAGACTGCCATGGTTGCCTTGATCGACGATCTGCGTCTGAGCATCGACAGGGGTAGTGTGACCCTGTTGGTGCTCTTAGACCTCTCAGCGGCTTTCGATACGCTAGATCACGGCATCCTCTTGGGCCGCCTGAGGGGGTTAGGTATTGGGGGCACTGCTTTGCAGTGGCTCCGGTCCTTCCTCTCGGGTCAGTCCCAGAGGGTGCTGCTCAGGGACTGTAGCTCCAGCAAGAGGGAGCTCACTTGTGGGGTCCCTCAGGGAGCTATCCTGTCCCCGAGGTTGTTTAACATCTATATGAAGCCGCTGGGTGAGATAATTCGGAGTTATGGAGCGGGGTGTTATCAGTACTCTGATGACACCCAGATCTATTTCTCCGTGTCTCGTTCGTCGGCCTCAAATTCCAATGGCATCTCCTCTCTCAATGAATGTCTTCAGGTGGTAATGGGCTAGATGAGGAAAAACAGATTGAAATTGAATCCAGACAAGACGGAGGTGCTCACGGTACAGGCTCCGAAACCAAGAATTGGGTTGCAACCTCCAGTCCTGGATGGGGTCACACTCTCCTCCAGTGACTGTGTTCGCAGTCTGGGGGTGCTCCTTGATTTGTCACTTCCGATGACAAATCAGGTTAATGCGACGGTCAGGAGCGCCTGTTATCAGCTTCGGCTGATACGCCAGCTGCGCCCTTTTCTGGAAGTAGGAGATCTTAAGACTGTTGTGCACACATTGGTAACCTCACGCCTTGACTTCTGTAATGTGCTCTACATGGGGCTACCCTCATGCTTGGTTCGGAAACTGCAATTGGTTCAAAATATGGCGGCCAGATTAATATCTGAAACACCTAGGGGGGACCATATTACTCCGGTATTAAGGTCCCTCCACTGGCTGCCTATTAGTTTCCGGGCCCAGTACAAGGTGTTGGTTATTACCTTTAAAGCCCTAAATGGCTTGGGTCCAGGCTATCTTAAGGACCTCCTCCTCCCGTATAATCCTCCCCGCACTCTCCGGTCCTCTGGGAGGAATTTGTTACAGCCTCAAAAAACGAGGCTGGTGACTACCTCCCAGAGGGCCTTTTCTGTAGTTGCCCCCAAACTGTGGAACAGCCTGCCGGAGGAGATCCGCCAATTGACAACACTTGACAGCTTCAAGAAGGCTGTCAAGACGGATCTCTTCCGGCAGGCCTTCCCGGAGTAATATACCGGCACAGGCTCCAGAATCTCTTTTGAAGATCCTCCCCCCTCCCCCCCTTCTGTGACCAGGTCTCTTATGAGCCAGTATATGTTCTCCCACCAGCACTTTTTCTCTGTTATGTATTATGTTGTGATTTTATATGAAGGAATTTACCTCTTTTATATCTTGTTTTAAATTGCAATGGTTTAATAAATTTTTAAGGGGGGGAGGGGGGAAATTGTTCTTAATTGTGGTGTGATGATTTTATGATGTAAGCCGCCCCGATTGCTCTCAGAGGGGCGGGATATTAAATAAAATTATTATTATTATTATTATTATTATTATTATTATTATTATTATTATTATTTTATAGTTTACATTGTCTAAAGCATTATGCACAGCAATGGTGAAAAAGAGGAGGAAACAACAATAACTGAAAGTCACATTAAGTGAAGATGTTTCTCATGATTTGGGGTTAGAACTATATTATCATTCTATTTTTTTCCTACTGTTCAGAAAGGTTCCTGCATGAATTGCATACATCTTTATGTCTTTCAATCAGGTTATCCTACTTTCTTCACTCCAGGCTACTTGCTTCCTAATAATTTTATACAGTGATATTTCCTTAGCCGCCCAACAGGTTTAAAGCAAGCTGATATTTTTATGGGAAGGACAATGGCACAACTAATATTTTTAGTTTCTGTCCTTCATTATGATTATATTAACTGTGTGTACAGCACTGAGTGCAGGCCAACAGAGAACTAGTATACTCACAACTCCTACTTCTTGGTATATTGTCAATTAATGTATGAGTCAGCTCCAAATATGCTTCCTGATAAAATTATTCAGTTGGTGTGCAATAACAATTACCATAGTACAGTATTGTTATCAAGCACCACAGAGGAGTTCCTCCTCCTCCTCCTCCTCCGCTTATCCTGCTTTTCCCCCAAAGTTGGAACTCAAGATGGTTTACAAGGTTTAAAAGGATACAATTAAAAACATACAAAAGTGAACATTAAAATAGAATTAAACCATTTAACACATTACTCATTAAAATAATAAAATGCAGTCAAAAAGATAAAAACACTTAAAAACAGTACAACTAAAACAATACAATCCCCAGACCATTGTTTAAAGGCCTTCTGTTTTAAAAACCTGCCTGAATAAAAATGTCTTGGCTTGCCAATGGAAGGAGTTCCTAGGAAGGGAGGTCCAGAATGTAGGGGCAGCGATTGAGAAGGCCCTCTCTTGTGTCTCCACCAACTGTGCTTGTGATGGCAGTGGAACTGAGAGAATGGACCCTCTCCTGATGATGTCAGAGTCTGAGCTGGCTCATACAAGGAGATTGTTAGTGTTGTTAACTGCCTTCGCATTGATCTTGACCCATGGTAACCCTATGTATGAGACATCTCCAGCCCCCAGAGTTCTCTACTTCTCTGCCCAGCTCCTGTAAACTCTTATTTGTGGTCTCTTTAATAAAGTCCATCCATCTAGCCTGTGGCCTTCCTCCCTTTCTACTTTCCTCCGCCTTTCCTAACATTATTGTTTTTTCCCACGATTCATGCCTTCTCATTGTGTGTCCAAAGTACGACAGTCTAAGGATGTTATCACACGGGGTCTAAAGCAGTCCCATCCCCGTCCCATCCCCATCCCATTACGCTTCCTTTTCCCCTGTGTTCACACGACGTCGCAGAGAAACCCCACCCATCCCCGTCCCATTACGCTTACTTTCCACGTGTCTTCACACGACGTCACACCCATCCCCGTCGCATCCCCGTCCCATTGCGGCATCACCCGGCATCATCCCCGTTCTTTTGAATGCCGGTTTCTTTGGGAATTACATTTTGCCGCGACCAGAATGATACCGGAATGATGCTGCTTTCTGTATGCCGGTAAGTTCTGGATTGAAAAGGAACCGCAATGGGATGGGGATGTGACAGGGATGGGACTGCTTTAGGCCCCGTGTGATAACGTCCTAAGTCTTGTCATCTTGGCTTCTAGGAATATCTCTGGCTTGATCTGTTCTAGGACCCATTTGTTTGTACTTTTGGCTGTCCATGGAATCCTCAGCACTCTTCTCCAGCACCACAAATGCATTGATTTTCCTCCTATCTTCTTTCTTGACTGTCCAGCTCTCACATCCATACATGGTAATAGAGAATACAATGGCTTGCATGATTCTTACTTTTGTGCTAGGTTGTATGTCTTTGCATTTTAGGATCTTTTCTAGTTCTTTCATAGCCGCCCTCCCCATCTTCTCCTGATTTCCTGGCTGCAGTCCCCGTTCCAATCAATGTTTGATCCCAGATATGAGAACTCTTTTACTATTTCTATTTCCTCATTGTCTAGTTTGAATGTGTGCAAGTTCTCTGTGGTCATTATTATTTTTTCTTTATGTTCAACAGTAAGCCTGCCTTTGTACTTTCTTCTTTGATCTTCTGAGGTTGTTGTTCCAGGTCTGTGAGGTTTTCTGCTAGTATTATGGTGTTGTCAGCATATCTCAGATTGTTGATATTTCTTCCTCCTATTTTCACCCCTTCCTTCTCCTTTTCCAATATGTTCTGCATATAAGTTGAAAAGGTAGGGTAATAGGATTCAGTCTTGTCTGACTCCTTTGCCAATTGGGAACCATTCTGTCTCTCCGTGTTCTGTTCTGAAAGTAGCCTCTTGTCCTGAGTACAGATTACTCATTATGGCTATCAGATGTCTTTAAGGGCATTCCATAGCCTTTCATGGTTTATGCAATAAAGCACATTCTAATTTTCTTTTGGAACTCCCCGCTACACTTCATTAGCCATCATATATTTGCAATGTGATCTCTGGTGCCTCTTCCTTTCCTGAACTCTGCTTGGACCTCTGGGATTTCTCTCTCCATGTATGGTTAGAGTCTATGTTGCAGTATGATTTTACTTGTATGAGAGACAAGTGCTATGGTTCTATAGTTGCTGCAGTCTCTTGTGTCTCCTTTTTTGTGGATGGGGATGTATATTGATTGCTTTTAATCTATTGGCCATCATTTTGTTTTCCATATCTGTTGACATATGTTGATTAGCACTAGAGTTGACTCTGTCAGTGTGGATTGCAACAGTTCTATTGGAACATCGTATGTTCCTGGAGTCTTGTTTTTTGCCATTTCTTTTATTGCAGCTTCCACCTCAGTTTTTAGAATCTGGGGTTGATCTTCATATGGCTTTTCTTGCTATGTGTCCTTCATTTTGTCATCTCTTTTATATAGTTCTTCTGTGTATTGTATCCAATGTCTTTTTATTCCTTCCTGGTCTTGAATTATGTTATTTGTATTGTCGTAGAGTGTCTTGGCCATTGGTTTGAACTTTCCCTTGATTTCTCAATTTTTGTGGAATAGGTCTCTCGTTCTTCCCTTTTTTTGTTGTTGTCTTCTATTTCTCTACATTTGTCATTGTAATAATTTTCCTTATCTTTGTGCACTAGCCATTGTACTGTTGCATTCATGGTTCTTGGTTTATTCCTATCTCCTTTTTGTTTTGTTTCTCTTCTTTCCTTTATTGCTTGTAGCGTTTTATCTGTCATCCATGGTTTCCTTCACTTTCCTTTTGTTTGTTGGAAGAGTCTTTATGCATTCGTCTTTTATTATGTCCCTGGCTTCAGACCAAAGCTGTTCCAGCTCACAATCTATTATTCTCAGTACTGCAAATGTGTTCATTATATTGTCAATAAATTCTGTGGAAATGTTGTTTAAATCATGCTTTTGTATGATGACTGGTTTTTTTCTCTTCTTGAGTTTTACTTTTATTTTTGAAATTTTATTTTTGAAATCAAGGAGATAACCTGGACCTGAGCTGTATGGGTTTCATAGGTCATAACCAGCACTTTGAATTGTGCCCCAAACAACGTGGCAGCAAGTGGAGCTGTTTCAACAGGGGCATTGTATGATCTCTATAACCTTCCCCAGTTGACAGTCTGGCTGCAGCTTTTTGGATTAGCTGGTGTTTCTGAATAGTTTTCAATGCAGCCCCAAGTAGAGTGCATTACAGTAGTCCAAATGAGATGTAACTAAGGCATGTACCACTGTGGTCAGATCCAGCATCTCAAGCAACAGGTGCAGCTGGTGCACAAGATTTTGATGTGCAAAAGCACTCCTGGTCATTGCAGAGACCTGGCCCTCCAGGTTCAAAGCTGCAAATCTGCATTTTCAGGGGGAGTGTAACCCCATCTAACATAGGCTGAATCCCTATTCCCTGATCTGCCTTCCGACTGACCAGGAGCACCTCTGTCTTGTCTCGATTAAGTTTCAATTTGTTTGTTTAGTCCATTACTAATGGCAGACACTGGTTTAGCATCAATACAGCCTCCTTGGATTGAGGTGAAAACGAATAGTAGAGTTGGGTGTCATTTGCATATTGGTGGCATCACACCCCAAAATTCCAGATGCCCTCTCCCAACAGTTTCATGTATATGTTGAATAGCGTAGGGGACAAAAAAGAACCCTGAGGTAACCCACAGGCCGTTGACCAGGGAGTTGAGCAGGAGTCTCCCAGCACCATCTGAGTTCACCTGTCCAGAAAGGAACAGAGCCACTGTTAAATAGTACTTCCAAGTCTCATACCAGAGAGGCAGCCCAGAAGACCGTGGTCAATGATATTGAAAGCTGCTGAGAAGTCCAGCTCCCTGAATAGGTCATCCACCAAGGTGTCCAAGGCTGTCTCTATGTCCGGGAAAGCAGCCAAAGGGCTGATAAGACAGCTGGCTCTCAAATAAACAAAATCCCCAGCACAGCAAGTCAGTGTTACTACACAGTCTTGTAGATACACAGCAA
Organism: Phrynosoma blainvillii; assembly: GCA_026167975.1. Taxonomy (NCBI): domain Eukaryota; kingdom Metazoa; phylum Chordata; class Lepidosauria; order Squamata; family Phrynosomatidae; genus Phrynosoma; species Phrynosoma blainvillii. The sequence continues at coordinate 212,048,412 of JANUYF010000004.1, read as the reverse complement.
CTCTAACCCAAGGGTTTACCAAAAGATTGTCAGACGGTCCGAGGTTCGAGGTATCAGATAGGCAGGTCGATAAGCAGTCCAAGGTCAAGGTTTCCGGGTGGTCAAGATGATCTGGGAGACACGGAGCCAGAGACAAAGTCTTTCCCTCAGAAAAGTCAGATATCCACTGGCAAAGCACCACCCATACTCCAGGTTCTTAAGAAGGCAAGGAGCTGGCCTTCAGCTGTGTCTGATTACTAACACGCTTCTGCTGAAGCCTCCGTGACCTTCGCAAGCCCTCTCTTTCTGCTCGACGCTCCTTAAAGGTAGGCACACTGCCCAAATCCTCCTCCCAGACTACAGCATTGGGCAGCCCTGACTGTTGAACCTCTGGAGGGCCCACAGCCTCTGCTGCAGCAGAACTAGGGCCAGCCTCTGGCTCTTCTGCTACAGGTTCAAGTCCCAGGGGCCCTGGCTCCTCCCTCACAGGTTCAGGTCCCAGGGGCTCCAGCTCATCCCCTGAGTCCTCTGAATCGTCCTCCAGGCAGGGCATGACATTACTCCCCCCCCCCATCAATCCTCCTCTCATCCTGAGGAGGACGAGGCCGGTCATGGAAGCGACGATGAAAGGCTTGAACCAGACGAGGGGCATGAACATCAGAGGCATCTTCCCAGGAGCGCTCCTCTGGCCCATAACCAACCCAGTCAATCAGATACTGGAGGCGACCCCGATATCGACGGGAGTCCAAAATTTGAGCCACCTCAAATTCCTCTTCCCCATCCACCAGGACTGGATCGGGCGGAGGAGTTGAACCCGCATCCGGCCGAACCCCCGCGGCTGGTAATAGCAAGGAGCGATGGAAGACTGGGTGAATCCGCCATGACCGGGGAAGCTGGAGCTGAAAAGCCACAGGATTAATTTGAGCCACAATTTTATATGGCTCCACGAACCGAGCATCCAACTTGCGACCCGGCCGCTGCAGAGAAAGGTGTCTTGTGGACAGCCACACTGGATCCCCCACCTGCAACGCTGGACCTTCTTGACGTCGCCGATCCGCTCCCCGTTTATACGCCTCCTTGGCTACCTCAAGCTGTTCTTTCAACAGGGACTGTGCCGCTTGGAGTTCCTGGAGCCACTGATCCGCCGCTGGGACCGTTGAAACAGGAGCCACGGCAGGGAATCCTCGAGGATGAAAGCCCCCATTAGCAAAGAAGGGGGTCTGCTGGGTCGAAGCATGAACCGAGTTGTTGTAGGCAAACTCGGCCAGCGGGAGCAAGTCGACCCAGTTGTCCTGCCGATAGCTGGCATAGCAGTGGAGATACTGTTCCAGGGTCCCGTTGGTCCTCTCCGTCTGACCATCCGACTCAGGGTGATGTGCCGAGGACAGATGAGGCGCGATGTCCAGGAGGCGGAGCAAGCTGGTCCAGAAGCGAGCGGTAAACTGGGCACCGCGGTCAGAAATCACACCCTGGGGAAGGCCATGGAGCCTGAAGACATGATGAAGGAACATCCGGGCCGTCTCCTTCGCTGTGGGGAGGCCAACGCAGGGTACGAAGTGGGCCATCTTGGAAAAAAGGTCCACCACCACCCAAATGGTCGTGCAACCAGCAGAGGGGGGCAAGTCCGTAATAAAGTCCATAGAGACTAGTTTCCAAGGCCCTGCTGGTGTTGGCAAAGGCAGCAACAATCCTGCAGGTCGTCCCCTATGGTCTTTAGCCCGGTGATACACCGGGCAAGTCGCCACGTACTGAGCCACCTCTGCCCGGACACGAGGCCACGAAAACTCCCGGGTGAGGAGGTGCAGGGTTTTACAAAAGCCAAAGTGTCCCGCCGATTTGGAGTCATGACAAAGCCTCAAGACTGTCTCCCGACAAGGACCCGCTGGCACATATAGTCGATCCCGATGGTAAAGCAGGCCATCCCGCATTACAAAGGGAGAGGCGTCCCCCTCCGCCGAATGCTGTGCCACAAACGGGTCCCGGCCCTGGAGTGTCCGAATCTGGTCCAGCAGTGTATCCTCCCTCAGAGCAGCAGCAAAGTTCTCCGGACGCAGAATGGTGGACAGAGTCTCCCCCACTGGGTCCGTGTCATACTCAGGCTTCCGGGAGAGAGCGTCGGCCTGACGGTTCTGGGCTCGAGGCACATAGTGGAGCTGGAAGTTGAAGCGGGCAAAGAATGATGACCAGCGCTGCTGCCTCTGAGAGAGCTTCCTTACCGTCTGTAAGTGCTCCAAGTTCCGGTGATCCGTATGCACCCGGACTGGGTGAGCCGCTCCCTCCAGCAAATGCCGCCAGGTCTCAAAGGCTGCCTTGATTGCTAACAGCTCTTTCTCCCAGATAGTGTAGTTAAGCTCTGGGGTGGTGAGCTGTCGGGAGTAAAAGGCGCACGGCAACAGATGCGCCTTGGGCCCCGTGGGCTGGAGCAACACAGCCCCTATGGCCACATCAGATGCATCTGCTTCCAGGACAAAGGGCGTGCGCGGGTCAGGGTGTTGCAAGATTGGGGCTGATGTAAACCTCACCTTCAGTACCTCGAAAGACTTCTGCGCAGCAGCGGTCCACTCGAACCGAGACTTCCCTCGCAACAGTTGGGAGATAGGGCTCACTAAGGTGGCGTAGTCCTTGATGAACTTCCGATAGAAGTTCGCAAACCCTAGGAACCTCTGAACATCCTTCCTGTTGCGAGGAGGTTGCCAAGATAGCACTGACTCCACCTTGGACGTGTCCATGGCTACACCCTGAGCAGAGACATGGTAGCCCAGGAAGTCCACCTCGCGGAGGTCGAAGGCGCACTTCTCCAATTTTGCATAAAGCCTGTGCTCCCGGAGCCTCTGGAGAACAGCACGGACGTGGGCATCATGGGCGGCCTGGTTCGGGGAGTAAATCAAAAAGTCATCCAAGTAAATTATAACAAAATGGTCCAAATAGTCCCGGAAAACATCGTTTACAAAATGTTGAAAAACAGCCGGAGCATTACACAGTCCAAAGGGCATCACGGTGTATTCATAATGCCCATACCGGGTCTGAAAGGCTGTTTTCCACTCGTCTCCCGCCCGGATCCGCACCAAATTATATGCCCCACGGAGGTCCAACTTGGTAAACACCGTGGCATGGCGCAACCGCTCCAACAGCTCTGGAATCAAAGGCAGAGGGTACCGGTTCCGAATGGTGATCTTGTTGAGGGCCCGGTAATCATTGCAGAGCCGCAACTCCCCGCACTTCTTGCGCACGAACAGTACAGGGGCCCCAGCCGGAGACTTGGAGGGACGGATGAATCCTCCCTGAAGATTCTTCTCCAGAAAGTCCCTCAGAGCAGCCAGCTCAGGCTCCGAGAGGGAGTAGAGTCGCCCCGCTGGAATAGGGGCCCCCGGCACCAGGTCGATGGCGCAGTCATAGGGCCGGTGTGGAGGGAGCCGATCCGCCTCCTTCTTATCAAAAACATCGGCGAAGTCTCGGTATTTCTCAGGCAACACCGCCGACCCCTCCTGGGCCTCCGCAGCCACTGTAGCCGAGATCCGGTCCAGCCAGCAATGCTCCTGACAATATTCCGAGCCAAAAAGAAGTTCCCTCCGAGACCAAGAAATATGTGGGTCGTGCTAGGAGAGCCACGACATGCCCAAAACCAAAGGGAAGTGCGGGACAGCGGCCAACAAAAAACGGATCTGCTCCACATGGCCCTGGATTTCCAGGTGGAGCACGGGAGTCTGGTGTGCCACAGGACCAGACCGGAGGAGCCGTCCATCAATAGTCTCCACCGGCCGGGGCTCAGCCAGAGCCTCCAGCGGGATGTGATGACGTTGGGCAAAACTCAGATCCATAAAACAGCTGGAAGCTCCGGAGTCGATCATGGCCCCCACAGGAAGGAGCTCCATGGAGGGGAGCCTCAGGTTGGCAGCCACTAGCAAAGGGTCCTTCCTGGAAGCCGACGTAGATGCAGTGGGTTCAAGGGACAATCCCAGGTGGTGAACCCGGTCTACACCTGGGAGGGTCCGTTTCCCTGCGGGGTGGGTCGGCGTCCCTTAGCAGGACATTCCCGAGCAAAATGTCCAGGGAGCCCACAGTACAGGCAAAGGCCCTCCCTTCTCCTGCGCTCCTTCTCTGTAGCAGTGAGCCGTGGTCGCGCTCCTCCCAGCTGCATAGGTTCCTCAGTCAGCTGAGAGGGAGCAGCCACAGGTGAAGCTGCAGGATCTGGACGGGCAGGACGGGGCGGTGGTGGAAGGGCCTTCTGACGAACCTGTCTACGAGCAGCGAGGCGGCAGTCCAGTCTGGTAGCTTGTGCAATCAATGAGCTCAGAGAATCAGGGGGCTCAGAGCGTGCCAATTCATCCAGCACTGCGTCCGAGAGCCCTGCCCGAAACTGAGCCTGCAAAGCACTATCGTTCCATGTCAAGTCTTGAGCAAGCAAGCGGAAGTTCGTGGAGTACTCAGCTACAGTTCCTGTCCCTTGGCGAAGAGCCTGGATCTGACGTTCTGCAGACTCAGCTTTTACAGGATCCCCCCAGGTGGCTTGCATTTCTGCAATAAAGTCTTGCAGACTATTGAGGAGGGGGCTTTCCTGGTTCAGGTAAGGGGTAGCCCATTTGCTGGCAGGCCCAGAAAGCAAACTAATTATAAACGCCACCTTGTGGGAATCATCAGGAAAATCTTCCCTCCGGAGCTTAAAATGTAACTTACAATTAGCAAGAAAACTGTCCAGCATTGTAGCGTCTCCCTGAAATTTATCAGGAAGGGAAGCAAAACATTTCCGTCTGCGTTCAGGAGCAGAAGAATTCCCTTGGCCCTGAAGGGCAGCCACAGTCTGAGTCAATTGTTGCACCTGAGCAGCAAGCTGCAAATTCCTCTGCATTAGCTCGGCCATGGCTTGTTCAGTTGCCATGATACTGCTATCAGCCCAATTACTTGGCCAGTGGATATTCTGTCCGGGAAAGCAGCCAAAGGGCTGATAAGACAGCTGGCTCTCAAATAAACAAAATCCCCAGCACAGCAAGTCAGTGTTACTACACAGTCTTGTAGATACACAGCAACTCTAACCCAAGGGTTTACCAAAAGATTGTCAGACGGTCCGAGGTTCGAGGTATCAGATAGGCAGGTCAATAAGCAGTCCAAGGTCAAGGTTTCCGGGTGGTCAAGATGATCTGGGAGACACGGAGCCAGAGACAAAGTCTTTCCCTCAGAAAAGTCAGATATCCACTGGCAAAGCACCACCCATACTCCAGGTTCTTAAGAAGGCAAGGAGCTGGCCTTCAGCTGTGTCTGATTACTAACACGCTTCTGCTGAAGCCTCCGTGACCTTCGCAAGCCCTCTCTTTCTGCTCGACGCTCCTTAAAGGTAGGCACACTGCCCAAATCCTCCTCCCAGACTACAGCATTGGGCAGCCCTGACTGTTGAACCTCTGGAGGGCCCACAGCCTCTGCTGCAGCAGAACTAGGGCCAGCCTCTGGCTCTTCCGCTACAGGTTCAAGTCCCAGGGGCCCTGGCTCCTCCCTCACAGGTTCAGGTCCCAGGGGCTCCAGCTCATCCCCTGAGTCCTCTGAATCGTCCTCCAGGCAGGGCATGACACTCTATTCCATAGCCAGGCCTGAAACCGACTGAAATGGATCTAGATAATCTGTTTCATCCCTGGAATTGAGAAGCCACCACATGTCCCAGTACCTTGCCCAAAAATGGTAGATTGGACACTTGCTGATAATTATCCATTATAGCGGATTCAGGGATGGCTTTTTCAACAAAGGCCTCACAACTGCCTCCTTTAGGCAAGTTGGAACATTGCCTTGTAAGGAGGCACTGACTACCCTCTTCACCCATTCTGCCAGTCCCTCTCTGGCCTGTTTGACAAGGCATGAATAACAAGGGTCTAACACACATGTGGTGGCCCTCACCTCCCTGAGGATCCTGCCCCCATCATCAGGTTGCACAAACTGAAAAGCAGCTATTAACAATGGACAAACAGTTGCCAAGGTTATACCCACTGGCACCGTGTCACAATTACAGCAACCAAGTCAGAGCAGATCTGAGCAACTTCATCTGCCAAGTGCCATGCAAATTCTTCACAACAAGCTGCCAAGTGGCCTACTAACAGTACAATCATATATATGTCTATCCAGAAGTAACTCCTATTGATTGCAGTAGGACATAGGTAGGATTGCTGCTTTTATTTACTAAGCAAATTTGAACTGTCATTTGAAAGCATATTGGATATTATCTCAGCCAAAAAACATTGATGTCTTATTCCTTTACACTGACCCATTGCAGCACTTCATTTGTACAGTTCTTTAACTGAAGTTATTTTATACAACTCTCAGCAGCTTCCAATTAAAACTTTCATAAATGCTGATCAAGGAGCAATAACATAAAAATCACTATATGACCAAATGAAACTAAGAACACTATGGAATGTTTTATAGGAGCCAACAGTAATGATTGAAATGTATTTCAGGAAATAATTAATTTCAGAGGACAATGGTTGTAAATGGAAAGGCCAATCCTCAGTTCCACAAACAACTCATTTTAGAATGAATAACCCCAAGCAAGACTCATCCTAGGAGAAATTGACTTTAAAAGGCTTTACAACTAAAAACCATGAAGTGAACCTGTACTCATAAACAACCACAGTTTGGGAAAGCTACTTTTTTTTGGGGGGGAGGACTACAATCCAGCCAGCATGCTTGCTGAGGGATTCTAGGAGTTAAAATGCAGTTCTAATTAAAATATAAAAAGTTAACATTTCCAACCTCTGTAGACAACCCAAAACAAGGCTAGCCTGAGAATCTTCTGGATCATCATCAAATATCAACCAAATAATTTGTGCTATTTCCCCCTTGCGGAAGCAGATGGGCTGGAAGGAGTGACCAGATGCCACTCCGGCTGCAATCAGGCCAGAACAGCTGCAGTGGCACAGCCTGCTCCCAAAGCAGGCCACCGCCACAGGTCCCAACCCATGTGGCCAGGATCTGGGTTTTTCTGACACCTTTTGTTCCAGTCCTTTGGACCAGAGCACAACACCAAAGTAGCTTCCAGCCACTTTGGGAGCATGCCCTGTTTGACCATTGTGTCATTTTCTGTCATTTTATACTGTTTTTAGCTAGCTGGTTTAAATTGTTTTTACATTTTTATTGGAAAATCTTTTAAATGATTTTATCTATGAGTCATCTTTGGTACCCTTCTGGGAGAAAGGAAGCATAAAATTTAAATGAAATAAATAAATAAGTAAAAATAAAATTATCCAAAATTCTCCACAAGGGTGGCTAAAATAGTGATACCTTTGCTTTCTGATGGTTCAATATATACAAACTTTGTTTCATGTACAAATTAATATATATAAAATCTCTCTCTCTCTCTGTGTTTATATATAATTACCTGGAGCCCTGGTGGCACAGTGGTTAAATGCCAGTACTGCTGCCAATATGTTGTGAGTTCGACCCTGCAAAGCTCCAGCTTAACTCAGCCTTCTATCCTTTTGTAGATCAGTAAAATGAGTACCCAGCTTGTTGGGGACAATTGGCTAACACATTGTAAAACTGCTTAGAGAGTGCTCAACACTATAACGGACATAGAAATGTATGTGCTATTGCAATTGCTACCTTTATGCTATTAGATAAGGTGTATACAAAACCAGGAGCCCTGATGGCGCAGTAGTTAAATACCTGTACTGCAGCCACTCACTCATAAACCACAAGGTTGTGAGTTCAATACTAGCAGGTTTCAGGCTTGACTCAGGCCTGCATCCTTCTGAGGTCGCTAAAATGAGTACCCAGCTGTTGGGGGGGGAGGGGGCAATGAGCTTACAGTTGTAAACCGCTTAGACACTCCATAGTGTGGTATGAAACAGTATATAAATGAAGCTGCTTTACTTTGAAGCTGCTTGAAATGAATTTCATATTTAGACTTGAGTCCCATCTTCAAGACATCTCATTATGTACAGTTGGCTCACCTCAGCTGGACTTGCCATCTGCAGATTTGAACATCCATGGATGGCCATGCCCCATTCACCCCAATGGTGGTGTGTGCATGTGGCCACACTGGCATGGCCACACATGTGGCACGTCACCATTAAAATCAATGGTACTCGAGGTCCCACGGTTTTTGGCATCAGCAGGGGGGTCCAGAATGGAACCCCAACAGATACAGAGGGCCAACTATATGTGTATATTCCAAACTCTGAAATCCAAAACATTTCTAGTCCCATTTATTTTGTATAAAGGACACTCGTCCTGTGCTTCTACTATAAACCACAAAGCTAACATTTCTCCTCTCCTTACCTACCAACTACCATTTTGTGTTCAACAAATGTTTCAGTATTCTTGATACATATGTTGATATACATCCTTTTATATTCCTGATATATAACAGAAGCACAACATTCTAAACTAAATCAGTCTATCAGCTCTGACCAAGAAAAATCCCACCTGCATTTTAAATTCATTTTTAAATCCAAGCACCACCATGACATTAGAGTTAAAATAGTGTTTGCTTCTGCTGCCCTAAACTTAAACACACTACCTTGGGAATGAGCACTATTGTTGTTGGGTTTTTTAGAAATTGATTCTATATATTTAAAGTAAAAATAATAAAAGTGCAAATGCCCATTTGGGTTACTGCAGAACAGAAATTTTAACTTCAACCTCCCCACAAATACCAGGAGAGTTGAGCAAATAGAATCTGACACTACCATTTTACAGATGGAGAACATTAGACTTGGTATCACCAGTGACAATATTATCCATACTTTGGTTTCCAGGTGAGAGATGCTGTGGTAATCTGTAACTTTAATCAATTGCTAGGAAATCAGTAGGAGATGTCATCATAGCACTCTTTCTATTTAATAGGACTTAAGCATCCACTGATTTGGGTGTCCATAGGGGGTCCTGGAACCAAACCCCAGCAGATATATCAAGGGCCCACTCACTGTGTATGAGCCAGTATCGTAAAGTTTTAATTATCACCTTTAAATTTTTTTTTACAGAAAGTTTGTTTTGATTTGTAGTTGTTAACTTATCTCTACATAGTCACCATCTATATTTACACATTTTTCCTAGCATTTCTTAACCCTCCAAATACTGTTATTGTAGAAGTCTACAGATTCTGCCTTAAACTACTCTTCCACTTCATGTATGGTGTCATCTGTGTTGTCAAATCGGCAACCCTGCAATGGATTTTTTCATTTTTGGGAAAGGAAAAAGTCACTTGGTGATGATGACACTGACAAAATTTCATCAATATACCATAGTAACTTCCGGGTGATAATTATTACTTGTACTTCTTCATCTTACACTTTAGTCACTTCTGACACAACCTGTAATAAAAATTACACAATGAGCTGATTTTCCCAACATCTTGCACTTAAGGACCTATGATGACACTGACAAAATTTCATCAATATACATAATAACTTATGGGTAATAATTATTACTTTCCGATATCCCCTCCTATGTACATAATGAGCTATCTTGGAGATGAGACTCATGTCTAAACACAAAATTATTCATGGTTCATAGACACGGCCTGAAGGTATTTTGACACTGTATTTTTAATAATCTTGTGCATTAAATAACATTTGTTTACACTGAATCATCAGAAAGCAAAAGAGTCACTATCTCAGCCACCCATGAAAGACGTTTTGGCTTTTGGAGTATTTTAGATTCCAAAATTCTAGATAAGGGGGGCTCATCCTGTAGTGGTGTCTATTCTAAAGCTGTGAAATGGAGATATTTAGAAATTCTCTCCATTCGTTTCAGTGTTCCCTCCTAAAAAACCTTCACTGGAATATCTCATGTATCTGCATCTGTCTACATTGGGAGTGAATACCTGTGGCATTTCAGATATATGAGTGTGCATGTGCGTATTGTTGTTCTTGTGTGCCTTCCCATCATTTCCGACTTATGACAACTCTATCATGGGGTTTCCTTGACAGGTACCTTCAGAAGGGGTTTGCCATTACCACAAACTCACACACAGACACATACACGTATACATACATACACGCAGAGAGACATTCATATATATACACATTTGTAAAGAAATAGCCATTGCATATCTATTTGGCAAAGTTGATTATGGACTTTATTTCAATTCTTGCAAACAATGGGGATTTTTATTAAGAAAAAAGTATCTTTGTAATTGTGTTAACATTCACTGATAGGAATTAATTTTCTCAACCAATTTCCAAAACTGCTTTTCTATATACCATTAGCAGAAAGATTGCATAATTTTTGTAAAGTTATTTCCACCTACAAACTTCAAGATATTTTCAGTCATCAACTTCACATTCTCTCCCAACTGTCAGTGCCGCATCAGCAATTTTTGAGTACAATGGTTTTGTGTATTGGTGCTGTTCATATGCAAGCCTAGTAACAGCTATTACATTATATATTTAAAATGTCTTCCTTTAACTCAACATCCTCAATATAATTTGTGTGTATACATATATACACATACACAAATTTGAGGCAAACAAATTCTATTGGCTAGAATTTGGGATCCACAACTGGGTGAGGGTATTAACTGTATTCCCTGGTAAACAACACTGATTTCAGATCCAGAGAAATGAGACCCTTGAGCCACAGTTGGCATAAATAGACCTCACACCAGTTACATTAGGCAAGGAGAAAAGCTCCATTCAGGATGCAGGTTTCTGAACCTAGATGTTGCCACTGTTTGTACAAAGGAAAATGAGAATTTCCATTTATGTCTGATGTCCTGGCACTCATGGATAGTCGTCTCAATGATGGGCTAGGCAGTATATGATGGGCTAGCAAGTACCATCAGTTGTTCCCTAGAGATAAGAATCTTTCCCCTGTATTCCAGGACTCCTCTGAGAATGGAATATGCCCAGCAGATAAGGAGGCCTAACTACCTGGAGAGAAAAAGAGCACATTTAGCAACTAGAAGAGGATTAAGCAATGCAAGCAGAATTTAGAAAATCTCTGAACTTTTGTAGCCTAGATCTCATTATAATACTAAAATGCATACACACCCCAGTGAAGAGTTACTATGCTAATGAAGTAAAAAAATTAAATAAGTGAATACTATGGAATGTATGAATGTGATTTGCCAAGTACATATACACCAGAAATGTATCCTTTTCATGAATGACATAGTATTCTATTTTATTAGGGTGCTTTGTTACTTTTTATCAAGAAATGTATAAATGCTTGTATGTTCGTCATACTAATTGTTCTTGCTCTGTGGAAGCAATCTCTGAGCAACCCTTTGCTGCAACAAATAAAGAAAACTTTGCACCTTCTTCTCAGGTGTGATTCTTGATTGGCATAAGTTGCACTGCAGCAACAGACCTCAAGATGGCTTGGGGCCAAAACTTTGTTGTGGCCAGTTGAATGGCAATGAACTCCGCTCCTCTGCTAGGTGTGTATGACTGGCAGAAACCCATTATACTCAATCAGTCTTCCCACTACTACTTGAAATACAGAGTAGGTAACATAAAAGTATTTTTATTATTCATATAAATGTTCATATAAACAAGATACTTTTTGATCTATTTCATTATGTAATTATGAACAAATATTAGGTGTCTGTTTGTTTTTAATTTCACTAATTTATAATGCAAAATATGGCAGAGTTGTCTGGTATGTGTTTTAGAGGTCATATAAAAACAGGCTTGCAAGAACTGCACTGGCTTTTACCAACTAGGAAATGACAAAACCAGACAACAGAGATGAATACTAAACGGGCTCTTAGCAATAGCAATAGCATGTACATGTCTATACTGCTTATAAGTGAACTCAACACTCTTTGAGCAGTTTACAGTCTGTAAACTAATTGCCTCCAACAAGCTGGATACTCTTTTTACTGACGTACAAAAGGATGGAAGGTTGAGTCAACCCTGGAGCCCCTGGGATTGAACTCACAACCTTGTGGCTGCAATACCGGCATTTAACCACTGCACCACTATATTTGAAAATTAATGACCTGTAGGAGCCTAAAGTAGGTTTTGCCTAATGCAAGATCCCAACCTGATCTCTTCCTCAGCCAACCATGGAAAAAGCACCCAAGCTTTGAATGCTGGCCACCATTTTGGCTGGGCACTCAGCTATCTATCGACAAAGGAGACGTTCCTAGGGAAACTCCCCCCTCCCCATGTCCCATGAGATAAAGGGAAAATATACCCCATGCTGGCCCCCACTCCTTTCCCACTCCCTAGACCACATGACTCCACAGGAGTAATTCTAGAGATGCTCCCATCACCAAATCAGTGCCTAGAGGTTTTAAACACTTGTAAAGGTTTTTATCCATTGCCCTTCACCTAGGGAGCCCTGGTAGACTAAGAGTTGATAAGCTAATAGTATGTATGCATCTATGTATGTATAAATAAATAAATGTTTACTTTTAGTTTCTGAACCAAAACACCAGTCAGATCTAGCATATGTGGAATCAAGAAATTGAAACAATTGCTAATAAACATTTAACAGCTCATTTTGCTTACTGACGTTTAGCACTGTCTAAGGAACCAGATCCAAACTATGCATAGAAATTCCTCTCTCATTACACGCTTGTAGTGCTTGAGCCACCTGGACTCACTGATGAAATATCAATTATTAAGATGTTTCCATGGCAGATGTAATGCTAAAATTGTGTAGACACACTCCAACTCAGCAACCTTTTTTATTATTTTGGAAAGATTCTGAAGATTATTCTTTCTCCCTCCTTTACTTTCTCAAAATATATGCATGTGAAGACTCTGTGCTGCAACTTGCATGGAACAAGGTAAAAGAAAAAAGAAAAAGGAGGCATGAGGTTATGTGTATATATATATATATATATATATATATATATATATATCTTAACTGGGAGCACCTTTAGGGATGTGGGATGTGGTGGCTTAGTGGTTAAGATGCCAATTCTGACAATCTGAAGATTGGAATGTTGGCTGAGGCCCGAGTGCTCCATGATGGAGTGAGCTCCTATTACTAGTCCCAACTTCTGCCAACCTAGCAGTTCAAAAGCATGCAAATGCATGTAGACAAATAGGTACCACAATGGTAAGAAGGTAGCAGTGTATGGTGCAGTCATACTGGCCACATGACCACCAGAGCAGTCCTCGGACAATGCTGGCTCTTCAGCTTAGAAGCAGAGATGAGCACTGCCCCCTACAGTCAGTTATGACTAGACACTCATGTCAAGGGACTACCTTTACCTTTACCTTAGGGGCACCTTTATCAACTGTTGAACTAGCTTGGGTACTAGAGTCTAAAACAGTTAGAAAGCCCAAAGGAACTTCAAGACAAGTCAACCCAGAGTTAATAGGCGAAGTATCTTTAATTTGCTCCATCCCCAAATGCATCTGTAGAAAACTGCGATGTCAACCCATATGTAGTGACTTGAAATTCCAAATGGATTAAGAAAGTTGGTCTCAAAGATGACACAGATCCTGAAGCCCTAAGGTGCAAGAATCAGAACCACTACATACCATAATGTAACTCCAAATCATCAAAATTGTAAGCCGCCCCAATTACTTGACAGAGGGGCGGGATACAAATAAAATTTATTATTATTATTATTATTATTATTATTATTATTATTAATCCTGTACAGCTCTGCCAAACCAAATGTGACAAAATCAACCTCACAAATAAGTAATATTTTAAAGACTATTTCCAACCAACCAACCCAATCATATCACAATGGCTTTCTAATATTGGAATAACATTAAAACTTGGGAAACAGAAATATACACTTGGATTCAGTCTGAGTGCTCCAGTTCCATCCCCATTACCAGCACCATTTCAATTGGATGTTTATGCCTAGAAGTAACATCATTACAGCATCATCCAACATTTGGGAAAAGAAATATCAAGAAAAGTCAGATCTGTGTTCGTGTGTATTTCTCCAGGAAAATTAGTGACTCTGCCTATTATAATCCTTCACATATTCAGAAGATCAACTACTAAGTGGCAGTAACACAGGGTCTCTGACTCCAATGCATTTTCTTCCTTTCAAGGAAATGTTAAATCTATGCATACCTAATTCAGGTTTCTCACTCAGTGTGAACAGCAAGCCACAGATTCTGTAGCAAACCATTATACTGGGGTGACAGCATAATCAACACTGAAGATTGATTTCTAAACCTTATTTCCTAACTATGCAGATTTTATGTATAGCGTGAAAACCTGCAGATGAGCAATGTGAACAAATGCAAAGCATTTTACAAAAAAGCCTTAGAATATAATTCACTGTTTGCCTTATCTTTAAAAAATGATTTGTCTTGACCTCAAAATTATCAGGATTAGAATCTGAGCTTCCTTTGATGTTCAAACTAACTTAGGAAGGCACAAAATATTTCTCATCTACCATATGATGTAGATACTTAAAAGCTCAAGCAAAGAAAGAAGATAAGCAGCTATGATTACATAATATAATCACATGGGATCATGGTGCTGCATTACATTAAAGGGTTTCTGGAAGATTTAAATTCTTCTGAAACTAAGACATTGTCAAAAAAGAGAAAAAGAAGCTGAAAAAATTATCTGGGGAACAGTTGGACACTCCAAACTGAAAGTTGGTAAGTGCAGCAATAAATCATGAAACCTACACTACTGACACAGTGAATTGAGCAGAGAAAATGAATGGCCGTGTCCTGAGTGCAAAATATAATAAACTGAGGTGCCAAGAAATAGTCATATCTGCTAGTAATAATTTGAAGCCGAAATATAATCAGAAGCAAAGCACCATCTCCAAAAACATGAAGCTAAATAGCAAATCATATAGACAAACAACAGTACTATGTAGGGCGGGGGGGGGACTCCGCACAGATACCTTTGAGGCAGGTTGTAATATGCCATGTTCTCATAATTCAGTGCCTTTAACTGAAAAGTTAGGAACCTCTGATTCTCCATTTTTTGGGTTAGGGCTACTACTTACCAGATCCCTTATCATTGGTCACATTGGTTGGGGATGATGAGTATTATAGGCCAAAATATTGAAGGGAGCAAAATTTCATCTAGGAATTTAACTGTGAGGGGCAAACTGACAACACACTATAGATTTTTGTGGGTTTTTGGAGCTATGAAGACATGTTCTAGAAGAGTTGATTTGTGATGTTTCACCAGCAGCTGTGGCTGGCATCTTCAGAGAATGCTGGCATGGAAGTCAGACTATATATACTGTTGGTTGAGAGGAAGTGATTTACATGTTAATCTGTGTAATATTCTATTGCTGAATGGCAAGGCCTCAGGATGTCTGTTTACTTAATGATCCATTGTCTGCTGGAAAACGCACTGTATCCCAAACAAGAATTATGCCCCCTCACTAGAAATGTTCCTTCAGTCCTCAAATTCCTAGCATTGCAGAGGGTGAGACATAAACATAATTTATAATTAGAATTTTTATATTTATTGTTTGCATTTCCTTTGACTGTCCCTTTTCTTTGGGTGCCTAAACTGTATTTCTAAATTTTCAACAGAATTTTTAAATTATTGCAATGCTAGAAATTTGGAGGCCGAAGGAACATTTAATGGGGCAGGGCAGTTCTCTTATTTGGGCAGCAGTGTCTACCTTTTGATCCTCCATGTAGCTAGATACCTAGATTTCCACCTCCTGCCCTAATATCTCTCCATTATCATGTCAAATGTCTCCTTTCCATGCCTTCAATGAACACAGGCAATAATAATTTCATGAAATATAGTTCTCAAAATATCTATAATGGAAGCTCATGAGATATGTTTTAAGGAGATCCAGCTGATAGGACAAAAAGACCACCACCATGAGTTATTAGGAACATTACACTAGTGTGGTGCTTCAATTTTTTTCTTATGTTTGTAATTTTTTTGGGGAAGGGGGAAGAAATCCCCAAAAGGCAATCTAAAAACACTAAGTAAATAAATAAATATTAATGACATGAAGCACAGGAGATCAATTGTCAGTGAATACCAGATCTCAGTAATGGTCATATTGTAGAGTTTCAGTTCCTCAGATCAGGATCCACATGCATTGCGATCCACATGCAGTTCCATGGTACAAAAGCTGGAATTCCAGATCATCAAACAATGAGCAGAGGGAACAGAGTAGTGATGGGAAATAATTTCAGTAGTTTTGAATTATCAATTTCATAGCTTTCAAGACTCATGAGACAAAGTGCACTTTGCTCCAGAAATCTGAACATTTGCAAGGCCTTTTGTATGATTTGGAGGAATAAAACATGTATAAAATCATTTTTTCAGTGTGAATGGCTTAAAGTGTTACAACCAAAAATATTTTCTAGGGAATGCGAAAATGTGTACCAACCCCTCGTCCCCAAACAATAGGAAAAGTGCCTATACATATTTATATATTACAGTACAGTGGGCCTGCTACATCGGTAGACTAGCAATCCACAGAATGGAGCATCTGTGGCCCTCCACACCCCATATTATTCAATGGCAGTGCATACACATGGACACACTGATGTGTGCACATCACCACCCTAAATAATATGGGCTGCAACCACCATGTTTTGCCCATCTTGGGGAGGGCAGAAGTGAACCTGCACAGATGGGAAGGTCAGTGCAGAATTTCAACGCAGGAAGAAAATAGGAGCTCTCACACCATAATACAAACAATGGATGGGCCACATAGTTTTTCATTTCCCTAGATCAGAGGCAGTCAGTTGAAAGTGAGGAATGTAGGGAGGTCTTCGGAGTTAAGGCAGAGATTGAACTTAAATAGTGTGACTGTTCTTATACAGGATAAATATTTTTCAGACTCAGAGGTAAGGTTGGCGCTTTGTGGGCTGTGGTAGAAAGCAGTAATAGCAGAACTTGGAATCATCCTCTGCAGCTGATTCATCCAACACTCAGGACAGAGGGAGGAAAAAAAGTGTTTTTTTACACAGTACACTAGTTATATTGTGGAATTTACAGCCACATGACAGTTACAGCTCCCAGCTCACATAGTTTAAAGGGACACGGTACATTGAAGGAAGATAGAACAAACAATTATTATTGACTATAAGTCTGCCTCATGTATAAGTTGAGGGCAGGTTTTGGGACCAAAATTATTGATTTTGATATGACCAGTGGATATGTTGAGGGTAAAACCTAGGGGCATTTAACAAATGATGTAAAGGACAAAACAAAGGAAAACAATGCCATAGAACAGGGGTAGGCAACCTACGACCCGCGGGCCAGGGACCGCGCCGCATACAAGCGTGGATACCATTTTGGATGCCAAAATGGCACCCGTGCTTGCACACGCATGCGCAAGCATGGGCACCATTTTGGAAGGGTCCACGGTGGCTGCGCAGCTGCCGTTGGGTCTTCCCTGGGCCTTGGTAAGGCCCCACCGCGCATGTGCCGTGCAAATTCACCTGGCGCACGCGCGGTGGGGCCTTCCCTGGGCCTTGGTAACTTCCAAAATGGCACCTCCACGCGTGCACGCATGCGCACAATGGTGGCCATCATGCGCATGCGTGCGGGAAGGGAAGTATGCATGCACGCAAGCATGTACCCGCCTGGCCGGCCCCCGCGCCATTCCCCCCACCCCCCGGCAACAAAGGTTGCTGACCCTGCTATAGAACCTACAAAATTTCAGCAGGCATAACTGTTTGCATTCATACTAAAGGCTGGATGGATGAGAAAATAGAGGAGATTCAGTGCTTTCAGGGCAAACGACACTCTTACCTTTCATAGGGGATGGTTCCTTTTTTAAATGAGAGCTAAAATACAGTACCTACATTGACCCATGTATAATTCAACTCAGGGTTTTGGGGTCATTTTTTTGACCTAATTTCTAAATTTATACATGAGTATATACAGTATATATTATCTCCAGTATATTAGCTTCTGGGGAGCAAAAGTTGGGGAGTGAAGTTGCCCTCAGGTCCTGCTGGCAGGTAGCCAATAGGCAACTGACTAGCCTTTGTGTAAACAGGATGCTGGACTAGATGGGCCTTTGTTCTGACCTAGAATACCTCTTCTTGTCTTTTTAAATTATTCCTTGGATTCAGCAGGCAATCTTCAGGCATTCTAATTTAAGTATTTTCCAAAGATCTCAGTCTAACAGACTTGTTGCAGAACAATAGCTCTGGCATACACTCTAACATTTTAAAAATGAAAACTGGCACACATGTGGCAGGCAACATCAGAGTCTTGTTAAGATGGGGAAAGGTATTAATGAGAAAAACAACAACACGTACACTAAAAGAGGCTACAACAATTGGCTTTTTTGCCTATATCTACTAGGAACATCAACACTAGTAATGTATATTTCTCTTGTTATTCTTCCCATCCCTGAATGGGCCAGGAAATTTTATTACTCTTCTTGCTCCTCTATGGAGAACAAGATATTTCAAATTGGTCCTCCCTCACAAAGAAGGGAACAATTACTAACAAATTCTCAAAGAATGTGGACTGTAAAATACTCAGCTGTCATTCCCTTCCAAATTCTTCTTGCAATTAGTGGTGTAAACCATAAAACTCCTCTCTCTGTGTCTAACAAGGAAAGATGACCTGTGTTTATCTGTGGAATGAAATTCTCTCTCCCCTTCCCCTCCTGGAGCTCAGTGGAGCAATTCAAATAGTTTTTACTAAGATTAACACAATTAAAATTGGGAATTTCTACTTATCTAGGTGATCCTACTGCATCTGTGTATGCTTATGTATAATGCCAGGTGCACATGAAACAAACATATATATATATATATATATATATATATATATATTTCTACGATTTGAAGCTATAATAATTTATCTTTAGACTGGGCTGTAAAAAAAAGCTGTCCTTCCATTCCACAGGCAGATATGGCCTGTATTTATCTTTAGAATGTATTTCCTTTCTATCTTCCTCTCTCTTATAGCCCAGTGGAATAATCCAAACTGATTAGGGTGTGAAACAGATGGGCCAAATGATACAGCTTCTGGCCACATTTGGGTATAGCATTCAGATGACGCATGCCATGAACATGCCTGGAAGTCACACCAAAGCCACTTTACCCTGAAGGAATTGGGCCAAGAAGGTGCAGATTAATCCACTCCTTTCCAGTGGCCCAGTTCAGGACTGTGGTGGCAGCCCAGATTGGGATTGGTCACATGCAGTTGCTGTGGTCCCAGCACAAATGGTGCCAGAGCGGCCATGCACTGCTCTTTTCATCCTATCTGTTTCAGGCCTGATACTCATACAATTAAAATGAATGGCTGAGGCACTGTTACTTTTATTATTTAAACAAGAAAAATGAACTGAACATCACATTTTCCATGGAAGTAACCCCCATTATTTCTATTACAAATATCGTATCTGCAAATTCTCAAATCTCAGGTCAAGCAGATGCCAAATTTCAGAGTTCATAAATACCTGAGCCAACCATCAAGAAAACCAAAATCCTGTATGTTTAACAAACAATAATGAACTTTCATCACAGCCTTCGTCAACACTCCACTCAGCTCTCTTCTTCTCCACGATGAGCTAAATGAGTGCAGACATTTGCACTTTGATCTCAGTTTGCATCAACTAACGTAAGCCAAAGACAGAAAGTGGGAGAAGAAGAGAGAAACTGGGATACTTAAAAACAGATGAAAAAAAGTGGGATAACAGAGAATTAATTGGGACTTTCCCTGCCAAATTGGAACCATTGGAAGTATGCAATGGAGATACAAGACATAAACTGACAGAACCCTGAAAACTCTGATTCAAGATTCCACAAGAAATTCTGATAGACTAACCTCCACAGATACAATTTAGAGTAAACAGATGAAGTTAAATTTTGCTATTAGCTATTATTTTTTATGTGAAAGAGATTACTAGAATAAATGCCACAAAGGGTATGGTGCTGACAACCCAATACATGTCATGCAAGGATTTATCCTGTACACCCACAAGGAATTATGGCCAAAGGAATAAATGCAGAATGACACAAAGCACACAAAAACAAGGAGTCATCTTTACACAGAAGGTCAGAAGATACATCCAGTCTTGCAAAGACTTAGGTGTTAAGCTTGATCATTGTTCTGAACAATCTTGGAGATGCTACTGTCATCACCTTCACCTTGTACCTGCTCTGCCTTCCTTTGTCTTTGCCTTTTTTCCCATTGTAAATCAACACAGTAAGAAGTACATCTGATTGTTTCCCTCAATGCAAAGCTAGCATATCCATTATTGGAAACAGTTATCCTAGTGACTGGATGCTTAGGAATATGATCAGTGGATCATTCAGAACCCTTGCCACTACATATGCAAGATGATGTGTAATTAAGGAAATTATATATGAGTGCAGGAATGGTTCAAGTCTGTATTATTCAGAGAAAACCCGTTGAATGATAAACATATATACAACCAAGACTACTGAGGATATCACATAATGTGGAGGCCATACACATCAATGAAGAATATGTACTGCAAAAAAAAAAGAGCACTATTTGCTCAACAAGTGTTGCTTTAGTTAAGCAGAAATGTCTGTGGCAATGAAGGATTTCACATACCACAGTTCTAGCAAACTGATAGCAGTAGGATGCTTTTGCCACACATAATGAAGAACAGAGAGGACTTTAGCTAGGGATGTTTCTGAAAATGTCATCTGATTTTCCCCCTAGATTTACATAGTCTTGTTGCTTAATGGAACCAATCAGGAATTCTCCATGAATCTGATTTTTATTTCCAAATTTCTTAATAGTGCTTTGCAAAATTGTTACAGCTTCCAGTTCTTTCATGAATCCCCTCCTCCATGAAAACCACAACATTGTACTGATGTACTGGTGTGAATTAATATCAAATAGTGATGGAAACCTATTTTTAAAATGGTCAGAATTTGATTTCTTGAAAACCTTGGGAAAGTCAATTCTGGACTGACTAAAATCTTTGGAATTCAGAACTTATTATGTGCCAATTGCACACAACGGTCCCCACCCCTGATAGAAAACAGTATGTTCTGTGTAAGGACAACATGTTCTGTGATATTTGTGTTGTATTGTGGTTCCTAATAAGATTAATAAGATATATTTACATATTCAGATGCTTTGGATGTAATGTTGATAGCTTTGTGACATGAGCATAAGGCTGAATGAGTCTTAAACTCCTGCATTCGGCTTTAACCCTCTAAGTGTGACTGTAAAGAAGAGTTTAGAAGCCACCTCTTCCATTTCAGATTAACTGCTCTGTAATAAGAACTTGACCTTGAGGAATTTATAATTAGCTCAAAAATAATAAATAGGATCTGAACCCAATGTATGCAGGGGGATAGAGGGAAAGACACCCTCCCGACAAGTCAGGAGGCGTTCTCTGTTGCGCCAGCCTCTAAAAGGAAGCCAATGCCTAATTGGCTGGGTAGGCAGGAAGTCCTGCCCTTCCTGGCCTGTCCAGCCAATTGGGTTGGATCCCGCGGGATCCATAGGCACGCTGGGTAATCTCGCGAGACTTTAACTCTCGCGAGATTACCCACGTGATCCTTGAGCTATTTAGCCCTTGGCTGCCACGTGGCGGCAGCCATTTGCTTGCTGCAGTCAAGCGACCCAACCCACCCACCCTTAATTAATAGCGGTTCATATTATTTACTCTCGGGCTTAGGCTGGTCACCTTCAGGGGCCAGGAGGGAATTTTCCCAGATTTATATAACCTGGGTTTTTTGCCCTCCCTGAGAATAATAATAATAAAAATAATTATAATAATGTTAATAATATTAATAAGATTAATAGTGTGGGATGGTACATTAGTCTTACTCAATACATTAGTCTTACTCAATTGGTTACACAGTGTGTTGCAACTTAGGGTGGGCAGGGAACCCCCACCTCAGGGGGATAATTTGGTTAATTGGAAATTACAAATTGGGCT
Organism: Phrynosoma blainvillii; assembly: GCA_026167975.1. Classification (NCBI taxonomy): domain Eukaryota; kingdom Metazoa; phylum Chordata; class Lepidosauria; order Squamata; family Phrynosomatidae; genus Phrynosoma; species Phrynosoma blainvillii. The sequence continues at coordinate 212,026,685 of JANUYF010000004.1, read as the reverse complement.
AATTAAATTAGATGTGGGGTATACGTCATTAAGCTGATCAAATTTTATATGACGTCATCAAACAACCTGATGATGTCACAACTTGGTTACATCATAAGTTAATCTATGAAGTCATTTCCGGTTGAGGGGGAAGTGATAATTTGTTGATGTGCAGTTGATTTAAATGTTGTGATATATAGATTACTTTGATAACAGTTCCAATTATCTACATGGACACATGCACTAAGAATAAATTCTGCTATTTTGTAAAGATTGTTTATTGAAAACTGTAGAGACCCTGTACAGAAATAAAGTTGTGGCCAGTTAATACCCAGGAACAGGCATGCGGAGTCCTTTGTGCCGGTGCAACAGTTCCTGCAGAGACAGCATTTTTCCACAAGTGTGTTACTTTTATTAAGAGAGAAAAATAAATCAATAAGCAAGCACACACATACACAGAGGATCAAACATACAAAAACACCCTAACATACATGCACACACACAAGAACTCAGAAGTAAAGTATAGGAAACATCTCATCTTCAGCTGGACACATCCTGATTGGCACTCATAAATCTTCTAGGTGTGAATGTCCTGCTTTATAGCTCCCAAGCCTGGCCTTTTTGATCTGCAAATGGTTGTAAATGCAGATGTGACTCTGTTTGGAGTACCTACGTGAGGCTCACACTTTGAGCTCATGGTGGTGAAAGCTCCTTCCAGCCTAGGGCTATGATAGAGACCCAAAGGAGTCTTTATATCAAACCAATTATTGCAACAGCTGCTTGTAGTCTGAACCTGGACAATCCGTGGCTAATTCTAAATATGGATAGTTATCTATCAATAGTGAAAACAGTTTTTGAAGCTATTTTGTTTCAATTAATGAGAATGAAAATTAGCCACAAGGAGGAGAAACATGTGAGCCTGAAGTTTGTTCTTATATCACTAAACTATGGTTTAGCATCACATTGCCACTCAGCCATTGTTCATACCTTATCTTCTAGTAAGATTAATAACAGAAGGAAATTGGTGAGAACAAAAAATAAAAGTAGGTTTTCCATTTCAGAAGACTATAGTAGACTTCTGTTACAGACGGTCTATATAGAAATGCTATTAATTCTTAGGTTTTTGTGGGGTTTTCAGGCGGTGTGGCCATGTTCTAGAAGAGTTTCTTTCTGATGTTTCGCCAGCATCTGTGGCTGGCATCTTCAGAGAATGCTGGAATGGAAGAGAGTGGGTATATATATATACTGTGAGAACCTGGGTAGGGAGGAGTGATTCCCATGTAAACTGGGTATTGTTCTGCTATTAATTCTATTTACATCTTTGCATTCTGCATCCTAAGTTCAAAGCTGGGTTTAAGTTTTAACTGAGTGCTAAGATTTTTTTAAATTACTCTGAGTTGAATGCTGTACATTATCTTCAAATGTGAAAATGCAAACCAATTGGGAAAAATGTAGATACATAGCTACACTAAAGTGCAACAAATCTACCCTCAAACAGCACCTACATTTCATGTTTCATGATGTGCTAATTATTTATAATAATGATTCTTTTTAAATAGCATAGAATAGAACATTAATAAAATTCTGTAGTGATGAGTCCTAAGTGAATACGGGTAACCATTTTCCTGGCAGCAAAACATCTCAACACAACTTGTCTTCCATCTATACTTCATTTTGTTTTTGTGCTGTAGCTGTAGGTTATAAAGGTAAAAAATTGTCTTCAGTCAGTCTAGGTATTTTTCATATGTATATCAGTTCAATGAACTGAGAACAATGAAGTTATTCTCAACTTGGAGTCCTCACTATGTATTGGATTACAACAATCAGGCAGACATTTTTCTGTGATCATCATCTCCACTTGATATATTGCACTCCGGGTGTGCTGACCCCTGCGATTTCCCCAAATTCCCTCTCATCCCTTTCCTCAAATACTGTAGCTTTCTCTTCATTTCAGTCCAGGATGGAGGGTCAGCCAAAGCTATAAGTGGAAAGAAACATTTTAAGGTAAATTGAGATGTGATCACAGAAAAAGAGCGAGAAAGAATAAGAGAGCGAGAGACAGAAAATGAGATTTGGAAGAGAATAGATTGGGTAAGGTTTAATTAGAATATCTATGTAAAGATCTCGTTCATGTGGCTAATACCAAGTTTCCCCAAAAATAAGACACTGTGTTATATTTATTTTTCCTCAAGAAGACACACTATGGCTTATTTGCAAGGGATGTCTTATTTTTATTAAGTATGAAGCTGGGGGAGACAGACCCACAGTGTGAGCCCAGAGCCCAACTCAGTCCTGACTCTGCCCTGATGCTAAAAGCCCATCTGCACAGCGCATGGCATCAGGAAGTTGCTCTTCCAAAATTGAGCTTAATTGTGGCATCCCTCAGGGCGGCATCCTGTCTCTGATGCTATTTAATATTTACATGAAGCCGCTGGGTGAGATCATTTAGAGGCATGGAGCACAAGTGTCATCAGTACGCTGATGACACCCAGATATATTTCTCCATGACCAGATCATTGGCTCAGACTTCAGATGGTGTCTCTCCTCTTAATGACTGTCTAAGAGCGGTAATGGATTGGATGAGGAAAAACAGACTGAAACTAAATCCAGACAAAATGGAGGTATTGACAGTTACTGGCCCGAGAGCAGATTTGGGAATACAGTCTCCAGTCTTGGATGGACTTACACTCTCCTCCAAGGACTGTGTTCTCAGTTTGGGGGTACTCCTAGATTTGTCGCTCCACATGATTAGTCAAGTGAATGCGGCGGTCAGGAGTGCCTGTTGTCAGCTTTGGCTGATACGCCAACTGCGCCCTTATCTGGACATGAGGGATCTGGAATCTGTGGTACATGCTCTGGTAACCTCACGTCTGGATTACTGTAACACACTCTACATGGGGCTACCCTTGTGCCTAACTCAGAAACTTCAACTGGTACAAAATATGGCAGCCAGGTTAATTTCTGGAACATCTAGGAGGGAGCATATAACACCTGTGCTCAAATCCTTCCACTGGCTGCTAATTAGTTTCTGGGCACAGTACAAGGTGTTGGTTTTAACCTTTAAAACCCTACATGGCTTGGGTCCAACTTATCTCAGGGACCGCCTCTCCCCGTATGATTCCCCCCCCCCGCGCACTCCAGTCCTCTGGGAGGAACCTGCTGCAGCCTATGAAGACCAGGCTTTCACAGACCTCCCAGAGGGCCTTTTCTGCGACTGCTCCCAGACTATGGAATGGCCTGTCGGATGAGATCCGTCTTATCACCACCCTTGCGGCCTTTTTCGGCAGGCCTTCCCGGAACAACCGCCCGGCTAATTGGAGGCAATCTCCTATTCACCCCTCTTCCCGCCACAGCCTGTCACCCAAATTGATTTTATTGTATTTTAACTATGTTACTTGATTTTAATTCCAATGTAGTTTAATATAGTTTTAAGGGGTGGGAGGGTTAGGGTCTGAGATAAAGATGTTTTACCTGCTGTTTTTTAATCTTGCTGTACGCCACCCAGATTGCTGAGAAGAGGGGCAGGTTACAAATAAAAATTTATTATTATTATTATTATTATTAGGGCGCTCGCTTGGCACAGCGTGCATACATGCTGTGCCAAAAGGGCACAAAAGAGCCATGGCGGCAGCTCAAAGCAAAAAGGAGGGTAGGGGCCACGTCATGTGGTTGCTGCAGCCCTGATCTGCTGCTCGCGGGGTGGCCCAGAAAAGCCGTCCCTTCTTGGCCATTTGCATCGGCCCTATATCTTATTTTCAGGGTATGGCTTATATTGTGCAAACGCTTAGAAATCCTGCTACGGTTTATTTTATGGGTATGTCTTATTTTCGGGGAAACACGGTATTAGGTATGCATTTAGAATTTTTTATGCACACTGAGTTTAAAAGAATCCTAGATGTTTTCTGGTAATGCTCTGTAGCAAAAGCCTGGATCTTGTTCTATCATGGCAGGAGTGCCAGCTTTCGCATTTTAAGGGTCATCACTGGTACCTTCACTGCATCACCAGCATATTACAACAAAAACAAGGCCACCTTATGTGGCTTTGATATCAATTCTGTTGTTTATTTCACTTCTGTACTTGCAGATCATTATGAAATATACTAGTTTTGGGCTCACTTTCTCTGACAGACAGATGCACTGTAGTTTTTGGAGAAGGTTAACTCTGTACTCTATTTATGTTTGACATTTTGAAGAACAGTTTTTGTTTTGGGTTTTGTTCTAAATATTACAGAAATAATGACATAGTTCATCTAAAATTAGTGACTCTAGCCACAGGCCTTAAGCCAAATTACATATTATTTTTCCTTCAACACTGTAATTCAGTTTCTAGCACTGTCAGTGAGAAATGAAGAATCATAAGCAAGGTTACTCTTTAAGTTCCCAGTTCTCTGGAATTGCTATTAATATGATTAGCTTTAAACACAGGTCTCCTGCCAGCCAAACAGTAGACAACAAAAAACGTCAAATGCAATGTGCTTGCTCACAAAAATATGTGCAAGTTCCTGCCTGTAAAATACAAAGCATCAAGAAACATTAAAAAAATTAACCTATTTCTTCTAATAGAAATGCTCACATTGCTATTATCCATTAAAATCCATTAAAATATAATTTTGGATGAGGCAAAATCAAAAGTTTCTGTACATCTCAATTAGTTGAAGAGGTTGATAACTTTGCATCAGTTTCCTGTTTTCAAGAATTGTTTTCACTTATACCAACATTTCTGCTGTTCTAAGAATTTTACAACAGCAGAGGTCTCTCACCAAACAGGATTTCCTCCAGGCAGAGCTAGAAAGTAACTTGCCTTTCTAATGAGTTGTTATCTTCATAATTAGTGACCTCTGCAGTCTGCAGCTGGAACAGAGTTACCTTCTGCCTGTACTGACCATGGGTTGTTCATGGTTTCATGACAATGGGAATGAATTGTCTGCCTCAGTCTTTCTCAACCTTTTTACTCTGGATGAAGCCTTGAAATAATTTACAGGTATCAAGGAACTCCTGCAGAAAAAAATTACATCTATGCTCAAAAAAGTGGATTTTTTTTTAATTTAAAAAATCATGATCTCTCATGGAACCCCTAGTTACTTCTTGGTGAAAATAAGGTACCAAGAAACCTGAGTTAGGGGGGGGAAGCAGGCGGGCGGCACGGGGCCGCCCCGGGAAGCTGCGGATTGGGGCCGAGATATCCACACACCTCGGCCCCACGGCGCAGCATCCCAGGCCCAGGAAGGAGTGATAAAATAGTGCTCCTTCCGCAAGATGCCAAAGGTGTGCTGCAAAAGGCGTCCGGTGCACCTTCGGCGCCTCTTCCGCTGAAGCGTGTGCGGACGCTGCAGTGGAAGTGCGTCGTTGGAGCGCTGGCCATGCGGAGGGCCGGCTGCTCCGACAACATTTTCGGGAAGGGATTGGGGTGCCCAGCGTGAGGCTGCCCCTCCCCTTCGTGGCCTCGAAGATGGCGCTTTGCGCTGTCTGCTTAGGCCCTAAGACCCCTGCTTTACCTAGTGACTCATTACAGGACTTTTGTGGTGCTTCGCTTGAAACAGTTGGAGGAGGATGAGGGAGAATCATATTGGTTGCTGCTTCATTCTGCAGCCAGGAAGGAATATTTTGTTACATCTTTTGAAGTTTTCTCAGAATTTTCAATGTTTAGTGTCTTAACTGGCAAAAATTGTGCCGAAATGTACAAAACATAACTCAGTAGTATACTTTTTCTCTCACATGCAATAATGAAACAAGCAAAGATTACCATCCATAAAAAAGAGAACACAAGAATCCCCTGTAAATGCATGCAGGAAACAACAAGGTAAATGGAACCTGACCACCCACACACTCAATTAGAAATGCCTCAGAAATTCTCCTTCCTTCTTGAAAAAAAAAAAGCAATGGGGAAAAATCTTTTGTAGGAATGGAATTGCAGCACTAGTACATTGTGCACGGGTTAAAGAATTTTGCACAAATTTATTTGGGGTTTGGCACAGCAGCCATTAGTTTCATGGACCAAGCATTACACCTTGTTGATGGAAGCAGAAAATTTTGGGCAGGAGTTATTAGAAAAACTAGGCATATTTATTATGCATTTCCCACTTGAGAATAATAGAATGTTCTATGAAAGCATGCTTTTATCAGTTTCATTCTGCAAAGTCTATACCTATTGTTTTTCACCTATAGATTTACAAGTAAAGAGAACGAAAAGTCCTAATTCTTAATGCATAATTGGTATCCATAAACAAAACACCATATACCTGCAATCCTTCAGTCTACTTTGATATTACAACAGCTTCCTTATCCCCTGGCTATATTCCACTAAACCAACTGGGATGGGAACAGGGTACAGCTGGGCCCTTCTCCCAAATATTCTAGCTCTCATCAAACTGACATGTTATTAGATAGCAAAGAAACATTACCCAGCCACAGAAGCCATGGGAGTGTTTTCAGCTCCCAACTTTGCAGAGCAATCAGAGAGGACAAAACCAAATGCTTGTACAATAGAGATGAACAATGTATGTATACTGTAATCAGTTTAGACTTTCATAGGCAAACTAATGAGCAGCTGTTCCAGCCCAGAGACTTGAATCAAGGCTGTAAAGGGAAGCTGCCAAAAATATTGAACTCACACTCTCAGTACTGACTGAAAACTGATTATTTAAATCTATTAGCAGATGTGTGAAAGAAACTAATAAAAAACAAAGGCAAAGTAAATAATGTAGAGAAAAATACTGCCCTAAAAGAGTGAGATACATCAGTGTCTGTCACAAATTTTGCTCTCCTTAATGAGAACACTGAGAAAATGGTCAACCACTGAATCACATTTCGGGATTCTTTTCACATTACAAAAAAGTAAATTCTGGAGAAAAAACAATAAGTAGAAAGCAGCATATGAGATGCACTATTTTGTGCAAAATGCTGTTTTCTGCCAAAATAATTTAACATTTTTCACAAAAAACCCCAAAGTACACAGAAAAGTTCCAAAAAATCATAGAAAAATGTGTAAAAACTCTCCTCAGCAGGCAGAAAGCTTCTGAACTTATTACAAATTGTGAAATGCATTCCTAATGTGAAATAAGATAATATTTTCTAAGGTGTTCTTCCAGGTAGTGTCTAGCAAACAAGTAATGAACTAATGACATGCATTGGAAACTTTGTTAGATTTTTATCGTAGATATCTCCTGGAAATGCTAGCTTTATTAGCTCCTTTTTTAATTTTAAGAAGAGCATTCAGAAAAGCCTTTCTTCAAGAATGTACTATTTGTTAGGAATAAATAAAAGATACAAATCTCCCAATTATGAAGGAAAATACAAATTAATTCTCTAGAAACATCTCTTGTATTAGCTATTTTTCTACACTCACACACAAAAAAATGTTTAAGGGTTGGCAGCTGGGTGTGGATAGGAAGTTGAAATTGTGTCCACAGGTCTGATTGAGAACTCATTCATAAAAATAAATAAATAAATAAATAAATAAATAAATAAATAGCACTGGGGTTCCCTAGATTAATCTTCTGTACTTTGACAAAGGGGAAAAACAAACAAACATTTCTCTTGTTTTCTAAAGACAGCTATATATTATAATTCCATAACCTCTGTAGTAGGTAGAAGCTTTAGTGGGACCAAACAAATATGCATAAAACTGTGAGCATCTTTTCAAGCTCTTCAAATTTCTTCATCAGGCAAGATTCAAGAAAAGCAGTTAGGGATAGGAAAAGGGTAAAGATTGGGATACGCTAAGTATCAAAGTTATGAAATAAACTCATAAAATCAAATAGACAGTCTTAAATTGATTTAGGCTATACTAGGTGTCATAAAATTCCAGGCTGCATTTATACATACATGAAATGATTGATTCTGCCATTTGAAAATATGTGATGGTAACTCAGATGTTTCCAATCTTATTCAAAACACACACACTTTCTGGAGTCTGCATTAATTTTATAATGTAGCTGCTGTGAGCTATGCCAGGAGACTGTGTGAACTGATGGCCATTTTCCTGAAAGTTTTCTGTACTTTTCTTATAAAATGATGCAGAGAGGAATGTTTGTTTTTAAAGCAGATGACTTGAAATGACTGAAGTATTAAAGGGGTGTAGGAATTCCCTTTCATTTAAGATAAATACAAAAAAGAAAAATAAACTTTCCCCCCATGATTACATTGCCAGTACACCAATGTTTTCCACCACTACATTGCCAATTATTTCAAAGTAATTCTATATTGCAGAGAAAGTCTAATAAATACAGTAATGTACAATGTCTTACTTGTGGAATGTGATCATACAAGGTCAAACTACATGCTACAGGTTGAGATTCTTGTAAGAGGACACATGAAGGAGCTTTAACACTTCTCACTTCAGGGAATCTGGAGCACAACTCTTCTTTGGTGCTGAGTAGATGCCAGAGGAAAATCTAAGATTTCATTACCCAGTTCTGAAAAAGTGGCTGGTTTGAGAATTAAAAGAGTCATGCAGAGATGTAATATATTCCTTAAAATCTACCAAATAGACAACCAAGGAAAGAACTACACCAAGTAATGACACAGCATTCATCAAGCAGTAGCCTTGAGGGCAGAGAGTGTCAGGCTGGGGCCTACAACTGAATTTCAACCCAGATTTGTATAGCAGCCAACAAGCTGGGAGAGGAAAACCCCTAATCTCTCACTAGTGCCAGGTATTTGATTTGTTGGATACCATTCTCCTCCACTTCTTTTTTGAGACACCTTAAAATAGACTTACCTTAATTTGTCTAAACATCAGAATTGTTCCTGTTGCTTTCTTCCCTCTTTTCCCTTCTTGTAAGCATTTTTCCCCAAAGGTTCATGTTGGTGTTTTAGGTAGGTATATAAAATCTTAGTATTTTACCCACCTCACTGTTTAAGCCAGCTTGCTATTGATCTAAAGAATGAGACAATTCGCAGGAGGATTCCTCTAGCAATCCGCTAAGTTTCAAGTTGTTTTATAAGGCAATATATGGCAAGGATAAAGTCAAGGGCTGGCTCATCCCTGCTGGTCCCCACTTATTCACCCTGGTCTGAAAGATCTAGGAAAATTGTGCATGCATGGAAGCAATCTCAGTTTATGACACTTCACAACATCATGACATATCATGGAGCATATCTTTTAAGGTACCGACATTAACTTTAAATTTAATTGTGCCTAAAAACCAGTGGATTTTATGAGGACTCAATCCAATACTGGTGGTGAAATCTTTGAGACTTTGTTGTTGTGTCCATTCCAGTAATTTCTAACTTATGATGACCTTATCATGGGGTTTTGTTGGCAAGAGTTGTTCAGAGGGGGGTTGTCTTTGCCTCCTCCCTCTGAAGCTGAGAAAGTGTGGGTTTCCATGACTGGGGATTGAGGCTGAGTGGCGATTTGAACTCTCATCTCCAGAGGAATAAAAAGACATTGGGTGCAATACGCAGAAGAGTTATATTAAAAAGATGACAAAATGAAGGACATGTGAAATGAAGAGCCATATCAAGATGAACCTCAAATTTTAAAAAGCGAGGTGGAATAAGAGAAATAGCAAAACACCAATCACCAGGAACAGATAATATTCCAAAAGATATACAACTGAGCACAAAAGTTAGAATCATACAAGCCATTATATTCCATATTGCCATGTATGGATGTGAGAGCTGGAAAGTTAAGAAATAAGATAGGAAGAAAATCTATTCATCTGAGATGTGATACTGGAGAAGAGTACTGAGGATCCCGTGGACGGCCAAAAAGACAGATAAATGGGTCCTAGAGCAGATCAAGCCAGAAATCTCCTTGGAAGCCCAGATGACAAAATTGAGGCTGTCGTACTTCAGACACATCATGATAAGGCACAACTCATTGGAAAAAAACAATAATACTAGGAAAGGTGAAGGGAAGGAGAAAGAGAGGAAGGCCACATGCTAGATGGATGGACTCTATTAGGGAGGTCACAGGTATGAGTTCGCAGAAACTAAACAGAACAGTGAAGGATGGGAAGTATTAAAGATGTCATATCCACAGGGTTGCCATGGGTCAAGTTCGACTCGAGGGCAGTTAACAACAGCAACTCCAGAATCATGGTCCACCCCTCAAAGCACAACACCACATGGGCTCCTTTGAGACATGCTAGAGTGAAAATTGTGTATTTATATATGTCCATAAGATTCAGCAAGAGAGCTGCCAACATTTATTTTTAATAGGTGGGTACAGGTGTATGACCTTGTTCTAGATGTTGCTTCAGTGTTCACTAACAGTGGGAATCTTACACAATCACAGGTAAATAAGAACCTCAGTTCAGAACTTGTGCTAGATACTAGCTAGTAAAATAAGGATGGGAAAATAACATTTTTTTGTTTATTTAAAACATGTATGTCTCACCTTTACAAAAAACAAATTAAGCTGGTCTACAACAATAAAATGTCAAATAATATGAAAACAGAAACACCAACTAGTCCCATCAAGTTGGTTTCCTTATCTACTTGAGCAACATTCATTAAAATAAAACAGAGACAGAGAGTTATGAACCTATGTGCTTTTAGCAGCATTGATATGAGACATGCTGTTACATGAAAAGGAACTCAACTTTTTTCCAAAGTCATAGTCCAGCACTTGAACCATTATACTACCGTGGCTCTCCAGAGAAAGTGAGATAGGAAAAATATAAAATAAAATAAGATAAAATAAAATGTAACTATTTGCCATCCTTTCACAAAAGATCAGCTTCCTGAGAAAGATATCTGACTCAATGGTGATAGGAAGAGCTGTGGATTACTTCAACTCAACCTAAATCATTTTTTTAAAAAAATATATATGTTTACATGGACCTGGAAACCAATTTTCAAGCCACTATGAAGTAAGAAATTGCAAATCATTCTCGTGCATGACTACTTTCAATTCACTGAATAAAATCACAGATACAGACATACACACACTATTGGAAACATATTCAGACATTCATTTCTCTGTGAAAGTCAAGAGAACCAGGGTGACATGGACAAGTGCCATCCCTTTCACATTCAACTTTTCTGTGTTGAGGAGGAAAGTCTAGAAAGGAGCTTACAGAATTCACACAGTTAGACATTTTGCCTTATCAGAGTTTTCGGCTGTACAGAATTCTGTAATCATGGTCTGCTGAATACAGTTACCATTCCTTTTTAGATCTTTTCTGCCAAGACAGGAAGGTTGGGAATGACATAGGCAGGGCTAAAACAACCTGGGTTTTTCTACTTATGTCAATAAATGGGCACTTGAATAGGGCATGAAAAGTTTGGAGTTGTACACTTTCTTAGAATTAAGCCACAGTGGACTCATTGGGCTTCTTTCTGTGTATATCTCATAGTATTGTTCTGTAGGAGAAGCTGCTGAGTAATTTAAATGTCTTTCTGCTGTAGCTGTAATATTTCCCCATTTGTTTCATTGCATCTAAGTTGCAGCTTATAAATGGCTCAGAATGAGATTCTGTTGCTTATATGCTCTGCGAAGTGTCTCATTTTAATGGGATCCCAAGTGAGACATAACAGTAACAGTAACATTAATTAGTCATCATGTTAAATTATCATCAGAAACCATTAATACATTTTTGGAGCAATTCATTTCTTGTTCTTTTGGTGCAAATTTAAATTATAAATCTATCTGACCATCTTATTTGTCCCTGACAATCAGTGAATGTACATAGCTCGATAGTATCCAGATCAAGAATATTAAGTATTCCACCTATTATTACAATACTGGAGACTAGATACAAGACTTTTATATCACTCTATTCATATCTGTATCACATTTTATTATGCTTGGAGAATGATCTCCACTGCTTTGCTTTATCCAGGGCAATAAATAGCTGCCAAGTTTGATTAATGGATGAAGCAAAGCTAAAGCGCTTAATCAATCTCAAAGCAATTTATTGCTACTATTTTGCAGTACTGATCATTTCTATTACTCAACAAACCAAACATTGCAAAAGAAAGATAATAAAGGGGTTATGGGTTTCACATTCCAGAAAGAACTATGTGTGTCTCATTCTTCATTGACATCCAGCTAACATTCCATCAGATGTGGCAGAAATAGATAGAATATATGTGAATGGCAGAAATGAATAAAAGCATTACAAACACATGAATTCAGAGTCCTAAAATTATCAATATAAAAATGTGCATGCAATCTCAAGTCACCAGACAAGGATCTGATTTGCATGTGTAATTAAAAGCTAGGCTCAGTTAGCATGGCAGGAAGCAACAAATCTTTCAAGATGCATCAACAACAAGCTCTAAAGAAACAGATTCTGGGCTCATTCAATAAGATATACACTTTCACTTTAAATGCAATGATAAAATCTGCACACAAATTTGCCACCTTTTAATCAATATTTAAGTAGTCTGTTGATAAATGTTATTCTTCTCCCCCCCCCCCCCAAAAAAAAACACCTCACAATGCTGGTAATGAGAATGGAGATAATAGAGTTCTGTGGATTTTGGTTAATGGAAACCACTGCTTACATGATGAATAAAGTATTTAAGTCTCCTGCTCCAAGGAATCTTTAATAAACATCTTGTTTGCAATTTTCATTGACCCATTTTCTGACTCTGGAAAACAACTGGACAAAATAGGCAACTGTTTTTACTATGCAGTGCATAAGCTCTTTTAATGGCATTAAGGTACCATAAATCTGTTTAAAGAGGAGCCAGAAACTGCCTGTAAAGTGAAGGGTTACTTCCATCCTTGTTTCATGTAGGTAATAATTGAGAATTTATAGTGAAAGGATACTAAAAAGGCTAGTATCTCATAAAAACAGAAAGGCTAACTTTAGGCAGGCATTAGAAGAACCATCTTCATAAATAAGTACTATGTACCATCCCCGTTCCATTAGAAAACATCCACGTATCAAAGAATAACAGACTTCGAAAGCCTAAAAGTGAACTATTGCAGGCAATTAAATACAAAAAACACAAGCCTCTCTTCTAGACAATGAGTCCCTAGGGGAATATCAACCTTCCATGGCAATGTAGAGAGGAATGGTATGAGACACTTCTCTCTGTATAAACACACATCTATTGTACCTTGTCAAAAGAGACAAGGAAAGCTTGTCAGTGGATTAGGGGGATGAGGTATACTTGCGTGTAACATTGGGACAGGTTGACTAGAGTCCATGCTTAAGAGCCAGGGGAAATGCTCTGTAAGTAAGCAGAGGATTCATTGGTTTCTTATTGCAGAATCAATTGTGACTGTGCATAGTTCTAGCACACTTATAGTACACTTGATTAAATTTATATTTCACTGGGCAGTATCTGAACTGACCAGTGGCTAACTGTATAGGAAAGAGGTGGCTGTTGCGCTCATCTTGTTCTGTTTGAATGAGAAGGAAGACAGTTTGCAGAATTTTGTGAAATACAACCTGAAGTGTTTGTTTCCCTCTCTCCCCCTTCCCCCAGAGCACAGAAAGTTACTGTGCTTGTAACCTCAACAAGATCCAAATGTGAATTGAACTTGGTTTATGAAGTAAGACCTTTTGGCTATCACTGGGCTAACATTTTGATCAATAACAAGCTTCTATTTTTTTTTAAAATGTTGCTTTTTCCCCTCTTGTACTTCTGAACTACTATATCAGATGAAATATTCCATGAAAATGCTGAGGTAACTTGGATCCCTTCAGGGCCTTGACTAAGGGCCTAAGCAGACGGCGCTTTGCCCCATCTTCAAGGCAAGGAAGGGGAGGGGCAGCCTCATGCTGGGCACCCCAACCCCTTCCTGAACATGTCATCGGAGCGGCCGGCGCTCTGCACGGCCGGTGCTCCGACGACGTACTTCCGCCGCAGCGTCCACACACGCTGCGGTGGAAGAGGCGCCGAAGGTGCTCCCAAGGTCTCTTGTGGTGCACCTTCAGCGTCTTGTGGAAGGAGTGCTATTTTAGCGCTCCTTCCAGGGCCTCAGAAGTTGTGGGTTGGGGCCGAGGAGTGCGGCTACCTCGGCCCCAATCCGCAGCTTCCCGGGGCGGCCCACGGCCACCTGTCTGCTTAGGCCCTAAAGTTCCTCAGAACATGAGTACAAGTTGTTACTGGCTGTCTTACCTGCCTTCTCCTCTTCCTCCCTTTTCATATATAGTTGGTCTTATGTTCAAATGCAGTCCTGAAAAAAGTACAGCTGGCAATCTAAAACAATTTAAAAGAGGATACCAGAACACAACGTTTTGTGGCAAATTCCATTTAATGTGTTTTGTTTTCTTTTCCCAATTTTTCCCCCATTTTTCACATCTATATATTGTTATTAATAATTTTTTTAGGAGTCCCAAGTGTTTCTCTTATTAGCGTGAGGAAAATTTGTTGTTTATGAAACACAAGTTACCTAATACAAGAACAATCCAGATGAGGCACACAACTCTAATTCATTACAATGGGACTTCCACAGGAACTCTGCATGAGTATTTTTGAAAATGAAAGGAGGCTGCACAGCTGCAGTTTGTTGGGCTGCCCCTGTAAACAGATATTTAGAAATACTGCTGTTAAAAATAATGGTATTGCTTGCTAAAAATTATAAATGAGTATTGCCCATGCATAGTGTTTGCTATTAAAAATTCAAACACACACAACTCAAATAAACATACACAAATCTCCACTCAATTCCTCAAGTTCTACTTTCATAGGAAGCTACTTATGTGTCCAGATGGTATCTAAAATATTTGGATCCGTATTCTAAGAGCCTGTCAGATGTATCATGTTCTGCTCTTCACATATGACTGCTCTGAATACTTTAATAATTTGCCTAGGAGCAACTCATATTTTATTGGCATTAGAGGTCCAAAGCTGAGAGTCTCAGCCTGAGAAGATTCTGCATATTTCCTCTGCTATTTCAAGTATTGTCCTTTATTATTAATTTAAATCACCAGCAATTCTGACACCTGTCACAAAGAACAAGCCTCTCAACCTGGAAAGATAGTGTGATTTTATAACTGACACATGCTGCCTAAAGAAAAAAAGCATTTTTTCAAAAATAATGAAAATGTAAAATACTAATAGTATTTTTCATTTTTTTTAATAAAAAGAACTCTGACTGAGCTTTCTCCATATTAAGGGTGTGACAGTTAAGCATTTGAAATAAAAAAAATCTTTGCACCAACTATAATTAGAAATAGCTATGAAAAATGAGTATCAGATTGGAAAGGAAATTTTTGCAGAGTATACACTGGAAGAAAATTCTATTTCTCATTTGATTCAGACACCAGATCACTGCAAAGTTTAATTCCTGTGAAGTAATTTGAGCAAAAGTATGGGACCTACAGTGACTGCTTGAAATACCTTAACAGTCCAATGGTTCAATATGCCAGTCAAATCCACCGGGAAAAACTCATATGAATAAGAATGTTTAAATCACGCATAGGACAATGTCTTCTTGACTATGGGGTAGGCTATATGATGTAAATTATCCTGGTAGAATGTGTGTAGAATTTAATCACTTTATACACCATCCAAACATCATTTGTTTATTGGGGGGGGGGAGGGAAAGTCTTCATAATCTGTAGTTTCTGGAATAGCAATTTTTACTGGAGCCTATGGAAAATTTCACATTAACAGATATCTACACTTCCAATTCACATTGCACCAAACAGAGGTACTGTTTATCTGGTGCCACACATGGCAAGGCTATTTTGAGTAGTGGCACCTCACTTACAAACTTAATTTTGTCACAGATTCCACTGTCCCTCACACTTTGGGGAGCCATTGAAAAATATGTTGGAAAAGTGTTCAGAAAATAAGACACAATTTAGGGCCTCTGCAGACGGGCGGCCATAGGCTGCCCCAAGAAGCCACAGATTTGGACCGAGGCTGCCCCACTCCTCGGCCCCAATCCACTCCTTTTCCAGCCCTGGAAGGAGCGCTAAAAAAGCACTCCTTCCGCAAGGTGCAGAAAGGGCGCCAGAAGAGGCAGTGTACGCCTCTTTGGCGTCTCTTCCAGCTCAACGTGTCTGGATGCTGAGCCAGAAGGACATCATCGGAGCGCCCGTTGTATGGAATGGCGGGCGCTCCAATGTTGTCCTCGGGAAGGGGTTGGGGCACCCGGCGTGAGGCTGCTCCTCCCCTTTCTTGCCTCCAAGACGGCGCTTTGTGCCAGATTTGCTTTTGTCTTGTGTTTGCCTCTATTGCTTTTATTATTTCTGAGAACAACTTTCTTAAACATTTGTAATTTTATATGTGTAATTTGTGACTTTATACTTATGATTTTAAGTATTTTTATTTTGTAGTTTTAGCTGTGTGTATTTTCTGTATGACTTTCAGCTGCTAGTCTCTTATAAGGAAGGAGGTAGGGGGTGCTTTTTCGGCATGCATCATGTAAAGGCCATGCCTTCAGGTCAACCCCAAAATAACCCTTTTAGCCCACCTGCATTCCCCCCAAAATGATGCAGCTGGTGCTGGGAATTACCACTGAATGCTTTGAAACCACAGAAACAAAACCTGAGAACTAAAACAATTAATACAGTAGTCAAGTGCAATACTTACTCTGCCTGAGTATCTCCAGAAACTGCTCATGCTTCTCAGTTTGCCTTTGAATTATAGCCAAATAAATGTATAGGCAAAATCCAT
This sequence comes from Phrynosoma blainvillii, assembly GCA_026167975.1. Taxonomy (NCBI): domain Eukaryota; kingdom Metazoa; phylum Chordata; class Lepidosauria; order Squamata; family Phrynosomatidae; genus Phrynosoma; species Phrynosoma blainvillii. Next base: position 212,010,170 of record JANUYF010000004.1, on the reverse strand, counting down.
GTGGCTAGTCCCAGCTAAAGTAGACCCATGAAATCAATTGTCAAATGGTGAGTGAATATGTAGGCAAATCCTTTTGATTCAACAAGTATATCCTAGTTGGTCCACTCAGTAGGAAATTTGCTGCCAGGTCTAACATAAATGTCACCATTCTATAGACCAAAGGAAAGAAACCACCCCACATTTTATTACAACTGTTGGGCAGAAAATGTAACCAGTACATCAACAATGGCGTGTTTGGGTACAGGGGAGAGGATATGCCTATTATGTCTATTTCTCTGATAGTAACGGCTGTTTTTCCAGATCTATTTCATTTACTGGAGTCAATCGTATTCTGTTTTCAAACATGTCAGGCTTATCTTCTCAATAAAGAAAATAACACAATATTTGAAAAAAAATCTTTTAAAAAATGAACTAAGTATTACTGATAATTGTTTGAATACTTCAGCTTAAATAAATATATCAAAGTATTACTGATACTTTGATATATTTATTTAAGCTGAAGTATCCAAACAAAGATGATGAGGTACAGCAACACAGATGGTACTTCAGTGCTTCAACTAGATAATGTATTGTCCCTACATAGCTGTGATTACCATGGAACCATCAAATACAATTTTACCTGTCATTCTTAAATAGAACAGTTAAGTTAATAAAATCACTGTTGAAAGAGAGGTTACAAGTATGTCATGTTATGCCTAATTCCAAAAATTATTGAATTACACATATGTGATTTGCACAAGGGATACTGTTTAACTGGTAGTTTCAGGAGGTACTGTTTATCTAGTGGCATACATGGCAAGGCTATTTTGAGTAGTGGTGTCCCACTTACAAAACTTAATTTTGTCATAGATTCCCTCACACTTTGGGGAGCCATTGAAAAATATGTTGGAAAAGTGTTCAGAAAAAAGACAGAAATTAATTTGCTTTTGATTTGTAGTTGCCTCTATTGCTTTCGTTATTACTGAAAACATCTTTCTTAAACATTTGCAATTTTTATATGTGTAATTTGTGACTTTATACTTATGATTTTAAGTATATTTTATTTTTATTTTGCAGTTTTAGCTTTGTGTATTTTCTGTATGACTTTCAGCTGCTAGTTTCCTATGAGGAAGGGGCTATTACCTGAAGAGAAAGAGGAAGAGTGAGTGGGAAAGCTACATGAAGGTAATCTCCATGGATACTCCAATTGAATTTTAAATCTTTCCACCCTACTTTCATCATAGGCATTCCCAGGATCCTTAAAACATACAGCTATCTTTGCCACCTGTGACATGTTTTATTAGTGTCTTTCAAGCTGGGGGCGGGGGGGGGGGAGACGAAATTACGAGAAATATTCATTCCAATTGCAAATCATTTTCTTTCTTTTTCTTTTTTTAACTTTGGACAGATGGGAAAAGTAACATGTTCTCTCTATGAAGCAATTATTCTCAGAAACCCTTTAGACTTCTTAGAAAAAGAGGGGTGGTGGGGGAAGCATTAACAAAGGGCCTTTACAGACTGCCAGAAATAGTGCAGCTTGAGGCCACTTTAACTGTCCTGATTCAGTGCTAAGGAATCATGGGAACTGTAATTTATTGTGACACTAGAGCTCTCTGACAGAGAAGGCTCAATGTCCCAGAAAAAATACAATTCCCATGATTCCCTAGCACTGAGCCAGGACAGTTAAAGTGGCCTCAAGCTGAACTATTTCTGGCAGTCTGTAAAGACCCAAAGGGTCTAGAAAGAAGTCAAAATACAGCTTGTTTCCATTGGAACAACTTCTCTTGCCCACTGCAATCACAGTTTTATGGGCATCTTTGTTGATTGTCATGTGGATGTCCAGTGAAATAAAGTATTGTAGGAATACAATAGAAACTGGAAAGTTTTGCAACTTTATTTTCACAGTACTCTACATTCTAAAAATACTTGGGAAAGCCCAAGATGGAGGCAAAGGAATGCTGAAATGTTTTAGCAGAAAAAAATGAAGTTAAAATCATTCAAAGTAAACCTTAATTGCTCTTTGATGGCACTAAACAGAGCTTATTGGGTAAATGTAAAGACATAATGATTTTTGAACTGCCTTGTCGCTAAGGAACTTATGTGTATAATTCATTATATGTAAAGATTTACACTTACTAGTACATGCTTTCCCACTGTAGTCAAACAACAGTTCATGCAATGACTACAGATCATCACTCTCACAAATTATTTCATTACTACCTGATACAAGGGCAACACCGTAGCAGAAGTAAACCAGCAACATCAGTATAAATGCTTTACTTCAGTGTGAACTAACAACAGAATATGGTTTGGGTTAGACCAAGTGGTCTGTTCTTTTGAGGCATCATAATGAATTATGTGCTTACCAAACAACCAATATTTCCATCTCTGTCATTTGCTTCTGGTTCTTAGGTGAGAGATAGACAGGTGGGAAGGATTGACTGTAGGCCACTCTGGCTGCAAGCAGGTTGGGACCGCAGAAACCACATGGGTCACTCCTAAAGGGGAACAGTGCCACAGAACTCAAGCTGCACCACCAGGAGCCGGATTAGCCTGGCTCCCTTTTGGACCAGAGCACAGCATTGGAGCAGCTTCAAGATGATTTGTGCGTGTGCATCATATAAATACCACACCCCCAAAGTGGCCAGAAACTTCTTCATTTGGCCTGTCTGTTCTGGGCCTTTGACTTTAGTTACCCTCCTTCTTCCTTCTAATAATTAAGTTCATGGTGCATGAAAAAAAGTAATTGCTTCTTTCATTCCTAAAAACTCATGCAAATCATGTGCTCCAACACTTGTCTTTGCAGCCCACCTTTCAAGACTGGGAGTGGGGAGGCAGAAGATGCAGTAATTGGTTTACAGAAAAATGTTCTGCAAGTGAACAGAGACACTCAAACCATTTATGATTAAGAATACTTTACCCTTAACTTATTGGTTGATATTTATCAAAGCATTTGGACTGGATCAGTGTCCTCTAGCTAAAATAAACACATCATTTCTTACTAATACTTATGAACAGTCAGTATTTAAGCACAAGGTTTCTGAAGGGTGAGTGAGCAGTGTACTTGCTGGCAGGGCAGGTGCAAATAAGAGAATTGAAAAGTGGATCAGTGGGAAAATGTAAATGGACAAGTTGTAAGCTTTGACTATGGGCTTCGGCAGACGGGAGGCCGTGGGCCGCCCTGGGAAGGTGCGCCGCAGGACCGAGGCATCCTCATGCCTCGATCCCATGGCGCACCGTCGGCGCCCGAAGAAAGGAGCGCTAAAATAGCGCTCCTTTCATATGTCACCGAAAGTGTGCCACAAAAGCTTGCAGCGCACTTTCGGCGACCCATCTGCCGCAGTGTGTCCAGACGCTGCGGCGGGAGGTTGTCTTCGGAGCGCCGGCCGTGCGGAGGGCTGGCGGCTCCGAGGACGACCTCGGGAGGAGGACGGGGCGCCGAGCGTGCGGCTGCCCCTCCCCTTCCTTGCGCCGAGGCCAGCTCTATTAGCTGTCTGCCGAGGCCCTATAGCCTTTCCAAAGCAATTCCAGATGTGTTGGACTTTTACCATTTACAGGCAACAATTGAATTATGGAATTTGTAGTTGGGGGATACTGCCAGGTTGGAGAAGGCAAGTTTAAAATGAGAAGAGCACTTTTGAAGGCTTTAATAACAAAATATGCCCCTAGGGGCTAGTGGTGACAACTTTCATTCCATGCCAGACTATCCTATGGTCTGCTTTGAAAATTGTTTCCTGTTTTGAGAGCTAATGTTCTAAGTCAGGGGTAGGCAACCTTTCCCCTTTAAGGGCCGAGGGACTTCAGCTCCCAGAATCCCAGGAGCTATTGGCCAACATGGGACTATTGGCCAACATGGCTGAGGCTTCTGGGAGCTGAAGTCCCTCGGCCCTTAAAGGGGAAAGGTTGCCTACCCCTGATCTAATGAACTAAATTATTCCAATTCCTTATGTTAATGGCAACAAATCAACCTATTTCCAGTGTTTGTCATCAATGAATTTATTTTCAAGCCTGACCTTCTATGGTCTGTTCTCATACACTGATCATTCTCCCCTTGTGTCATGATCACCTGCATTGTCACCTTCTAGTAAACTAGTGCACAGCAGTTCTTGAACTATCACAAATTTTCACAGAGATTCACAATGTCACAACTATAATCCATACAGAATGTACAACTTTTATTTTGGAACTGAACAGACATAAAATCAGGCCTACATCATGTTTTACATTATTATTATTATTATTATTATTATTATTATTATTATTCCGCCCCTCTGCATTGCAATTGGGGCAGTGTACATCAAATTAAAAACATCACAAGAAGTTAAAACAAATCCAAGAACCCATTCCCTAACCCATCCACCCCTTAAAAATATATTAAACTAATACAGAGTTAAAATACCAATGAATAAAAACATACAATACATAAATTAGCAGCACAAATAAACAAGGCGGTAGAAGAGCAATGGCCAGAGTCTTTATCTTTGTCTTCTGGGCTGGAATATTATTCAGGGAAGGCCTGCCAGAAAAGATCTGTCTTTACTGTCTTTTTAAAGCAGTCAAAAGTGGAAATGAGACGGATCTCATCCTGCAGGCCATTCCATAATCTGGGAGCGGAGGGAGAGAAAGTCCTCTGGGAAGTCACCGACAACCTAGTTCTCATAGGCTGTAACAGGTTCCTCCCAGAGGACCAAAGTGCATGGGGAGGATCGTATGGAAGGAGGCGGTCCCGGAGATAGATTGGACCCAAACCATGTAGGGCTTTAAAGGTCATAATCAACACCTTGTACTGTGCCCGGAAACTAACAGGCAGCCAGATTTGCACTCTAGTGCATGAACAGTTAAGTTCAGGGCTTATATAAACTCACACTACTATGCCAAAGTCAATGAGTGTTTGAAATTTCAGGAAAAGAATCTGGACTATTATCCATATAATACTATTAGTCATATAATGTGATTCCACAGCAAGATTGTTTTAAAAGTCAGTCTGTATTGATTATCAATAGAATACATGTTAACTAATTCTGTTTACAAAAAAATCTGCATGGTCATCTGTTCTTATGATATTGGTAGAAGTATCAATGATATGTTAATGATACAATGAGAGTCAGCATGGGGGAGTGGTTTTAGCATTGTACTTTGACTTTGCAGACCAGGATTACATTAACTTCTTAGCCATGGAAACCTATTTGGTAACCTTAGGGCATTTACACACGCTCAGCTTCAGAAAACCCTCTTGATAGGTTCATCTTAGGGCCCCTAAAGGCCTCGGCAGACAGCTAATAGGGCCGTCTCCAAGACCCGGAAGAGGAGGGGCAGCCGCATACGCCCCGACGCCCTGGTGTGCATCCCCCAGCAGTCAGCAATGACGTGGAGGTGCACAACAACAGAAATATTTCTCTGTCATCTGTTAATGGGAAACATACACACACACATACACACACAGAGACAGAGGGCCTTTGCAGACTGCCAGAAATAGTGCAAAATGAGTCCACTTTAAGGGTTAGGGTTAGTGCTAGGGAACCATGGGAATTGTGCTTTTTTTCTGAGACATTGAGCCTTCTCTGTCAGAGAGCTCTGGTGCCACAATAAAATACAGTTCCCATGATTCCCTAACCCTAATCCTTAAAGTGGACTCAATTTGCACTATTTCTAGCAGTCTGCAGAGGCCCAGAGAGAGACTTTGGATCCTAAATTCAATGCATCAAAATAGCCCAAAAGAACAAATGGAAGACAAATGAAATAAAATAAAATTTACATTTGCAAATTTCTTCATGGATTAAATGGGGGGGGGGGAATTTAATATTTTAAAAATAATAATGTGTGTGAAAGCAAAACTGATAGACTTCCTCCATTCTTAACTACATTGAGATCATTTCCAGGCAACATGTATGCAGAGGTGCCATTTATGAAAATCACTATGTTTGTGCCTTTGGCTATGTCTGTAGTGTTTGTGATCTATGCAATTATGACAGCTTTGTCTGCATATCCAGATCCCATGGGAAGATGCCATTTCTCAGAAGGGCTGCCCTGTGTGAATGGAACTTGTTCACACCCAAAACACTAGGAAATATTTGCACAAGGGGCTCTGTATATTTGAACCAATCCGTAAGGTAAACACGATCAGCTGAAGGGCATCCAGAGTTTGCAAGTCTCTTTTCTTTGGTAGTCCAGGCTACAGAAGCTACCTGAAGTGAATACACAATAGAAAAGGATAGCAAAACTATCAAGGTTTCATTCTTTTTTCCAAACTCAAACAGCTGCTACCATCAATGATGAAGCAGGTGCTGGGGCATGAACACTATTATTGCTAAAAAGAACAGACTATTCAGTGATAACATGCCTCGGTATGATATTATATCAAAGTAGTTTTAAATTCCCCAAAGTGTTGAGGTGAAAAAGGAGATTAAACTTTTTAAAGTGTGTGTGTGTGTTTTAAAAAAATAGAAGGCCTTTCTATTATTGTTCACCACAAATTCCTCTTTTTACAAAAAAATGGAAAAGAAAAGAGTGGGTCAATAATTGATTTGGGAGACTCCAAACAATAAAAACCTTATTCATTTAATAAAATAGGCTGTGCAGCAGTATTTTGCAGATCCACAGGCTAGCAGCTCATTCCCAACTCAGTGGACCAAAAACGAAAAGAGCTGCAGCCTCCTAATGACAGCTTGAACCTTCAGAGCATCATTATGTGCAACAGCTACCTGCCAGATCTCTGCAGCTCAACACCAGATAGTAATGTCAATGACAGCACTTAGGGATACATGCCAGTACTCAGGGGAGGCCATTCTGGCTGTTTGTTATGGCTGCTCTTTGCAATAAGCCTCCAATAACTGTCCTATGTCTTGTACATTGTACTTAATGTACAAGACATTTTAATCTCATTCCACCCTAACTGTATGCTAATAGGATGCTTTAGGAGTTAACCACTTTCATTTTGAAAGCCAAAAGGGAACGAAGATAGAAAAATAACTTATTTTGGTTTAATCTGCTTCAATAACAAACCGAGGGACAATTTTATGGAGAAAGCAGAAGAGGATGGTGTGAAATTGTGAAAACAAAGCAGGCGTACCAAAGTTTAAAGCTATGAAAAGGAATGCATTGCACCCAACTTCCTAAGGACCTGGAATCAAACTATTTAGGGTCTCAAATCCAAACCTCTAAATGTCTTCAAAATGACATTAGTGTCCAAAGTTATAAAACTGCCTTAAACTGTCAAACCATTTGTCTAATGCTACATGACCTCTATGGAAATGTCCCTCCCAGGATTCTGGAGGGATCAACAAAAACCTGTTTACTGTCATCATCATTTTTGGAATAAGAAATTCCAAGACCTAGGAGTCTTCCCAAATAAACCCTCCTTCTGGATAGTTACTATGGTGGTGCTAATCACTTTCCATCAAAATTGCAACTTGGAGTCATGGGTTGGATTTTTAATTCAGGGAAACAAAAGAATAAGTATACTTTGAAATGTGAGCCAAAAAGCCTGTAGAACTATCAGATCTGTATTTATTTATTTATTTATTTATGGTTGCTTGGCTCTGGGAGTGATATAAAAATCCCTAACCTCTGCTCATTTTAGGGCATTTCTCCATTCCTTTCTTTCCAAAAAGCAACTTGGATCAAGCTGTTTCTCAGGAAAACACAGAATGCAAATTGCCTAGTTGCCCCCACATCCTCCATACATAGACTTAAACAATTTTTAAGCAATGGAGTTCTCAGGGATCTCCCAAAAAAGCAAAAAGCTATGTCTGTGATAGCCTTTGGACAAGGGACTAGAAGGCTAGAATACTTGCCTCCCCAAAATAATTGTTCTTTCTTTCAAGCAACGGTAAGCCCCATAACATTATGGTTTGGTTTTTTTTACTACCCTCAAAAACTCATTCTCTATTTTCAGCTCTTTGACAAAATTCATCTCACTCTTGTTTTTAAAACAAACAAGCAAACACAATCCCCCCTCTATACTTTTACAACAGGAAATAATTTAGGTTTGTTATTGGAAGGTTTTGACCATCATGGAATTTGCATGCTTATTTTTTTAATCAATTTTATAGGTTTGTTTGGTATTTTTTAAATTCTAAGACTGTTATCAATTCTACTTTATTGAGACATTTGTTTATTTTGGAGCTGCCTATCTTTAACAGGGAAAAATAATTAATTTTTTGACTTTCTACTAAGGCTTCCCCACATTTATTTATTTATTTTTGCTCTATATGTGTTATGCACAGATCCATACTGACCAGCCATAAAAATGGTCCCTGAAGCATTTTTGAGTTTATGTCTAAAATCTCTAATGTGTTTGAGTAAAGGAAGTGGTATGAAAAAGAATTGTAAGGGTCATGTTCTTGGATGGAATGCTTAAAGATGTGGTGGCCTTGTCACATCTAGATATCCATCATGTTCAAGAATTGGCAGCACTAATTACAAGAGTCTCAGGATCTCAAACACAAAGACTAGCAATCTAATAAGAGTGACAATTACCTATAGAGAAATCTATATATGGCTTCCATCCTTAAACATAACACAAAACAGAGCAATTTGTGGTAATTCATAAAAAAGCATCTCTCTTCACAGACATGTGAACACCAGTCAGTAGCATCTAAAGGGTTTAGGAAGAATCAGTTGTTCTAGGACAATATTTTGACAAGTTATCAAATGTCCTCAAATTTGTTTCCATTGAATAAAGATGTCTGGGTCACTGTCACAATTAGATTAATAACATAATACTTTTGGCATCATTATTTTTTTATTGGAAAGTAGGTATCAAAACATGTTTGTTCATGGTTGGATATATGATAACTATGGAAGAGCACAGAACAGAATCCACAAGAAAAAAGAGGGTGATATATTTCAATTTAATGGCCTTCTTTGGGGATATATAGAATAATAAATGTAAAATCAAAAGAAGAACACAAAATAATATCTATATAAACCATCATAATACTTTTTTTTGGGAGGGGGGTATGTTGCTTCAAGTCTATACAGACCAATACATGAAACCAGTAGCAGAAACGTCTGAGCTGAAAATCTCATTACATTTGCTGGACCAACAACAAAACAAAACAAAACAAAACAAAACACCCTAGAGAACCAGGCTTCAGGTATTTATTTATTTTGCAGCTCGTCAGGAAGATGGGGTAGGAAATGCTCAAAATCTGGAAAGATGCTAATTATTGTTTGTTAAATCCTACCACCTATTATGACAATGTGCAATATCAATCAGTCAATAAAGATTGCATTCAAACAGGGACATCTGTCCAAGATAAATTTTAAATTGCAAGGAAAACTAATAATCATATGTAAAATCAACACCTCTCATCCACTACAGATCTCCATAATGCAACCCAGTATATAGCTTGAGAGTACATCACTTGGCAACATTGTTGAAACTAAGCCAGTCTAGAACTGATGAATTCCTTGATCACGGTGAGCTCCATGCAAGATATATGTATAAACTTTCTAATTGTTTCACCACATGGAGGTGCAAACAGGAGCAAGATAACACAGCTGTAGGTTTCAGCAGCTAATTTGGGTGGTGTGGGTGGCACAGATAAATGTAGCCCATCTGAGCCAGAAAGTCCACCCAAAATGTACAATGTTCCCATCTCACCAGTCCACAAGAGATGAGCCCAATTGTCAGTTTGAAGAATGCAGCACTAGGTGCACTTTTCCTACACATTTGCACAGTTATTCAAATATGTGCCAGTATTTACCACAGTATGAGGGGTGCATGTGTCCTCTGATATTCATTTATTATTTATTTAAAAGTTTAATCTTTGCTAAGACAAGACAATGAAGGTGGTATCTTTCATTGTTACTCCTGTTACTTATATTTTGCAATCTCTCATTTCTCAATCTGAGCTAAGAATCAGTTTTAAAGGTAATCTGAGGAGCTTCAAAGAGTAGTTTCCAACTACAAAAAACTCAGAACACCAACGTGATTGTTTGGAACTGATCTGATGTAGACTTCATCTGAAGGTAAATTGAGTCTGGAGTGACTCTTTGTGCCATAAGGATAATGATGATTTATTTATATTACTACCTTCATAACTACTGCTTCCTCGTTGAGAAAAGAAAATGTACTCAAGGAGAGTTGTCCTCATGAGGATTATACAAATGGGTTTCTGAATATGATTAATGCTGCATGGCTTAGTAATGCTGAACTCTCATACTTGATTTGGAGTTGGATTCAGCAAATCAAGCCATTCCAAAAATTATATAGAGAGAAAATTGGTCTGCTTATTTTCAACCAATGTTGATCCTGTCATGGTCTTCCCAGTAGAACATTACCGGCAACAAAAATATTAAATTATCAAAATGAGAGGTGAGAATCAGGTTGCCCTCCAGATGGTATTGCAGTGCAGGCCATAGTAACTAATCCTCAGCATAAATGAAAAAATGCTGGGAATTGTAATCCAACAACTTTCTAGAGGACCAATGATTCTCACATCTGGTATAAATCCTTCAGTCCTCCAATGCTTCTTGTAAGCCTTTCTTTCTCTTTGTTTCACCTGATATTCTCTCCCATCAAATTTATTTTTAACTACTCAAATTCTTTACATCCACAAGCTAAAGAGGTTTGGTGAATTCTTACAAAATAATAATTTAAAATGAATTTTTTACCCATTCCACTTGTAATTATGATAAACACAACAACTCTGCACCCCACAGAAGAGAATTTCACTGGAATCATCTCCTCTTCTGAATCTTTTTTTTTCCAAAGCAATTTCTTTTCTAGTAATTGAATGAGAATGGTGGGGTGGGGTGGGGGTGGGGGTGGGGGGTAAGGAAGAAATTTCCGGCACAGCATTTACTCTCTACCTCACAACAGGAACCTTTATTGCCCATTTTCTCCCTAGAGCAATCTTTCTGCACCCAATATATCACACCAGTTCTTTGTTTCTCCGAATCTCTAATTAGCTCCTCTCTCTATGGTACCTTCTCACAGCAGTTCCCTTGTGTGCTCATTCTCTCACCCAATATTTCTTGGCAGCTTACAATGAGCAGGGAGGCTATACCAGGACATGAGTAACTCAGGCTGTTAAGGCTTCTTGCTGACTTTCCTCACTACATTGCATCTAACAACTGTTCTTTCAGTTCATTCTTTCTCTTGTGACAAGAGGCTACCTTCCTCATACTAAAATGCTTTCCATTTGTTTGATCTGCTGGCTGCCTTCTTTTTTTGAGCTGGCGTTTTTCCTTGCCTCTTGTCTCAAAGTTTCCTGGTTGGCTCAGCCTCTATCTCCTTTTTCCATTATTTTATCAGCCATGCACAATATTTTCCAGCTTGCCTCCTTCTGAATTAACAAGCTTACAGAAAGATTCAACCCCTCAAAATGAAACCTTCAAAGAGGCATAGGGTGTTCCAACCAAACCTTTTGGGAAAATGATGTCCTTCTCAAAGGCACATAATTTTTCAGGAGAGAAGCTTCTTTAGTAGAAAAATAGGGAGTTCCTGGGGCAAGTCTATTTCATGGGGAAAGAACCTAATGAACAGCACACTGCACATGGAGCATGGTGATTTTAAAAAACCTGGCAGGGGAGGCACAAGAAACAACATAACAGGAAATGGCTACAAAGATATAAAGGAATTCAGTAGTAACCTTGTGACTAACTGGAAAGAAGAAATTTCTAGCATAAGCTTTTGCAGATACAGGGGAAAAATACATCAGCAAAAGGGGTGGCCCTTCCAAAGCTGGATTGGGGCCACAACAACCACACCACAGCCCCAATCTCCCTTGAAGCTGCCTGAAAAAGGAGTGGCAAATAGCTGGTCCTTTTTTGGGTGGCAAAAGTTGGCTTTTTTGCCCACACCACATGTAAACACCATGCTGCTGGAGCAACATGAAGGTGCCCCAATGTAAATGGCTGGGTGGCTTCCGAGCAGCTTAGGAGCGTACAGCGTGTATGGGCGTCTCCTCTCTGCACTGTTCAGTCTGCTACTGCACCTCCATGTAGTATTGTTGTTATAACGTATTTATTTTGAAAATGAGTTTTTAATGTTGTGCAAAAAAAAAAAAATGATGAAAATGATTGTTTCACCAGCTGCGGCACTATCGAGAAGGGGCCTATGTCCTCTACCACTACATGGAGTGCAAAAAAAAAAAGAGGTATGATGAAAATTACATGTCTCTGAGTTTCACAAAAACTGTTAATTAACTTCAAAAAACATCTACAGTGTGTAATTATAAAATGTTGAGACATGAATATACATTGTGCAAATGAAAATACAAAGAAAATGAAAATACACAAAATATTTTTATTCACATACTATGTTGAGCAGAGGTGGACTTGCAATATGTAGATATAAAGGGAGTCATGGGGTAAAAAATCCCCTGGTGTACTGTTGCATTCATAATTCTTAGTTTGTTCCTATCTCCCTTTTGTTTTCCTTCTTTTCTTTATTGCTCATAGTGTTCTGTCTGTCATCCATAGTTTTTTTCTTTTTCTTTTTGTTTACTGAAAGTGTCTGTCTGTATTCTTCTTTTATTATGTCCCTGGCTTCAGGCAATAGTTCCTCTGGGTCCTCAGTAGTGGTGGGTATTACTGACAGGAGTGAATTGTAGTAACACCATAGCTAACATTGGTTGGCACTGCACACAAGGAGGTATAGGTGGCCCTCCTTGTGTAACCCCATCACCTAGTAAACCCTATTATGAGACACCCCAAATGAGACACAGGCAGGATCAGAGCATTAACAGAAAGGCCAGGAGGGAGAAATAAAGGGATATCACACTTGCAGAATTAGCTAAGGGCATGATAAAGAGGCCAAGACAAATAGCAGACACCCTTAGAAAGGCAAATGGCATCCAAAGCAGCATTACGCATAAGATAGGGACATGGTATGTGAGAAGCATGAGCCAAGGGATGCTAGACATAGTAAAATTGGAAATGGAACACATGAACATAGCAGTACTGGGGGTGAGTGAGTAAAAATGGACAGGAATGGGCCACTTTGAATCAGGCAACCACACAGTGTTCTATTCAGGGAATGAAAAGACAAGAAGAAACGGGGTGGCTTTCATACTAAAAAAAAGATGTGGCAAAATAAGTCAGAGAATACAATGCAAAATCAGACCAAATCATTTCAGTAAGACTCCATGGTAAACCTATGAATATAATCATAATTCAAGTATATGCACCAACTACAGAGGCAGAACAGGAAGAAATTGATAGATTCTATGAAGGAGTACAGGAAGAAATTGACAGCACCAACACAGGATGTCAAGCTGATCATTGGAGATTGGAGCACAAAAGTTGGAAGCAAAGCAGAATTAAAAACAGTAGGCAGATTTGGATTAGGCAAAAGAAACAAAGCAGGTGAGCGTCTAATAGATTTTTGTGAAGCTAACAGCCTATTCATTGCAAACACATTTTTCATACAACCAGAAAGAAGGCTACACACATGGACATCACCAGATAGTCGACACAAAAATAAAATAGAATATATAATCGGAAGTAAAGGATGGTGGAACTCTATACTGGTGGCCAAGACTAGACCAAGCACTAACTGTGGCATCAAAGTAGACTGCAGAAGGGCATTGTTTGCACAGGAGGGCATATATCACAGTAGAGGATGAGTTTGCCTATGGTGGATGATATTATTAAGCTTGTTTTTAACAAAGTGAAGATGACAAAATGGAGGCTATCATATTTTGAACATACCATGAGATGACATGACTCAAGGGTGAAGCAGATGGGCAGCTTGGAGCCACTTCAGCTGCAGTTGGCCCCAGATCAACCCAGGACCGCAGCAACCGGACGGCTCACTTCCAAAGTAGGCCGCCGCTGAAGTTCTTAAAAAGCTGCTGGCAAGGAGCGGTGCTTTGCTACTCCTTTTGCCAGTTGCTTTGGGCCACCCTATGCAGCCTCAGAGCAGATTCCAGCCACATCAGAGGCATGTGTCTTCTGCACGCCACACCCCCAAAGTGGCTGGAAGCTACTCCTTTTGGCATGTTTTGGGCCTCACAGAAAAAGATGATAATCCTTGGTAACTGGAAAACAATAAGAAAAGAGAGAGACTATTTACAGGGTGGATTGATTCAATCAGGGAACCCACAGAACTGAGTCAGCAACACCTAAACAGGATAGGTAATGAGAGATTTTGGAGATCTCTCATTCACAAGATCACCATAAGTTCATGTCAATTGGATGTCAACTGGACATCAAATAATAATTTTAAAAATGCTATTGTTTTTTAAATCATGTTTCAAAAAACCTTTGTACCATAATTTGTTCTCACTCTATGTTATTTTAATACGTTCTGTAGGCCACATTGGGAAAAGTCAGAACATAAATAAAATAAAATAAACCTTTATCATAAATTGAAAGATCTCTCAGCTGAGGGTAGGGAAATATTTTTCTTCCCAAGATCTATAGCCAGTGACCTCATGTTGCATTGGTATGATGCAGCTACTTATAACTAAAAACAAAAGGCAGCAGAAGCTGATGAAGAGTATTAGGCTGTCAAATAACTTTTGGCTTGTTGTAGAATTAAGGGTGAGTGAGTATTATTAGACTAGTGGTCAATTCACCTGTCATCTTTATTAACTGATAATCATAATGATCAATCCAATACGTAAATGATCACAGAAATAAAAAGAACACTGTCTATACCAGCATTTTCTAAAAGGAAATATTCAAGACAGCTTTTACTACCTAAAATAGAATAATACCTAATAACAATGAGTTCCTGAAATCTACTTTCCTGATACTACAACTATTCCCCTTATATGGATGTTATCAGCTACGCTTTCTGTCAATCTAATTGAAAACAAGGATTACTGTAACTCAACTTAAAGAATTGCTCACCTTACACCTCCATAAGGCATACTTCACTTTTGCCAGGCTAGACACCTTTAGTGAGAAGGTACAACACATTACATCTAGGAAGCTGAAAATGCACTTTTTTTCCCTGCTGATAAGAGCTCCTGTGTATCAGCTCTTGGATTTTTCAAATATAATCTGTGATAAGGTTTCTTAGAAAGACAACATGGGAAGACATATCTGAAGTGACAGAAGTACTATAATAAACTTGATCTCTCTGCTGATGAAAAAGCAACAAAGTTCTCATGATTAAGGTTATTTAATTGGGATGGGGCAAATATTTTGTAAAGTAAAATGTTTCAATATTAAACAATCTTCAGGGCATGGAAAAGGGAATGTACAATAAAAATTATCCCATTGCAGTTACGAAACTTGTTTAAATAATCACTAACCTTCCCCCACTTTTTTTTTACTAAAAGGTCAACCACATTACATGCCAGAAATCTGCGCATAAGAGTATTTGCAGTGTAAGTGTAATTTTCTGTTAATGACTCTATATGCATAATTTTTGCAATTAGTCCTTAAATGGGAAAAGCTTTAGAAATAATTATTTGCAAGATGTTGCAAACAAGGGTCTAAGATTTAATGGGGGTATGAACACTTGGTTTACAATTAGCAACTTGCACACCATACTCATAAAAATGTATAGCAGATATGCGAATGTTAATATTTTAGTGAGAGAAAGAGAGCCACACTGCACTATATATTCTGTGCTGACTCAGAAGTAAGTCCATTGTTATCCTATAATTTGATACTTGTTTGTTCACAATATGGCCCATAATCTTTTTGCGGAGTCCAAATGGGACAGTAGAGACAAGTCGTAACTTTTAAGATATGTTAATTTTTTCACTGGAAGTATAAAAATATTTATGCTCACTTCATGGAACTAAAGATCTGTACCTATGTATCAAATGATGATTTCTAGTAGAAAAGAAGAAAAAGAGAATGACTTTTTTTATTATCCACATAAAGTATTATGATTTTTATTTTATCCAAAATAAAATACATATTCTGTTTTGTAACATAGCACACTGAATTTCAGCACTTACAATAATTCTAGACTTTCTGCTCTTACAAGTAAGGAAGATCATGACCTCAGACTTTTTGATCTATAGAGGAAATAGTTTGCATTGAGGATACATACTGGATCTGTCAATACTATGTTTTGGCATTGATTTTCTACATCTGTGGAATGAGACATCTCCAAGAATTCACTGCCTTACCCAGATCCTGCAAGCCCTTGGCCATAACCCCCCTGACTGAATTTATCCATATGGTTTGTGATCTTCCTCTCTTTCTTCTACCCTCTACCTTTCCTAGCAGTATTGTTTTTTTCTAGTGATCCATGCCTTCTCATTATGTGGCCCAAGTATGATAGTCTCAACTTGATCATCTTTGCTTTCAAGGAGAGTCCTAGTCTGATCTGTTCAAGAACCCATTTGTTTGTCTTATTGGCTGTCCATGGTATCCTAAGTACTCTTTTCCAGCACCACATTTTAAATGAGTTGATTTTCTTTCTGTCTGCTTCCTTCACTGTCCAGCTCTCACATCCATACATGGTAATTGGGAATATAATGGCCTAGACAATTCTAACTTTATTGCTCAGTTGTATGTCTTTGCTCTTCAGTATCTTTTCCAGTTCTTTCTTAGCTGCCCTTCCCATTCATAGTTGTCTTCTTATTTCTTGAAAGCAATCTCCATTCTGGTCAATGTTTGATCCTAGATATGAGAATTATTTAACTATTTCAATATCCTTGTTGTCTAGATTGAATTTGTGTATTTCTTCTGTGGTCATTATTTTTGTTTTCTTTATGTTCAGCATCAGACCTGCCTTTGCACTTTCATCTTTGACCTTCCTTATTAACTGTTCCAATTCCTGAATGTCTTCTGCTAATATTATAGTGTTGTCTGCATATCTTAGGTTGTTAATATTGCTCCTTCCTAGCTTTAACTCCTCCTTTTTCTGTTTCTAATACTGCTTTTCTTATGATATTTTCATCATATAAGTTAAACAAGTAGGGTGATAGGATGCAGGCTTGCCTGACCCCATTGCCTATTGAGAACCAGTCTGTTTCCTAGAATTCTGTTCTGACTGTGGCCTCTTGTCTTTGGTACAGATTCCTCATCAGGACTATCAGATGTAGTGGCACCCCCATGTTTTTGAGTGTATTCCATATTTTTTGTGATCTATACAATAAAATGTTTTGCTATAGTCTATGAAACACATACTGATTCTTTTTTGGAATTCTTTGGTGTGCTCCATTAGCAATCATGTGTTTGCAATGTAGTCCCTAGTGCCCCTTCTTTTTCTGAATCCTTCTTGCACCTCTGGGATTTCTCTCTCCATGAATGGTTGGAGTCTATGCTGCAGAATTCTGAGCATTTTGCTTGCATGTGAGATCAGTGCTATTGCCCTATAGTTGCTGCAGTCTTTTGTATCTCCTTTCTTGTGGATAGGTATGTATATCTAGCCCAGTCTGTTGGACATCACTTTGTTTTCCATATTTGTTGGCATATTTCATTTAGCACTCAAGTTGCATCTGTCTGTTGGCACTGTAGCAGTTCAACTGGGATATCATCTGTTCCTGGTGATTTATTTTTTTCTCATTTTATTTATTGCAGATTCTGCTACACTTCTTAGAATTTGGGATTCATCTTCATATGGCTATTCATTCCAAATATCATTCATTCCCTCCTCATCTCTTTTGTATAACTCTTCTATGTATTGCCTCCAATGCCTTTTTATTTCTTCTTGTTCCTGTATTATGGGGTTTTGCAGACCAGTCTAAAGGGCCAGCCTGGGGCGGAGTTGGGGTGGGGCAGCCACATGCCAGCCACCCCAACTCCACCCTGACGCTGTCCTGACACCACATGCAAGTCTGCATGGCGTCAGGACACCCTCCTGGCGCAGCGTGTGTACATTCTGCACTAAAAGGGCACGGAAGAGCCGCGGCTCCGGCTCTTAGGGTGGCCTTTTACAGTCCCTAAAAGGAGCGGTATTTTGCTGCTCTTTGGGGGGCAGCAAAAGGGAGGATCGGAGCTGCGGCGTGCGGTTGCTGTGGTCTCAATCCACCACTCCCAGGGGTGGCTCTGTGCTGCCCCAAAAGGTGGGTCTGTAAAGGCCCAGTGTTCTTTTTTTCTCCATAGAGCATCCTGCCCTTGGTTTGAACTTGGCTTTAATTTCTTGGATTTATTTTTTTTTATAGAGGCCTCTTGTTCTTCTCTTTTTGTTGTTGTCTTCTATGTCTCTGCATTGGTCATTGTAGTATTTCTCCTTATGCCTGCATGTCAAATGTTGGACAGTTGTGTTCATACTTCTGGCTTTGTTCATATCTTCCTTTGCTTTTGCTTTTCTTCTTTCTTTTATTGTGTGAAGTGTTTCATCTGCATTTCATCCATTGTTTCCTATCTTTCTTTTTGGCCACTGTTAATGTTTTCTTGCATTCATCCTTACTTATGTCTTTGACTTCTGTCCACAGTTCTTCAGGTTCCCAGTCAATTATAGTTCAATAGTTCAAATCTGTTTCTTGTCCTTGAATTCATCTGAAATGTTCAGGTCATATTTTGATATAAGGATGGTTTTTGCTTTCTTTTCAGCTTAACTCTGATTTTGGTTATGAGCAGTTTGTGGTCTGTGTCACAGCCAGATCCTGATCTGGTTTTGGCCACAAGGATAGAGTTTCTCCATCTTTTACTTCCAATTATGTAGTCTATCTGGTTTTTGTGTTTACCATCTAGTGGTGTCTAGGTGTATAGTCTCCTATCTAGTTGTATGAAGGAGGGAAGGTATTTGCAATGAATAGATTATTGGCCTCACAGAATTCTATCAGACGCTCTCCAGCTTTATTTCTTGTTCCTAATCCAAATCTTTCTATCGTTTTTGATTCTTCTTTGTTGCCAACTTTAGCATTCAAGTCTCCAATGATTAGTTTGAAATCTTGTGATGATATGTTGTCAATTTCATCCTGGACGGCATCACAGAATCTCTCAGTTTCCTCTTCATCTGCATCTGTGGGTGTTTCACAGATGTTTATAGGTTTACCCTGAAGCCTTATTAATAATATATAGTCTGACTTTGAGTTGTATCCTTTGAGTGCTCTACCTATATCTTTCCTTTTGTATTTCCTGAATAAATTACTGTATAGTTATCTGAGTCAAAGTGACCCATTCCTGTCCATTTTAACTCACTCACTCCTAGTATTGCTATATTCATGTGTTCCATTTCCTTGTTTACGATGTCTAGTTTTCCCTGGCTCATGCTTCTCATGTTCCATGTTCCAATTACTTGTGTAGTGTTGCTTCTAACTATGCTTGTTTTATTGGACATGTTTTCTGTCTGGCCTCCCCTTCTCTAGTTGTTGATTTTTGAGCTCTCACCTAATGGGTTTTCTTAGTGAAATGGTCTTGCAAGGAGGGGTACCTTTTGCCTCCTTTCGTGCAGTGCTGACAAGTTTCAGCTATGGTGACCCTACTGTACTCTCTGTGAGAGCTGACTTCAATGTCACCCACCACTACTGCTGCAGCCCAGTAGCTGTTCCTATATTTTATGCCTATTATTCCCTTCTTCCCTCCCTCAGTTTTCTTTTCCCTTCCCTTTTTACACTCCTAGATGTTTTCCCTCCCTCAATTCCCTCCTTCAATTCTCTTTTCTGTTTCCTTTTTACACTCCTAGATGTTTTTCCTACCCTCCCTCCTCCTCCCTGCCTCCCCTTTGTCCCCCATTGTTGGCATCAGTGGCTTTCTGGCCTTCTTGTTGGGGAGGGCCCTGATGTTCCTGGGCTGCAGCCTTGAAGCCTCCCTCTTTGTTCATTGCCCTTCTGGTCTCAGGGGAGGAGGGGAGGGTTTGATGTACCTGGGCTCCTAAGCCTGCTTCTTTGTCCCTCTGGATGGCAGCACCTTTATGGTCTCACAGGGGAGGGGAGGCTTTGATGAAGGATTTACCCTGCTCTTTACTAGTTTTTTTAAATATTTTTAAAATTTTTATTAATACAGTACATAGTACAAATTATTCAATCCATAATTCATAATAATTCATGATATGCTTTTCTCCCCTCTCTCCTCTCCCACAAACAGCATTTGGAGAAAATACATTCCATTTAAATTAACAATCACTTGAATAACAAAATTTAGCAATCATTTTCGGAGATGTGGAAAATATCATTAATTTTATTTTTTACTTCTTCATACCCCATTTTACCTTCCATTTTCTTAATCACATTTTCCCATTTATCACTCCATGATTCTTTATTGCTTTCCCCAATATATTTAAGTCTTCTTTTCCTAAGAAAATCAAGTAATATATATTCTTTTATATATTTAAACAAATACAACTTATTGCAATTCAATTTCCTTTTCCATCCAAAAGCAATCACTGCATAGGCAGCTTTTAGAATTTGTTTTATTACATATCTTTGGTTACTATTCAATCATAATTCTCCTAAATTAAGAGTTAAACAATTTTCTTTGCTGAATTGTATATCTATCCCTATTATTGTATTTATCTGTTCCTTAACTTATATCTAAAATTCTTGAACAAATGGGCATTCCCGCCACATATGTATATATACTCCCTTAGCTCCACATCCATGCCAACATTTTGACTGAAATTTATCATTTATAAATGCTAATTGATATGGTGTCCTATACCATTTTCCAATAATTTTCATTTGTTGTTCTTTTACATTTATATTTTTAATTTTAACAATTTCTTGTAATCAATTTTTAATTTTGTCTGCATCAGTCAATAAATCTTTTCCCCAGTTCATTGTCAATCCCTCTATCATTCTAAATTGGGTTCTTATAATCTTATAATTTTTCCCTATTAATCCTTTTCCACCTTCTATTTTTTTAAATTATATCTTCTAGCAATTCATTCTGATCTAAAATATTCAATTTTATTTCATCTAACAATTTTATTATCCCTTTTATTTGAATACAATACTGGTTTCCAAATAATATACAGTATTTTCTGGCGTATAAGACTACTTTTTAACCCAGGAAAATCGTCTCCAAAGTTGGGGGTCGTCTTATACGCCGGGTGGAGGCGGAGGAGGAGGAGAAAGAAGGGGTGGCACGGCATGAGGCGGGAGGAGGAAGAAGAGAGGAAGTCAGGTTAGAGAAAGAGGAGGAGGAAGAAGGGGTGGTGCGGCACGAGGCGGGAGGCAGGAAGAGGAAGCAGCAGCGGATAAGAGGTGAACCCCTATCCTCAGATTTTCTTGGCAAGACTGGTTCAGAGGAGGTTTGCCATTGCCTTCCTCTGAGGCTGAGAGTGTGTGACTTGTCCAAGTTCATCCAGTGGGTTTCATGGCAGAGTGGGGAATCAAACCTAGGTCTCCAGAGTGGTAGTCCAACACTCAAACCACTACACCATGCTGGCTCCTAATCCCATGTACTACCTATGAAACAACTGTAAGCTTTTTTGTTGTTCTTGTGTGTCTTCAAGTCCTTTCCAACTTATGGCAACCCTAAGGCAATCTTATCATGGGATTTTCTTGGCATGCTTCTTCAAATGGGGGTTGCCATTACCATCCCCTGAGGCTGAGAGTGTGTGACATGCCCAGGGTCACTTACTTGGCCACAAATTGTACATACCCCAGAATGTATCACCTAGTATATTGGCAGTCCTTCCCCCAACACTTTCTCATTTCCCCCCGTCAGAAGAGGTCTTATACGGTGAGTATATTCCAAACCCTATATTTTGACTGGAGAAGTTGGGGGTCGTCCTATACGCCCAGTCATCTTATACGCCGGAAAATACGGGTAATTAATTCTTCTTCTTCTATCCATACCCCTGTTGAATAATATAAGTCTCCAATTGTTTTAAATCCTTTGGTCTTTATTTTTTTTAATATCTTCCCCAAATCTTCATTGTTACTCTTATTTAAATATTCTATTGGTAAACATTTCCAGCTTTTTATACCCAATCTTTTACATCACTTCTCATATATTTTATAATTCACCATCATAGGACCAATTATTTTCTCTTTTTCTTTCTTTCCCCATGTTTCTCCCTCGAAGATAGAAATATATTCCATTTGATTGCCCTGTCTTTCTAATGTAACCCACTTTGTATTTTGATTATATTCTACCTCTACCATTCTTAGTAACTGAATCGCCTCAAACTATAATTCAAGTGATGGAACCCCTCATCCTCCTTCTTTTTGTTGCTCATATAATAATGCCTTAGATAATCTTACTTTTTTATTTCCTGATATCCATTTTAATATTGATATATCCCATTTCTTCAAAACTTTACTAGGAATGATTTCTGGAATAGTTTGAAATAAATATAAAGACTGGTAATACCATCATTTTAAACATCCTAATTTTTGTTAGCATTTTCCAAGTATTACTAGCTCATTTGGATATTTGATTATTAACCTTTTTCCATAATTGATTATAATTACCTTGTACAATATTTTCTAACTTAATTGATAAATTACACCTAAATATCTCATGTTTTTATCCACAATTTCAATCCTGATACAGTTTGAATTTCTTTTTGTTCACGCCAATCAGTGTTCATAAACATTATATCAGATTTATCAATGTTAAATTTAAGCCCAGAAATATTTTGAAAATTCTGAAATACTTCCAATAATTTAATTACGGCTTGACATGGTTTCTGTGTCATTATCAAAGCATCATCTTCACATAAATTTAACTTTATCTCTTTTTTCCCTATTTTATATCCCTTTATCTCTTCTGCTTCTCTAATCATATTTGCAAACAGTTCCATTACTAATATAAAAGAGGGGAAAGTGGGCAACCTTGTTTTACTCCACTTTTAATTTTAAATTTTCTTGATTTCTCTCCATTTACCATAATTTGTGCTTCACTATTCTGCTGTTTTTGTTTTTGTTTTGTCATTTCCGCTGTTGCCATTCTTTGTTTGGATAATTTGGTTTTATTTAATTCTATGTTTTTATTCAATATGTTTTAATTAGTGCTTAGTTTAATACTTTTTTAAAGAGGGTGGGTATTGGTTTTAGGATTCTATACTATTTATTTTTACTGTTGTTAGCCGCTCTGATTGTGCTCAGAGGGGCAAGATATCAATAAAATTATTATTATTATTATTATTATCCATGATGGTTTCACTAAATCTTTCTCTACATCCCTGCTCTTTACTAGTAATCTCTGCATGGAAAGTGCTGAGATCAGGCTTACACAACGTGTAAACTAGCAAGTCATAGGTACCAGCCATGTATGATGGAACAATTACTTTCCCTCCTTCACCACATTGTTCTTTGTTCTATTTTCCTTGATGTAATTTCTCCCTCCCAAAATAATGATATGGCGAAATGGGTTTGAATATTGGAGTATCACCTAATCACATCCGGATGGCAGCAAGTTACCCACATCTGCTCTAGACCACCAGACTAAAGAGGTCCTCTGCCTTCAGTGTCAGCTAACTATGAGTTTAAAAAGAGAATGCAGACCATTTAACAACCACACTAAATGTATAGGCACTCTAATCCTCACACATATGTTTTACTGCAATGCTAACATAATTTATTGATGAATTTGTTAGAATAAATTATGGCACGTCTAAAAATTCAAGATTACTTTTGCATTGCTACATAATTCATCTAGCATTTCATTAGCAGCACTCCTTCATCCTGCAACTTTAATTAGCAGTTCCAGTCTGGGATTTACCTGTGACTGTCATGGATGGAAAGTGCTTGCTAATGAATTATTCCAGTGAATTAAGAGGCTGGGGAGTTCTTTATGTGCCAAAGACTAATCCACACTTTATTAGTAGATATTTGCAGTTGTGACATCCACAAGTATATCACAGAGCACTGTATCTACTCAGATAGAATTGGTTTGCCTTTGTGTCCAGATTGAAGACAAACTATTAGCTTCAGTTCTATCTATGGGATTAGATGGGCATCAAATTGTTTCTGAATTAGCTCTTTAAAATTATCCATCACCTCTCCCCAACCTCAGCTTGTCAGTGGGCAGAATATCACATGTTCACAGGTTGCAAGTTCAATACCAGCAAGGGCTGAGGCTCGATTCAGGCCTGCATCCTTCCGAGGTTGCTAAAATGAGTACCCAGCTTGTTGGGGGGCAATCAGCTCACAGTTGTAAACTGCTTAGACACCCCATAGCATGGTATGAAGCGGTATATAAATGAAGCTGCTTTGCTTTGCTTTATGACCCAGAGGAATGATGGGAGAAAAACAAGGGGGAATGGAGAGAAGGGATTAAACCAAGATGACAAAATACTATTGGGCTCCTTAATCATCTTCTAATCAGTTGGGCCCTTACCCTTCCTCTGTTAGTAAAGGGAAATAGCTGTGTGTTGTCAGTACTGGGTAGGATGTTGTAGTTGTTCTGTTTTTTAACTTTATAGCTGAAACTGACTCTCAGAAGGAGATCTTTATTTTGTTTTGTTTTGACAACTCACACTAGCATTGGAGTGAGATTGATTAGGGAGCACCACTGTAGGTAATTGTTAGGTAATGTAAGGGTCTTTGGGTAGGTTATGTTTTGGTGACTACAAATCTAAGGTGTTAGGTGAAAAAAGCCACCTTTCAATTGTTCCCCCAGATCCATGCCTATATGGGATGGACTAAACGTTTGCCTGATGTAAACACAGTGCATTTTATACATAGCCATGGTGTCATCATGGAGATGGTGCAAGAAGGCCTTCTTTACACTTAACTACATGGGCTGTTTTGGGGCATGGCTTGAGGCATGGCAAGCTGCCCTTTCAGGCAGGATTATCCTTTCTTTTGCCTGGTAAAAGTTCACAGTGAAAAATGAGAATCAGACAGACATTCCTTTTCTGTATATTAATAATAATTAATAATAATTATTCATTAGTCATTATATTTCCTATTTAAACCCAAGAACTGTCTTTAGCAACAGGAATGAATGTAAACTGATGTTTGCATTCTGACTGAAAAATCAGGAGGCTCCCTTATCCCTTACCCATAAAGAACTACCAGTAGTTTTCAAATCATGTCTTTTTATTAATTATTATTATATTATATTTTATTAATAATAAAGCTTATTAAAGCCTTGGGGACCTGACTGATTTCCCCAAAATGCACATGGACATAGCCACTTTTAAAAGCTTTTAAACTGCTTTATTCAGTATTTTTAAAAATATGTCTGAAGCATTATACCCTGTCTAAATAATTTTTAACATTTTTAGGGAGCACCACTGTAAGTAAACAACAATTCTGAGTTGTTTTAAACTATTTAAATTTATTTTGCTTGAATATCACCATGAGATTCCATGATATATGGCAGGATATAAGTATTTTAATGTAAATAAGTAAATCAATCGATCAATAAATATGGATAAATATTGTCAGTCTGATGCTTGCTTATTTGTTGCAGTGGGCCTTCAAGTCATTTCCAACTTATGGCAACCTTAAGGTAACCTATTTCACAGGGCTGAGAGTGTGTGTCTTGCCCACGGTTATACAGTGGGTTTTCATGGCTGAGTGAACACTCAAATCAGTACTCCACACCAGTCCATTTGTGCTTGCCTATATTAGAATGCAAATATTTAATAATTTTATTTCTGAATGAAGAATCAATAATTTCAAACATTTTGTCACCTGGTTGAGGAGGTTATGTTAGGGCCTCGGCAGACGACTAATAGGGTCATCTTGGAGGCAGGGAAGAGGAGGGGCAGCCGCACGAGCGGCGCCCCTTCCTCCTCCCGAGGTTGCCCTCGGAGCTGCCGGCCCTCCGCACGGCCGGCGCGCCGAGAGCAACCTCCCGCCGCAGCGTCCGCACACGCTGCGGCGGAAAAGTCAGGGAAAGTGCGCCCTACACGTTTAGGGCGCACTTTCCCTGACTTCTGAAAGGAGCGCTGATTTAGCGCTCCTTTCAGAGGCGCCGACGGTGCGCTGCGGTGTGGCTGCATCGCTCCGGCGGCGCACCGTCCCGCGGCGCCCCCGACGCTATCGTCTGCTTCCCCCCTTAGTTTCTGTGCATTGTGATAATCTGTTGTATCTTGGAACTATTTTCTGGGGGAAAGGTACAAAACAACATTTTCAGTGGGAAATTGTGTATTTTTTGCCTCACCTTTTTGAACAAATGATCCAATTTTTTTTTTTAAAAAAAATGTAACAGTTAGCCATAATCTTAACAGGGTATCAACCAAATTTGTATGTATTATTTGTATTCCTTGCCTTTTTTTTTTCCATGCCAGAAAAAAAATGGTGTTAGAGAGGGTTAGTTCCATGAATGAGATGACAACTACAGAGGGGGTTAATGCATTAATCTGTAGAATTATGCTTGCTATAACATTCATTTCATTCGTGTGCTGGCTTTCTCCCAAACTGGGACCCAGACTGAATTAATTCAAAAACCTTAACTGTAAAATTTAAAGACAATTAAAATCACCACATAAACAGTATAAAATTATTTAAAAGACATACAATTTTTTAAGCATACATAAATTAAACTTCCCAATACAAAGCTTCTCTGATCACCTATTTAAAGCATGTTTAAACTAAAAATCATTTGACTGCCAGTGAAATAAAAGCAAGGAGGGGGCCAGCCTAGATTCCCACAGAAAGGAGTTCCAGCTGGAACACTGTTTTAACTGTGGAAATTCACTTCTAGCCACTGCTGAAACTGGGCCTCAAAGCTCAGAGTTGAGTCCAGAAGAACATTGCAATCTTAAAATTTCAGGAGGAGTGTAATCCCATTCAGCACAGAGTCAATATTCCCTGATTTACCTTTTGACTGTCTTGTTTGGATTAAGTTTCAATTTGTTTGTCTTCACCATTTCCATTACTGACAACAAACATTGGTTTAATACTGATACAGCTTCCTTAGAATTAGACAGGAAGGAGAGGTAGAGTTGGGTGTCATCAGCGTATTGGTTACACTGAACCCGAAAATTCTGGATGACCTCTCACAAAGGTTTCATGTAGTTGTTAAACAGCATGGGTATCCCACAGGCCAACAGCCAGAACATCAAACAGGAGTAAAATTCTGGCAATGTTTAAAAGACTATTTTAATGTGTACAGATCATTTTTATTTATTTGCTTGAGTATAAAACTAGATTATGTATAGGATAGGGTAAGTTTGTTGTTATTAACTGCCCTTGAGTTGATTTCAACTCATGGTGACCCTATGTACAAGGCACAGTACAAGGTGTTGGTTTTGACTTTTAAAGCCCTACATGGCTTGGGACCATCTTATCTTCGGGTCCGCCTCTCCCCGTATGATCCCCCCCACGCACTTCGGTCCTCTGGGAGGAATCTGCTGCAGCCTATGAAGACCTCCCAGAGGGCCTTTTCCGTGACCGCTCCCAGACTGTGGAATGGCCTGTCGGACGAGATCCGTCATATTACCACTCTTGCTGCCTTTAAAAAGGCAGTAAAGACAGATCTTTTCTGGCAGGCCTTCCCGGAACAACTTCCCGGCTAATTGGAGACGATCTTTTATTCATCCCCCTGGCCGCCATGGCATGTTCACCCTATATTGTTTTATTGTATGACTTATGTTGTTGATTTTAATTCTAATGTAATTTAATTCCATTTTAACGGGTGGGAGAGTTAGGGTGTGGGATGGGTGTTTTAATGTTTCTTTTTAAATTGCTGTATGCCGCCTCGATTGCCAAGCAGAGGGGCGGGATATAAATAAAAAATTATTATTATTATTATTATTATTATTATTAACAAGACATCTCCAAAATGCTTTGTCCTCACCACATCTCAAATGAATTGATTTTCTTCCTATCATCTTTCTTAACTGTCCAGCTTTCACATCCATACATGGTAATAGGGAATACAATGGCTTGTACGATTCTAACTTTTGTGCTCAGTTGTATATCTTTGCATTTTAGAATCTTTCCTAGTTCTTTCATAGCCACCCTCCCCATTCTTAATCTTCTTCTGATTTCCTGACTGCAGTTCCCATTTCTATCAGTGTTTGATCCCAGGTATGAGAATTCTTTTACTATTTCTTCATTGTCTAGGTTGAACTTGTGAAGGTCTTCGTGGTCATTATTTTTGTTTCTTTATGTTCAAGATTAAGCCTGCCTTTGTACTTTCTTCTTTGATTTTCCTTAGTAGGTGTTCCAAGTCTGTGAGGTTTTCTGCTAGTACTATAGTGCTAGTACTAGGGTGAGAAGTACCATAGAATAACTAAATATTGATCCCCTTCTTTCACATATAGTTTCCGCATATGTCCAGACAACCAGAATCTTCTTTTCAGGGATAAACCTTGGCTCTTGGAAGAAGCAGAAGGAGGAGGACGAGGAGGAGGAAAAACATTTCTATATTTACCAAGTGATAAAATAATTAGATGGAGTGCTTTGTTTGCTTTATGTTCACAGTTAAATCTCAAACTCATGACTGCTCATTCTTAATTGAGCACACTAGGTTGATGTTTTTCTGTTTTAAGGGGTGGGAGGGAGATTGTGGGCGCTGGGTATGTTTTAACTTGTTATATTTTAAATGCTGTAACCCGCCTCGATTGCAATGCAGAGAGGCGGGCTATAAATAAAACATTATTATTATTATTATTATTATTATTATTATTGCTTCAAGAAGCAGCTCTAAGCTTTTTTTATGGCTACTCTCAAGAAAGGGATTCAGAGTGTAACAGCATGAAACCACCCAAAAGTCTTATGAGTTCTTAGAGGCTAAGGGGGGAAGCAGACGGCTAAAAGAGCTGTTTGGGGGGCAAGGAAGGGGAGGGGCAGCCGCACGGTGGGCACTCCAACCCCTTCCCGAAGGCATCGTCAGAGCACTGGCCCCTCCGCACGGCCGGGGCTCCGACGATGTCTTCCCGCCACAGCGTTTGCACACGCTGCGGCGGAAGAGTCGCCGAAGGTGCGCCACCAGCCTTTTGCAGCGCACCTTTGGCAACTTGTGGAAGGAGCACTATTTTAGTGCTCCTTCCAGGGGCAGTGAAGCTGCGCCGCGGGGCCGAGGTGTGGGGATACTCCTCCTCCTGGATGTTTCCTGGTCTTCAGCTGTCTGGGAGACAGATGGGAGCTGAGAAAAGGGCAGGGAGGAGAAGAGACCAGAATGCACCTGTCGCCCCTCCTCCTGGACCTTTCCTGGCCCCCAACTGCCTCTGCAGGGACAGCAGGAGGCCGGGAAAGGTTGGGGGAAGAGGAACGGGCACATCCCTATTCCTCCCCCTCCCCAGGGGCCTTTCCCAGCCCCAAACTTCCTCCAGAGGGTCAGCTGGAGGCCAGGAAAACTTGGGGGGAGGAGTAACAGGCACACACCAATTCTTCCTCCTCCCCAGGGACCCTTCCCGGCTTCCAGCTGTCTCAATTCTTCCTGTGTTCTATAGAGGAAATCTTCATGTCCACTGATGCACTGAAGTGACTCAAGTAGCTGAAGTGTACTGAGCTTCTCTTCCAAGAGAGCTACTAATCTGCACTTGCTGCAAGCACAGAACTGCAGCCAGCGCAAGATGCACACCATTGTTTCAAAAGTCTACTGTGGGGCTAAGCAGACGTGCTAAATTGGCGCTCCTTCCACAAGTTGCTGAAGGTGTGCCACAAAAGGTTGCCGGCGCACCTTCAGCGACTCTTCCGCTGCAGCGTGTGCAAACGCTGCAGCGGGAGGTCCTCCTTGGAGCGCCAGCCGTGCGGAGGGCTGGCTGCTCCGAGGACGACCTGGGGAAGGGGTTGGGGCACCCACCGTGCGGCTGCCCCTCCCATTCCCTGCCCCCCAAATGGCTCTTTAAGCCGTCTGCTTCCCCCCTGTATCTCCTCAGCTGGTGCCTTTTTAGTCACAATGACCTCAGCAAAAGTTGTTGGGAAATTTTTTAAAAAAATGCAAATCTTCAGAAAACCTGTTGATGGAAGAAAAGGAGTAAATGAAAAAGAGTCTGGTGAATGGTGGAATGAGCAGGAGTACACATCTCTCCAGAAAACCTACAAGAACTACTAAAGGTCCTCACTGTCCTACCCTTTATAACAGGGCTGGGCAAATTTTCACCCTCTAGATGTTGTGGGAGTTGTCTGCTCCTGAATTACAAGAATGAAAATTTTAAGCATTTTCCCTCAGTTGTACATCCATGGGGAGGGGGAAGGAGGGGAAACATATAAATCCGCCACAAAATATAAGGGGAAAGCTAATTTTGAGGAACTACATCTAAAAGGAAGCAGTGCTGTTTTATTAGGAATGCTTCCATCGTTGTTGCTGTTGTTGCTGTGTGCCTTCAAGTCATTTCTGACTTATGGTGACCCTAAGCAAACCTATCATGTGGTTTTCTTCGCAAGATTTATTCAGAGGTGGTTTGCCATTGCCTTCCCCTGAGGATGAGAGCATGTGACTAATAGAGTCGTCTTCCGGGCCCGGAAGAGGAGGGGCAGCCACACGTTCGGCGCCCCTTCCTCTTCCTGAGGTCGCCCCCGGAAGTGCCGGCCATCCGCACGGGCTTCCGGGTTGGCCTCACGCCGCGGCGACCGCACTCGCCGCAGCATTTGAGTCAGGGAAAGTGCGCCCGCCGCTTTTAGGGCGCACTTTCCCTTAAATCTAAAAGGAGCGCCAATTTGGCGCTGCGGACCAGGGCATCTTGGACGCCCTCGTCTGCATCCCCCCCCCAGTGGGTTTTATGGCTGAGCTGGAAATCAAACCCTGGTCTCCAGAGTTATAGTTCAGCACCCAAACCACTACACTGCACTGGCTTCCAACAGGATACCCATATTGGGCCAACCAAAATGCACAATGTATATGTTGTAAACCTCCGAAGCTCCACTGGCTTCTTCATCAGGCAGAGATGTAAAAATCATACATTTAAAAAGAGTATTAGTTTTGGAGCCATTGAAGACAAACCACACTTGAGTGTATGATCTTGTTCCTCATCCCTTATGACACTTTAGTGGCCTGAGATACTGTCCTGAGGCCTATGACTGGGTAGTTTCTCAGTAAAGAGAATGAGGAGGGTACTCTTTGTCTGTAAAGGATGGTCACTTTTGCTGCTAAGATAGAATGTCTAAGCGAATCAAGCTAAGCTGCTTTAACTGTGTGTGCATCATGACATTACTTTACAGAATGAAAGTTTGTGTGTTTTATATATTTATCATCCTTTTTATTGTCAATATATGCTTTTTTTGTATGTGGTGTTGCATTAGTGTTTTTTGATAAACTGAGAGAGTAAAAGTATTGGGTTCCACTTTCTCTGGTAGATTTATACCTAACATTTGGAGACAAATTGGCTGCTGTCAGTATGATGCTTCCTGGAATATCAGAATCTGTTTTTCCCTTACTACACTAATTAAAACAAAACAAAAGCAAATTAAAGGGATTGTTTAAATGACCAAGGGGGGGGGGGTTCAAAATAAAATGTTGCTGTTAGCACAATGTAAATAGGAAAATCGCTGTGGAAATTTTACTGCAGAAATGAATTAGTGACACTAGTGAATAAATTATCAGCACAAAACAGAGATATTTTAATCACCTTGCAGTGTGACAGCTTGGCAAAGGTCTAGACTCCCAAAGGACAAGGAATGTCCTCTGAAAGATATTGATTTGCTCCACTGCACTTTCTTTTACTAATTATTACCAATGCAGTTCCTCCAATTAATCAGCTCAACCGAGCAAAGGCAGTAGACTCCAGTCTTTACATGCATTATACAGATATGTGACAAAGTCAAGGCTTCCTGCACAATTACACTAATTATAAGCCTTTCTTTGGTCAAGGATTGCAAACAAGCATGCAGTGAGTACTTTATATATTTGCTGTGAACCATGTTGTTTGCTCTGTTGAAACAGATCCAAGAGCAGCATTTTCTTTTCTCCACAGTATTTTTTTGGGGGGGGGCAATACATTGCTTCTCTATAAAAATGGTTGTTAGCAGTGATGCTAAAATTCTCTCTCTACATATGAACCAATAAAAAGCTAGTTTGGATTAACCAGACCATGAATATTGTCAAAACATCATATTATACTGAAATGATGAAAAAGAAAAGAAAACTGTCTATATCAATTTACAAAACTAATACAAGGTTTTCCAACACACATAAATCAGAAAATTCAAATAAGAAAGCCTAAACCTATGGCAAAAATCCTATTGGATTCCCTAAAAAGACATCACATCTAAATGTTCATTTTTCAAATTTGATCAATAAATATGATATCCAGATATAGATTTTCTGATGCATCCAGTACATCTCATACACAGAAAAATGTTTTCACATATGCTATGGCCCAAGTGTAAAAAGGAAAAAGAAAAAAAAAAGACTATTAAAAAGATGAAAAAGAAGCTGATCTACACAGGAACCTTTTTGATATTTTTTGGACTGAAAATAATATTAATCCCCCATCCAGTGTCAGTGTCCAGGTAAGGAAGTGGATTCTGCAAGATCTACTCCAAAACAGTAGCTTTTCTAAGTTCTGGTTTCTACTAACAAATATTCGCTGCCCCTCACTTCACTGCTAATTTCTTATTGCCATGGAGGTGAGGTGCCACAACAATGACCACAATACACCCATTTGGAAGGGAAAAGGCCAGAACTTTATTGAAAATAGCTGTAATGCAGGGTTGGCCCACAAAGCATGAGGTCTGGATCTGTCATCGACCAATCCTTTATTGATCAATGAACCAATTTGCTTGGTCACGGCCAAGCTTCAGGATGACAAAGGGGTAACCAGTTAATCGCCCTTCCGCATCGCAGGTAACTGGTTGATCACATGTTCGCATCTCTACCCCCTGTCACTGGGGGATGCTGATCCACCGTTGCTCCTGCAATGGCAACACTGCAACTCTCCCATCACCCCCAGGTCCCCATTGGATTTCCGATCCAGTGCTACTGGAAACCATGCCCACCAGATCCAAGACCTATGCTACCACCACAGAAGCTACCCTCCCCCCCACCCCGGGGCCACCTTGCACCAACTCTAGACAACTGTGACCCACCCTCAAGAGAGTCCTAAACAAAAGTCCATTCTTGGGTGGATGTAGCCCACATGAGCCCCAGATTTCCACCTGCCCAGTCTTTTTATAGAGTCCACTAGTAAGCCGCATCCTGCAGCAGTAGTAGTGGCCCCAATGCAGAATGAGTGATCCCTAAAGCCCCACTGTCAGGAACGCATTAGCTTAATGTGTTCCTGCCAGAATATGCTTTGATAGAATTTTATTAAGAGATGGGATTGTTAAAATATGGTTAACTGTGAGGGTTGGAGCAATAAGGTTGTGCTGTACGGGTTAATGAGTTGCAAAGGGGAAGCAATAGGCTATGGAGGCAACCCCCATGAAAACCCCAAATTCCTCCACCCAGTTGACAAAAGAGTTCTTCACAGCATGGGCTTTGGCCTCCTTCTTGTCTTTTTTACTGGATGTGATGGCCCCCTGCCTCCTCCCCTTTGGGCTTTAACAAGGTAAAAACACCAATATAATATCCCCTGACATCCACTTCCTGATCTTTTTGGATAGGTCCGGGGGATTCTCACCACATGAGAATTTGGGAAAGGCAGAAGCCTGTTGATCCTCCCACACATCCTGTAAACCCAAACACCTGGACCTGTGCCTGATGGCCCAAGAAAGCATTCCCGGCATCAAGGCTCCCCCTAACCAATAGTCGTCCCTGCCCAATGAGGAACTGGACAACTCACCATCCCCATTCTTTGTTTTCTTGGCTCCTCTGATGCTTCTTCTTGACAGCACCCCTTGTGTTTGCCACTGGCAGAGGAGGCACCGGGTGTCACACTGGCTTCAGAACTGGTGGTGAAGGAACTGTTAATGGAACTGCTGGAACTGCTGGACAAGCTGGTGGTGCTCGAGCTGCTTGAAGAAGAGTCCCAATTTGCTTGCAGTGGCTCGCAGTGGCTGAATGGGGGGCCAGAACCCTTGCCCAGGAGCAAGCACTCTGTGACCTTCCCCACCTGCTCAATAAAGGCCAACAGAGTGTGGGTTAAGCCTATCAAGGCATCAAGAGAGTCTCCAACAAGGGAGAAGTCACCAGCAAAGGTGAGGGCTGCTGGCACTTCAACCTGAGGGCCAATTCTACCCAGGACTTCCTGGGCTTGCCAGCCTGCCCCCTCATGGTAGGGTGGGCAGGCATAGCTCATTTTTTTACACCCTTGGGTGGCATGGGTGACTTGCCTGGGGGTTGGTCCACTGCTTGAGGAGGAGGGGTGCCTGACTGGGAGCCCTGTCACGTGAGCTGTGGCAGTAGCCCAGCAATGATATGGAGGAGTGAGTACCGCTGCTCCGCCTCTGCTGCTGGCTGCTGTCCCAGCTGCCAATGCTGCTGCTGTGCTGGCTGCTAGCGGAAAGCCCAATGGCAGTGTGAGGCTGAGCTGGGGCTAGTTTCCCACCACCTCTCTGCTGCAGCCGCATATCCTCTTTGCTCACAAGCCAAGCTGGAATGGCAGTGTCCATGTGTGTAACTTGGCCTTAAATAGGCCCATCTACCAATCAGGAGCTGGGAGGGGCAGAGGTTCCACCCCTTCCACCAATCACAGGTGCTTCTCCACATGCTGACACCCAATAGGATGGCATTTTCACCCCTCAGCACCTGCTGGAAGATGTAGTCCCAGCGCAGGGACAGTAAGTACCACCCTCTCCACCCCAATCAGCCAATCCTGGCTCGGCCAGCCCAGTGTAATGCCTGCTGAGCTGCTGCCGGGACTGGGCTGCCTGCAAATGGTGGCTTTCCCCTCCCCCCAGCAACAAGGCTGGCCCCGTGAGTCAGGCGGCTTTATTTTCCACAAGGCTGCATAATAGTGTTGATCTTCTCTTTGATCATGTCCAAATAATTTCAGACTGTGCTAAGTAATGTTCATTTTATGGCAGTAGAGAAGAACTTCTGCTCCACAGGCTTCGTCAAACTAATCCCATTTTGCCATTTGGCCCCCAGGTTTTGCCCCTCCACACACACTGCACTCTCTAAGGCCCACCCAAAGGTTGCCCGGAAAAGAATCTTCATTATTTCCAGCCACTGACTAGAAAAAGCAAAGATCCCTTTCCCAGTTTCAGCACACCTCTCTTTTCCCCACACAGGGAACTGGGAGGAGGAATTAAGCTATCAGAAAGGGGAAGTAAAGCCAGTTCTGACCCAAAATGACAAATGACATTACAGAAACCCTAGCCTCAAAGGACATGTCTACACCCATCTGGCCCACAAAGGACTAGTAAGGGGAGGAAAAGAATCTGGGTCCTCAACTATTAGTCAAATCTTCTTAACCTTTTCTTTACCAGGGTCCCCTTTTAAATACTTTTTGTTTCAGCAGACCACCAAGACTTAACTAAATATTTAAAATAACAACAACACCTGAACACCAAACCATGTCCTAATTAATTAAGTGATGAGAAAGTTGGTGCTTCATTTCACTTACAAGCTTTGTTATCCCCAGGCCTGAACAGAGTTTGCAACTCCCTGGCCATGGGAAATTTGGGGGGGTTGCAGACTGCCAAAAATAGTGCAAATTGAGTCCACTTTAAGGGTTAGGGTTAGTGCTAGGGAATCATGGGAATTGTTGTTTTTTCTGAGACATTCAGCCTTCTCTGTCAGAGAACTCTGGTGCCACAATAAAATACAGTTCCCATGATTCCCTAACCCTTAAAGTGGACTCAATTTGCACTATTTCTGACAGTCTGCAACCCCCCTTGGTTCCTTTTCTGCAAACTGTGTAAGAAAAGGGATCCCATTTTTGCAGGGGTTGTCACCATAGCATTTGTTAACCCTTCCCACAGATGTGCCAGAGGAGGAGGAAAACTTTTCTCCCTCAGTTTGCAACTGCAATGAGCAGTCCCACCTAGCCTTTGGCTTCCCAGAATAGATCGTTCCACCTTACTTGTGCCCCGCCCCCACCAGATTCTTCTCCGTACACCCATTGCTGCTCCAGAATGCATGCTGTTTTAATTTCTTGCCTTTTTAATACTGTATTTATTATTTTAAGGGGGGTTATTGTCATTATTGTGTAATGTAAGGTCTGTTTAAATTGTGTTTTATATTTTTTAAGCCGCCTTGATTGCTCCGGTAGAAGGCAGGATATAAGAATAAAGTTGTCCTGTCACATGGCCTTCCACTGTTGCTCAGCTGCTCAGTCTGCCTCCACCCTAGTAATTTTGCTCATCCCCTTTTCACCCCTCTGCCACATGTCCAACAGTTTATTTGATTGGTATTTTTGGAAGAAAAAGAGAGGAGTTTGCCATTCCATTCCTGCTTAAGAGTTGCCTGAGGGGGCAGTGGTGGCCATTAGTCCCCCACCACAGAGGTTCTGAGGTGGTAGCACTGCAGTTGGAAAGCCCGCATAAATAAGTGAGGAAGTGAATGGCAATTGGCAAAGCACTTGATGCTGTGAGGATTAAATAGGGGACAGGAGGACAGCCTTGACTTCACTGAAGGAAAGTGGAATGTAAATGCAACCAATAAATAACATTTAAAATATACAGTGGGCCCACTTCAATCTACAGTGACTAGCACACCAGCCTCCTGATTCTGCCTTTGAGACAGGCAGATTTCTTTGCAAGGCAGACGTTTTGAGGCTTGCAGAGGGATGCAACTTTCAGGTAAGTCTTACAAGTTTATATTAGAAATGGCGTAGGGCAGCAATGAAGGTGGTGTCAAGTGGGACAGCCAGACATGCCACCAGGCATGCATTCTTTGGGCTCCCCCACCTCTAGCATCCAGTGGCACAAGGATGGAGCCTGGTGAGGCTGCTGCATAGCATAAGTCTCTGGAAAGGAAAGATTTCACTAGAAGGGTAGGGAGAACCATGTGCACGATATCCCCATTCTCCCATAGGCCCAAAGCCTGAGGGGCGGCATGGAAAAGGAGCAGATGGAGATGAAATGGCTTACCCTGGCAGTGCTTTCTGTGTCTGCTTCAGTGGCACAGCAGCAATCTGGATAGCTCTTTTCCTTCCCACCCGACCCACAGCTGTCTGCTCTCCACCTTCTATCTTCCACTCTACTGCGGTGGTAGTGGTAACGGCTTTGCCAGGCAAAAACAGAGGATTTCTCTTAATCTTCACTACTGAGTCAGGCACAGAACAGAAAAAGTATGTAAACCAGACAGACATACCTTCACCTTGCTCCCACCTCTTGCTCCAGCATAAACAGCCCTTCCCTCTCCCTCCTGCTTGTTCTTAACCTTAACTTCATCCAGTTACTTTACTAGTATTCTCTCTCTCTGTCACACAGACAACTAATAAATTTGCTGCTGCTGCTGCTGCAACTGCCATGACGGGAGGGGAAACAACCACTCACCCGCCATTCCATTCTTCCCTCTTTTCCCATCCCTCACTCCTGAAGTTTTGCACATACCCCCTTCACTAACTTCTGTCTTGCACTACATGATGGGCAGTTTCTCCATAGTGTCCATACCATCAGGGCCTGGGGACCCTCTTCATACCCATCCACCTACCTGGTGCTCCAGTCTTCAGCAGCCATCTCCTTTAACCACTTCACCTTCTTGAAGCAGCATTTCTTCAAGCCTTCACAGCCCCTGTGAGGGCATTGCAGCCCCCAGGGGTCTGTGAACCATTGGTTAAGAACTGATGCTCTATGTAGGCATATATTGATGGGAATCCTTAAACAAAGAGAAGCCACAGCAAATGTAGACTTGTAGAGTGGTCCATCCAACTACTGTCTTCTGCCTTCAACAAACTGTTAAAGTTCATAGGAATACCACAGATATCTGTGATTTTCCTCTCCTCATCTTCATCACTGCAAAGAAATGTTCTAATATCACACATCACTAAAAAAAATTTTTATTAGATTTGCAAGATGACATGAAATTAAATCAAATATGCAGGTAAGGTAGGATAATGATTTGCATGTTTGTCACAATATATCTGTGCTCTGGAATGGAGAGCTTGTTAGGGATAATAATCTGTATCTGTTACTATAGGTGTGATATTTGGGAGTTAACATGAGATTGTAACTACAGTCGCCCCTCCATTTTTGCAGACTTTGAGTCCGTCTCCCTCACCTGCTTGCAGGCGACCTATGGAGAGGGACAAAATGGGGCGTGTGAACTTGGGGGGGAGGCTACTGTATATGGAAAATTCACATTAAAACTAAAGTCAAGGCAAAAGTGATCAACATAAAAAAATGTTTCTCTTTTCTCAGTCAACCCTTAGGGGGAAAAAAGTTACTTTACATTATTTTCTATGAATATTCTCCATCATGGGGAGAGAGAGCAATTGCTTTCCCCAGCCCTCCATCCCAAATTATGATTCTGGGTCAAGAGCACTGCCAAGGATAGAAAACAGAGAGCAGTTTACTAAAATAACTGTTTTCTGCTGTTGATGCTGTTACCAGTGCTTAGAATGAAAACAAAAGGAAAAGAAGAAGTCTTATTGCCACTAATAATGGTATAGTTGGCCCTCTTTATCCATGGATTCTTTATCCACAGATTCATCCATCCATGATTTGAAAATGTTTTTTTAATATAAAAATTCCACAATGCAAACCTTGACTTTGCCAGTTTTTATAAGGGACACCATTTTACTTGGCCATTGTATTTAATGGGACCTGATCATCCACATTCTACCCACAAGAAACTGTTCAGGAAATTTTTCATCCTCTTTCAGTGAAATCTTGTCCCATTTCCCAGTTTCTCTGTTCCCAAAGAAAGTGGAGGCTATTTCCACACAGCTCTGTAAAAGACACATAATTTAGCATCTTCTGAGCAGGAATGTATTATTTTTACTGTTACATATAGGAAACTGGTGTTGTACATGAAGAATACTTCCTGCTCCATATGTTTTGATGCAAAAGTCAAAAGAAGAAGAAGAAGAAGAAGAAGAAGAAGAAGAAGAAGAAGAAGAATCTGTGTTCACTCAGCATAAAACACCACTCAGGAAGCAAGGTTAGTGACCTCTGCATAAGAGAAATCTATCATGCTGTTAGAACACAGATGGAAGCTATATTTAGCTAAACATCTAACAACGGCTTTGTTCATTATTCTGCAAGTATTCCATAAGTGTTTCTCACTGGATAGATCAAAATACATACATTACTAACCAGAGTAACTGAAGTGTTGTAACATTTAATGAGAGTCAGCATGACAGAGAATAGTGCAGGACCCTTGAAGAATATAAGGAAGCTGAACCTGGGACCATTAGGAGCAGTTTCCATGCACAAAATGCAGGTGGAACAGGGGCTGTGAGAGTTGAGAATACCCAGTAAATATTTTGAAGATGCTGGCATAGTGGTTGTGCTTTTGTAATTGTTAGAACAAGCACTTAATCAGATTGGAGACAGCAGATATCCCTGGCAAATTGTCTTCTATGGGCCAATACCCTTAAATTCCAAAAATGCCAAATCAGCAGATGTGGGGTATGTGACTAGCTTTCTTTGGTTTGTTTCCCACATGTCCCTTCCCACCCCCAGATATCATGCTATAATTTCATGCATCTTTTCTGAAATAATAGCACACAGGCTGATTTCTGTAGAGAGAAATATTAATGTGGATTAAGTATAAGCAACTGTTGTCTTCTAGAAGTTGTTAGATTGCAATTCCCATCAATGTCAGCCAGCATATCCATTGCTTAATGAGCATATCCATTGGTGATAGATCACTGGAGTTGAAAGTCAGCAACATCTTGACACCCACTACCCATATCATAAACATTACTGAATTACACGGGCCAATAGACCATTGAGTTTAAGGGAATATAGGAAACCATTGACAAGATATATTCCTTTATTTCTAGACCTTAAATGCAAATAAGAGAATCTTTCTCCTTGATCAAAATATCCAGTTTGCTTAAAATTTAGACAATGATAATGCATTCTTGTCCCATTTAAGTTGGAAAACGGACAAGAAATTGTTTTATTTTTATGTTTCACACACAATCTAGTAAGAGGATTCTTTCTAATCAAGTCACCATTATAAAAAAGAATGTGTCGGATAATGTATTCCTCTTTGACACACAAAATGTCTACAGCAAGTTACAGTATACTAAATTCCAACAGTAAACACTTAAATATATTTTATAAGATGATCTGGGATACTGTGAAATATAATTTGTAATTTACATGCATATTCAAAAGTCTCTGATGTACATAATTTGAATAATAATATAGCAGGACAAGAAAAAAGAATATTTGAGTTGTAATATGCATAGGTGATGAGTAAATATCAAGTAATGTTAAATTTGTCTTGATGGACTGAAAATAATCCAGAACTTTCAGTAAAGGGAACATCACAATAATTATCCAAGCCTGCCTTTCTTAGTGTCTTTGAGCAGCTCA
Organism: Phrynosoma blainvillii; assembly: GCA_026167975.1. Classification (NCBI taxonomy): domain Eukaryota; kingdom Metazoa; phylum Chordata; class Lepidosauria; order Squamata; family Phrynosomatidae; genus Phrynosoma; species Phrynosoma blainvillii. The sequence goes on along the minus strand of JANUYF010000004.1, from coordinate 211,970,211 downwards.
TCCTTACTTTCTTAAATATAGAGGAAATGATATTCAAATGCCAATATTCTTTTATAATCACTGAAGTAGAGCTCTCAAATTATAATAATGGCATCATGACCCATCACAGGAGGGGGAAAACTGGTTCATAATGAAAAATGGCATGACCTTCAGATTCTGGTAGTTAAGGAAGGGCCAGCATACAGCACCTCATACATTTATTCAGCATCCCTAAGTGATATTATACAATTGATTTGGCCTTTGTGGATGCTGCTCTATCTCTATCTTCCACTTAACACTCAGCTGTGAGAAATATTTACTGGCACATCCAATATATTTCCTCCAATGGTATTAAGGCTTTTTGTTATGTTTGTTTTTTAATACCCTGATGAGATGCCAGTTATGTCTTTCATAACGATCACTGGAATTCATCTGCAGAAAATATTTGGAAAGTATTACCTTTCTGAAATAGATTTGAAGTCAACTGCCAGAAAACCCTTTCATTGTGATTCATTATGGCTGTATCCTGGACTTTATATGTACCCTCATTAAATCAACTATTGAACGAACACTTACAGAAATCCCATTGCTTCAATGAGTTTACCCTAGTAGGGATTAGGCCTATATATATGCTGTATTTTCAGATCACAAGGCTGTAGATGATTTATGCACATCATCGCAAGTGACACATTTATATCACTTGAATGGACTTCAATGCATTGCTAATATACTCAATATTGTTGTTCACCATTGGAAGTACATGTTGCATCCATGGCAGAGATTACCATCTTTTGATTTAGGCTGTTGTACTAGACATAGATAACATGGCAGTAGTACTCTCTTGTAATCTCCAGATTAGACTATCATAGTGAGTTTTATGTGCTGTTCGCTTTGAAGACAATTCATTGAATTAGTTCAAAAATATTAGAAAAGAGAATTATTTGGAAAGGTATTTTTCAAATGTTTGGAAAAGGAAATTATGATTGCATTACATCAAAGTATTTGCCAAAAGAAAATCATATTATTTATGCAAGGGACATTCAGAACTCAAGATGATATTGGTGATGATACATTTTAACAGTATTTGGTGAGTGTCATATCATTCAAATTAGATCCAGACATTCTCAGTTCTACAGAAATGGTAGAAATGTTCCTAAAATATGTAAAGTTAGTTAAAGGTTTAAGGAAACACTGACAAGCAAAGCTGTACATATTGTACTCTTACATAATTGGTTTGCAAAGTAAAACTATTCCATCATGACAAAAAACAAGTGAAAATATTTTTACTGTTTTTAAAAAAACTAAAATCATTGGAATGTAAAAATCCAAGTTCCTCCAAGTTTTCTCTGGAATCCTAGTTTCTTTGTCTGGTTCTCAATATGCTTTTCAACACTTCAGTCTCCTTTTCCTCCTAAACATATCACTGTCTTCTTTCACCAAAATCTATAGTATTCTTAATAGTGCCAGGCATTATGGCTCAAGTTTCATGTACTTGCACCAGGATTTTCAGATAAAGCCATCTATAGATATCCCCCCCACCCCCCACCCCGGTTGCATAGTAATTTAGAAGCAGTTTGATATGTCAGTTTGCTTTTACCATTCCAAAAAAATAAAAATAAAACCTCTTTTATGGCACCGGACAACTGCAAAGCCTTTCAGCAGCTCTATACAACTGAAAATATCCAGGAACAATTTTGAAAAAAGGTGTCATATCCACACAGCCTACGAAGCATTTTCAGAAAATGTCTAGTGCAAATCACAAAGCAAATTGGCTAGAGTAATGGATAGAAACAAGAAAGTAGCAGAATAAAGGGAAAGTGGTAGATTTATTCATATATATATATATATATATATATATATATATATATATACAGCAGTTTTTCGCCATATGGGGTACACAGGTAAAATATCAAAACTGAAAAGCAAAACACTGGGACCAGAGGAAATACACAATATATAGCACTCACATATATGTTGATATGCATATGTTTTAAGAGCCTTGAATTTATAATATAAAACTAAGGCCTTACATTGGCTTAATTATGAGAATAGTTTAAAGTAATTAAGCCCAATCTGTTCTTGCAAGCCATTAGTTTCATATTTGCTGCCTCATAGCATTTTCTCCCTTCAGGCAGGTTCATACAACTCCTAGCTGAGCTGTTCCCAAGCTGGCTTCTCTTGATGGTTTTGGTCTACTGGCATCATCTCTGATCTTGCTAGCTGTAGTTTATGGTACTTATAGCCCACAGAATCTGAAAGGACTCAAGTTGGAGAATGTGTTTTAATTGTTACTTAGAACTAGGAACAAACAGTCACCAAAAAAAGAGAAGCATGTTCTCAGCATGGATGAGTAGAAAGACTAGGTGTTGTATTCTGGTGCCATCAAGATTCACAACTGGCATGACATAGTGCTATGTTCCAAGCATGGCAAGATACTCCACATCTTGCAAATTATGGGGAGCAATTTTATGCCTGCGGGCATTGACTGTGAATAGAAAGTTAAGGGAAAGTTAACAGACTGTGTTCACTTGGCAAATATCAACTTATTCCTATATTTTCACTCTAAGATGCTCTGGGAACAAATTTTGTTTGAGAAGTGGGATATAACAAGCAAGGCTTAATCATCCTTAAGAAACCAAAAGATCATTTAAAAAAAAAGAAGTAATGGTGGTAAACTTTGGGAGATTGGGGACATTGTTTGACACACACACACACACACATGCAAAAAACAAACAAACAAAAAACCCAACAACAACACCAAAAAAAAACAAACATGGAAATTCCCAGGCCATTCTGAGACTGGAGCTATAACTATAAACTTAGGGGCTATGCAGACAGGCAAAAAGGGGTGCTTTGCAGGTGACTTGTAGGTGTGGCCTTTAGATAATGCATGCCTAATAGTCACCAGGAAAGCGCCTTCTAGCTGCTGTATGCCAAAAAAGGAGCCCTTTTTTCTGCTCCTTCAGTGAAGATGTGCACCTTCGTATGTATGTATGTATGCAGCAACATTGATGTATGAATGCAGCGACACCAGAAAACAGCCGTATAAATGCACTGGTGCACGTGCGGTGGAAATTGACTCAGCGATCCAGAGCATGCGCCCTACAATGCATGCTTTAATTTAAAGTGTCCTATGCTTCCAGGTGTGGATGCACTGGTGCTGGTGCGCTTGAATATTAGAACCCTAACCCTAACCCTAATTGTAACCCTATGCATGTGTCCTAGCAACTGTCCTCTGTTATGACAATAAATTCATTCTGTTGGATGTATGCTTGCTGTTAGCATGCACAGCAGTTTGCATGAAAGAGGCTTTTGTGACCTCTTCTGTGCAGGTGTGGACCTGCACACCATTTCCTGGAATGATGGGGGGGGGGGGGGCTCCTGGAGTAACCTTGTGTCCTGTTGACCTTGTCCCTTGCATGTACCTCTCCCCTCCCCCCTGATCTGTGTGGGACATGTTTTGTGAAGGACAATGGAGTAGGTGTTGACAAACTCTTTCCTTTGCCCCAAGGGTGGCTCAATCAGACAGTGGCACCTGTCTACTGCACACACTCCTTGGGGGGAAGTGGAGGTCAGCGAATCCTTGCATGATATGTGGGTGTATGACAGGTCCTGTGCAGGTGCACAGGGATGGCAAACTTCAGTCACCTTTGTACAGACAAAATGAAAGACTGCATACCACCCTGTAACAGGTCCTGTGCAGGTGCACAGGGATGCCGAACTTTAGTTACCTTTCTACACAGAGTGACAGACTGTATACTAGCTTATGACAGTTGCTGTACAGGTGCGCAGGGATGTTTTCCTGCACAAATGTGCAGGTGTGAAGAGATGTTCTTGCACATGTGTGCAGGCATTTCAGAACAAAAAAAAATTAAAGTAGCCGCTACCAGCCCATGCGGTTGCTCCATCTCCCTTTGCAGCATCCTTGGGGCTGGTGGTGAGGTTGCTGGGGCTTCAATACAGCCTTGGAAAAGCTGCTCCCCAGTGCGGTTGCTCCTTCCCCATTTTGGGCAACCTCAGAGCAGGCAGTGCGGTTGCTGCACCTTAGGGAAAAGGCATCTTCAGATCACCTTTTCCTGCCCATCTGCATAGTCCCTCAATGATAAACTTGATAAACTTAAATGATAAAAGAGAGAGAACATACAGAGATTTAATAAGGTCACTGCAGCAATAAATATTTATGCAAAATACTGGAAAGTTTAAAAAATGCCAAATAATTTATAATCGTTATAAAAGGAAATAGATTTGGCAGAATTGGATAAATTTACTAGATAAAGAGATAAAGGGAAATTCAGAGGAGATATTTTTAACAAAAATGGAAGCCTTTTACACTCTACAAACATAAACTAAGGAGGGATATTATTATTGTGTGTTTTAACTTTTAGAGAATAAAGTTTTCATATCTACGGCCTGAAATGAACAGGTCAAATAAAGGAGCTTCCGGCCACTATGAGGAAATAGAATTCAGATGATGCACACACCCCAAGTAGCCAGAAGTCACACTGAGGCCAGGCTAGGGGGCTAATAGCCAGCCCAAAAAGAAGCAATTCTGGACAGAGGTTGCATCAGCCTAAGGTATATAAGACACAACTTAATGTAAGCATGTGTGGGCCATAGTTGTGTCATTGTGAAGTTGTTGAGAATCAGTGCAGTGAGTTGGTCTGTGTTAGTAAGTACACTGAAGAGTTCCTAAATTATTCTGTGTCACTGTGAGCTGGAGAGAAGGTAGCCTGAGTTCTATGCTTTCATCCTGGAACTCTACTCTGTGTTTGTATATAGTTATCTCCTATCCTTTGTAAATAAATCCTTCACCTTGAGCAACTCAGGTCCATTTCTAGATTTGGAGAGTATCTTGAGGTCCTTGCTGAGATACTGAAGCACATTCACACCACGCCTCAGCCTGACATATACTATATTGGGCCTTTGTCATCCACTGGAATTTGGTTCCAAAAAAAACCCATGGATACCAAAATCTGTGGATGGCTCAAGTCCCATTAAATACAATGCCATAGTGCAATGGTGATAAATTCTATGAAGGAGTACAGGAAGAAATTGACAGCACACCAACACAAGATGTCAAGCTGATCATTGGAGATTGGAACACAAAAGTTGGAAGCAAAGAAGAATCAAAAACAGTAGGCAGGTTTGGATTAGGCAAAAGAAAAGAAGCAGATGAGTATCTGATAGATTTTTGTGAAGCCAACAACCTATTCATTGCAAACATATTTTTCATACAACCAGAAAGAAAGCTACACACATAGACATCACCAGATGGTCAACACAAAAATAAAATAGATTATATAATTGGAATTAAAAGATGGTGGAAGTCTATACTGGTGGCCAAGACTAAACCAGGTGCTGAATGTGGCACAGATCATGAACTACACATAACAAAAATAACAGTAAGACTCAAGAAGAAAACAAAACCAGTGATTATACCGAAATATGATCTAAATAATATCTCAACATTATTTACTGATAACATAAGAAACATATTTGGACTGCTAAGCATTATAGACTGAGAACCAGAGGAACTATGGTCTGAAGCCAGGGACATAATCAAAGAAGAATGCAGACAGACACTTTCAACAAGCAAAAATTAAAAAAAGGAAAAAAAAAGAAACAAACCATGGATGACAGACACAACACTACAAGCAATAAAGAAAACAAAAACAAAAGAGAGATAGGAACAGACTAAGAATCATGAACGCGACAATACAATGGCTTGCACAGAAAGATAAAAAAACACGACAATGACTAATGCAGAGAAATAGAAGACAACAATAATAATGGAAGAACAAGAGATCTATTTCACAAGATCTGGAAATCAAAGTAAAATTCAAACCAAGGACTGGGACGGTCTATGAAAATTAATATAACATAATTCAAGACCAAGAAGGAATAAAAAGACATTGGATGCAATACACAGAATAATTATACAAAAAAATATGACAAAATGAAGGACACATGGAATGAAGAGCCATATGAACATGAAGCCCAAATTCTAAAAAGTGAGGTGGAAACTGCAATAAGAGAAATAGCAAAAAACAAATCACCAGGAACAGATGATATTCCAATTGAACTTCTGCAAACCACATCGACAGAGTCAGCTCTAGTGCTAGCCAGCATATGTCAATAGACCAGGAAAGCAAAACAATGGCCAGCATCACCATCCACAAAAAGGAAGACACAAGAGACTGCAGCAATCATAGGACCTTAGCACTGATTTCTCATGCAAGCAAAATTACGTTCAAAATTCTGCAACATAGGGGGGTTGCAGACTGCCAGAAATAGTGTGAATTCAGTCCACTTTTAGGGTTAGGGTTAGTGCTAGGGAATCATGGGAACTGTTATTTTTCTGAGACATTGAGCCTTCTCTGTCAGACAACTCTGATGCCACAATAAAATACAGTTCCCATGGTTCCCTAACTCTAACCCTAACCCTAAAAGTGGACTGAATTCACACTATTTCTGGCAGTCTGCAACCCTCCATAGTTTCCAACCATAAATGGAGAGAGAGATCCCAGAGGTCCAAGCAGGGTTCTGAAAAGGAAGGAGCACTAGTGATCACATTGCAAACATATGATAGCTAATGGAGCACACCAGGGAATTCCAAATGAAAACAGCATGTGCTTTATAGACTACAGTAAAGCCTTTGACGGCATAGACCATGAAAGGGTATGGAACACCCTTAAAGACATGGGAGTGCCAGCACACCTGATAGTCCTGATGAGGAATCTGTACTCAGGACAAAAGGCTACTGTCAGAACAAAACAGGAGGAAACAGAATGGTTCCCAATTGGCAAAGGGGTCAGACAAGGCTGCATCCGTTCATCCTATCTGTTCAACTTATATGAGTGGAGGGAGCAGTCTGCATCAGCGGAGGCTACAAAAACTCTCCTGTCTGCTTCCTTAACATCTTGCAGCAGAGGAGGGCTCTGCTCCACACCGGCAAAGACAGTTCCCTGTTGCTTGGTCCCTGCCTGAGAACACCTGTGGGCAGTGGAGGGAGGAGTCTGCATCAGTGGAGGCTACAAGAACTCTCCTGTCTGCTGCCTTAACATCTTGCAGCAGAGGAGGGCTGTGCTCTACACCGGCAAAGACAGTTCCCTGTTGCTTGGTCCCTGCCTGAGAACACCTGTGGGCAGTGGAGGGAGGAGTCTGTGTCAGCGGAGGCTACAAGAACTCTCCTGTCTGCTGCCTTAACATCTTGCAGCAGAGGAGGGCTCTGCTCCACTGCGGCATAGACTGAGGGAAGGGGGCAGTGTTTGGCATGTCCTAGACCATTTTCCCTGGCACAGTAACATTTATAGTACTGGATCAGGGTGGGGCTTTAGATCTCCCCCTGTGCTCTCTCCTGTTGTAACTCTAAGGGGAATGAGGTCCCGCCTACAACTTTCTCCTGTGGGCCCAGCACCACCTGCCGTGGCAAAGCAAGCCTCCTTGGAGCGTCGGGCGGTACCTTATAAAACCACCCAGTTCTTTCACCTCTCCAGGAGGAAAGCCCAGGAGGACAGGCAGATGTGGATTATTCTGAGTTGTTAAAAATACCAAATTGGAAGGGGACACTATTTTACCTGAGGCCAGGAAAGACGGGGGGGGGGTGGCTATCAGAGTTGTGCTGGGAAACGGGAGGTATGGGCGGAGCAGAGGGAACGTATGTTACAAAAGGAGACGGGATCGCTGTTTGAAAGCTATCCCGTCATCAGTCCCCTCTGTTTCCCAGAATGGTTTAGAGAGCAGACCTTCCATTCCACAGAACCTCACTCTGCTCCTCTGCAATGCCAGGTCGGTTAAAAATAAGACTCACATCATTCATGATTTACTCTTGGATAAGGATGCCGACCAGGCCTGTTTAACAGAGACCTGGCTGGGAGAGGATAGCGCAGTCGCATGGGCGCAGGCCCTCCCAGCTGGTACTCTGTCAGTGAGCAGGTGAGGGGAAGTGGGCGGGGGGGGGGGCAGAGTGGCGGAGTGGCTTTGGTTCATAAAACTAATCTTACCTTGACAAGGATACCTGTCCGGAACACAGTTCACTTTGAGTGTATGTACCTTAGCCTGAAGACCAGGGATAGTTTAGGGATTCTGTTAGTCTACCGACCACCCCGTTGTCTAGCAGACTCTCTGACCGAGCTGGCGCAGCTGATCTCTGAGCTGCTGCTGGAGTCCCCCAGACTTTTAGTCTTGGGGACTTCAACATCCCGCTCGAGACCAGCCTAACAGGTGCGGCTCGGGAGTTCATGGAGACCATGACAAACATGGGCCTATCCCAATTGGTCAACGGGCCCACACATTGTGCAGGTCATACACTCGATGCGGTCTTCAGTACGGAACAGGAATATCCATGGGCGGAGGTGATAAATACCTCCGCATTGTCATGGACAGATCATTTCCTGGTCAGGATGGAACTTAAAGCCAATATCTGCCCCACAAGGGGTGGTGGACCCATTCGGATGGTCCGCCCTCAAAGACTAATGGATCCGGCGGAATTCCAGAAAGCCTTAGAGGGTTTAATGGTTGGGAATGCCGGTGATCCTGTCGAAGCTCTGGTTAATACTTGGAACACTGCTCTTACCAGGGCTATCGACACAATCACTCCCAAGCGCCCTTGTCAATCCGCTTCAAACCGTAGGCCTTGGTATACGGCAGAGCTTAGGAGAATGAAGTGGGTTGGACAATGGCTAGAGCACAGGTGGCGGAAGACTCGACTCTTAACTGACAGAACTCGCCATAGGAACTTTCTTCGTTCCTATTTGGAGGCAATACGTGCAGTGAAGAGAGCTTTTTCTTCTGCACGTATTGCATCTGCAGAGTCCCGTCCAGCAGAACTGTTTAGGGTGGTGAGGGAGATGACGCAGGTGTCCCCTGTGCCTAATCCCTTACTTAACCCGACAACGGCCTGCTGTGACGCATTTAACAACTACTTTGCAGATAAAATCTCTCAGATAAGAGCCAACTTAGATGCCACTGTTGAAACAGAGTCTACAGGCGAGGCGTCCAGCAACTCCGCCGATGTAGTTATACTGGATCAGCTCCAATCTGTGAGTACCGAGGACGTGGACAAGCTGCTTGGTAAGGTGAGGAAGACAACCTGCCCTCTTGACCCTTGCCCATCATGGCTGGCCGTCCAGGGGAAGGGGATGCATTGATGAGATTCCTTACGGATATCATCAATGCATCATTTAGGGAAGGATATGTTCCATCTTGTTTGAAGGAAGCGGCTGTTAGGCTGCTCCTGAAAAAACCTTCCCTTGACCCCCAGGATATGAAGAACTACAGGCCTGTGTCATTGCTGCCATTCTTGAGCAAGGTGATCGAGAGGGCGGTTGCTCTTCAGCTCCAAGCTGTCTTGGATGAAGCCAATTATCTAGACCCATTTCAAACCGGCTTCAGGACAGGCTTTGGGTTGAGACTGCCATGGTTGCCTTGACCGACGATCTGCGTCTGAGCATCGACAGGGGTAGTGTGACCCTGTTGGTGCTTTTAGACCTCTCAGAGGCTTTTGATACAATAGATCACGGCATCCTCTTGGACCGCATGAGGGGGTTAGGTATCAGGGGCACTGCTCTGCAGTGGTTCCGGTCCTTCCTCTCGGGTAGGTCCCAGAGGGTGCTGCTCGGGGACTGTAGCTCCAGTAAGAGGGACCTCACTTGTGGGGTCCCTCAGGAGGCTATTTTGTCCCCGATATTGTTTAACATCTATATGAAGCCGCTGGGTGAGATTATATGGAGTTATGGTGCTGGGTGTTATCCCAAATCTATTTCTCTGTGTCTCGTTCGTCGGCCTCGAATTCCAATGGCATCTCTTCTCTCAATGAATGTCTTCGAGCGGTAATGGGCTGGATGAGGAAAAACAGATTGAAACTGAATCCAGACAAGACAGAGGTGCTCACGGTAGCGGCCCCGAAACCAAGAATTGAGTTGCAACCTCCAGTCCTGGACGGGGTCACACTCTCCTCCTGTGACTGTGTTCGCAGTCTGGGGGTGCTCCTTGACTCGTCGCTCCTGATGACAAATCAGGTAAATGCGACGGTCAGGAGCGCCTGTTATCAGCTTCGGCTGATATGCCAGCTGCGCCCTTTTCTGGAAGTAAGGGATCTTGAGACCGTCGTGCACACACTGGTAACATCACGCCTCGACTTCTGTAATGCGCTCTACATGGGGCTACCCTTGTGCCTGGTTCCGAAGCTTCAGTTGGTTCAAAATATGGCAGCCAGGCTTATTTCTGGAACATCTAGGAGGGACTACATTACTCCGGTTCTGAGGTCCCTCCACTGGCTGCCTGTTAGCTTCCGGGCCCAGTATAAGGTGTTGGTTATTACCTTTAAAGCCCTAGATGGTTTGGGTCCAAGCTATCTCAGGGACAGCCTCTTCCCATATAATCCTCCCTGCGCTCTCCGATCCTCTTGGAGGAACTTGCTGCAGCCCCTAAAATCTAGGCTTGCGGTAACCGCTCAGAGGGCTTTTTCTGCTGTTGCCTCCAAACTCTGGAACGACCTGCCGGACTAGATCCGTCAGTTGACATCCTTAGACAGCTTCAAGAGAGCTGTCAAGATGGATCTCTTCTGGCAGGCCTTTCCAGACTAATTATCCTGGTCAGGATTTTAGGACCTTCTGACTCCTGCATCCCCATTGTGGCCCCATCATGTAGATGGATGGGAAATGCAGTAGAGGTGGTTTTCGGGTACCGTACCTGCCCAAATAGGTTTAGTTTATATTGTTATGTTTTATTTTATGTCTATTGTAATTTTAATTATATGCTATTTAATGCTGTTTTAGGGGGCTAGGGTGGTTTGGATAAAATGTTGTGAGGATTTTTTTTTTACTGTAAGCCACTTGGATTGTTGCCAATAAGCGGGATATAAATAAATTTATTATTATTATTATTATTATTATTATTATTATTATGCCGAACATATTATAAGAAAAGCAGACATGGACACAGAAGAAAGAGGAGTGAAAATAAGAGGGAGGAATATCAACAATCTAAGGACCTTTACAGACTGCCAGAAATAGTGCTGCTTGAGGCCACTTTAACTGTCCTGGCTCAGTGCTAGGGAATCATAGGAACTGTATTTTTTTTCTGGGGCATTGAGCCTTCTTTGTCAGAGAGCTCTGGTGTCACAATAAACTACAGTTCCCATGATTCCTTAGCACTGAGCCAGGACAGTTAAAGTGGCCTCAAGCTGCACTATTTCTGGCAGTCTGTAAAGGCCCTAAATTATGCAGATGACACCATAATACTAGCAGAAAATCTCACAGACCTGGAACACCTACTAAGGAAGATCAAAGAAGAAAGTGCAAAGGCAGGCTTAATGTTGAACATAAAGAAAACAAAAATAATGATCACTGAGGACCTTCACAAGTTCAGCCTAAACAATGAAGAAATAGAAATAACAAAAGAATTCCCATATCTGGGATCAAACATTGATAGAAATGGCAACTGCAATCGGGAAATCAAAAGAAGACTAAGAATGGGGAGGGTGGCTATGAAAGAACTAGAAAAGATTCTAAAATGCAAAGATATACAACTCAGCATAAAAATTAGAATCATACAAGCCATTGTATTCCCTGTTACCATGTATGGATATGAGAGCTGGACAGTTAAGAAAGATGGTAGGAAGAAAATCAATTCATTTGAGATGTGGTGCTAGAGAAGAGTGCTGAGGATCCCATGAACAGCCAAAAGGACAAACAAGTAGGTCCAGATCAAACTGGAAACCTCCCTGGAAGCCAAGATGACCCAACTGAGACTGTTGTACTTTGGACACATCATGAGAAGAGAGGACTCTTTGAAAAAAACAAAACAATAATGCTGGGAAAGGTGAAGAGAAGTAGGAAGAGAGGAAGGTCACATGCTAGATGTATGGACTCTATTAAAGAGGATGGGTATGGGGTTTCAGGAATTAAGCAGAGCAGTGGAGGCCAGAGGGTCTTGGACAGGGGTAGGCAACCTAAGACCCAGGGCCCGGATGCGGCCCCCAGAGGCCTTTGGACCATCCCCAGGCTGGTCCTGCCGCCACTGCCGCCGCCCCCCACCATGATGATATTGATTATTGTTGTTATTACTTGTTCTTGGGGTTTTCTTGGCAAAATCTCCACAGGGGTTTTGCTATGGCTTTTCTGGGGCTGAGAGAGTGTGCATGCATATATTTTTTTTTAAAAAAATTAAAATTTAATTTTTTGTGTGTGTGTGCTTCGGCCCCCCAATTGTCTGAGGGACAGCAACCCGGCCCCTGGCTCAAAAAGGTTGCCTACCCTGGTCTTGGAGATGTCTCATTCATAGGGCCACCATAAGTAGAGATCGACTCGAAGGCAGTGCAATGGTGTCCCATTGGCAAAATCACGGTTTGCTTTTGTGTGTGTGTGTGTGTGTGTATACACACACACACACACACACACACATATTTATACATATACACACACTTATATGTATACATATAAAATATTTTCAAACCTTGGATGGTTGAATACAAGAATCCATGGATATAGAGGGCTGGCTGTATATGATATCAGGATTTATTTTTTTAATTCCTCCCTCCTTTCCCCCCTTGTTGCTGTTTGTTTCTATGTTCATGTCTATGGAGATTATCACATGAGCAAGAGGAGGGGAGAGAAGCGGATCGCTCCCATCCTTATCCTGTCTTTACTGTGTCACGCTTATCTCATCCTTCTCCTGTCAGTGAAGTAGAATGGCCCTGTCACTTTGTATTAACAGGAGTTTTCGTTAATACAAAGTGATGGGGCCATTCAACTTCACTGACGGGAGAAGGATGGGATAAGCAAGATGTCATCTGATTATCTTTCCACAATCACAAGATAAGGATGGCATAAGGATGAGATAATGACAGAATAAACACAGCATCATCTGATAATCTTAGTGTGATCACACAATAAGGACGGGAGTGATCCGCTTCGCTCCCCTCCTTTTCCTCATGTGATAATCTCCCATGTTATCATCTGCATATGTATGTTGGCTTTTAATTTATGAAAATTATTAATACATAAACACACACACACACACATATAAGAAATTCCCAGGCCTTTAAAAGCTTAGCGAAGCCTTCATCTCAATTTCGGGAGAGCTCATAATGGCTTGGCACCAACTCACCATCTGCCTTCTCTGGGCTTTTTCCCCTTTCCCTGTTTTGCCTTTGTCTTGTTTTAACTTAGACAAGGGGGACAGTAGAGTGAAAGTGAAAGCATAGTGAAAGTGACAGCAGTGAAAGCAAAAGATAATTTCAATGTCCTCATGATTCCTGGCATCTACCACAAAGGCTTCTGGGAATGCTTGAAGCATTCACTGCTGAGCAAAATTCCAAGAATAGTAAACAAACATGACAGGTCCTGTAAACCCCAATGGCAAGGTGTCTGCCTTTGTGACAGATGAAAACCAAGACCGCTTAGGATTTTCCAGTTTTTTTCTCTCCCCAATAGTAGTTGGTCATTGGGAATGTGTGGGAAGAACATATGCGGAAGAGGAGGGTGAAATCAGCAGCACAGAATTTTCCCATAACAGAAACACAGGAAGCTGTCTATAAACATTGTTCCATCTAATTCAAAATTGTTGAAACTGACTGACACAACACATTAAAGCAGGGGCAACCTACGGCCTGCAGGCCGGGTCCGCCCCCTTGAGGCCTTTGGGCCAGCCCCCACTGACCGCCGCCGCTGCCACCGCGCACGCTGCCGCAGTGCTGCTGCCGTGCATGTCGCAGCCGCCATTTTGTTTTCCAAAATGGCAGCCGCAACTCGTTTGCGCATGTGCAGTACTCCTGTGCATGCACAAACGAGCCACAGCTGCCATTTTGGAAAACAAAATGGCGGCCACGACTTGTTTGCACATGTGCAGTACTCCTACACATGCGCAAATGAGTCGCAGCCGCCATTTTGGAAAACAAAATGGCGGCCACGGCGCACGCGATGGGTGTCAGCAGCAGTGGCTGCGGGGGCAGCAGGGGTCGGCGAGGGCTGAGCGCACGTTCCGCCATTCCCCCCCCCTCGGCCCGCGGAAGACCTGGAGGCCAGCAGACTGCCCCCAGGTAAGAAAAACGTGCCAACCCCTGCCTTAAAGTACAGAAGCAGTTCTCTTCAACTTCAAAATGATGCAGAAACAGGGCACCTGGCTGCACCAACATGGCCAGTCATTCCGTTTCAGACATGGTGACAGGGGACTTCTCAGTAGGAGCAACAGCACAGCAAGTGTGGTGAATAGAATGTCCAGCTGGCTAATCAGGAAGCAGCTGATGGCCAACCAACAGAATTCAAGCTGGGAGCATTTGAAAATTCCAAGTTGGAGTGTAGAGTTGGGACTTAGACAGTTGAAGAGAGTTGTCAGTGAGTGAAGTCAGAGAGAGGTCTGTGTTTTGGGGAGTTATTGAGGGAACTGTAATTTTGTTAGTTAGAGTCTAGATGGGAGGGACTCGAAACACATACAGAACTCTAAAGAAGGGAGTTGCTGTAGTGTTCTCTTCTGAGATATATTGTTAGCCAGTGTAGCTGAAATATTAAAAGTGAAGGGGAAACAAACGTTCTTATATGTAACCAAGCAAGCCTACAATAAGAAGCTTTGATACAAGTTATAGTTATTCCATGCTGTTTTAAAATAAACTCTTGTTCTTATTCAAACATCACTTGGCCTACGTTTCTAAAACAAACCACGCTACTAAAAGTTTAAAGTTTGGTGTGGTCCTTTACACATAAATTAGGTGGCAAGGGTGGAATAACGAGTTCCCACAGGACTGCCGCCCAAAAAGTCAGTGCTAAAGGTGAAAGGTGGCAGGAGTGGTCGCCACGTAACAGTAAGCTAAAAAGTGCCTTAGGGGCATTTGAACAGTCAGGGTTTGCCATGGAGTTTCCATGAAACTTTTTGGCAAACCAGGGATCAAACTGATCCAGGATAAATACTGTTTACCCTGGGATTGGGCTGGATCCCTCCATCCAAAAGTTGAAACAGCACTATATATCACCATTTTAAGAATCACATTGGTGTAATGTTACCATAAAATCAGTGTGTAAATTGATCATTTGAAGCAATTTAACATAGAGATCATCTTGTAAATATTCAGCAAATGCAGCAAACTAATGCTCATGATGTTTTCAAAAGCCTTTAGACAGAAGTCTGATACTAAAACATTTACAACATACAGGAACATGAATAATTCAAAATGGTTCTATTTAATATACAGTGATGAGAGAGGTCTTAGATTGTTATGCTACTTCCTAGTATGTACAGAATAAAATAAAATAAAAAGAGAATCTATTCTAAATAACAGAAAGAAAGAAGTCCATATGTGTCATCTTAACTAATGAAATTAGTTTCTGACCTAAACCTCCACAAAAATAATTTCTACAGATACCCAAATAAATAGCATACACAGTCTGCCCTCCTTACCCACAGATTTTTTTTAATCCACAAATTCAAGCATCCACAGCTTGAAAATATTCCAAAACATGTAGAAATTCCACAGCAAACCTTGATTTTCCATTTCATATAAGGGACACCATTTTGCTATGCCACTGTCTTTAATGAGACTTGAGCATCCATGGATTTTGTTATCCACAGGGGGTCCTGGGGTTCACAAGGACCCACTGTATACTATTGACATGTTTTGAAAACAGTTTATTTTAAGTTAGTGAGTTCCAATTTTTATAAGGGCAAATCTCTACATTTTATAATTTTCTCTAACAAAGTCAGATGGACTGATAGATATGTTATGTACATATTATTCTGCAGCAGAGCAGGATTCCACTGAATATGTGTAGAGTACCATTTTCCTAAATCTCCTTGGGATGCTGTCCTGATAAGTATTCAGAAGGAAGAAAACCTTGTGAGAACTTCTGGTTTTGCCACTGTTCTTCAGGATATGGCCAGCCTCTCATTCAATAAGTCCAGCCTCAACACTAAAGTTGGATGTCTCTCTCACACATACTGTGTGAGTGATTAAGTAGTTTTCACTTTCCTCCCATCTCTTCTCCACCTCTCTCCCACTCTCCCCACTCTCACACAGGTGCACACACAGAGTATCAATTTCATGAAACCTAAAGTATGGAAGTTGCTTATCATACCGCTATGATAACATGAACAACATATTTGTGTGAGACAATAATCATTGGGAATACCTGAAGGTAATTGGAAAAGAGGAAGACTGCATTACAGGTGGATTTACTCAAAAAAAGGTAAACCATGGCCCTGAGCTTTCAAGACCCAAGTAGTACTGCTAATAAGAGAATGTCTTGGATGTCTTTCATTGATAGGCTCACCCTAGGTCAAACCCGACTTGACAGAACATAACAACAAAGGGATCTTTTGAATCTTACTCAGGCATTCTTTCAGCTAAATGTAAGGAAGGAAGGGGGACAGGGCTGAGCCTACAGTTAAGCAGAGTCAACAAAGGCTGCAGATGCTGGAAGGAAGCAGTGGCAATCTCCCACCTGTATTCTATAGACTTTCTGGCTGCTCCTTTTTGATGGCAGAAGGGCCCTGTAAGGCACACAGTATGTCCAGTTCTCCCAAATGAAGCTTGTTTTTCTCAGTTATGGTGCTGGATACCATCCTATTGCCAGTGTTAATGTACATTTCAATTGCCAGTCCAGCCAGCTTCTATGTATAGAATGGGGAGATGGCATCATCTTCTTTGTCAGACAGCAAATTGTCTTGGGCCAGCCCTGAATGGAGACCACATGCTGTGTTGTCTGTACACAGATCTGAAAGTGTGAGAGTACTTCTCATGATCAAGATACCCGGGCACATAAGCCTGCCAATTTCATGTACCTGTGACCCATATCATATATTTCATGGAACACATAGCTATCAAGAAATGAGAATAGAAGGAAGCAGCAGCTTCTTCATTAAGGCAAAATCCCATCACTTATCCACTCATTTTTTTGGGACATAGACAGAAAAATTAAGAAGAAATCACTTTTGTGAAACAAATATCCTATACAAGGATGAAAAGCCACATAACTTGGAATTTCTACACATGGGGCCTTTTGACACTACACAGTTATAAAACTATGGCCAAGGGATTTTCAGTTTTGAGCAGATTTAAAATCCTCAGCCAGACAGCTCTGATGTCTCAACACTGCAAACCCAAGGATTCCACAGGACACTACAGCTGTTAAAGTGGAATCACAATGAAAAATGTAAAGTGCGGGAGGGCCTATAATAATTTGTTTAAGGTTACAAAAAAAGATGCAAGAAAGAAACTGGCACTGTAGTGACTCACAAAATGTGAAGATATCATATGAATCAGATCATCCATGAATATATAACCTCACTACTAACGGTGTTTCCAAGTGTACACAGAACTTTATTCATAATTTTGTGCTGACATGCTCCATGTTTTATTATAAAAGGACAAATATGCATATACTGTAGAACCTTTGTAAGTCTCCACTAACAAGAGGACACCAGCCCAAAATAAAGATTTGGTTGTCTTCTGAAACCTTTCCAAAGTTGCTGTAGAGATCATGCAGATGGCAGTGCACACTTCAGCAATCTAGTTTACCTTATATTTCCTCATTGCCCTTTTTGCTCATCCTGTACTGTGTCTCACAGCAAGTTCCTTCTATATCAAAGCCTTATTAACACAGTGGGTTGTCTTTAGAGTTGATAATATAAAAGGGGAAGAAATACAAATAGATTGAACTCATCCACATACAATGTAAAGCTTAAGAGTGAATTCAGAATTGCTTTTTTCTTAGAAAGCCAGTGATTCAGAGCTCTTGCGTTTATGCTGCCTTCTAATCTACTCACTGTGGGTGGAAGAATATACAGCCAGTGCTGCTTATTCTCTGCTTTGCAATACATTTGTCTTGTATACATGCTCCTAGTTTTCTGTTCTCCCTTTCTTTAGTCATTGTAAAGAACCTGGCATAAATGCAACAAAGTAAACTAGAGGTGCAACTAGAGTAAACCCACTGAATCTGCTGCTAAACAATTTAATGTGTATGTAAGATCTCAAAGAAAACTGAGGGGGGATGCAGACAGGTGGCCCTGGGCCGCCCTGGGAAACGGCGCATTGGAGCCAAGGCTACTCCACGCCTCGGCCCCAATCCTCCCTCTTACCAGCCCTGAAAGGAGCGGCAAAATGCCGCTCCTTTCAGAGCCGCCAAATAGGGCGCTCTAAGAGCCGCCATGCGGCTCTTCTGCACCCCTTCCAGCGCAGTGTATCAAGACGCTGCACTGGAAGGATGTCCTAACGGCACATGCCATGCGTAACAGTATGTGCCATGATGACGTCTTCGGAGAGGGATTGAGGCAGCTGCTTCTCCCCATCCCTGCCTCCAGGACGGCCCAAAGGGCCCTTACTGGGTAACCTTGGATGAGTCACACTTTTTCAGCCTCAGGAGAAGGCAAAGGCAAACTCCCTCCAAACAAATCTTGCCTAGAAATCCCCATGATAGGTTCACCTTAAGGTACAGAACAACAACAAAGAATTCTAGATTCAGTGAGTTTAGCTGGAGCAATATACTTGAATTTAAGGCCCAAGTTGTTAACTTGTTACACTTGTATGACTGTTTTATTGTATTTGATGCTCTTTACATATGTTCAATACATATTTTTCCTAGCTGTTTTTGTTGTGATTGAAACATAAAAGATGTAATCAGTTTTAAAATAAATGCATATATATGTTTGGGTTCCTCTGATAATTGGAAAGTGAGCATATCATAGAATCATAGAGCTGGAAGAGACCACAAGGGGCATCCAGTCCAACCCCCTGCCATGCAGGAACTCCCAATCAAAGCATCCCTGACAGGTGGCCATCCAGCCTCTGCTTAAAGACCTCCAAGGAAGGAGACTCCACTACTCTCTGAGGGAGTGTGTTCCACTCTCGAACCGCCCTTACTGTCAGGAAGTTCCTCCTAATGTTGAGGTGGAATCTCTTTTCTTGCAGCTTGCATCCATTGTTTCGGGTCCTAGTCTCTGGAGCAGCAGAAAACAAGCTTGTTCCCTCCTCGATATGACATCCCTTCAAATATTTAAACATGGCTATCATATCACCTCTCAGCCTTCACTTCTCCAGGCTAAACATCCCCAGCTCCCTAAGTCATTCCTCATAGGGCTTGGTTTCCAGACCCTTCACCATTTTAGTTGCCCTCCTTTGGACACGCTCCTGTTTCTCCACATCCTTTTTGGATTGTGGTGCCCAGAACTGGACACAGTATTCCAGGTGAGGCCGGACCAAAGCAGAATAGAGTGGCACTATTACTATCACCCATAACCAACTGTAATCTGCGGTCCAACCTAGGAATGGCATTTCTCACATATTTTGGTCCTGTGAAACTGATATTTGTTTCACAAATAGATGAAATGTGAAGGACTGGATTAAGAACTAGGGTTGGGAATCCTCATTTGCCTCGTTCTTGTGAATAAAAACTACAAAATTTCGCTTGTAAGATGGCAAGATTTCTTGTTGTTGTTAATTACAGCGAGAGTTTTCATGTGCAAAATTGATTTTTTGCATAATTTCTATTAAAATACAAGACTGTAAAGAATACTCACCAATTTTCTCATTCTGGAAGAGAAAGCGTGTGATGATACAATGAGATATCTTATAAAAAAATTATCAGCCACTATACGATTTTTCTCATTTCTATGAAATTTTCATGAGTTAAATAAAAATTAAAAAAGTTTTGTGCAGAAAGTAATACATAACATAATATATTTTTGTGCAAGACAATTCTTTTTTTCACAACATATTTTCACATAAGTCCCAAAAGTGGAAGAGCGGTGAACAATTCATAAAAGCTCTCCATATCTCATCCAGCAAGGGGAAACTTGAAATCCTTTGTTCTTCCATAAAATAATGTAAGTGAACACTGGCATCTGTAGTGCTTTGTTGCATAGATACAGAATAATGGAAAAGATTGTTTTCTGATCAATTACTAGGTTTCTTGTGCTTGTTGTCTATGTGTGTGTGTGTTTGTATGTGTGCTTGTGCATTTGTGCTTTGCATCACAAAGGGGAACATTAGTTTTATATACACTTTCTTGTGTAAACCCTGGCCAAAAAAAGAAAAAAGCACACTTGTATCTCTCTTGTGCTCATGACAAAAACTCTTGTGTAAATAGGAGTTTAATAAAACATATCTTGGCAATCTTTCTTAATGACAATTTCAGTATTTTAGTGGAATTTATTCACATTTCTAATCAAGACAAAATCATTGTCCTTTTCTTCATGTTGGCTATTTCATGGAACAAGATGTTCCCATTGGTCAACGGGGAGCTTTATGTCCACTGTGGAAGACAGGCACAGGGAGTAACTCCAGTTGGGGGCTATAGTAAGAGAAAAAAATTATCTCCACCCCACCCTCCATGGTATGGTCTCAATCTGACTTAGAACCATTCATTGTGCAGAAAAGAACCAACCACTTATTCAGGACAGAACTACTTGTCACATTACCCTGCTTGTTTCTTCTTCCTCTAACAAGTTGTTTCTATCACTGATATGTAAAATATTGACATTATCTAACTCTCATATTTTTTCATGTGTGTAGCTGATGAATTAAGAAAAGGGTACTCAAATATATTTGAATTTAAGGGGGGAATCTCCATCAGCTTGTCTATCAAAGGACACATCACATTATAGATGATTCTAGGGTCTATAAAAGGTACTGTTGAGCAGCAGATGAGACCCTGGTTACCACCTTATATTATTCTACTATACAAGCTGGAGGAGATCCATAGTGAGGGCAAGCTATCGTCTAGGGAAGCTTGTCTGCTATTACTGATACTCTCACCAAGAAGCCTCTGATAAATTTCCAAGAAATCCCAGGGTTCCTGAAACACAGTTTGAATGTCACTGATCTAAGGTCACCCACCATCACCTCTGATTACCTTCTGGATATAATCCCTTGGTATTTGGAGAATGTAACTTTCAAAACTGCTGTGGGCATTGTTCAGGATATAGAAATTAGTTCCATCTAGCAGTTTTAATTCTTATAACTTGTTAAATAAGTGTTAAGAAATGTTGCAATTAGTTGGACTCAAGTCACCACTTTCTATAATAACCAAACAAAGATCTATGCTAAATGCTGTGTACATATCAGGTTTCTAATACCATGATTTGAATAAAATCACTAATAGATGGGTCATTTTCAGAATTATAACTCTGTTGTTTCCACAACCGGGCAAATGTTTCCAAGCACATTAATAGCTTGGCCACAGCAACAATTAACAGCAAACTAAGATATGCAGAGAGATGAACTCTTAACCTATTGAGGTAGTAGAACTAGAGGTTATTCCAATTATCTACTATTTAAATGTCATTTATCCAGTAATGTTAATTATTTACAGTGTTACTAAAATTTTATCAGTATGTGCCACAGATTTCTTGCTCCTTTGAAATATTTAAACACCCATTCCATTCATGATTCATTATGTCCTGTTTATCATGAAAATTTCTATTTAAATTTGAGAAAAAGAAATCAAGATTAATTTTACACCTACCATTCATTCTGATGGTAGAGAGACAAGAAACATATTGTTTGCAAAATCATAGGACTGAACAAAAAAATAACATTGTTTCATAAAATTAACATTATTGCATGAATTGGAAATTACACCCAAGCAGACATCCACCAAGGTCAGTGGAACTACAAACATTTCTACATTGATTAACTGCAGGATATAGGACAAGGACTGAGCTTTTCCCTTAAGCAAAGTTTTCTTACAGTCAAAACATTTCAGAAGGGATTATATATATATATTATGTAAAAGAGCAATAAATAGGCAGGAAAACACTCAAGTTAATAAGAAAACCATTTTGTTAGCAGCAGTCTGTTCGTAGCAGTGGTGCAGCTTTGGTTTACCTTCTTAAGTAGAAGAACAGACTGAATACCCTTAAACAATCACTTCAATTTTCTATGGTTAAACTACAACCTAGTCATATACTATAATTTAACTATTTCATTTAATAGTATAGTTTGTTACAGTACACATCTATATTACAGCACTATTTGCATAACTGTTCAAAATACCCTCCAAATAACAGCAGGTCGATAAGGTTCTGGACTTGGATTTAGTAATACAGGAAGTTATTTACTACCATAAACAGAAATCAAAAGGAGGCACTTTTATCAGTTCTCTCTTAACTGCTCTGCATCTATGTACTTGAAGGCTGAAGGACTCACTGAAACTACATGACAAAGGGGACAGTAGGGAGAAATCCATTACAATTGCTTCCCCTCCTGTTCAGAGAAGCCTCCTCCATTTCCAAGCCCTTTCTAGTAACAGGAGGTGTTTCTTGTCCATCAGAAGGATTGCTTATCTTCAGGATCATATCTCATAGTTCAGCAGAAGCATTGTGCAAATAGACACACGTGTGTTGTGCTGAAGTACACAACCAATTTGTGCAATTATGCAACCAACTGTGTCACAGGCACCAAAACCTTTGAATTCAATCATTTCAGAACAACTGATTAGATCCCTGCCTATCAACTTAAAAGTAAAACAGAAGACTGAGGAGCTGTACAGACGTCCCCTAAGGAGTGGCATCCCACCACCCCTTTCATGCTGGATTGGGGCCACAGCAACCACACACCATGGCCCCAATCCAGTACTTTGCTGCTCTAAAAAGAGCTGGCAAATGCCACTCCTTTTTAGAGAGGCAAAAAGTCTCCCTTGCCACTGTGGTGGTGGCTTTTTGGCACTCCATTGGCACAGCGTGTGTGAACACTGCGCCAAGGAAGCACCCTGATGCCACCCGTTGTCTGTCTGGATGGGTGGCATGATGGTGGCATTGGGGTGGAGTCGGGATGGTCAGCATAGGGTCACCACACTCCTACTCCACCCGCAGGCTGGCCCTTTTGGCCGGTCTGTACAGCACCTTTCTGGAGGACCGTATTCTTCCATATGAGCCTGTCTATGTTCTGAAAACTTACTGGAGAACCTTCTATCTGTTCCAATATTTCATTGAGACATCTCGCAGGAACATGGAATATCCTCTTGGTGGTTGCTCCTAGACTCTGGAATCCCCTTCCTTGAGAGGTTACACCCGTGATGGTGAGCCTATGGTACATGTGCCAAAGGTGGCATGTGAAGCCATTTTCCCCAGCATGCAGAGGAAGAAGAAGCATGTGCCTGTTCCTCCTTCTTCCAGACCTTCCCGGCCTTTAGCTGTCTCTCCAGAGCCAGGGGAAGGAGGAGGAAGAAGAAGCACTCACCTGTTCCTTTTCTTCTCCCCTCACCTCTCTGGGTTTTCAGTTGTCTCTGGAGCAGCAACAGAAGGCCTGGGAGGGTGAGGAAGAAGTCCTGCCCCTGGAGGGCAGAAGTCCCACCCCTGGCATTGGGTAACATCCAGTGCCAGAAGGTCTTTTCATTTGGGCACTCAGCCCCTAAAAGATTCACCATCACTGGGTTAGACTGTCACCCTCCTTATTGTCTCTGCAGGCAGATGAAGCCGTGATTCTCCTGCAGTTATTGTTTATTTGTTTATTTGTTTATTTGTATTATTATTTTAAGTGTGTTTTAAATAATCATTGTTTAATACTATTTTAAGGGGTGGGTGGGATTGTGGGCTATGAAATGTATATTTTTAATGTTGTAAGCCACCCCGGTTGCGTTATGTAGAGGGGCAGGATAAAAATAAATTGTTATTATTAGTTATTATTATTATTATTATGGCAGGTCTTTGAAGACTCAAAGGGAACAGGTCTTGCGTAATATGCTGAATTGCTTATTTGTTTTCTTTTTAATCACTATGTTTTTAATTAGTTTTAATTTTACTGATAATTTTTAAACTTTTGTATAAGGAACATTTTAGCTATGTTTGTTTCAGTGTTTGTAAGCTGCTTCAAGTCTCAGCCTGGGGAAAAGGTGTAATATAAATAAAATATTTGAAATCCTTTACAAAAACCTCAGACCCTTAAAGAAATCTTACTTTTTAATAAAGAAAAAGCACTTTTAAACATTTTTTTTAAACTAACAGAAGTTATTAAGGATGTGATAGGCTCTTGTTCCTTTATTTGTGTAGAGTCTTTTGCTCTTCTATTCCTTGGTGCTGGATATCCATGGAAACCCCATTGTCTTGGATGCTGATGGGACTTCTTAACAACTTAAGCACCCAAGAGCAAAGTGTTCTCAGCTGTGCTTGCTCCTGCCATGGTTTGCACATCCAGTTGCTGGTCAACCCTAATTGCAAATTATCTCCTCCTGATGGGAAGACTACAAAGAGCAGCAGTGAAATTGGCATGTTTTCTCCTCACCTTTGTAGTGGGTCTGAGAAATACTGTCATTGAAAGGTGAAACTGACATGGGGTTGAAACTATGCTCTTTGAAGCTCCTTGAGAGGGGGGGAAAGACCTCTCCAGGACATGTATGTAGAAGCTTGACATGGTATCTTGGCAGCAGGAGACAAAGCTAATAAGTTCAGCCTTCATCTTGCCTTGCTATAGGGAATGCTCTTATGCTAATAAGATGTAATTGTGAATGCTTTAAGTTCAAAGGCAGTAAGAATTTAGCTATATAATTGATGCACAGTTGGAAACCTTCAACCTTCTAAGCCTTAATATTCTACCTGCAATTGCAATCAGTCATTTCACAGTCCTTTGTTGTATGCAGGGTGGAAGTTTTGTTTGTGTTTTTCTTTCTTTTAAAAATTTAAATGTGGCAGGGAGCAGTAATTTTTTTTACATAGATAACTAAAGAAGAGCATTAGGTGAGACACTTAAATACTACCCTAATATCATTTTGTTGTTTAGCCAAACTGACACTTGTGTGCAGGCCAAAGGGGAAAGCACTAGAAGGATGAACAGCATTTTACTCATTTATATTCCACATAAGATTGTCAAGGAAAACTCACTAATAATTTTTGTTCTACTGAGTTAAGCATCAGGATAACAATTACATGGGAATTAACAAATATCCATGTGGTTTACAAGAGAAATATATAACTTTAGTTGGCACCAAAAGATATAGTAGCTAAGAGATACACTAACTGAAAACTTTGGCAGACATTCTCCAGTTGCTTGAAAGGCCATTTCTGGCACTCAGTGAAAGCATTCTTTCAGTAAGAGCAGGCTAAATGTACAAAAAACTAGAAACACAGGAAACATGTTTATGCAGCAGGATTTTTTAAATGGCTAAACTTTCTACTTTCTGTTTACTTCAGCTCTATTTTGCATAGTCATAATCTGCCAAACGGCTGAATTAAGTAACCCATTTTACTTGACTGTTTAGTTACTTTCAGAATTTCTTTTTCCCAGTTTCTTTCAGTTTTGTTGCAACATGCTATGGCTTCATCCAAAATGTGAAGTTGATCCATGGAATCTGCATCTTTGTTTACCATATTTATTTAATGAGAATTTTGTTTGGGCATCATGATTTATTTTTATAAGTCACAACAATTATTATTAGATCCATTAGTAGAAATTAATATTCATTTCAAATACTTGGCATATCTAAAAATCTCAGAATGCTTTATCATTTCCCCATCTACTGGCTAGATAATCTCCAGAATATACAGTACAATTGTATTCATGTTTACTCAAAAATAAATCCCATGGTAAGAAAACTTACTGCTGGATAAATATGTATAGGATTAAGATCTTAAAAGGAATACCTGATCACATTCCTTAATGTCTGTCTTAAAGACATTCATAATTGGCCTGAAGTAACAGAATTTCTGCTATAGACATTCTGCAGGCAAAATAGACATTGTGATGCAGTTTGAAATCAGATTTACTTTTAGACTGAAAATTGTGGTCAAGTATGGCTTATGGGTTCTGTACAGTGTAATCTGGAGCAATTTCTGGCATTAGTCACCAGCCATGTTCTCCAGAGCTCTTGCACTACTAGACATTCCCAAGGATAAAGTTAGTTATTCCAAGCTTCCTGCAATGCCAATTATAGTTTTGTCTGTATTAGATGAAGTCCTATAGGGTCATTAGCCACATAATGAAAATTTTGTTTTGGGCTTTTTATGAAATATTGATCAACAGCATTTTAAAAGAGATCTAAGTACACCAACAATCTCCCCTCCCCCAAAGATACACATAACTTAAAGTCATATGCCTTTAAAATAATGTTGTCCAAATATATTTGAAGCTACTTGAAGGATGTTAAGCATATATAGACATTTAAAAGGATTCCTATATTGTTTCTTACTATTAAATATTTATTTTATCAATTTATGAATTACTTCTGCCAGTTGAGCACTCAGACTTATATGAATCAAAACCCAGTAAAAACTAAATTATATTTCTACACCATTAAAGAAAAAAAGGAAAAAAATTAGTTCACACCAATAAAATTTAAGAGTGACATAAGGCAACATTGTTTTTGTGGGTTTTTCGGGCTGTGTGGCCATGTTCTAGAAGAGTTTCTTTCTGATGTTTCGCCAGCATCTGTGGCTAGCATCTTCAGAGAAAACTGAATTGGAGGAGCATGGGTCTATATATACCGCTCCCAGACTTTGGAATGGCCTGCCGGATGAGATCCGTCTAATCACCACTCTTGCTGCTTTTAAGAAAGCAGTAAAGATGGATCTCTTCCGGCAGGCCTTCCCAGAATAACTGTCAGCCTAGGGATGGGTCCCTGACTTGTAATCTGACTCCTTATATTATTTGTCGTTAATGTTTTTAATATTATATTTTAATTGGTCATCTGTTTAATCCTGTTTTAAGGGGATGGGAGGGTAGGACTATGGGATGATGGAATGTTTTTAACTGTGTTCTATTTTAATACTGTTGTACCCCACCCCGATTGCCGAGCAGAGGGGCGGGCTATAAATAAAAATTTATTATTATTATTACTGTGAGACCCTGGGTAGGGAGGAGTGGTTCCCAGGTGAACTGTGTGTTGTTCTGTGTTGAATAGGTATTGTTCTGTTGTTAATGGCATAACTTCAGGGTATGCAATCAAGGGTATTGTCTGCTATTCCCATGTAAACTGTGTATTGTTCTGTGTTGAATAGGTATTGTTCTGTTGTTGATGGCATGGCTTCCAGGTAAGGACATGCAATCAGGGAGATTGTCTGCTGGGAAAGCCCCTGACCCTGGTTGGTTTTCCATTTGCCTTTGCTGAATGCTGAATCTCTTATTTTGTAGGACTGGTAGCCATATCTTGTTTACTTTAAGAGTTTCTTCTTTCCTGTTGAAGTTGTCCAAGTGTTTGTAGATTTCGATGGCTTCCCTGTGCATTCTGACCTGATAGTTGTTGGCATGGTCCAGAATTTCAGTGTTTTCAAACAGCATTTTATGCCCAGGATGGTTTATGATGTGTTCTGCTACTGCTGATTTTTCTGGCTGGCCCAGTCTACAGTGTGTCTCATGTTCCTTGATTCGTGTTTGGACACTGTGTTTGGTGGTCCCTATGTAGACTTGTCCGCAGCTTCATGGTATGCGGTAAACTCCTGCAGCTGTGAGAGGGTCTCTCCTGTCCTTCGCGGAGTGCAGCATTTGTTGGATTTTCTTGGTTGGTTTGTAAACAATTTGGAGGTTGTGTTTCCTCACTACTTTCCCAATTCTGTCTGTGACTCCTTTGATATATGGTAAAAATACCTTCCCTTTGGGTGGCTGCTTGTCTTCAGTCCTCTGGGTTTTTCTGGGTCTGGCAGCCCTTCTGATGTCTGAGCTGGAGTAACCATTTGCCTGTAGGGCCCGGTCTAGGTGCTTCAATTCCTCTTCCAAGAAGTGGGGTTCACAGATGCGTTTTGCCCGGTCTACCAGTGTTTTTATTGTGCTTCTTTTTTGTCCTGGGTGATGGTTAGAGTTCTTGTGCAGGTATCTGTCTGTATGTGTGGGTTTTCTGTATACTGTGTGTCCCAGACGTTGGTTTGGTTTGCGAATGACTAGGACATCTAGGAATGGCAGTGTGCCTTCCTTTTCTTTTTCCATAGTGAATTGGATGTTAGGGTGGATGTTGTTCAGGTGATTCAGGAACCCAACCAGATCTTCTTCTCCGTGGCAACATTAACCACCTTTTACAAGCTTGATGGAACAGCATTTTATAAAGATACTTTTAGTACTGGGTAAGACAGCCCTTCCAGCATCTTATACTAAAGAGTTCCATAATATAACATTTCAGTGGCTCTGTACTGGCCTAGTTATTGGATTTGGTTCAGCAATGATTTATGGAGGTAGAAAAACATTTTCATTCGTCACCTCAGACTGCATATGGCCCCACAAATTACAAATTATTGCTCACCACAAAATGCAAATGTTCTAGACCCAAATAATGTAGTCACATGGTTTTCTAGAGGAAAATAATGAGGACCCAGATCCATCATATATGGACCCTATAAATGGCATGTTATTTTTTCAGTCAAAGTTTCTTTTTTAAACAAATTCTGCAGTGAATAATTAGAATAATGTTACTGAGGTATAATTATGGAAAGAAATGCTTCAGATCATAATTTAAATATAGTGCTTGCTAGTTTCCAGTTTTTTTTTTAAAGATAATGGCATTGGCCACTGCTTCACTTTGGAAACAAGATCTCACCTTTCCAGTAACGATTGTTGCCATCAATTGATAATAATTCCTAAGTGCTCCAAGAAACCATGGCGTCATTTGCAAAATATATCAGAAAGTGTTGACACAAAAGGAATTTAGCCAAATGCCTTATATAAACAGACTTTCCTCTTCAGTTAAAACCAGGATGATGCATGAAAGAAGAAAAATCACAGCTGATTTATTTTTGTGATGCAGATACGGAAATACAGTGATGGAAATTGCAAACAATTTTTTTTGTTCTATTTAGACAAGAAGTTAGTGTATATGAATTTATCTAAAAGGAACATCACAATTCACCCCCCCCCCAAAAAAATCAGTAAAGTGAGAAAAAACATTCTTACATTAAGCTACAGAGGGAAATCACACAGTTTCATTTCTTCCAACAACAAAATCTCTATACTTTGCATATCCAAAATAAGAACATGCAACATTTAAATGCGAAGATGCCTTTTTAGGGAGAAGCATTTCACTATACTTTCCACAATCTATAGACTGAAATGGTCCAGTCAAAGAACAGTAATACTATTATAGAGAGGGCAAACAGGGAAATTAATGCTACATTGGAAAATATCTTCATTGTGCTCTAGAATAATAAAGGAAAGGATAAGGTGCAACCTAATAATAATAATAATAATAAAATGTATTTATATCCCGCCCCTCTGCGGAGCATTCGGGGTGGCTTACAACATTAAAATTATCATAAAATACAATCCCCGCCCCACCCTGGAGAACTCCAGAACCCGCCCACCCTTAAAAAGTATTAAACAATTTCACAGTTTAAAACATACTTACAATAAATTTCATTAAAAAGAAAAACCCTAGCTGCAACAGAGAATAGGGAAGGAGAGGTTGACTGACTCTTAAGGCCAGGAAATCTAGTCAGGAAAGGCCTGCCGGAAGAGATCCGTCTTGACAGCTTTCTTAAAGCTGCTTAAGGTCGTAATTTGACGGATCTCGTCCGGCAGGCCATTCCATAATCTGGGAGCAGTTGCCGAAAAGCCTCGTTTTACAGGCTGTAACAGATTCCTCCCAGAGGACTGGAGTGCATGGGGTGGATTATATGAAAAGAGGTGGTCCCAAAGATAGGATAGTGTGGAGCTCCTCATCCTCTCGCCTGGCTTCCTTCTCCTTCTCCTTCTCCCCTCGTCCTCCTCCTCCTCCTCCTCCTCCTCATCCTCTCGCCTGGCTTCCTTCTCTTTCTCCCCTCCTCCTCCTCCTCCTCCTCTACCTGGGTATAAGATGACCCATGACTTTTGAGACCTTTTCCAGGATTAGAAAGTCATCTTACATGCTGGAAAATACAGTAAATATAAAGAGCTCTCCTGTAATAATAGCAGATGGGGACAAAACCACACTATCTCAGGACCCATCCCATCCCACCTAGTTTTTCCAGAGATGGGTCTTCAAAGCATGCCAGTGCTTGCCAGGCTATCTGATGTGGGGGACCAATTTTTTTTGTTTTCATAGAGTACTGGACCAGCACCATATTTATGCCCATTAACAACAATTCTTTATTTCATTCTTTCCCAGAGACTTATCATGGACCAGCAGCCAGTGACTTGGGAACCAGCACTAGTCTAATAATAATAATAATAATAATAATAATAATAATAATAATTTATACCCCACCTTTTACCATAGCAATCAAGGCGGCTTACATCTAAAACAATACAAAACTCCCCCATAATAGCAACAAATCATATAAATAAACACACTACCCCCCTTAAAAGTACATTAAATTCAAATGTCAGTTAAAACCAAAGATTAAAACCATGAACAAAGTTAAAAACAATAGGCACTCTGGGAATATGGGGGGAAATATAACGGGGGAAAATTGAGCTAACTGAGTAGTTTATTCCGGGTAGGCCTACTGGAAGAGATCTGTCTTAACATCTTTTTAAAAGTCTTCTAAGTTGGTTATCTGATAGATCTCTTCCGGCAAGGCGTTCCATAATCTGGAAGCAGTGACAGAGAATGTCCTTTGGGAGCTCGCCGTCAATCTAGTTTTTATCGGTTGAAGCAGCTTCCTCCCAGAGGATCTGAGGGCACGGGGTGGATTGTATGGAAGTAGGCGATCCCTTAGGTAGGTTGGATCCAGGCCATGTAGGGCTTTAAAGGTCATCACCAACACCTTATACTGTGCTTGGAAACCAATAGGCAGCCAGTGGAGGAATTTTAAGACCTGTCCTTGATGTTTCGGTGATCAACCTAGCTGGACCATCACTTTGAGTAGCACTGATTTATACAAAGCAGTGGAAAATAATTTTCATTGCTTCCCATATCAGGACTTTGAAGAGCTGTATTTGCTGTTACTACTTCAGGAGAGGAGCTCCACACTTATAAGAGATTCTGATGGCAGGATGGTTCTGGGTGAGAGTTTGGTTTCAGCAGAATTGTTCAATACAACTCTTAAATTGGAAAGTACTGGGCTTCAATTTATAAACTGGAAAGGAATTCAGGGCATCTAATGCTCATTTTTCTTTTTAAAAAATTATATGCCATCTTTCTCCCAGAGTGGGACCCAAGGCAACTCACATAAAGAATCAACTAAAACCTAGCAATAATATTTTATAGGCAATTAAAAACCATCACATTAAAATAAGAGATCATTAAAAGGCATACAAAAGTTTAAAATAAAGCAACCCCCACCATAACCTGGGCAGATCTCAGTACAGGACCATGCCCAAGTTGCAATCCTGAGATAAGGGGTTGGTTTAACCCTCACCCAATACAGGCTTAATCCCTATTCCTTGATCTGCTTTTAACTGACTAGAAGCATCTCTGTTTTGTCTGGTTTAAAATTCAACTTGTTTGCCCTCATTCAATCCATTACTAACACCAGACTTTGAGGGACAGCTTCCTTGAAAATGAATAGTAAGGAGAAACAGAGTTGGGTGTCATTAGCAAACTGATGGCATCCAGCTTCTAAACTGTTTCATTTCAGCAGTTTCATTCCAGAGAGGCAGCTCAGAAAGATACCATGGTTGGTGGTAAGGAAAAACCAATGAAAGAACCAGAAGAACTAATAGGGACACACTCCCCCTGTCCAGTTTGCTGCATAAGTTATGCTCTGTCCCATAGCCAGATCAGAAGTGAAAGTGAAATGAATCGAGATAATCTGTTTCATCCAGGAATGCCTGTAGTGGCCAGAAATTATCCTGTGTAGTTGGCCTGAGAGAGGGCCATTATGACCAAATAGTCTGGACCTAAGACCTACAGACCTATATAGGTCATGGCCAGCACTTTGAATTGTACCTAGAAACAAATGAATGGCCAGTGAAACTGTTTTAAAAGAGGAGTGAAGTGCTTCCTGAAATAGCCCCTGTCAGCATTTTAGGTGCAGCACTTTGAACCAACTGAAGTTTTTGAACAGTTTTCAAAGGCAGCCCAACACAGTGTGTGTTACAGCAGACCAAACAAAATGTACTCAATCATGCATTTCTTAGGATTTCAGGCAAGCATTACTAAACCCCAAAAGGGACTGAAACTGGGAAACTTCTCTTGTATTTCCTTAGTTTAATCAACCTATCCCTGAGCAAATCTAAAGCGAAGGTACTGAAGAAATGCTGGATTTTGCACAGAGCAAGACACTGTTATTGTGGAAGCTGAAGCAAATTCTGTCCTTCTCAGATTAGATTGAATAGAGTTTTAAAAAACAACTATACAACAATTCCAAGGAATGCCAGATGCTAAGCAATACTTGATGCTGTAGGTTATATTTCAGAGGATGAAAATGGAAAATCACCTCCTTGCCTTAGAAAACTCTATGCAACTCATGGGATCAACAGACAATCAAAGGGGCGGGATACAAATAAATTTTATTATTATTATTATTATTACAATGTGAAGACATGCACACAAACCACCATCACCACCACCAGATGATTACTGCAATTCTACATTCTATTCTGAACATGGTCATAATCATTTTATGCTAAATGCTGCCTGGTTATACCTTGTGGGTATGAATCGTCCTTGAACAAAGCATGAATTCTATGGGGCTAAGCAGACGGCTTATTGGGCTGTCTTGGGGGCAGGGAAGGGGGGGGCAGCTGCACAATCGGTGCCCCAACCCCTTCCCAAGGTCGTCCTCGGAGCAGCTGGCCCTCCGCACGGCCGGCGCTCCGAGGAAGACCTCCCGCCGCAGCGTTCACACATGTTGCAGCGGAAGAGTCGACTAAGGTGCGCCGCAGCCTTTTGCGGGGCACCTTCGGTGACTTGTGAAAGGAGCACTGATTTAGCTCTCCTTTCAGGGGCAGCGAAAGCGCGCCATGGGACCGAGGCATGGGGATGCCTCGGTCCCGCGGCGCAGCTTCCTGTGGCGGCCCATGTCAAAGTGCCCTAATTTCAAAATGAAGGTACTCAGATACGAACTATTAAGAACAGAAGCAGACAGGTCTTAAAGTTCCTGGACTGTTTTGGAAGAGTGCTTTAACTTCTTAGGCCAATTTGATCCATTTTTAATATCCCCCAATTTCTCTATAAAAGGAAAATGTTAAGCACTAGAGACAAGAATGGAGAGGAGGGAATGTTCATCTATAAGAATTCTGTCTTCCTATCAAGGAATTACTTTTACATGGCTTTCCAGCCACAATGTTAGGAGAGATATTGAAGGAGCATTTTAGAATATTCTTACTTTTTGTGGAGTTGTTGATGATTTGTGTTTTCAGCATGTGGCCTTTCCTTATATCAAGAGAGAAAATCTCTTAATGTATATGTATAATGCAGTTTGTGAGCAATCCCAATCTGGATAGGATATTTCCTATTGCAAATCCCACTTCCTGGAGCTACCCCTTGTGGAACATTCCAAGTGGGGAAAGACCACAAAGCAAATGAGCCTGTTATTATCAACCAGAGATGGGAAATAGCAGCAGCACTGGCCCCAGCAGGTCACATAGAGGCATTCTGGCCAACCCAGAAGTGACATGATATCACCTCTGACACTGAACAAGAAAACGGCCATTTGGGGGAGGTAGGTTGGATGTATAGGATGCTGGGAGTCAAATCAGCTAAAAATAGCATTCTTGTAATAGTTTGATTTTCAGGTGATTTTTCATCTCTCCAAATTTAAATGTTGAGGAGATGGAACTCTGGAGCTGAAACTCTGGAACTCAGGGGGTACTACTGTGGAGGCTTGAAGATTGCAAAACAGTGTTTGGAGCCACATGTGGATTATGGGCTGCACTTTCCTCCATCCTTTTGGTAAAAAAACAATGGGGAAAAGGGCAAGGCAGGCAAAACTTTCCAGAGCCAAGCATGCAGCCGGAGCTTTGGATTTCAAACTAGGGAACTTATTGCACGCCCAAATAAGCTGGCTTATTGCTGGCCTCAGTCTTCTTTTCAGATTCCCCCCCCCCCCCCGGATGTTATCATATGTAAATCACCACCAATTTAGCTGTGATGCTGCCGGCTGGGTCAGACTCAGGCCAAAGTTGTGCTCAGCTAGCATTTTTTCGAAGTCGGAAGTTTTGACTTCTAAAATTTGGCAGCTGAACATGGATTCTATCCAAGTCTGACCTGGACTGTATTTGGCCATTGGCACTGAGGCTAAATCAGCAGTGATTTACGTATGATAACATCAAGGGGTATCCCAGAAGAAGATTGAAGCTGGCAAAGGTAACCCAGCATATTTAGAATGGTCAAATCCATAATTTCAAGCACAGGACATTCCTGTCATCTGACCCCACAGATGACTAGAGGGTTGAGGATCCATTTCTGCACCCCAAGCTCACTCCTCAACCTTGTTATATTCAAATTCATACTTATTCTATTCTAAACACTCATTCCTTGCATCTTTATGGATTAATTTAATCTTGCTGTTTTTTATGTACATCTAAAGTGCTCGTTATTATATAAGGAATCCCACTATCTAGAGGAAATAAGATTGGCTTTGTTGCCTAAGGCTGCAACCCTAAAAACACTTGCATATTATTAGAGCCCATTAAAATCAGTAAAACATATTTCTAAGTGATCATTAGTATCTAACTGGAAGAATGGCTACATCCATAAATGCTCTTGAATGTCTTCATAGATGATGTCTTAATCCATAGAGAGTTTTCACACTGACTGTTTTCTACTCATAATAAAATTAAGTAGTAAGGTTCAATCAAAATGTTTAGATGAACAAGCACAGTCAATCCTAAAAGCAAATAGCTTACTTTTCATTGTTAGATTTTCATTCCCCTAACATAGTTTCATTCTCCATTATTCAAAACAGTAAAATTATAATTACATATTAAACAGTAGGAAACCAAATATTTTGCAATGTTTAAGTAACTCAATCAGTTGTGTTGGCAGAAACTGTAGAATAGCTCAATATGTAGCTCAATTGATACTCCTTTAAGAGGTTAAATTTATTGTGGGTAAAGGACTTCCTTTCTCTGTAATTATTGCTATTGAGACTGCAAATATTGTATTAAAGCAATAATCTCCAACAGGGAAGGATTACCATGGAAAATTAATGACATAAGGAATGAAAAACTCTTGGTAGATCATTTACAGGAAGGAGAAAACCAGTGCATTCAAGTTAGAGTTAGGTTTTTCACATATTTGTTGTTTTGTTTGTGATTATATGGCGGGCACAACTTACAGTGCTATGGATGAATGTAGACAATGAATATGTAATGCTATCCCCAAATTGATGGGTTGAATCACTGTACTAGAAAAGTTATTTTTCAACCATAACACATTATATAATCTAGGTATCCTTTCCATTTTTTCCATTTCTAACAAAGTGATACAAAAGTTCATAATCAGAAGCAAAGGCCATCTTCCATGTTTTCTTTTCTTTTAATGTGGGAATTTGGATTGTTGTGTAGTCCTCATTACAGCAATGCAATAGAACAACAACAAAAACTCCATACATTATCATACCAAATTTCCCAAAAGTCTTGAAGAAGACTGAGATTTAAAAGATTTAAAGACACTGACTTCAAATGAATGCCTTTCGGTTCAGGTTGCCAAAGGTTCTTACTGCTATAAAGAAAACCATCATGGTTTTTCCCTGAAATGCAATACATCTTCTAGCTTTGGATGCAAAAACTGGAGAAGAGCTACATTTTATGATGACAAAGAATGAGGGAGAATAAAGCTGGCACATTCTATGCATCTTGCACAATGGTACATCTTTCAATCTCCATTCCTTTCAATTATTTAAACTGCAATTACAGCTAGCTGATTGATCTACCTGTTCAACATATTCTAGCTTTAAATCATAAACAACAGGCCCAGTAAGTATAAATAATATAAATATAAATATATTATTGATAGTATATATAACAACAAAACAACTCTGACTATAATGTTGTTAATGTTAATCTAGAATATCTATGTATATGGGACACTTTTCACTAATCACTATGCCTATCACTATTTAGAAAGGCATAGGTCCAATGAAATAAATAATAAGGTTTTTAGTGGCTTGCTATGCTTCCTTAAAAATACAGTCAGAGATTCTTAGCCTTTTACTATGAGCTGCACATCATTTGGGATCATCAACATAACTTACTGGGAAAAGCCTGTAGCACTGTGCTCAGTTGTATAAGTGTGTGTGTGTGTATCTATATCTATATCTATATATAGATATATCAACTTGAATACAATGTACATTAAATTACATTATTATTATTATTATTATTACTACTACTACTACTACAATGGCATGTTAGACTTGATTGCACTAAATTATCACATTTCCTTTCTGGTTCACAGCCTGCACATACCACATTCCAAAACACTCACCACCATTCATCCACCCACCTTGGTCTTAGGACCATCATTAAAACTGAACTTGTCACCTTATCACCAAAGTTTTGCATTTCTATTGCTATTCATACAAAGGTCCTTCCTGGGCGTTCGTTCACTTCATTCATCTGAGGAAGTCTACAAAAGTTTATGCTACAACTTCAACTGCTACAACACACAGTTAGTTTCAAAGGTGCTACAAGATCACTTTCCATAGATTTTGGACAGCTATTTGTAGAAACAATAATTAAACATATTGCACATCTATCATAGTTTGCAAATGAAGATATTTATCATAATAAACTCTTGTCCATTTTGACCAGAGATTTCACGGAATCTCAAAAGCATCTGCTGCCCACAGCATCTCATCTCATAGATGAAAAATTAACAATTAGAGAAATGAAACAATATTACTGAGGTTCGACCTGTAATGCCAGCGACCCTGTCGAGACTCTGGTTGACACTTGGAATAGTGATCTTACCATGGCCATCGACATGATCGCTCCCAAGCGCCCTTGCCATCCCGCTCCTAATCGTAGGCCATGGTATACCCCTGAGCTTAGGAGGATGAAGCGGTATGGACAACGGCTAGAGTGCAAGTGGTGAAAAACTTGACTCTTATCTGACAGAACTCGCCATAGGAATTTTCTTCATTCCTATCGGGAGGCAATACGTGCAGTGAAGAAAGCTTTCTCCTCTGCATGTATTGCGTCTGCAGTCTCGTCCAGCAGAGCTATTTAAGGTGGTGAGGGAGATGACGCAGGTGCTCCCTGCGCCAAATCCCTTACTTAACCCAACGACAGCCTGCTGTGATGCATTTAACAACTTCTTTGCAGATAAAATATCTCAGATAAGAGCCGAATTAGACGCCACTATTGGGACAGAGTCTATAGGTGAGGTGTCTAACGACTCCGCCGATGTAATTTTACTGGATCAGTGGCAATCTGTGAGTACCGAGGATGTGGACAAGCTGCTTGGTAAGGTGAGGAAGACGACTTGTCCTCTCGACCCTTGCCCATCATGGCTGGCCGTCCAGGGAGGGGATGCATTGATGAGACTCCTTACGGACATCATCAATGCGTCCTTCAGGGAAGGACATGTTCCATCATGTTTAAAGGAAGCGGCGGTTAGGCCGCTCCTGAAAAAGCCTTCCCTGGACCCCTTGGATATGAAGAACTACAGGCCTGTGTCATTGCTGCCATTTTTGAGCAAGGTGATCGAGAGGGCGGTTGCTCTTCAACTCCAGCCAGTCTTGGATGAAACCAATTATCTAGACCCATTTCAAACCGGCTTCAGGACAGGCTTTGGGGTGGAGACTGCCATGGTTGCCTTGACCGACGATCTGCGTCTGAGCATCGACAGGGGTAGTGTGACCCTGTTGGTGCTCCTAGACCTCTCAGCGCCTTTTGACACAATAGATCACGGCATCCTCTTGGACCGCCTGAAGAGGTTAGGTATCGGGGTCACTGCTTTGCAGTGGTTCTGGTCCTTCCTCTCGGGTCGGTCCCAGAGGGTGCTGCTTGGGGACTGTAGCTCCGGTAAGAGAGACCTCACTTGTGGGGTCCCTCAGGGAGCTATTTTGTCCCCGTTATTATTTAACATCTACATGAAGCCGCTGGGTGAGATAATACGGAGTTATGGTGCTGGGTGTTATCAGTACGCTGATGACACCCAAATCTATTTCTCCGTGTCTCGTTCGTCGGCCTTGAATTCCAATGGCATCTCCTCTCTCAATGAATGTCTTCGGGCGGTAATGGGCTGGATGAGGAAAAACAGATTGAAATTGAATCCAGACAAGACGGAGGTGCTCACGGTAGCGGCCCTGAAACCAAGAATTGGGTTGCAACCTCCAGTCCTGAATGGGGTCGCACTCTCCTCCAGTGACTGTGTTCGCAGTCTGGGGGTGCTCCTTGACTCGTCACTCCTCATGACAAATCAGGTAAATGCGACGGTCAGGAGTGCCTGTTATCAGCTTCGGCTGATACGCCAGCTGCGCCCTTTTCTGGAAGTAAGGGATCTCGAGACTGTGGTGCACGCGTTGGTAACCTCACGCCTTGACTTCTGCAATGCACTCTACATGGGGCTACCCTTGCGCCTGGTTCGGAAACTACAACTGGTACAGAATATGGCGGCCAGGCTTGTGGCGGGAACATCTCGGAGGGACCACATTACTCCGGTTCTGGGGTCCCTCCACTGGCTGCCTATTAGTTTCCGGGCCCAGTACAAGGTGTTGGTTATCACCTTTAAAGCCCTAAATGGCTTGGGTCCAAGCTATCTCAGGGACCTCCTACTCCCATATAATCTTCCCCGTGCTCTTCGGTCCTCCGGGAGGAATTTGCTACAGCCTCAGAAATCGAGGCTTGTGGCTACCTCCCGGAGGGCTTTCTCAGCTGTCGCCCCGAGGCTCTGGAACGACCTGCCGGATGAGATCCATCTATTAACATCTTTAGACAGCTTTAAAAAGGCTGTCAAGACGGATCTCTTTCGGCAGGCCTTTCCAGACTAGTTATCCCCACCCCGGACATAAATAGCCTATAAATGATGTTCCTCACGTGGCCCAATCAGATGCAGATGGAGAGGATCATAAAATCAGGCTTTTTAGTTGTTGTCTGTATTGGGTTTTTAATTGAATTGAATTGTTTTTAAATAGCTTGATTTAATACTGTTTTAAGGGGGTGGGGGCTGTCTTGTACTTTATGTTTTTATTATGGATTGTATATTTTAAACTTGTAAGCCGCCCTGATTGGAATACCACTGGGCGGGATATAAATAAATTTTATTATTATTATTATAACATATCAGCCCAATTCAGGTGTATGCTGAATGTCTGGCAGGATGAAGGGGTGATAGAGGTGTGGGTGCATATATAGGCCCCACTCCTTGGTCATTCCCAAACACCTGGCTACATCACAGACCTTCACATATTGAACATGATGGTTTGCAGAGAACTTTGTAAACATTAACATGGTTATAGAACTCGTGTGACTGGGAAACCTGGTAAATCAGAGTTTCCATCCACAGAATCTCTACAACTGTGTGCAGTCAAATGTGTTTATAGAATGCCCTCTGGAAAGTTCTGTGCTCAATGCATGAAGGTCTAATATACTTTTAGATATATGGGGATATTTGGAGGTAGGGCTTACATGCATATCCATGGCCCTCCCCCATCACTCAAGCAACCTTATACATTTTCCACTTCATGTCAACAAGTACATTAGAAGTTATGCAAGAACTGCAAATACACAAAAGGTTCTGCTGGGACCTAAACAGAGCATTCATGAACTGGGCTTGCAAGAGACAATGAAAATAAACTTGTGGCAATAAGCTACCTATATTCATACAGCAGCTTATGTCCTGCTTCTGGCTGCTGTGCTGGGATAACAGATCAAAACATATTTCCAATTCTTATTTACTACCAGGATGCTGTTTTATTCTGTACTATGGATGGTTATGATTGAGAGAGGGAAAAAGAATGAGTGAGTGAAAGGAAGAGAACAGAAACACTTGGGGACTTGCTGTTAGAGAAAGACATAGCACAGAGGTACAGATGGCTAAATGGATTTGCAGGGATAAAAGCTTATGTTGCACCATGTTCTAAAAGAAACAAGGACATAAGCTGAAATACAACAAGAGCTTGAATTCGAAGGCACAACATTGCTCAAAGGTATATTAATTATTATTATCTCCACCTAGACACATGTTACACATGGTAAATTATCTTACTATCATCTAAGAGATAATACAGACTTCTGAGATACAGAACAGTCAAATGGCACCCTCTTACCTCAACATGTGCTTAAATAAATCACAGAGGGTCTTGTTACAGGGATGAATAAGAGGATGAATAAGAGGTTTTGAATTTGCCAAAGTTCACAAAATTAAAATGAAAGTAAATCTGACAATTTGCCCACCCCTAGGAAAGGGGGAGAATTGTCCAGTCCCCAGAATCTTCTGCCAAAAATGCCTTTGCAGATTTTCTTCATGAGGAATATTTGCTTGAAGGTAAAAATGAATGCTGAAATGTCTAAATGGTACTGCAAATATATACATACTGAAATGCCAGAAACATTTCCCCTCAGAGGAGCAGGGTGACACAGAATTTGGTTTCACTGTCCTTATAGGATTAAAAGCAGTATAATTCATTCTCTACAGTCCTCGAGAATACTGCAAACTGTTTAACCATGTCAGCTGATCAGGCAGATTTAATCCTGAGGCTGAATCTCCTATTTTGCTAGGGTTTAGGACACTGGCACTCATGCCATGCAATAAGGGGGAAGCAATTGAAAAATCCAAAGTAATCCTTTTGTCCCCAAAGCACATCTTGTACAGAATGTGACAACCTTCATTTCTAACCACACATTTATTTTTTGTCACCCTGAAGACACTGCAATTTACTTATTGTAAATTGTATTATATACAAAATATATACAAAGGCAATTCAGTGGCATCTTGGTCTGAGGGAATCATCCTTAGATATGAGGTGATACAAAGGTAAAAAGAATATGGGAAATAGCAAAGCATTCCATGTAGATTGTCAACTTCCACTTCACTTCCTCCTTTTAGAATGGCTTTCCTGGGCCTAAAACAGCCCAGCAATCACTGAAATGAATACAAAAACATGACCAATTGTCCTTTATATATTTTGAATTGTTTTAAGTTTTAGAAATCTGTAGCTGGAGATGGGGGTCATGGCATATTTGTGTGTACCCTTCCAGGTTTTCATGAGAAGCAATGTTATCTACCAGCGGGTAACCCTACCAGTGAGCAACCCACCCACCACCCACAGGCACAGTGGCCATTGAAGCCTGTCTAGAAGGAAAGGACAATAAAGAAGTTCCTGACAGTAAGAGCTGCTCAATAGTGGAATGAATATGGTGCCCTGGAGTGTAGTAGAGTCTCCTCCTTTGGAGGTTTTTTTTAACAGAAGCTGAATGGCCATCTGTTAGGGGTACTTAGATAGTATATTCCTGCATGACAAGATGGTCCCTGTGAATGAACTCTCTGATCCTATGAAAATTTCTCTTATACTATTCCATGCAGAAAGTGTGTTGATTTACATAATGCTCTGTGTAAACAAAAAGTTAACAGAAATTTAATATAAACACCAGGAACTGACTGATGAGCATAGCTCTTGTTCCTGAGTCTGCCATTGCTGCTAAAAAAATTTAAATTTAAAGTTTTTGATTCCACAAAAAACCCAAATCTTTTCTATACTATGAGTTAGGGATGGACAAAGAGAAAATAAATGCTTTAGGATGTTTATTAACTTCTGGCCTTCTTCCTGACCTTCCAATTTTCCTTCCTGTTGAACAATCAAGGGGAGGCTTTTCAATCAGTTGATAATTAGGGATTAGTTAAGTGACTGGAAACTAATTGTAGAAAACAATTCAGTGTTTGATTTTTACTGGTTCATAGCTTGACTTTTTTCCTACCAGAGACATTGAAAAGGTCTAATGCTGGGCTGTACAGTATGGAAAAATCAGACATTGGTTCTGAGTCACAGCCTAGATGGCCGGCCAACTATCTGTAGTATGAATAGCATTCTTTCTGTTTTTCTGGCACTGCTTGCTTTGACATCATGTACTCAACATAAGGAAGAAAAATAGCCACTATAACTGTGAGTATAGTGAATGCTTTAAAACAGCATACGGTAACTTACAGCAATTTTTTTTCTACATATCACTTTAAAGAGTCCCCTCCCCCACTCTTTAGTAGGAAATGCCCTGTCCTGTTTGGCCCATTACAACTACAACAAAATAAACTAGCTCTTACTTTTAATTGCAGGCAAATAAACTTGTTTTTTAAATAAACGGTAAGGCTCCATGGTAAACCTGTGAATATCACCATAATTCAAGTATATATGTCAACCACAGAGGCAGAACAGGAAGAAATTAATAGATTCTATGAAAAAGTACAGGAAGAAATTGACAGCACACCATCACAGGATGCCAAGCTGGTCACTGGAGATTGGAATGCAAAAGGTGGAAGCAAAGAAGAATCAAAAACAGGAGGCAGATTTGGATTAGGCAAAAGAAATGAAGCAGGTGAATGTCTGATAGATTTTTGTGGAGCCAATAATCTATTCATTGCAAATACATTCTTCATACAACAAGAAAGACGGCTGTACACATGGACATCACCAGATGGTCAAACAAAAATCAAACAGACTATATAATTGTAAGCTTAAAGAACTCAAAAGTTTAGGCCAAGAATAGACCAGGCACCAACTGTGGCACAGATCACAAATTAGGGCCTCTGCAGACTGGCCCAAACAGCTGGCCTGGGAGTAGAGTTGGGGTGGGGCAACCACATGCCGGCCGCCTCAATCCCACGCCAACACTGTCCTGATGCCACACGCCATCACACACAGCGCACGGCGTCAGGACACCCTCCTGGCACAGCGTTTAAACACGCTGGGCTGAAAGGGTGAGGAACAGTCACAGCTCCGGCTCTCAGGCCAGCCTTTTGCTGCCCATAAAAGGAGTGGCATTTTGCTGCTCTTTTTGGGGTGGCAAAAGGGAGGATCGAGGCCTCAGCATGACATTGCCGCAGCCCTGATCCGTCACTTCCCAGGCGACTCTGTGCCACCCATCTGCAGAGGCCCTTAGTCATATCAAAAATAAAAGTAATACTCAAGAAGAAAACAAAAACAGTGATTATACCAAAATATGATCTAAATAATATCTCAAAAGAATTCATTGACAACATGAGAAACAAATTCACACTACTAAGCATAATAGATCGAGACTCAGAAGAACGATGGTCTGAAGCGAGGGACATAATAAAAATCACATCACAAATATATGATAGCTAATGGAGCACAGTAGGGAGTTCCAAAAGAAAATCAGCATGTGCTTTATAGACTATAGCAAAGCCTTTGACAGCATAGATTATGAAATGCTATTGAACGCCCTTAAAGATATG
The DNA here is from genome assembly GCA_026167975.1 of Phrynosoma blainvillii. NCBI lineage: Eukaryota > Metazoa > Chordata > Lepidosauria > Squamata > Phrynosomatidae > Phrynosoma > Phrynosoma blainvillii. The sequence goes on along the minus strand of JANUYF010000004.1, from coordinate 211,927,111 downwards.
GGAGTGCCAGCACATCTGATAATCCTGATGGGGAATCTGTACTCAGGACAAGAGGCTACTGTCAGAACAGAACACGGAGAAACAGAAGGGTTCCCATTTGGCAAAGGGGTCAGACAAGGCTGCATCCGTTCACCCTATCTGTTCAATTTGTATGCAGAACATATTATAAGAAAAGCAGGCTTGGAAACAGGAGGGAGGAGTGAAAATAGGATGAAGGAATATCAACAATCTAAGATATGCAGATGACATAATACTAGCAAAAAACTCACAGACTTGGAACACCTACTAAGGAAAGAAAAAAGGCATGCTTAATGCTGAATAAAGAAAACAAAAATAAGGACCTTCACAAGTTCAACCTAGACAATGAATAAATAGAAATAGTAAAAGAATTCTCTTACCTGGGATCAAACATTGATAGAAATGGGGATTGCAGCCAGGAAATCAGAAGATTAAGAATGGGGAGAGTAACCATGAAAAAACTAGAAAAGATTCTACAATGCAAAGATATACAACTGAACACAAAAGTTAGAATCATACAAGCCACTGCATTCCCTATTACCATGTATGGATGTGAGAGCTGGACAGTTAAGAAAGATGACAGGAAGAAAATCAATGCATTTTAGATGCAGCATGGGAGAAGAGTGCTGAGGATCCCATGGACTAGCCAAAAGAACAAACAAGTGGGTCCTAGAGCAGATCAAGCCGGAAACCTCCCTGGAAGCCAAGATGACCAAACTGAGGCTGTCGTACTTCAGACACATCATGAGAAGGGAGGACCCATTGGAAAATACAATAATGCTGGGAAAAGTGGAGGGAAGTAGGAAGAGAGGAAGGCCACATTCTAGATGGAAAGACTCTATTAAGGAGGTCATGGGTGTGGGTTTGCAGGAATTAAGCAGAGCAGTGGAGGACAGAGGGTCTTGGAGATGTCTCATCCATAGGGTCACCATGAGTCGAGATCGACTCGACGGCAGTTAACAACAAAAACATGTTTCTTGATATGTGGTTGGGAAGAGCACTGAACTGAAAGTGAAATGCATAGGAAAGGAAACTCTTGGAACAGGAGTCTAATTCTACCCAGTAATTCAAATTCCGAATATTTAACTTTTCAAAGATCTTGTTACTACACAAAAGGAAGAAGAATTATGTGGCTTCCCAATATAGTTGGACAGCATTTACTCACATTAATTACAGCTAATTAGGGCTACTAAAAGTTGTTGTTGTGCATTGTCCTTGTCTTATTCACTGAATTTTTCAGAGGGGCCTCTTCTTAAATTGCTACTGTTCTTAAACCAAAGTGTCATTCTTTAAATGGAGGCTGTCAAATTAAAAAGACATATTTTCAAAAATAAAAAGGGTGCAGTGTAAGGATGGCATTAGGTCTCTTGGATTTCCTCTGAACCTCAGAGGGTGATGTGCAGCTGAGTTGGAGCTTATCCTCAAATGTAGCATTGTCCTATAGTTCCAAACAGATTTTCCTCCTGCAGACTATCTAACTTTAGTGAAAATTCAATGCAGACTTCTACTCAGGTGCTTTTCTAGTTAGGAAATCTTTCCTACTGTCATACGCAAAATCCCACCCCCCCCCTTTTTTTAATTCAATAAATTGAAGTGCATACTGAAGATGATTTAACCATAGGCTCAAGTGCCAGGTGTTTATCTCTTAATTGGCAGAGATTTGGAATGAAGAAATCTTCCACAAACAGCTTCTTAACTTTAAATGCCTACATGTGGCCAAGAAAAAAATACATTTATATCCCAGAGAGCTCTGCAAGAAGGCTCACATTGTAAACTGTTCTACAAATGTAAATAAGGATAAAGAAATTGATTTCATTAATAATAAAATGATTTAGAGAAGAAAAAAGAGCTAAACTTAAATAGGTGTGGTAGTAAATATATTTAGGAGCATCAGAAGTAAGACAGCCTCATCTCTGGAGGTTTTTAAACAGAGACTGGATGGCCATCTGTTGGGGGTGCTTTGATTTTAAGTTTCTGCCTGGCAGGGAGTTGAACTGGATGGCCCTTATGCTCTCTTCCAACACTATGATTCTATGAGTCCATGATTCTACAACTTATTAAATGCAGACTATTATTAGAAAATACCAACCTGAAAGACACGAACAGATGTGTCAACTACCTTAAATCTCAATAACATTCAAATTTACAATACATTTACTTAGTAAAGATAAAGTTACAATGTTGCATACCCTGCAAAATATGCATGTGTTAGTTTAAATGAACAAATGCAACAGATACACAACTCAACATCTTTGGACAATATTACAGTACAGTTATAGTGCTATTGTTCCACTATAAACTACTATGACTGTCTCCTGTGGAATTCCGGGGTTTGTAGTTTAGTGAGGCCTGAGAGCTCTCTGGCTGAGAATTTTAAATGCCCCTCCCTAATCTTCAAATCCCAGGATTCAATGGGATGCAGCCATAGCAGTTAAAGTGGAATGATAGTGCTATAACAATGTAGTGATTTCTATGAGGCCTGGTGCATATTTTAGTCTATAACATCACAACATTTCCTTGCATGCAGAGTCACTTGGATGGGAGACTATGAATGAATCCAGGTGCTACAGGCTATATTTCAGAGGAAGAAACTGGCAAGACCACTTCTGAGTATTCCTTGCCTAAGAAAACCCTATGAAATTCATGGGGACACCAAAAGTCAACAGGTGACTTGAAGGCACATACACCCAGAATCATTGACTAGCACATCAATCCTCTGTTTTGCCACATTTAAATCTCAAAATATTAACATTTCTCAAGTTTCCCAAACAGTACTTGTAAGGAAGAGTGTTTCATTGCACTCCAAATCAAATGACAACCAAAACAGGTAGCAAGTAAAATGCAGTATTTGTCATACATCTGGACACTAAAACACAATAGAAAATAGCTAAAATAACAAAGAATCTTGACACCTTTAAGGCTTCTTTTTATAGCATGACTATTTGTGGACTACAGCCCATTTGCACTGATGTGTAGAGTGCAGTCATAAAGGTTCAGCACAAAATAGAAAATATCCCAACTAGAAAATAATTGGATATTCTTACTAACAGTACTATACAAATACTTTACTATGAAACTATGTTGATGAAACTATTAATCTTCACTTGTCTTCAAGTTTATGTTTCCAGACTAATGAAAAAGAAAATCCCACCCCCAGCTAGAAAAGAAATTAGTATGCCTTAGTATGCCTTAAGCTTACAGCCTAGAATTTTTACACACAAGGCAACAACTGGTTTACAACTAGAAAGGGGTTGCTACACTTATATTTCTGTGAGGTTGGTTTTGTTTGTTTGTTTGTTTTACAGAGAGGGTTACCTGTGTCCTCCAGATAAGGACAATTTATCCCACCAGAAGTATAGTACAGCTGAAATGTTAGAGCTGAAGCGCTGTGGGACTCAGGATTAGAAGCCACATCCATATTCTGGCAAAAAAATTGCCATATAAAACATGTGCCACCAAAAATGATTATAACCACCTCTTGAATGATCTCACCATTTTCTTTCACACAATTTGAGATGGGGGAACCTTTGAGTCCCATGGGAATCAATACAGCTTGAGCACATAAAAGTTCCAAGCCCCATTTTAATGAGCCAGAAGCACAAAAGGAAGAGACCAGCCTGCTTCACCAAATCATTTACTCTGTTACCATATCTAGCATCTCATTTTACCTATCTGGTAAAGTTCATTGTTCAATTCTTATGAATAAAAGTCAATATTGTACAACTGGCAATCATACATTGATTCTCAATTCAAACATCTAAGACATCAGGTAACTTTTAAACTTCATTTTTATTTATCATGTCCCAGTTCTCAGTTTTCTCAGCTTTCAGATCACTTCATAGGTAATTGTCTTCTGGAAATTCAGCTCCCCATTTCCATAGTTCTCATACTCAACATATTTGTATTCTAAGCCAATATGCATTTGGGTGCACTCACTAGTTTCTTTGAAACTTCCTTTCAGTCCCATGTCAAACAGAGATTGTTTATTTTCATTCGGCTTATTGCCCAAAAGTTGTAGATGGAGTGTAGCACAGGGCAGAACACATGCTTTGGATATAAAATGCCTGATGTTCAGTTCTTGTTCTGCCTAGTAAATTGGCATGCCACTGCCCCTCAGCATAGCTCAATTATGGGGAATATGTGTCTTTCCAGATGTTATTGCACGGCAACTTCCATCAGTCATAGGCAGATTATCCAATGGTGAAGGATGATATTGTACTCTAGCCATATCTCAAAAGCCACATTCTCACAACTCTGACATAGAAAATTCTGAACTAGATGGAGCAGTGATCTGGCAGTATACAATAAATCAAGATGGTCTGGTTTAAGGTGAACACTTCTTTATTTTGTGAAAACTAGAGAAAAAGAAAGGTGTGGTTTTTTTTTCTCCTTACAATGTAAAAATGAAAAATCAATCTGTCACCCTCAAAAAAGTGAACAAGTAGATGGAAAGAATCCCACTTTCCATGTTCTCTCTCTTTACTCCATTGGATTGCTTTGCTTCTGCTTCTTGCTTGACTTACTATATGGTAACATTCAGTACATTTATATCCCAGCTTCACTGTATCATAGAATTCAACTTGTGGTGGTCCCAGATGAGTTCCCACCAAGGGACCACCAGATCCAGTTCCGCTGCTTCTGTGAAGGTGACAATACAAAAATGTGGGTTGGGAAATTCTCCAGATATTTTTCCAGTGTTATATTTTTCAATAAAAAAGTTCCACACTGTGTGTTCATGTGTGTGTGTGTGTGTGTGTTTATCCATAGTTGTGTGGGCTGTTGTACTGAAATCAGTCATCTTAGATGGCCTAAATATAGGATATGGACTTCTCATTACTCCTCTGAGCAGAAAAGCATTAATAAATCCTGATACTCAGAGAAACAGACTAACAAATAAAGACACTGTTAAGCTTGTTTCCATTTCATAAAATCTCTCCTTTTTCAAACAGTCACAAGTAAGAGTACTCAAAAGCTGACTTGAGAACTTTCCTGTGACCACTGACTTACATTCATCCTTCAGTGAAATAAACTGTTCAACCAGTTGTTCTGAATCATTTTTTCTTAACTTGAAATAGAACTGTTAAGTACAGCAGAAAGTGACTTGGGTCCAAAACACACTACAGAAATAATCCACTTTGAAACCGCTTTAACTGCCCTGGCTCAATGCTAGGGAATTCTGGAAACTGTAGTTTTGTGAGACAATTAGCTTTCTCTGTCAGGGACCTCTGGTGCTACAATAAATTACAATTCTCAGGATTCCCTAGCACTGAGCCGGGCAGTTAAAGTGCTGTCAAACTGGACTATTTCTGCAGTGTGTTTTGGGCCTGAGTGAACAAAGCTGAAAGAACTACAGGTACACCTCAGGGAAAGAAAGACAAACTGTTGATATAAGATAAGGACACACCTTTATGCATGTGTCCTTAAAAAAAAGACTGTGTTCTTTCAGTTTAGTCTTTTGTTGTTGTTGTTAAATATAAAAGAAGTACTGTATATGCTATTCTCTTTGCAGCTGATGTGTGTCTTCAAGTCATTTCCAACTTATGGCAACCCTAGGGCAAACATATCATAGGGGTTTCTTAGCAAGTTTCTTCAGAGGGGGTTTGCCATTGCCAACCTCTGAGGCTGAGAGAGAGTGACTTGCCCAAGGCCATTATTACAAATATTCCAATAAAATCATTTTCACACAAAACTTTGAATGTATTTGAATATAAACATAAACCACACATGCTAAATGAGATAGAACTATTTAGAACATTGGAAACAATTTCCAAATATTTTTTTGAAAATATTCCAATTCTACTTTTTCCAGGTAAACCAAAACATTGTGACTGTACCACATGTTCTCTAAACCAGCTCTAGGCCCACTTGAGAAGGTATGTCCAATTTCAAAATGGTAACTGTTCAGTTTTACTCAATCCTTGTTAAGCTATTCTTGTAAAAAACAAGATCTGTTTAAATGAACATCTTAGCCTAAATTTTATTGAGTGCTTTAGGGCATGTCTCACTATATTTAAATAATTCACTGTGTTTGCATCTGTGGTTTTCATTTTTTATGGAAGTAAGTCAAAGAAGGTCATTATGTAAATCGCAATTTCATTGAAAACAGAAGCAATGAGAGGCTGTTAGAGAGTCTAGAACCAGTCAATTTGACTTATATTGCAGAAACACAGGGGGGATGCAGACCAGGGCGTCCAGGACGCCCTGGTCCGGAACGCCGCAGGACCGCGGCAGCCGGACCGCGGCGCTCCTGCGGTGCCTCTAAAAGGAGCGGCAAATTGCCGCTCCTTTTACAAGACAGCGAAAGTGCGCCTCAAACACGTCGGGCTCACTTTCCCTGTCTTTTCCGCCGCAGCGCGTCCGGTCGCTGCGGCGGGAGGCTGCCCTCGGTGCGCTGGCCATCCGGAGGGCCGGAAGCACCAAGGGCAACCTCAGGAAGAGGAAGGGACGCCGCGCGTGCGGCTGCCCCTCCTCTTCCGGGTCTCGGAGACGGTCCTATTAGCCGTCTGCCGAGGCCCACAGAGACAATTAAACTATGGAACCTATATTCATACTTTCTACTAAACCATAATCATTTTTCAGTAAATACAGCTAGAATTCCACTGTTAAAATAGTATCTACTCAGAAGTACATATAATTAAGTGCAATGAGAGATAATCCAGGTAGATTTGCATATCACTACAGTCTCAGAGAGAATCCAAAGATTACAGGCATAAGAAGCAGAAGTACCTCATATTTTCTGTATATCTACATCTTCAAAATAGAACAGCCTTATTTCTTCTGCCAAGGAAATGTGCAAGCTATACATCAGGAGCTTACAATTCATGCTGTTGAAATAAATGTGGAGTCCCATTTCAAATGAAACTGACAAAACAACAGAAGATACAAAGCACATCCTTGTGGCTCCTACACATGAATTTGACATATAAAACCAGCATTGGGCTATAAATTGTTGCTTTGCTTGCATTTAAACAAGCAAAAACAAATATCCAAGAACAACTCTAAACAAAAATACACCAAACATTCTAAGACAGGCCACTGGGTACCAGGACAGAAGCCTTTGAGGTACATATGTATTTTGGTTCTATAGGTTTTACAAAAATTTCTCTCATCCTGATGGTTAAGGTATTGGAGTTAATTGGCCTGAATATTGAGGGATCCCTGAAAAAAGCACAGTGTTATGCGCTGAGAAAATGTACAGTGGGTTTGTTGTGTGCTTTCAAGTCATTTCTGACTTATGGTGAACCTAAGGCTAAAGTATCATGCAGTTTTCTTGGCAAATTTCTTCAGAGGGGTTTGCCACTGCCATCCTCTGAGGCTGAGAGAGTGTGACTTACCCACGGTCATCCAGTAGGTTAAAAGATTCAAACCCTAGTGGATGCCATGTCAGTCAGTGTGGTCATCTGAAAGGAGAGACAGATTTCCTATTTTATCCCATAGGAATGAGTTGTAACCATTTATTGGGGAAATTATTCAGGAACATGTCTTTGTTACAAAGTGTTCTTGGAGATAGTCATTTTGACCTTGCTTCCTCAAGTTCTGCTCTTGTTTTTTTTTCTTGAAGAATTCAAAATAAACCATGTTGAATCAACTCTATTCCATCATCATGGACTCATCCACTCACTTGAATATCTCAAACGTAAGTTTTGATGAAAAACTATGATACAGAAAGCCTGGTTCTGTTGTTCAGCTTCCCGCAATGACAGTCACCAATAATGGGTGAATTGGGAACCCACTTGTTGGCACTGTCCCCGCTGTCACATCCCCATTCTGTACTTGACTCCCACCATCTATGTATTGTGGGAAGTCTGAAGAAGGGGGCCAGGTCAATATACAGCTTTGAATGCTGATTGCAAAATGCTATCATGGCAGGGAACTTATACAGTAGCCCCTCCCAATTCAGGGGGATCCGTTCCAGACCCCTCCCCCAGCAAAAATGGCAACTCATAAATATTTGAGCTCATTGAGAATAACAGAGTGCACACCTGTGGCGCATGTGTGGGGCCTCATGCAGGTGCACACCACCATTTTGTCCCTTCCCACTTGTCCCACCCATGAAGAGTGAAACCGCGGACTCAAGGTCCACAAAAATGGAAGGACAACTGTATTCACAGATAGCAGGGATAGCAGGGCATGCAATAGTGGAAGTGGAGTCAGCAAGCACAGTCTTGCTCTTCCCTTCATGCAGTTCCCATTCCCATTACATAAGACATAACAACAGAAGAAAACTAAGCTGTAACCTGGACAATGACTGTTTCATACAGTCGACCCTCAACTTCTGCAGGGGTTAGAGCTACAACCCCTCATAAAAGTGGAAAAGCTGCAAATATAGGCCTGCTAATATTTTTTACCTGCCAGAACACTTTTCTAGGCACCTGTCATTCTTCTAGCATGACTTTATGGTCAGCCTCCACCAGATGTTGACTATAGAATCCAGAGGACCTACAAATGCCTAAAAAAGTCTTCTAGGCATCTGTAGGTCCTCCAGTATAACTCTATGATTAACTTCCACCAAAGGTTGACCACACAGTCATACTGGAGGACATACGGATGTCTAGAGAGAACATATTTTTTTCAGAGGCAGAAGAAAATACAGTAATCCATGAATAATCAAATCTGTGAATGCTTAACCAACAAATGTGGAGAGACGACTATATAAAGATTTATTGTTTGTTTTTACAGGTACATTGTAATCTCTATTCAGTTTGTGTTTGGAAAGAAATAGCTGGATTAAGAATATTAACATTAACATTAATTAATGTTAATTAGCAATGGGATGTCCTTCCTCAGGACGTACGTATGGGGAGCCCTTTGCAAAACTACGTATCATGCAGAGCTCATGGGTTCTACTTATGCTGACTGGTTCTGCAGTAGCCAACATTCCTTTTCAGTTTTCTTCAGTTAAACTCCTGCACTCCTGTCTGTCTCTGGCTTCCACTCCACCATAAGCATCTGAAGAAGTAGAGTGAAGTCTATGAAAGCTAATGCTACAAACTTCTTTTTTTATCATTTAGTCTCAAAGGTGCTACAAAATCTCTCTATATATAAATTCTACACACTAACACGGCTATATCTGTAAATTAACATTAACAGAAAAACAAACAAACAGCCTTTAAGTTTAGTTAGGGGTAAACCACTAGCACAGGAAAGGATAACTACATGACATTAATGATGATGGTTACACCGATTGTGCTGCAGAGGGGTGGGATAGAAATAAATTTGATGATGATGATGATGATGTTAGAATTCTGGGTTTTGCAAAAGCCCCAAATAGGAAAGATTGGTTTAATCTTACCAGCAGAGTAAACTCAGCAGAATATATGTGAATATAGGTGATCAGGAAACTAGGTACACCTTTGTTTTCCCAGCCCACATGTCTCCCCAATAAAAATCAAGACAGAGTCTTGGATTGAGAGTGATATAAAAGTAAATTTACTTACAAAATCATGTGCATATTCATACACAGGTCAAACTTCATGTTGCAAAGAAAACTGAGGTAAGAATACATTTACATGCTTCTGAAAAAAGTTTCCTCAGCCTCCTAGAAGGGACATGCTGCTTGGTGAAGGACAAAAGAAAGAAGAATGGTGATTAGCGCTAGAGACAAAGAAAGGTGTACTATCAGGAAATGAGGAGGGGTCACTATCAGAGCAATAAACTACCACAGACATGCATCCACATTCCAATAATAATAATAATAATAATAAATTTATATCCCATCTTTAGCCTTAGCTATTAAGGCGGCTTACATAAAATCAATTACATAAAAACCCTTACGACAATGTTGTAAGAAAGTCTCAGCATGCAAAGTTTCTATATACAACACCCCTTCTCAACTGAGCATGCACCTAATCAGCCTCATCTTGACTTGTAGGTTCTCAAAACTATCTCTTGGTAGTGGCTTCGTCAAGATGTCAACTGTCATCTCAGCAATTGGGACAGTAGGACATCTTGATCATGCCTTTCTTCGTCAGGTTGTGCACATGATGAATTCATTCATCAATGTTCATGCTACATCCAGTTACATTCTCTGTCTGAGAAAGTTTGATGCCATTCTGGTTATCTTCAAAAATTTGAATTGGCTTCTTCTCATTTATTCCAATGTCAATCAACAGTAGAAAAAGCCACTGTAGTTCCCTACAGACTCCTGATACAGCTGTGTATTCTGATTCTGTGGAAGATAGAGCCAGTATCTCTTGCTCTTACTGGTCCAAGAAATAGGTCCACTGCCATACATAAATAGATAGCCACTGGTAGAGCAGTGATCTTTGACGTCACCACCCCAGTCTGCATCACTGTAACGCACAAGGCTGGGTTATTGCTGGCTGGCAACTTCAATTGAAGATTTATGGTTCCTTTCAAGTATCTTGCTACTCTCTTTACTGCAGTCCAGTCTTTCTGGGTAGGTGCTCTGACCTTTCTGCACCATATTCCTATAGCAGCAACAATATCAGGCCTAGTGTTTGTGGTTAAGTACAGAGTCTTGGATTGAGAGTAATAAAAAAGTAAATTTACTTACAAAATCATGTGCATATTCATACACAGGTCAAACTTCATGTTGCAAAAAAAAATTGAGGTAAGAAGTTTACATGCTTCTGAAGAAAGTTTCCTCAGAATGCTAGGAGGGACACGCTGCTCGGTGAAGGACAAAGGAAAGAAGAATGGCAACTAGCCCTAGGGACAAAGGAAGGTGTGCTCTCAAGACAGAAAATGAGGAGGGGTCACTATTAGGGCAATAAACTACCACAGACATGCATCCACATTCCTAGAAAGTCTTAGCATGTGAAGTTGCTATATCCAACATTATATAACTGAAGTAAAGAGAATATGGACACTGCGTCAGCCTACAGAAAAATAATTGTTTGGGACAAACTAGGATTTCCAATCAGATGCCTCATACAACAAGAAATTCTAGCAATGAGCATCTCCCATCTACAATTATCATATTACCCATTCCAATCTAATCTCGCAGAGCATTCTATTGTTGGAACTGCAAGAGTGAATTGTATCACATGAGGTATGCTAAAAAGCTGTGGCTTATTTTGTGGAACTGGGAATTTCCTGTAGCCATCCCTATCTTTTAAAAGGCATGGTTTTTAAAACAGAGACTCCAGGCAGATCCAAATTGTGCAAAATGTACATACAGCTAGGAGAAGGCTTGTAAAACTCCAGAATACTATTTATAATAGTACAGTGGTACCTCTACTTACGAATGCTTCTTCTACCGAAAAATTCGACTTACGAAACGTGCCTCCCGAAAAAATTTGCTTCAACTTAAGAAAGCGTTCCAACTTACGAAATTGGCGTGAACGAGCTGCTCTCCAAATTTCATGGCATGCCATTGGTTAGTGAAATCTAGCAAAGCAGCACTGTATTGGCTAGCGAAAGAGGAAGTGTTTGCCTAGCAAAATTCTGCTAGGCAGCACTGTTTGGGCTTGTGAAAGAGGAGAGGAAGTGTGGCTAGCGAAATTGGTGGCTTCTGAGATCCAGGAAGGTAAGGCTTGTGGCTTGTGGCTTTTTGGCTTCTGATATTTGTGGCTTCTGATCTCCAGGACTGTATTTTTGGCTTGTGATATTTGTGGCTTCTGATCTCCAGGACTGTATTTTTGGCTTGTGATATTTGTGGCTTCTGATCTCCAGGACTGTATTTTTGGCTTCTGATATTTTGGGGTTTTGATCTCCAGGACTGTATTTTTGGCTTCTGTGGCTTCTGATATTCAGGACTGTATTTTTGGCTGTATTATACATTTGTATTGAGTTGTAACTTGAATCTGGGGGCCTGGAATGGATTAGGGCATTTCAATGTTAAATTTGCTTCTACTTATGAAATTTTCTACTTACGAAATGGCTGTCGGAACGAATTAATTTCGTAAGCAGAGGTACCACTGTACTCATACATATCATCTTTTCACATATTTCTCCTGAAAATCTTTACACAGTGAAATTTGAGGCATGTTTGGTCTGGCACAAGTATTATTATGTTCATTGAGGCTTATTCTAGTTAGGTAAGCATAGGATTACAGTTTTAGTGTCATGAGGGCCAAATGGGGACTAGGCCAAAAATCTATTCCCTCAGACGCAGGTAGATTCTACTTGGTAGAGGATCACACCCTACTTTTCTTAAACTCCTTATTATATCACATGCTCCTTTAATATGCCCAGAGCACTGAAGCAACAGCAACAGCAGCTTCATTTATGTACCGCTTCATACCACACTAAGCGGTATCTAAGCAGTTTACAATATGTGAGCTAATTGCCCCCAACAAGCTGGGTACTCATTTTAGCAACCTCAGAAGGATGCCAGGCTGAGTCGACCCTGAGCCCCTGGCTGGGACTGAACTCACAACCTTGTGGTTGTGGTGAGTAGCTGCAGTAGTGGCATTTAACCACTGCACCACCAGGGCTCATGGTGGTTACACAGTTAACTGACTGCAAAGTTTGGCCCTGGACTCCACTAATGGTGATCAACTTCAAGCACTGCTTGCTAGAAGAGTGCTACCTGTGACACACCAGAAGACCTTACCAACTTCATCTGGCTTTCAGGTACACCACAGTAAGATGCCATCACCACTACCATGATACAGACATGTTGAATCTTAGCCAAAATGCCAACCAGATCAAGTTTCTCAAGTGACCAAAGTGCTGAGTATACACCAAAAGAATGACTGAGAGATCCCAATACTTTCTGAAAAAGAACTTAAATATTTGCCACTACTCATCATACTGGACAATTAAAGGCCTTTAATTGGAATTTTTCTCATTGTTATATGATATCTTTGCTGATTGTTATATATCTTTTGCCCTCCCTGGCAAAAGAACTGAAAATAATAATAACTCACAGTCTGACTCTCAACAAAGCATCAGACCATATATACGCACCCTCTAAGAGCAGTTTATTATCTTTACAAAACTACAGTGTTGCAAAATTATATATATGAACTCTACATAATGCAGTATGCAGTCATCCAAAACATTGTAAGAAAATATATTTTGTTACTTCCAGCAAAAGACATTAACAGATACATGGAAATCACTACAATGTGTGTTCTGCATTCCTTCTCTCAGCTTGCAGGAGAATGCTTCTCCTAATATGACACTTAACGAGCAGCTTTCTATGGATTGTCATTCATTTAAAGTGGTTCAGGCTTTATGTGTTTTTACAGAAGCTGCGCATTGTCTCTTAGGGACACATTTCCAGAAAAACACCAGAAAGTCGACAGCTGACCGTTAAGTGTTCCCCCATCTCCAATCTAGTTACATTGCAAATTGGGCTCAAAAATGCTAACTTTATTCTCACAATGAACACAAAAGGCAACAGATATAATTGGGCAAAATGTGTCTTTCCTGAAGAAATGTTGCAGATCTTCCAGCAGCTTTAATATCAACTTTGGTATCCACTATCCAGTACCTCAATTGTGTCTCCTTTTGTGCTAAAATTATATAAGGTATCCTATTGCCGGTTGTTGGTTTTTTTCATGAAAATGATTTTACCCATACTAGCCCTTCATCATACCAGGTAAAAATTGGTGTTTAACCCCAAAGCTCCAATTGCATTTGTATAATATATTCACCTCCATACACAGGCCTAAGGGGGAAAAAATATGTTCTAAGGATAAAAAATATAATTCTAACCACCAAGAGGCACCATCACTTGCTCATTTTAAAATGTAGAGTTGGGGTGGGGGTTAAAGAATATCTCCCCCCCCCCCCCAGATTCTCAGCCACTGCTAGTACTCAGGTGATACTAAAGGCAAATGGGAAAACTCAGCTCATCAACTCTGATATATACCTTTCTTTACACTGGAGGAATGCAAATACAAAAAGAGAGACTAGGGTTGCATGGTGGCATTCACTTTCTGTTTGCGGTATAAGGAAACCAAATAGTAGATTCCAATATGTTCTGAAATCATGAAGTGTAACTACAGCATATAACCACAGATGAAAAATATGCCAAGCAGTGGTGCATAGGCACTCAGTGTTTTCCCAGGACCTACCACATGAGAACAGTCATGAAAACAAACAGGGCTGGGCTGACCATGCCACAATTTGAATCAATGAAGGAATCTCTTCTGCTGTGTCTATGCATTTATTTTGCAATTTTGCAAGGCTTCTTGCGATGTTACTTAGGAATCTGGTTGATCAGTGCCAAACAACACAGTCGATGACCACATGGTTCAGGCTTAAAACTGATGCAGATACTAACTCCTAATTTGTGAGATGACAAAAAGTAGCAATTTTATACCTGTTCTGAGTGATAAGAGAATCAATTCACTCCCCCTTTTCCCCAAGCCAGAGAACTGTCTTCAGCAACATATAAAATGTGTTTAGTGAAAGTTAAACTGAAGGGATAGTGCTGACAGAAATACAAATTAAAGCAGAAGATTTGACAAACCTGCTTCAGAATCACTCAGACAATGAACTGCTATTGGTGAAAAAAATGTTCTCCTAGCCAAGTGGATCGTTATGGTATGAAATGGAAAGACCATTAAAAGTAAGGAAGCAAATGCTGAACTGTTGTGTGCATGCAGTCTTTCAGTGGCAAAGAGGTATTTTTAAAAAAATAAATAAAATAAAAGCACATAAATGCAATCATTGTAATCCTCTACTCTGGCTTCTCCACTACATAAAATCATCAGAAAAACACCAAGGATTTTAAGTGGCACACATGCATATATCTGTATCTTCAGTGAACTGTTACTGCTGAGCAGTGCTATATCCAGCCATCACTCAGAAAGGTTGCACTGCAGATCCTGTTACAAACATCAGACACTATCCCACAGAAATGAAGACAAGTACAGAAATGAAGTCAAGCATCAGTGATTTCCATTTCAACTTGTAGGAACAAACTTAGCATTCCCAAAAGCAAGCCTAAACATTTCTGTTTGTTCACTGCTGGGGGGTGGAGAAACCAAACACCAAAACAAGCCCAGAGCCCTTTTGGATTCCACTGTCACAAAGTCTGCTATTTCATAACAACTCGTGAGCCACCGGATTGTGCCTTTACAAAACAAATGGCAATCTGTGTTCCTAAAAGCATCTTCACATATAAAATGGTCTAAAATCGGAGTCCCTTTATTCTACAGCACAGATCAGTGTTCTCAAAACAGTCCAAACGCATGAATATCATACAAACACCTCTCCCAGATAAACAGGGGTTTGTGTGAGGACTCAGCTATGTATGCCCTGGTTGGTGCTTATTCTATCTGGACCCTGACTGAAGCTCTGGAGAAACGTATGTCTCCCATAACATAGGCATCAGATGCACAGAAATGCACCGTCAGTGTTTATGCAGCAAGCTTCTCTTGGGACTCACACAGGAGGGAGAGGCAACTGGGAAGGATGGGGTCTTTCCCATCACTCAGATCATATCTGCCTTGGACACCAACTTCTCCCTTTCCCCCCCAAAGAAGGAATGTTTTGCCAAAGCTCATTCTGCACTGCAGCCGCTTTGCTTTGGCAAAGCTGGGAGAAAAGAGGAGGAGGAGGCGAGTGGGTGAGCTTGCTTGCTCTCTGATGAGCCATTACAGCTTTCAGAGGCTTAACAAGGAGTGTGAGAAACATGCCTCAGGAAGAAGCTGCAAAAAAACCCCTAAGTCCAAGGGGAGATGTGACTGCATATACCGCTTGCCTGTCCCTCCTCTGTCAAAATTAGCCTCCATCAGTGACCGAACCCACCAAGCAAAGGAGCAGAAGCAGATGCCTCCAAAGTTCAGCCTCAAGTATCCACAGATCCATAAAGAAGGGGCATTTCCAAGAGGGTGAGGAGTGGAGGAAGGCATTTTTTAAAAAAAAATCCACTGGAAAGGAGAGACACAGCAAACCAGTAAAGAGGAGGGGAGTAATCTCCTGACAAAGCAGGGGGCTAGGACTGTCGCTCTAAAGGGGGGAGGAGGAGATCAAATTGTCCCTCTGAAGGGGGGCAACCAGGAGTTTCGAAATGGGATGGACCCTCCTCCTCCTCCTCTCGCCCCCCCCATCACCCCATAACCAAGGCAAAGCCTCTGTGGCAAGTAGGGCTGCTTAGCCAGGGTGACCAGATGCCCTCAAGGAAGACAAAATGTAGGACCGCCAAGAAAAAGGGAGGACGTTCCAAAAGAACAGCTCGCTACAAAACCCTCCTAGAAATATAAAAAAAACCCCAACAACCGATGCTTCTAAGCCCTGCTCCAAAGGGATGTGGGAAGACGTTTTGGGGATCCCTACTGGACAGAGAGAGGCTGACATGAAGGGCACGTCCTGGAAAAGGAGGACTGCTGCAGACTAGGAGGGGGGGGGAACAGCTCAATTTTCTTTTTAAGAGGGGAACAAGAGGAGAAGGATGAGGACCTCTTCTTCTTCTCCTTCTTTCTCTTGAAGCTCCTGAGCCCCACTCCTGTGGGGAGTCCAAGCAACCCAAGTTCAGCACCGAGAGAGTCCATCCAACCCCAAACACACACACAGAGAGAGAGAGAGAGAATAAGACCCAAGCGCACTCTTGCTCCAGGTTAGGATGGGAGGCAGGTGCTACCTACCTGAGGACGGCCGTGTCCCCCTTCCTGACCACCAGGCTGTCCACCGCCGTCCCGGGAAAGTCCACGCTCTGTCCGGCGGGGAGGCAGGAGGGGAGCAGGCAGCAGAGGCTGAGGAGGACGGCGGCCAGCCACTGGTTGGAGCAACAAGCGCCCTGGACCAGGAGCATCATGTCCATGCCTGCCCGACGGCTCCGCTCCGGCTCTCGAGCCTCTCTCTCTGGGCTCCTCCAGGCAAAGGCGACACCCTCCTCCGAGCTCCAGGGGCGGGAGGAGAGGGGCAAGAACCAGAAGCAGAAGAACCAGGAGTGTGGATCTCTGGGTCTACTCCTCGCCCACCTCCTCCTGGCCTCTCCTCCTCCTCCTCCTCCTCCTCCTCCTCCTCCTCCGCCTTCGCTTCTGCCTTCTTCCCTCCTCGCCCGCTCGCTGCCTGGCTGCCTGGCTTTGGCGTCCGGAGCGTGTCTGCTCTCGGGTGTCTCGCACACCATCTAGCGAGGAGGGAAGCGCGCGGGAGAATGAGCCACGCAGCAAAGCAGCCCAAGCAGCAGCAGCGGCAGACGGACCCCAGGCTCGGATCCGGTTGCCATGCAGCCGTTTCCGTAGCAACTTCTCCTGGTGGCTGGTGCTGGTGGGGATGGAGAGAAGAAGAGGGGGAAGAGGCAGGGGAGGGGTGTGTGTGTGTGTGGATTGAGTGGGCAGGAGGGGGGGGGTTGTGAGGGAATATATACGGTATATACACACACACACCTGCATATATATGCATGTGTATATCTATAGCTATATATGTATGTGTATGTGTATATCTATATATGCATGTGTATATATATATATATATATATATATGTATGCATGTGTGTGTATATATATATATATGTACGTGTATGTATGTGTGTATATATATGCATGTGTGTGTTTATATATATGCATGTGTAGGTGTGTGTATATATATGCATGTGTGTATATATATATATATATATATATGTGTACGTGTATGTATGTGTGTATATATATATATATATATATGCATGTGTGTGTTTATATATATGCATGTGCATATATATATATATATATATATGCATGTGTAGGTGCGTGTATATATATATATATATATGCATGTGTATGTGTATGTGTATGTGTATATATATATATATATATATATGCATGTGTGTATATATGTATGTGTATATATATATATATATATATATGCATATGTATGTGTGCGTATGTATATGCATGTATGTATGTATTTAGACCATTATGTATGAGATATATATATATATGTATGTATGTACATTTGGTGTAGAGTGCCTGCCAGTCGTTGCCGACTTATGGAGACCCCCGAAGGCGGTAAAACTGTGATTAGGGTTTTCCAAGGCAAGTTTTCTTCGGATACGGTTGGCCTCCATGGCCACCCTCAGGCTGAGAGAGTGTGACTCGGCCTAGCGGGTTTCCACGGCCGAGCCAAGATTTGAACCCTCTTCTTCCAGTGTCCTAGCTAGTCCAGCACCCAAACCACTACACCAAGCTGACCCTCACACGTCTGTGTGTGTGTGTGTGTGTGTGTGTATACATACATACATACATACATACACATATTTATACACACATACATACATACATACATACACAGAGGGGCAGCGTGGTGTAATGGTTTGGGCGTTGGACTAGGACACTTGGAAAAGGAGGATTCGTATGGGATAATGAAAAGCAATACCGAATGGATGAGAGGGAAGCCAAAGGCGAGGGAAAGCATGGGTTGCAGCCAGCTACAGATGATACCTATTGCAGCTGGTGTGTGCTCCTGACAGAGAGACGCAGACGGACACATAAGACAAGAGAGAGAGGGAGGGAGGGAGGAGTTTTCTTTTAAAGAACTGCATTTGTTCTCTGTCTCTCCCCAGCCTCCAACGTTTCCTTTTTTTAATAATAATAATAATAATAATAATAATAATAATAATAATAATAATAATAATAATAATAATAAATTCACTACACAACCCCGGACCTCACAACTTCGCCCATGAGCCCTCATATGTGTGTGTATATGTGGATATATATTTCTATTTTTCCTTCTCTTCCCACGTGGCGCATCTTCTTTAAAACGGAGGAGGAGGAGGAAGGGGAGCTGCTTTTAAAGCGGGGTTCTCTTTCTCCTCTTTTGCGCGCGCGCCGACCCAAAAAAGCGCGCTCTCCTCTCCCTGACAGGGATTCATTCATTCTTCGGCACCTCCAGCGTCGAGTGTTTGAAGGCAACCAGCCTGAGAGCCAGTGGGGAAGGGCTTGGCGAGTTTCTGACTTATGGCGACCCTAAGACAGGGTTTTCTTGGCAAGATTTGTTCAGAGGAGGTTTGCCACTGCCTTCCCCTGGGACTGAGAGAGTGTGACTTGCCCAGGGTCACCCAGTGGGTTTCATGGCTGAGAGGGAATCGCTGAACACTCAAACCAGGACACCACACTGGCTCTCTCTCCCTGTGTTACTGAAGCTCCTATCTGTGAGGAGCTGTCATTCACTGAACATACATACATACCTCTAGTGTGCCCTCCAGGGGAAGGCAACCTAAGGCCCGGGGGCCGGATGCGGCCCCCCGAGGCCTTTGGACTGGCCCCAGGCTGGTCCTGCCGCCGCCGCCACCCCCCACTGCCGCTGCCACCACCGCCCACCATGATGATATTGATTGTTGTTGTTATTACTTGTTCTTGGGGTTTTCTTAGCAAAATCTCCACAGGGGTTTTGCCATGGGTTTTCTGGGGCTGAGAGAGTATGCATGCATATTTTTTTAATTTTTAATTTTTTAAAAATGTTTTATTTTTATTATTTATTTATTTATTTATTTATTTTTGGTGCTTCGGCCCCCCAATTGTCTGAGGGACAGCAACCGGGCCCCTGGCTCAAAAAGGTTGCCTACCCCTACCCTAAACTCTTGGAGAGAACTTGGTGGAGCGGCTCAGTCCCTGCTGCCAGTAAGCATGAATTGAGATTCTGATTAAATAAGAGAATATACTCAATATGTTACCTCAGTCTCGAGTGCTGGATCAAGACATTTTGCTACCTGAGTTAAAGAAAGAGATGGCACCTACTCCAGTTGCATTTATGGTAGCATGCTGGACTGGCAGCAGAAACTTGCTTCCACACTGCAGACAGAACAACAAACAACAAAAGGATAATACAGTCAGCCCTCCATATCCACAGATGTTTTTATCCACGGGTTCAAGTATCCAGAGCTTGAAAATATTTTATAGATAGATAGATAGATATGCATTCCAAAAAGCAAAGCTTGATTTTGCCATTTTAGATAAAGGACACCATTTTACTATGCTATTGTATTTAATGGGACTTGAGCATCCACAGATTTTGATATCAGCAGGAACCAAACTGCAGCAGATACCAAAGGTCCCACTGTAACAGGGTAGTTTCTGAAATGAATAGAACAGGTTTCTGTACATATCCAATGGTTCGCTGCTGCTGCCAAGCTGGACCATACAGTGAGATTTGATGGATTCATGGTTGCCTTCAGATGAGCACTTGCTATGCTCATGGCCATCTTACTTCTTAAGGCCCAGGCATAGAACATATGGTGGTACTTTCCGATAACAATTGTGGAACCACTACCTGTCCACTCTTGTTATAATAAGGCCAGAACGTGGAGATGTTACTTTTAAAACTATAATTCCCAATATTGCCCCCTGCCACAACCAGTCAGAAAACAATCTATCCAGTAACATCCAAACAATGATACCTTTATTGGGCCAACCCAAATGCACAATTACATGTTGCAAGATTTCAAAGTCACACTGGCTTCTTCATCAGGCAAACAGGAGAATAAAATTGAAGATGTTAGTCTTGATCCTGCATTTTCTGATGTTAGGGAAGGGCTATCTGCAGGCTGGATCCTCCCCCTTTGGCCATGCGTTCACTGGAAAATTTTGCAAGCCAAGGAAATTTAATGTTCATTTGCAATCCAAAGAAGATGTCTCTTTCGTTTGTGAAGCCTCAGGCTCATGTGCAGGTAGAGAACATTGAATTTCTCAAGAAGTCTTCATGTTTTGCATCAGGAAAACTTTAGGTGATGTAGGGGTAAAGCATGCCAATCAGTCCCTATATTAGAAAAAATTGCTTTACTTTTGTTGGAGGAAGAAGCCTCTGATAGCAAGGTTCCAGAGCACTGGCTCTCTCTTTAGGATCCCCCTGTGACGGCTAAAATGCAGTATCTTGAAATCCAAAAAATGTCTAGGGGTAGCCATGTTGGTCATATACAAATCCAATAACATCCAAACAATGATACATTGAGTGCTGGTATTGATATTAAACATCAACAACCATGAGGAAAACTAGGACCAAGCTTGAATTGACCGTGCCTGATATCCTATTGTAGTGAGAAATTTTTAAAATCACCAGAGCCAGACACAAGCCAGTAGAGGTTTTTATTGGTAGACTATAGTAAGCTGCTGAACCTAACCATCATCATCATCATCATCATCATCATCATCATCATCATCATTTTACTAGCCATCCCAAAGGCTCATGGATAATCTGTTAAATGAAATGGAATGAAGTATTCTTCATGTTTCTTGTAGGTATGTGGTTGTTGTTGTTGTTGTTGTTAACTGCCCTTGAGTCGATCTCAATTCATGGAGACCCTATGGATGAGACAACTCCAAGACCCTCTGTCCTCCACTGCTCTGTTTAATTCCTACATCCCCATACCTGTAACCTCCTTAATCTATTTGGCCCATGTCCTTCATCTCTTCCTACTTCCCTCCACCTTTCCCAGCATTAATGTTTTTCCCAGGGTCTTCCCTTTTCATGATGTGTCCGAAGTACAACAGTCTCAGTTTGGTCATCTTGGCTTCCAGGGAGGTTTCCAGCTTGATCTGCTATGTGTAGGTGTGATTAAATGGAGGAAGACTAGGGAAGAGATTGGAATTAAATACTTTAATTGCATCAAATCAAGAAGTTATATAATGCAAGAAGAGCCTTAAATGCTTTGAGTAAAAAACAGTACTCCCAAAGAATAGCAACAGCTCAATATAGTGGCAGGCGTATATAACAATATGTAGAATCACATTTGACTCTCATGAGTTGTTGTTTTTTAAGATATGATGGTTTCAGAAACTAAAAAGAAATTTCTTTTTGCATGTATGGGTTGATGTTCATTTTCAATAAGAAAATCTCTAATTTTCAAATAGAGTTGAATTTTTTAGTAAATACCTACTGCTTCTTTTTGACACATGCATACACACAGACAAGACATACACACTCTCTGTTGGAAATTGTTGCTCTTCATTTAAACAATTGGTGAACTGCTTTTATACTACAGTTTACAGAGTGCTCTGTCTCCAGCTTCTTCATTGGCATTGCAGGACCTCACTTTCACCTATGTGTGTTCTCCAAAACTGTGTTTAATTTAAAAGTGTGCAGAAATATTTAATTCTTCCTTTTGTGATGCTGAGTGCATGATATAAACTTGTGTGAGTCTGTAGACACTGAAAGGTGTCTGGCATTAAGGAGATATGATTTGCTGCTCTCTCCAAAGTCTCCATGGCTGGCAATGACTTTTGGAAATAATTTCATGTGATACCAGGGCTGGCTCAGTCATTAGACAGACAAATATGACTGCCTCAGGCAGCCAATTTTGAGTGTCATGAAAGCCAGCAAATCGTTAGTTGTTTGTTTTTGTGTTTTTACTTCCAGGAACGGGGGGTTTGCTACTCCATGTGCCAAAATAACTTGGCTGGCTTTGTATATCTTGACCTGTGTGGTGGGGGGCAACAAGTGTCTCTCCATGTCAGAAGCAAAATGTCTTGGGCTGGGCTTGGGAGACTGTGCAGCCTGTATTGGTCTTCATACAAACATATGCTGCTGTTGGAGATAAGTGAATATGGAGTCACATCAGGGGCTAAAATAGCTTAAAAGCAAGCCATGCTTGCTAATGCTTTAGTTGGCTTGAACTAAAGTTTTAAAAGTAGTTTCCTCAAGGCTGCAGAGCATGGGTCTTGCAACCTCTGCTTAGTTACACCAAATTTGCTGATGGCTACACACCCTGGAAATTTCACAATCTTTTTCACAAGGTTGTAAAAGGTTGCTGAAATTAGGAAAAATATGTCTGAGAATAGTTGAAGTGATCACTGGGCATCTAGCTTTGCAATTTTGAGGCAGGAAGAAAAGTCAACAGACGGACAAAGAAATTGTATGATTTTTGAAGAATCTGTATAAACAAGTGTCATAAGTGCCCTTCTAAAACTGTAATGTGAAACTGTAGATATTGGAAAATATTAATCTGGTGATCTCGGCACAGGGTGATGTTGAAAGGGAAAACTATTTATTTATATATATATGTTGCTTTTGTCCCAGAGAAAGCTATGTGTTTCCTTGTTCAGTTGCCCTTCTCCTGGCCTAGATTTCACTCTGTGCAGAGGGTACCATAGTGCAAAAGGATCTTGTAGCACCTTTGAGACTAATTAAAAGAAAGAAGCTGGTAGCATGGGCTTTTGTAGACTTCAGTCTACTTCCTCAGATGCATAGGGTAGAATGGAGAGTCCAGGGCCAGAGTTATATAAGGGATAGAGGAACAGGTTTGTCCATCATGGGACAGAAGAGTCCTGGTCGTGCAGTGGTTAAATGCCTATACTGCAGCCACTTCCTCACCAACCACAGGGCTGTTGTGAGTTCAGTCCCAGCCAGGGGCTCAGGGTTGACTCAGCCTTGCATCCTTCTGAAGTCACTAAAATAAGTACCCAGCTTGTTGAGGGAAATTAGCTTGCACATTGTAAACTCCATAGGGAGTGCTTAAGTGCACTGATAAGTGGTATAGAAATGTACTTGCTATTGCTATTATGTAAGCAAACTGTGTGAGAGAATGCAAAACTTTGTGGGTATGGAAATTAGGTGTCAAATTCAGTTTTAACTCCCATATTTTCCGGCATATGAGATGACTGGGTGTATAAGATAACCCCCAACTTTTCTAGTTAAAATATAGAGTTTGGGATGTACTCACCGTATAAGACTACCTCTCTTCCAAAGCAAAACATATGTACAATTTGCAGCCAAGTAAGTGACCCTGGGCATGTCACACACTCTCAGCCTCAGAAGATAGTGATGGCAAACCCCATTTGAAGAAACATGCCAAGAAAACCCCATGATAAGGTTGCCTTAGGGTCGCCATAAATCGGAAAGGACTTGAAGACACACAAGAACAACAAAAAAGTCTGCACTTGTTTCATAGGTAGTACATGGGAATAGGAGCCAGCATGGTGTAGTGGTTTTAGTGTTGGACTACCACTCTGGAGATCTGAGTTTGATTCCCCACTCTGCCATGAAACCCACTAGGTGAACTTGGACAAGTCACACACTCTCAGCTGCAGGGGAAGGCAATGGCAAACTTCCTCTGAACCAGTCTTGCCAAGAAAACCCCAGAATAGGGGTTCACCTCTTATCCGCTGCTGCCTCCTTCACCTATTATCCGCTGCTGCTTCCTCCTCTTGCCTCACGCCACACCACGCCACTCCTTCTCCTTCTCCTCCTCTAATCTGGACTTCCTATCTTCCTCCTCCTCCTGCCTCGCACCACACCAGCCCTTCTTCCTCCTCCTCCTCCTCCACTCAGTGTATAAGATGACCCCCGACTTTAGAGAAGATTTTCCTGGGTTAAAAAGTTATCTTATATGCCAGAAAATATGGTATGTTTGTTGGGTGTACAAGGGCAGGGGAAGGATGTTGCCTAAAGCCAAGATGAGTAGATAACCATGTGAATGAGTATTAGAATATAATGTAGGGGGGAAAAGAGGAGACTTGATGAACTGGTCAAGTGAGCCCCCATGAGGCTGGTGGTTTAGCTAGCATTATGCTTTGTGCTGTGTGCCAGGAAACCATTGTCTCTGTCCAACCCTTTGTTTGTTAATGGGCTGGACTTTGTGGATACATTCCAATTCTGCTGTTTCTCTTTTCAATCTTTCTTGGTAGTTTTATTGTTCAAGGACCACAGTTCTGAAGTTCAAGATGCAACATTGACATGTTCTGTAACTGGTTTTTGTGTATTCCCATTCTAATGTCTGATTTATGTCCATTTATCCTGTGGCACAGAGACTATCCTGTTTGGCCAGTGCAGAATGCTGAAGGGCATTGTTGACAGAGGATGGCATATATCATGTATCTTAAATCATATAGAGGATAAGCAAGTGAAAGAGGGGACCATGTGCATGTAATAAAGCTTTGGATTTGTCCAGTCCATTGCTGTGCCCTGTGTCTGGTTGGGATCCAGCCAGGATTCACATCTTTATGTTTATGGGGCCCAACTTTTTCTCAGTAATGGGATTGAGGGTATTGTTTTCCTTCCATTTTTCTTTTATTAAATTTCCCCAACACTAACAAGTTGTGTCAGTGATGTATGATGGCCTAGATCATATGGGCCAAGACAATAAATTGAGAGCATACTGGCAAAAGATGAACATGTTGACTATTTAAAAAACCCTATCTCCCCATATGAAACTGCCAGAACTCTTAAGATCTTCAGGAGAAGGCTTTCCCTCAGTTCCACCACCATCACAGGCTCACTTGGGGAGAACATGAGAGACTCTTCTTGGTGGCTGCTCCCACCCTCTGAAACACCTCCCTCAAGAGACTAGCCAGCTCACTCCCTGCTCTTCTTTCAGCAGCAGGCAAAAACTTTTCTTTTCCAGCAGGCTTTAATATGTAACATCCAGGGAGGCCTCTTACTGGGGTATTGGCTTTTGTATATTTAATGGTTTTATATTTTTAACTTGGTATATTTTAATTGTTTTTTATGTTAACTTGTTATATCAATTATATGTTTTTACTGTGCACCCACACCAAGTGCGGGCTTGCCACCCACAGTTTGAACCTCCGCAGATGGCAAGCCCCATCTTCTAAATGAGTATGTGCACACATGGCAGTGCAAGCAGGAGTGCATGCTCACTGAAAAAAAACAGGACTGAAGGTAAGGTCCCACCCTTTTTACTCCCCAAGGGGGAATAGTGTTGGGAACAAAGCTACTTTGGGGAATTTATAATTAGCTCAAATGTGCGAGAGGGAAGTGCCCAACTCCGCTTCACAAGATCTAACCAGGTGTATACTAGAGTCCTAAGATATCTGGCAGGAGATGACACTGAGAAGCACCAAACTCCAATTAAAGTCTAAAATATTTATTAACACAATAAGCAAACATCCAAATAAGGCGCACACACACACACACACACTAGAAGGATAAGCGGGAGAGAGTGGGGAGAGTAGGGAGGGAGACCAGGGTGTGAGGGATATACTTACGCCAAGAAACTCTTCTGGACTTCTGGCAGCAAATGCAGATGAATTCAGTGGAAGGGCACGACCGCAAAGGGGGGTGGGGTCGCAGGAACTATCTCAGAGTGCAGATTGACAGAGGTTCAGCATGCACTTCTAAGGTAGCACCCAGACTGCCAGAATTCAGGGGTTTTTATAGGGAATTTCTGCCTCCTAGCTGTGAGCCTAACAATGGACGACAAAGGCATTGATGAGCTTATCTTTGTGTACCTAAGTATGAGCATAGCCTAAACAATGCATTTGGTTTCAAAACTATCAAGGAAGGGAAGCTAGTGAAAAGGGTGCAGTCAAGTCTGATCACTGCCCCATTAAGTGTGAGACCTAAGACAAATAAATACCATTGTGTATCTTTTCCAGTCTAATGGATATTCCCATGGGCAACTCCCAAACCTGCCTGTCCAGGAAATCTCTAGTGGTCTTGAGCAACTTCAGCAGTGCCTACATGACCTTACATTTAGGGGATTATGGCTGCCATCTCCCAAGGGTCAGGCTCGGGTCATAGGGAACTCCACATGCTTCTAAAATGCCAGGAAAAATGGAGGACATCTGCTAACAATAAAAAGGGCGCACTGTAATTCTGTTTTAAAAGTTGTACTATTTTAAAGTATCTTTTGTGAGCTGTCTTGGATTCAATTTAAGAGAAAAGCAGCATATAAATAAAAGAAATAAAATGAAATAAATAATGAAAACAGTTATGATGCCATGAAATTTCAGCAAAAACCAAGAGGCTGTGGGTCCTTCTGCCCCTTGCCCTGCTGTGCATTTTTTTTAAAACAAACCTTGGGAAGTAGAATATAATTATTAGTGATAAATACAATTGTTGTTTTATTTGTCTGTTATAATTGACAAATGTCTGTTATAACTGAAGAACACAAAGGTGAAGAGCTTCAGCCCATTCTTAATTTTCCACATTATGGTACAATTAATTGGCAGTTATAATGAATTTACATCTAAAGAACTATATACAAAATTGTGCTGTAATTTAAAGTCCATCTCTCTCTCTCTCTCTCCTAGTGATATATGTTTAATTTTTGAAGATTTATTTGGACTCTTGAACAATTGTAACAATAAGGGGAAATGAAGTATTTTATTTCGTTCATTTCCTGATTCAAATCTCCTGGCTTTGAGGTCATTTTCAGATCAATGGAAAAGTGGGTGAGGAGTCAATAGCAGTTATGGCAATCAATGTTGTTCTGGAGATGAAATTCTTTCATCTGGATTTGTTTTATCAGAGTCTCTGGATTGTAGAGAGTCTGGCACTGATGCCTACATACACAAATTCACACCATTCCTACAATTGGAAGATGAGAGACATTTGAAAGCAGCTGTTTTTCCTCTCTCCAAACCCTTGGCATTAAACAAGTTGGCATCTCAAGAATCCTTCAGAAATAATTACTGCAAAGATTAGTAAGTGGTTTCTTCCCCCAAACTGGATAGTCACTAAATGATGAGACATTTGCTTAAAAGTATAATTTATTCCCTTCAGCTCAGAAAGATTTTGCAACCCACTGGGTCATACTCAGACATGGAGCATGAACCAAAAATATAATATATTGTTGTAAGGATATGTCCTTTACCATTTAAAAAAATGGGAGAAATTTGGTAACAATTTTCTATTTTACAGAGCATCATTTGTACTGAGCAAAATAAACTAGATTACTATTGTGAGTGTACAGCCTGCAAAGCTACTTTTAAGAAAAATCAGTATCATGAGATGAACATAAGTGAGAATTTGTAGTGTGATGTTCTGGAACTCAGGTCTTCAGAGGAGAACTAAATGTAGAAAATGAAATATTTTGTTGTGCAGAAACTGCATATCTTCAGTCTTTTTATCTCAGAGTTGTTACACTAGCTGGTAACAGTTTGTCAACATTCAGGTTTCTCTCTTAGCTTAATGTTAAGATACTACTAGTAGAACCCTGGACCTCCTACATGCAAAGCGTGACCTAACCACTGAGCTATGTCTTCAAAATTTAGAGGAAAATGCCCTAGACTTATAAGAAACTATCATAAATGCCAGATTCCATTTAGCAGTAACTTTCATTGCCTCTGCCAAAGTGATCTTTCTAAGTTGTGCCATCTAAGGTCTTTTGGACAAAATATGCTTGGGATTCTTCTGATTGCACAGAAGTGTTGGAATGAATATTCAAAAATATTTGAAAAATTATAAAAACATATACACGTTTTTTTTTCAATTGTTGAGACACTCTTGATGAGAAAAAAATCCTAGATACATAGTTCAGGATTTATCCTGTGGAAAATGTGCACGTGGTTGTTTCATGCAGAATACAGTCATTTTTCTGTGCAGCAAATAGCATTATTTTTATTTTCCGTAATATTTTCAATATCCATCCACATCCAGGAAAAAAAAGGAGACAAAGAAGATTGCAGCAATTATAAGACCATAACATTAATTTCCCATGCAAGCAAAATTATGCTAAAAAAATCTGCAGCATAGACTCCAATCATATCTGGAGAGAGAATTGCCAGATGTCCAAGTGGGATTAAGGAAAGGAAGAGGCACTAAGAACCACATTGCAAACATACAATGGATAAATCAGCGAGCCAAAGAATTCCAGAAAAAAAAAATGAGCATGTGCTTTTTAGACTATAGCAAAGCCTTTGACTGCATAGGTCACAAAAAGCTATGGAATGCTCTTAAAGAAATGGGAGTGCACTATGATAGTTCTGATGAAGAATCTGTTCTTAGGACAAGAAGCTACTGTAAGAACAGAAAATGGAGAAACAGGATGGTTCCCAA
Source organism: Phrynosoma blainvillii (assembly GCA_026167975.1). NCBI lineage: Eukaryota > Metazoa > Chordata > Lepidosauria > Squamata > Phrynosomatidae > Phrynosoma > Phrynosoma blainvillii. The sequence goes on along the minus strand of JANUYF010000004.1, from coordinate 211,898,515 downwards.
TTGACAAAGGGCAAGGCTGCATTTTATCACCCTATCAGTTCAACCTGTATGCAGAAAATATCATATGTAGAACAGGTTTAGACACAGAAGGAGGAAAAGTAAAGATAGGAGGAAGGAACATCAACAATTTAAGATATGCAGACAACACCATACTACTAGAGGAAAGCATCACAGACTTAGGACAATCATTAAAGAAAGTCAAACAAGAAAGCACAAATGAAGGCCTAATGTTAAACATAAAGAAAATAAAAATAATTACCATGGAGGATTTACATAAATTCAACCTACATAATGAGGAAATCAAAACAGTTAAATATTTGTACCTTGGATCAAACATTGATCAGAATGGAGACTGAAGTCAAGAAATCAGAAGGAGATTAGGAATGGGAAGGGCAGCTGTGAAAGAACTAGACAAGATCCTAAAGCAGGGGTAGACAACCTTTCCCCTTTAAGGGCCGAGGGACTTCAGCTCCCAGAATCCCAGGAGCTATTAGCCAACATGGGACTATTGGCCAACATGGCTGAGGCTTCTGGGAGCTGAAGTCCCTCGGCCCTTAAAGGGGACAGGTTGCCTACTCCTGTCCTAAAGTGTAAAGATATACAGCTGCATACTAAACTGAGAATTGTCCCAGCCATTGTATTCCCCATCACCATGTATGGATGGGAGAGCTGTTACAATTGGCCGGACATCCTCCATTTTTGATATGGTGAGGGTCACCTTTTCCTGACTTTAAATGCACCCACCACGAGCTCATAAGCGTAGGGTCATGCAGGCAATTTAAAAGTTGCAAAAAAGGCTGTTTCCCACATACATGTCAGGAAGGCCAGGTAATTCAACACACCTAAAGATTTATACCCTAATTCTCACCTTGCAAGCCTCCACCACAGGTGATCACCTCATGCAAATTTGGACCCCTTGATGTAGGACTTTGGCCCAGGCTAGATTTCTTCTATATACACTCCAAATTTCCTTTGTTTTGGGGACTAGTTGCTTTGTAGGCTGACACCACGTCACTCTGAAACCTGCCAGACCCGAATTACTGCTGCCCCTCCAAGCACTCCGGAGCCACCGAGTCCCACTTCTCATTCATCAAACCACATCTCCTGGAGCAACCTCGCTGTTGGTAATTATTGCCATTAGTGAAGCCTCTTCTATTCCAATCTAACACCTTTATTTCCTAGTTCTTGTGTGTGTGAAAGAGAGAGCATGTGCATTTTGTGTGTGTTTCCTTCCCCCTCATTAAAAGATATTAATAGAAAAATTCTGCCTATGTGGTTCTTTGCATCCTCACCTCAGTAAACATTGGGAAGGGTCCTGGGCTGTTTGTAACTCAGCCATTTATTTGAGCTAAAATTAATATTCTCCTAGATCTCATAGGGGGGTTGCAGACTGCCAGAAATAGAGTGAATTCAGTCCACTTTTAGGGTTAGGGTTAGAGTTATGGAACCATGGGAACTGTATTTTATTGTGGCATCAGAGTTGTCTGACAGAGAAGTAAGTGAGTTTGTGAGCTCCATGTCTCCACACCCTAAAATTGACTGGAGTGCCTTGAGATCCAGGTTAATTCCTGTGCCCGCTGTGATAAAGGAAAATTTGAAGCAATGGAGAACATGTTTCCTGCTGTAGCAAGACTGTTCTGTGATAAAAAAAATCCCGAGACTCCTTGACACCACTGGACTCTGACTTAGGTCAGGGCAGTGGTGGATCAGTTATACTCCTTAAATCCAGGGACAGGGATCAAATGGATGATCTCTGTGATTAATGCTTACTCCAATGCAAAAGGATACGATCTAACTCAAGTGGCCAGATTGTGCATAGACCAGGCTTACCTGGGAGTGTTTGAGTCTACAGTGTTGAACTATAACTTAGAGACCCTTAACATGTATGAGTGGATGAAAAGAATAGTAGAAATCTTGTGGCCCAGTATAATACTGAGAACCATGTATCAAAATGAGCAGCAAAAACCAGATAAAGTCCCAGACATGTATGTGGCTTGGAAAAAGATGTTAGGCATCCTGCCAGAACAAATCCCCAATGATTGCAAGGGAGAGCCATTCCTTAATGATTCCAGCTTCATCTGGGAAGTCTACCAGGTACTCCATGAATCCACTAAGACCTTTATGGGAATAGCCTACCTCTCCCTCAATATCCTCAAGTGGAGTGCTTTTATGAAATATATCCATGCTGCATCCCAGGTATTCTGGTCAAGAAAGACAAAGAGGAATGACAGCAGCCGTGTCAGGTAAAGCCTCCAAACCAGGGAATGGGAGGGGAAAGAGAGATGAAGACCCAATACATTTGATATAGAAACAACAGCCCCCATTCAGATATAGAAACAACAGCCCCCATTCAAAGCCACTTCAAGAATGGCAAGACAAAAAAGAGAGCAAAAATAGAAGGGGATTATTCAACTCAATCAAAAAAGATTCTAGATCCAGCCAGACTCCAAAAAGAGCCTTGGGAGAGATTTTGGGTGGATTTGACCCCAAACCTCCCTGTACTCAGACAACTGGAGAGCTGTTTGGGCCAAGTTAAGAGAGTTGGGAGTAAACATGATCCAGCTAGATGGAAAGCCCAGAATGGAGTTGCTAGAAGCCTTATATCAAGCCTTTGAGAATAAGATCAGCCAGGGAACAGCTGCCCCAGGGGCAGATCCCCTTGACCCCATAGTTACATTGCTGGATAGTAAAGAAAGCAAACAGGAAGAAAATTCATTCATTCTACATGTTGTGATGGAAAAGAGTGCTGAGGATACTGTGGATAGTCAAAAAGACAAGCAAACAGGTCCTAGAACAAATCAAGCCTGAACTCTCCCTGGAAGCCAAGATGGCTAAATTGAGGCTGTCATATTTGGGCCACATTATGAGAAGACATGACTGACTAGAAAAGATGCTGATGCTGGGGAAGGTAGAGGGCAGTAGAAAGAGAGGAAAACCATATGCCAGACCATTCAATCAGGGAGACCATGGGCTTGAGCTTAGAGGAGTTGACCAGAATGTAGAAGACAGGGAGGCTTGGAATTGTCTAATTCACAGGGCCACCGTGAGTCGAGGTCGACTCAAAGGCAGCTAACAATAACAATATTATTTTCAGTGCAAAAAGCTGTTTCCTTTGCAGAAGCACTGTTTTCTATGCAAATCAACCACAAACAAATTTTGCACACAATAGGTTACAGCATTTTCTGCATAGAAAATAATATTTCTACAAGATATTATTTTTACAGCAGACACAGCTCTAATTGGGGATTTACTGTGAATAAAATTCCACATGGAAATTTTGCATAGGGGGAATATCTATATAAAAAAGCTTTACCTGCACAGAAACTGTGGTTTTCCAGGCAAAACAGCCACATGTGAATTTTGCACAGACTATGCCATGACTTTGAAACTGCATGGTTTTTAAAGACTTTCTCACAAGCATAGTCCAGAAATGTTTCAAGTCAGTTTAGTCATGCTCATGTTTGTGCCAGAACTCCCACAACAACAAGAGGTCAGTGATAACACTGATGATTTACCACTTGCTTAATATGTCTGCCATTGTGAACTTTTTGTTGTTGTTGTTGTTTCTGACTTACGGCAACCCTAAGATTTTCTGAAGCTGAGAGAGTGTGACTTACCCAAGGTCACCCAGTGGGTTTACATGGCTGAGCAGAGAAATGAATCCTAACCTCCAGAGTCATAGTCCAATGCTCAAATCATTACAACATGATGGATCTCCATTGTGAACATAGTTGTTACTATTTTTGCTATTATTTTTAGAGTTGCCCTAGAAAATGTTTGGGCCTGGGATCATTCCAAATATCATTCCAAGCAGTTCAGACATTGAGGTTCCATCCTGGATTCTAAATATTGCTCCTACTTTGACAAGTTCAATATTTAAACAAGTTTCATATTTCATAATTTTCAGAAACCTGAATGACTAATCCATATAGTAATATCATAATTCACTTATTTCACATTGAGCTGAATGAGCCAAGATATGGCCACAAAAATGTGCAGAAATACTGATGAAACTTTGAATTATATTTCATCTATTGTTATAAAAAGCAAAGATGCTGAGAAGCTGAAACAGCAGAAGCAGAAGTCTAGGAATCCTGCCAAAAGGGTATGTCTGTCCAGCTGTCTTTGAAGCCACCTTTCTTCAGCCAGCAGGAATTGATAAACTATTTTATCTGCATAAAGTTTGGACCAGGTCTTTGATGCTTCCCAGTTCCTGGATATTAGAGGAATTCTAGGCTTCTAAAAATTATGGTGGGATGAAAAACACAGTATGTGTCTTTCAAGAAAATGTTCATCGTGTGTGGGTGAATGAAAACATTTTCTTTACCATATGGTATGTTAAGGGAAATAATTGTCAAACGACAGAAGTGTACTAATATCAATGCCAAATATGTCAATAATACTGTCAATGTGTTAACAGCCTACATCTTCCTATTTTTATGACACACAAATGAAGAAAGTTTGAAAACATCTAGAACAGGTCCAGTCATGCAGAATCATTAGGGGGGGAAATATTCCAAACAGATGCATCATATCCAAAATGCAGCACCAAAAATGAATAGAAGAATCAGTCTCAGAACATGAATTTATCTGCATCTTCCTCCTCTGTCTTAAGCAGGAGGGAGTAATAACATGAGATGGCTTTTTGTTACCAGTTTAAAACTGTTATTTTGGTAGCTGTTTCCTAGGAAATCATAATCAATGTCCAGATTTTTTTTAATTTTTTCTCTTTCATGCTCCAGCAATTTTTATATATACTATGGTACTTGAAGCTTGATACCAAAAGTGCACCTTTTATTAAATGTACAATAAAGTACATTTATAGGGACTGCTGCAGTTCTGATTGCATGTGAATCTGTCTTACTGATTTTCTCTGAGTAAGAATGTTGAAAAACAATGTATCTTTAGAAAGCTAGTTGTACTTTTTAAAAAAAACATAACAAAAAATGATCCTGGTACTTTAGCTTTCCATTGGCCATATTTATACTGAATGTTCTGAAAAGCCAAGGAGTATGACTCTGCACTTTACCACACCATCTAGGAGAACTCTTGTTATTGTTATTGAGGAGATTAAAAAAATCCATTGGTAGGCCTTTTATTCAACCAAACCTTTAGCAAGTGACTTGCTACTGTGATAGGGGCTTTTAACCTATTCGGGAGGGGTTAATGCATTTTCCACCCTTTAAAAAATGTGTTTCTAAAATTGTTTTTAACACAGATGTTGCTGTACTATGGTAACCTGTTTAACTGTGTTTCAATATTAAACCATACTGTGTATTTTAGTTTTATTTTTTAATCATTTGGTGAGACACTATTGGTCTTAGTCATGGGGAAAAGGTGGGAAATTGATTGATTGATTGATCTCCTAGTAGCAAGTAAATGTTCTGTGTTTCTAAAGATATTTGCTTCATGACCAGTGTATACCATATATTCTTACTCACCATTTATCGCCATTCTTGCCCACCATTGTTAAAATGCTTCTCCAGGATTCATATAGGCTTTCAAAAGTCCCTCCACTAGCACCAACAGATTTTCTTAAAATGACAGTTGTGGGGAAAAAGGGGTAATTTTTTTTGTGTGTGTGTATGTGTTGTAGGTTTGTCTACTATACTAGTGACCCTCTCCCAAATGCTCCCTTTATTACAGTTAGTGTTTAAAAGTCTCAGGGCCTTTGCAGACTGCCAGAAATAGTGCAAATTGAGTCCACTTTAAGGGTTAGGATTAGTGCTAGGGAATCATTGGAATTGGTTTTTTTTTTTCTTTTTTTCCTGAGACATTGAGCTTTCTCTGTCCGAGAGCTCTGGTGCCACAATAAAATACAGTTCCCATGATTCCCTAACCCTAACCCTTAAAGTGGACTCAATTTGCACTATTTCTGGCAGTCTGCAAAGGCCCTCAGTTGACTCATATGGATACTTTTGAAGAGCCCAGATGCAGTGCAGTAAAGGGGTCGTTTCTGAGAAGGATCAAAGCATTGAGAAGAAGAGGATTAATCCTAACATTTGCAATAGTGACCCACCTACTACTCTCTTTCCCATATTACAATGAGGTATTGTAAAAACAGCACCGTTTTAGCACCAGTAAAAGTATTTTAAAAATATAAATGCAGCAGGGGGAGCAGTCATTTGGGACTGAAGCCTACTCAATTGATGGGATTTACACATATGTTGATCCTGAATGTAGATATCAAAATAACATAAAAAACCCCCATAGAACTACACCTAGGAGCTTATCACATCAACATAAAACTTGTCATCACCCGAACAGGATGCAGCTGAGATGTTGGATGGAGGTGGGAATTATTGCACTGTATCCACAGCTGATTCTGCTGGGCGACTGCATCCTGGGTCCCAGCCAAGCTCAGCCAGCCCTTTTTTGAAAACGGAAAGCTCCTGACTTTGAAAACAGACCAGCTGAGTGTGGCTGGGACCTGGGATGCAGTCACCAGGAGGAATCGGTGGTGAATTACACTATGATAATTCCCGCCTCCATCCAGCATCCCGGCTATATTTCATTAGGGTGATGTCAGGTTATATGTTAATGCGATAAGCTCCTTAATCTAGATCATTTACATCTTTTGCCCAGGCTAGACAACAAAAGTTTCAGCTCATGTTGCTGCAGAGGTGGAGTGGGATATATTTGGAACATACTATGTTGAAATCCTGCTTAAACCACACTCCAGGAAACAACTGAATTTAATAACTGTTAGAGCAGTTCTGTTCCCTTTTTACAAAATACTACTCTCTATTTCTTACTTTGTGAATGTTGAAAATTAATTGCATTGAACTTTATGTTATATATAAAATGATCTGGTATTTTACAATTACAGTCTCTTTTTGGTCATGACATCTTTGAATCCACTTTCTTCACCAACTGGACTCGCCCTCCTTTCCTGTCTGTCATATCTTCTATTATGTAATCTCACCTATTTCAAAGTCTTTTTCTTCTCCTCCATATTATTTGTGTTGTCTTCGCTATCTACCCCAATTCCATCACCCTGTTCCCAATGTCTATTCATCACCTGTTTTCATAATTTATCTTTTATGTAGTAACCATTTGTACCTTGATGCCATGCATACTATATCTTTTTCCATGTTACTCTGTGTGTCCTCTTCTTTCTTCCTTTACTTCTCCCACATCTCTCTCTCCATAGTCCTTTCTGGTCTCAAACTACAGGAAAAGAGATTTTACCTAAACATTAGGAAAAACTTCCTGATGGTAAGAATTGTTTGACAGTGGAATGCAGTGGAGTGTACTGGAGGCTCCTTCATTGGAGGTTTTTGTGTATTCCTGCATGGCAGGGGGTTGGACTGGAGGGTCCTTGTAGTCTCTTCCAATTCTATGATTCTCCTATTGTGTCTCACCCTCTCCATCCACTTCCTCTTCTCTTTCTATCTGCAGTTTCCTTCAAACATCCTACACCATCACCATCGCTGTTCCTTTCTTCATTTGTTTTGCATCAGCTTTTGCATTGCTGCCACTTGCCACAGAGTTTTTTCTGGGGAAAAGGGCAAAACCGGGGGGGGGGGGGGGGGGAACCATTGGAAACTAGCGTCTATATTGTTCCTGGGAACATAACCTTAAATTATATGGGAAAGTATATACCTTCTGAATCACAGGCTTGAAAAAGTTACATTTTGAATTCCAGATCATATATGTTGGTTAGACGATTCTGGCAGTTGCTGCACACTATTATTCATTGCACTTTGTTTTAGATGATATGGCAGAAATTTCTTGATACACTCAATGTACTTGGAGAAAGCCTACATGACCCAATTCTAGGTATGCATAATAGGAAAAAGAATAAGCAGTGATATAAGGTTATAAGCAAAGCTTAATAACAGTGGGCCTTTGCAGACTGCCAGAAATAGTGCAAATTGAGTCCACTTTAAATTGAGGCACTGCCCTGGCTCAGTGCTAGGGAATCATGGGAATTGTATTTTTTTTCTAAGACATTGAGCCTTCTCTGTCAGAGAGCTCTGGTCCCACAATAAATTACAGTTCCCATTATTCCCTAGCACTGAGCCAGGGCAGTGCCTAAATTTAAAGTGGACTCAATTTGCACTATTTCTGGCAATCTGCAAAGGCCCAGTCTCACCTTAATAGGGGTATTGATTTATTACAGAATTGTTTACTTAGTAGAATTTTTTTAGCATCATGATATACATTTTAATGCATTTATTCATGATAAATAAATAATAGTGTGTATCTTTTTTCAATTCAATCACATGGTAGGGTTTGTATTTATGTTATTTTTTTAAAAAAATGCTCTCAGGGTCCAATCCCATTGAAGTGTAGAAGTAAATTCAGTTGAATCAGTGGGATACAGTTTTGCATAAGATTACACTGTTAATTTTACAAAGTAACATTTCAGGTTTGTTTGAGAAAACCTGAAACTAACTGAGGGCCTCGGCAGACGGCTTATTGAGCCGTCTTGGAGGCCCGGAAGAGGAGGAGCCACCGCATGAGCGGCGCTCCTTCCTCTTCCTGAGGTCGCCCTGGGAGCTGCCGGCCCTCCGCACGGCCGGCACTCCGAGGGCAACCTCCCGCCGCAGCGTCCGCACATGCTGCAGCAGATAAGTCAGTGAAAGTGCGCCCTATGCTTTTGGGGCGCACTTTCACTGACATATGAAAGGAGTGCTGATTTAGCGCTCCTTTCGGGGGCGCTGACGGTGCGCTGCGGTGCGGATGCCTCGGTCCTGCGGCGCACCATCCTGCGGCATCCCAGAGGCCCTCGTCTGCTTCCCCCCATACTCAATTAATGTTAGGGTTTGGAAAAGCACCCCTTTACAGCGACCCTGGTGTTGGTGCATTTATACATACATGAGAAGGTGCACACTTACTGGGAAGAAGTAGAAAAATCCAGCTTCTTTTTAGTTCAGCTTTTCTCCCCGTAGCATGGCTTAGGTGTGCTTTCTAGCTGGCTTCAAGGCATGTGTCATCTAAATGCCCCGCCTCAAAGCCGGCTGGAAATCTTATTTTTATTATTTTTTAATTAAATTTAAAATAAAGCTTTGTACATTCTCTTATTTTATGAAGGGGCTTACAGCAGTGAGACAGTGTTCTTATACTTCATACTTTTGAACTATTACTAACATTGGTAACACAGGTAACACAGCTTGAGTAGGGTAGGCAACATAGGTAACATAACCTAGGTAGGGTAGAGTGTATTGGGTTAACACAATTTTTTCATCTAACAATATTATATAACACTATTGTAGAACAATATTCTGACATGAATATATCCTTAATATTTATCAATAGTTATTTCCATAGCTCCTCTATTTTTTTTCCCCATTTCACACAGAATTGTTGGTCTGGTTTATCTTTGATCATCATTGTTAATTCATCCATACTCACCATATCAAATATCTTTATGAGCCATTCCCCCTCTAAGGGGGGAAGCAGACTGGCGGCTCTGCGCCACCCCAGGAAGGTGTGCTGCGGGACCGAGGCATCCTCATGCCTCGATCCCGCGGCGCACTGTCGGCGCCCCAAGAAAGGAGCGCTAAAATAAGCGTGATGCACACTTTCGGCGACCCTTCCGCCACAGCGTGTGCGGACGCTGCAGCGGGAGGTTGCCCCCGGAGCGCCGGCCGGGTGGAGGGCCGGTGGCTCCGAGGACGACCTCGGGAGGAGGAAGGGGCGCTGAGCGTGCGGCTGCCCCTCCCCTTCCTTGCACCAAGGACGGCTTTTTAAGCTGTCTACCGAGGCCCTAAGTTTTCCTCAGTCTCTTTCCAATATTTGGCAAATACTATACGAGCCGCTGTAATCAAATACAAAATAACCTCCCTTTCTTCCTTACTTATTTTACTTTTTATTTTACTTCTGATATGTTCAGTAAATACAATTTTGGGTCCATCTTGAAATGGATTTTCAAGGTTCCCTGTATTCGTTTGTGAATCTTTTTCCAGAATTCCATTGCTGCCTTACATTTCCACCACATGTGGAAAAGACTTGCTTTATTTTGCTCTCATTTCCAACAGAAGCTTTCCTCTTTATTCTTTAATTTGGCTAGTTTTTGGGGGACATATGCCAACTATAAAACATTTTATAATAGTTTTCTATTAGATATGTGCTTTTAGTGACTTTTAGATTTTTTTGTACTTACTTCTCTTATTTTGATCATCTGTTTCACCCTTTAGTTAGTTTTACCTAATCATTTTCATACAGTTAATACTGACAATGTAATATACATTTGAATTGTTGTTTTCATTGTTTTTCATTGTACAGCTGTTAAAAATGTATCATTGAGGTTGACCATAATTATTAAGCTGCTATGTTGCCAGCCAGAATAAAAATGAAAAACAAGAGTAAAGATAAAGGTAAAAGTTTTCCCCTGACATGAATGTCTAGTCGTAACCAAATGTAGAGGACAGTGCTCATCTCCATTACTGAGCCCTGGTGGTGCAGTGGTTAAATGCCTGTACTGCAGCCACTCGCTCACAAACCACAAGGTTGTGGGTTCAATACCAGCCAGGGGCTCAAGCTTGACTCAGTCTTGCATCCTTCTGAGGTCACTAAAATGAGTACCCAGCTTGTTGGGGGCAATTAGCTTACACGTTGTAAACTGCTTAGGGACTGCTTAAGTGCACTGATAAGTGGTATAGAAATGTACTTGCTATTGCTTGCTATTGCTAAGCCGAAGAGCCAGCGTTGTCTGCTCTGGTGGCCATGTGGCCAGCCTGACTTCACCGAACACTGTTACCTTCCCACCAAAGTTGTACCTATTTATCTACTTGCATTTGCATGCTTTCAAACTGCTAGGTTGGCAGAAGCTAGGACTAGTGATAGGAGCTCACCCCATCATGTGGCACTCAGGCCTCAAAACTGTCAATCTATCAATCTTCTGATCATCAGAATTGGCATCTTAACCACTAAGCTACCACATCCCTTCCTTTAAAGATGGTTGGAATGTCAAACACTGTCTCTATGCATATTGTAAATATCACATGGCCTGTAGCAATTAAATTAATACATCAGTAATATAATGATATTGCTAATCCACTCCTTTGCAGTTAAATCTGAAGATGCAAAAACCTGAGTTGCCAGATGAAACACCTGAAATGCATAAGCTATAGCAAGAAATTTAAGGACAAAGTAAGAATTAGAATAGATGAACAGAAAACAGACATACTGAAAGAAGAGAAATCCAGAAATATTATTAGCACCCATACCCATGGAGATAAGAAAGTGACCAATGAAACATTTTCAGACTCTCCATAAAAATAATCACAATCATACACTGCCTAAGAAGCATTTATGAAAGGTCAGGTTAAATCTATCATCTGGCCATGCATTTTCTATTGACACTGATGAAATACTCACAGATAAGATGGAAAAAAGCCATGAAATGTTTGATCAGAGATCAATTCCTTTAAAGCCCATAAATGAAAAAGATTGGTAATATAAACTGGGTTCATTAATAAGTACAGAATTTGTTTAAGGGATTCACTGATTATTATAATTGAAATAGCCTGATTTCCTAGAGCGTGCCTGATCTTGGCTCAGCCCTGTTTAGTCACCCTGGACTAACAAATACCAGAACCTGAAGGCTATATTTCAGAGGAAGAAGCTGGTAAAACCACCTCTGAATATTCTTTGCCTAGGAAAATCCTATGAAAAATTCATGGGGTCAGCATAAGTCAAAGGGTGACTTGAAGGCACATTGACATGCAATTATCGGTATGTTTATCCAGAAGTAAGTCCTATTAAATTCAGATTCTTATAGGTAAGTATGAATAGATCTATAGCCTCAGTCATCAGCAGTGTAGGAAGAAAAGATTGCCAATTGCATTTTCCATAAGAAATATTAGCATATCAGTACATGACAACAATGGTCAAAGATTATTATAAAAGTGAATGAAAGTATTACACAGATTTCATTTGTTGGCCATGTAAATCAAAAAAATGTTTTTGTGAAAATGAGATTTTGCTTGGGCTCTGTATAAATGCATGCATTATGAACTGTGAAGGACCTACATATATAAGGCATCATGCAATGCCCATTATTTTGTATCTGCAAATGGAAAACAATTCCTTTGTCACATTTTATGGTTCAAAAGTGTACTGTTTAGTAAAAACATCCAGAATTTCCATGAAAAATATGCTCATATATGCATAGGGGGATGGAGAAAGAAGTGAAAACATAAAATGTCAAGGGCAGAAGATTCTGCTGTAAGAGTCTGCTAAATCTGCTGGGTCCTGACAGTCCATTTTGATATACATCTATTTAAAAGTAAATCAGTGGTGCTTAGTCCTGGATAAGTGGCAGGATTACAGCTAAGAGCTGCATGGGAGAAAGGGAGGGAAGGAAGCATATATCATTCAATTTGGTAACAGTGACTTGCATTGTCATTGGTGAGTGATGAGCTTCATTGTTTGACCTCTGAATGTCCAGGGTCTTTTTCACACTATACAGTTTTAGCATTATGATTCCACTTTAATTGCCATGGCTACATCCCGTGGAAACCTATGATATGCAGTTTAGGGGGTATTGAGAATTCTCAGCCAGAGAATTCTCTAGTGCCACACCAATCTACAGACTGTAGAAATTTATAAGGTGTTGCTGTAACAGTTAAAGTAAGATCATAATGTTATAACTGTGTAGTATGAAAGGGCACTTAACTCCTTTTTAGTCCCCCCCATCTTTTTTTAGTTTTAATGGGTGTGGTTTTTGTCGGGTCTGGGACAATGAAGGAATGAAGTACACAGACTCTCTGTTTGAATGTTGCAACCCCAGCAAATATAACAACAAATTTAAAAGTCCCATTGTAGTCCTTTCTATTAACTGTAAACATTAACCACAAAATCAAATGCAAGTGATGCATTAGGTATTATGTCTTAAAGGTTCAGAGGTATCTTCATTAAGTATCCATATTAAGGAAGGGTGAATCTTTCAGTTTTATTTGCTCCAACATGCACATATTTTCAAGTGCTAGTTCATTCAGCATCAGGTTGCAAATGTGCAATATGAAAATCCAGAAAGTATTTGTACATATTTTTGTACACAATTTCCCCCAGTATATCCCTCTTTGAGCAGTTTTCACTAATATATGCCTTTTGATGTGTTGTTTTTCCACTGGTACATATATTTGTACCTACTTTTCACCTATCATAATGCTACATTTCTTTGGTCTCCTAAAAGTATGATGTGTCAACATGTTTGTATTCTTCCATCTGTTAACACAGCAAACAATTTACTCCTGACTGGAAAATAAAGTAGGTACCTTTAAAATCTCGACTCGATAGAGGAAAAGATAGCTAATAAATCACTCAAATTATGTGAGCTGCCAAGTCTTACAACCTAGCTTCAAATAATCTAGGAGGCTCACCATTAGCCAAAACTATCTACAAACCAATTGTCACAAGTATTTTGTAGTTGACCCAATTATTATCTAAAAAGCTCATATTTTAAATATTTATAAATCACATACACTTTAATTTTTCATGCACAATGCTAAATTTGTCAACTATATTTGAATACAGCAGCCAATACATTAGTGAAAAATGCAATCTCTTTGTGTTTATTAGTCAAGCTAAATTACTTAAATGAATTATTTATTGGCAAGTCATTCACCTCTAATTTTCATTAGATGAATTTAATATCTAAATTAGTAACAGGTTTAAAACTGTACCAGGCAAAAGCAATTGTGTTTGGCTATGAGAAACAGAGAACTGCTAGAGAGCTCTACTGCTGTAGTTCAGATGAATGTACATTTCTTATCTCACCAGGTTAAAATCCCCAGGTTTCCACAAAATGGGAACTAGTATGAGACAGTCACACCTGTGTTATATCGATACAGTCTTCATGAAACAAGGCAGTTATCAGCTTCATTTGTAATGGAACACAGGATTCCAAGCCTAAACAGACTTGACCTCAACACTGTAAATTATAAGAGGTTTGCTAATTAATTTAGTGGCTTGGGGCATGGACTTTTCTCCAGGGATCCAAAGCTCCGTTTCTATCCCACCAGTCCCCAAGAGTTAAAAGCATATTGAATCAGGATTGTTTCCCTAGAGTAGTTAAGAAATGAGAATAGTAGGACATGAAGGACTGGCTGGGCCTGTTTGGATAAGGCTGTTCCAAGTTTACCTGAGTCAAAAAATGCTGCTTCACTTTTACAGACCCATTTTCACACTAATCAAATTGGGACACATGTTTTCAATGTTCTTGATAAACAAGACAAATTCTTTTCTTTTCTTTTAAAAGAAGTTAAAACCATATGAACCATAGGAATCAGAGTGAACTGGTTTACACATCCAGAAAACATCTAGAGGTAGCTGTGTTGGCCATTTAGCAAACCCAATTAAAAATCCACCAACAGTGATACCTTTATCTTGAGAATTATTTTGAGAATGCATAGAGAAACAGCAAAATGCAGGCCTAATATCTTCCATTTTTTTCTCCCATTTGGTTTGTAACACCTTGCCTGATGAAGAAGCCAATGAAGCTTCAAAAGCTTGCAATATGTACATTCTGCATTTTGGTTGGCCAATAAAGGTATAACTGTGAAGTCGTAGGCTTTCATGGCCGGCATCCATAGTTTTTTTGTGGGGTTTTTTCGGGCTGTGTGGCCATGTTCTAGAAGAGTTTCTTTCTGATGTTTCGCCAGCATCTGTGGCTAGCATCTTCAGAGAAAACTGAGATGGAAAAGCATGGGTCCTGGACCATGCCAACAATTACCAGGTCAGAATGCACAGGGAAGCCATCGAAATCCACAAACACTCAGACAACTTCAACAGGAAAGAAGAAACCCTCAAAGTAAACAAGATATGGCTACCAGTCCTACAAAATAAGAAAATCTGTACTCAGCAAATGCAAAGGGAAAACCAAACAGGGTCAGGGGCTTTCCCAGCACACAATAGCAGACAATCTCCTTGATTGCATATCCTCACCTGGAAGCCATGCCATTAACACAGAACAACACCTATTCAAACACAGAACAATACACAGTTTACATGGGAATAGCAGACAATACCCTTGATTGCATACCCTGAAGTCAGGCCATTAACAACAGAACAATACCTATTCAACACAGAACAACACACAGTTCACCTGGGAACCACTCCTCCCTACCCAGGGTCTTACAGTATATATACACCCATGCTTTTCCATCTCAGTTTTCTCTGAAGATGCTAGCCACAGATGCTGGCGAAATGTCAGAAAGAAACTCTTCTAGAACATGGCCACACAGCCCGAAAAAACCCACAAAAAAACAAAGGTATAACTGTTTGGTGGATTGCTGTTACTGTTGTTGTGTGCCTTTAAACCATTTCCATGTTATGGTGAACGTAAGGCAAAACCTTAGGCAAACCTTTTACAGCATTTTCTTTGCAAGATTTGTTCAGAGTGAGTTGCCTTTACTTCCCATTAAGAATGAGAAAGTGTGACTTGCCTAAGGTCACCCAGTGTGTTTCCATGGCCGAGGGGGGAAATTGAACCCCGGTCTCCAGAGACATAGTCCAATGCTGAAACAGCTACACCATGCTGGCTTTCTCCAATGAACAACATTAAAGTCTGTGGTGTCACTAGAGGGGTTGTAGTGGCGTAGACTGCACTGGGTGATACCTCAAAAGAAGTGACACCAGGCTGAGTGCCCCCACCTCCCTGCTACATGCCATGGCACACAGAAGGGAGGAAGAGTGCCCAGCACACCTCACCTACCTGTCTGGTGCTGTTTCATTCACAAGTAAAGTGATGCCAGCCAGGGAGGAAGAGTGCCTAGCACCCCCCACCTCCCTGCCTGGTGTCACTTTACTCATGAGTAAAATGGTGCTACACAGGGAGGAAGAGGGCCTGGCCTTTTGATTGCCCCCTGGAGCTCCCCCCCCCCCAAAGCCCTGCCCCCTCACACTGGGTGACACCCCGGACTGGAACACCACTGCTTAAACTTATTTAGATGAAGGATAGGAGCAAGGATAGGAGCAGGTTTTTTATGTATTGTTGTGTTCTCTCTCTCTCTCTCTCACTCGCTTTTAAAATTTCATTTCCACAAGACTCTAATTCCTTGGTTTACCATTGGTTTACCATTTTCCATTCAAAGCAAGAAACTTGCACACTTCTACAATGATGTAAGGGCATGTTTTGTTACCTGTTCTTCTGTGTAAAAGAATGTCTCTCATTGGAAAAAGACATGGGGCTATGTTAGTCTGAAATATCACTATGCAGATGGATCTTGTAGCAGCTTTGCAACTAAGGGCCTTTACAGACTGCCAGAAATAATGCAGCTTGAGGCCAATTTAACTGCCCTGGCTCAGTGCTAAGAAATCATGGGAACTGTAGTTTATTGTGGCACCAGAGTTCTCTGACAGAGAAGGCTCAATGTCCCAGAAAAAATACAATTTCCATGATTCCCTAACACTGAGCCAGGAGAGTTAAAGTGACCTCAATCTGCATTATTTCTGGCAGTCTGTAAAGGCCCTATATTAGGGGTAGGCAAACTTTCCCCTTTAAGGGCCGAGGGACTTCAGCTCCCAGAAGCCTCAGCCATGTTGGCCAATAGTCCCATGTTGGCCAATAGCTCCTGGGATTCTGGGAGCTGAAGTCCCTCGGCCCTTAAAGGGGAAAGGTTGCCTACCCCTGCCCTATATGAGTGAAAGAATTTGCAGAATAAGCTTTCATAGACTTGGTCTACTTCCTCAGATGCATGGCATGAACATGTCTAAGAGTAAAATTTGCATATAAATTTTTAATGAATATATAGATAAACTCTGTACACAAATACAGAGACAGTTGAATAGAATATGTTCAATGGAATATGTGAAACACAGTAACAATTTGTTTAAATTAGCCAGTGAGAATCTTGGTTGGATAGGAATTTGAACACCATAATCCTTGTTCAACTAACTCCTTACATTCTAACATCTCAAAAAGTTTTAAAAATTACTTTATAAAAGAGATGAACATTACACACTATTGGTCTGTGGCACAAAACAGGCTGTCCTTTTGTTCAACTTCTGTTGCCCAATACCTAAAACAAAGCACAAGACATACTTGTACCAGGTGTTATCTTTCTTTCAGCATTAAATGTGGCCATGCTGCATAGCTATAATGTCGCCCCTAAGCTCTGGAATGGCCTGCCGGATGAGATCCGCCTATTAACATCTTTAGACAGTTTTAAAAAGGCTGTCAAGACGGATCTCTTCCGGCAGGCCTTTCCGGATTAATTACAGCTGAATTAGTTCCCCCGCCCCAGAGACGTTCCTCACGTGGCCCCATCTGATAGATGGGAGGTTCGTCGACTGGGCTTTTTGGTTTGGGCAAGGAAGGCTGATTTTTATAATTTTGTAATTTTAGTTTGATTTTAATGTTTATTGATTTATTGTTTTAAACTGTCTTTATTTAATACTATTTTGAGGGGGGGAGGGGTTTTTTTTTTGTATATTATGTATAACACATGTCTTTTTTAATTGTAAGCCGCCCAGATTGGTTCGCCACAGGGCGGGGTAAAAATAAAATTTATTATATTATTATTATTATTATGAAAAGTTGCATTTATGACAAAAAAGTGGCAAAGTTTTCCCTTATTAAGTTATATTCATAATGTAATATAGTTACACTTTGCTTTGGGAGGGAAAACAACTGGTGTAAATAAATAATTATTTGTAACTAATTATTCCATTTATTTGGTATTTATGACTAGATACATGAAGTGCTAGCTTTGCCCATAGCAGGATCAGGAGCGAAACATAATAATTTTCATGATTATTTATAGAAAATAACAGTTGTGTATCAAAAGTAATATTATGATCAATGGACCTACAGATACACTTAGCACTCTGCATAATAACTGCACCCTTGAATATGTTTATATTACATATTCAGTAAGGCAGAACTGTCCAAGAAGCCTCTTGCTGGACAATTCTGAAGATGCCCCAGGGGGGGTAAGGCCTTCATTACATAACATCTCAAAAGTCTCACCAAATTTGAATACTTCCTCCTTGGCCCAAACTGTGCTGCCTAACTTGGGACTTTATCACACAGGGGAAATTGCGTGCAGAAATGGGAGTTAAAAACTGGGGAAAACCCGCAAGTGGGTTGATTTTCACATACGTAGTTGTTAAACTGTTATTATCCTAAATGGACAGTAGTCAAAAGCCACTCCTTTTTACTTTTGGGATTTTCTGAAAGTAAAAAAGAAATGGCTTTTGAATACTTTCAGGTTAATGCAAACCATTAAAAGGATACTTTGATGTACTAGGAAAAGACCACTGTGGAGTGGTGGTCATCTAAGTTTGGCAATTCCCCCATTTGGTTGCCCTCCATAAAAGCAGGAAAGGTGGCCAATTGTCATGTACCCTACAAGTGGTATGAAATGGCTGTAATGCTCCCACAGCTAGTTAGATTGGAAGGAATGGCATTAATATAAACAGAAAAAGGATGATCATGCCAGCTTTTCAAGAAATGAAGCACTAGTTTTTATGATGCTTATAGTAACATTTCTACATTCTAAGATTATAGAGTGAGTGTAGGGGCCAGTGTCCCAAACTGGAAAGATAAATGTTACATGTGTTTTTCAGAGCCATCTGGAAAAAGCAAAACTCACATATATCTCATTGAAATCAAACATTCCATCATAAGTTCCATTCTGCTGTTTGTGTACCTTGGTTCTAAATTGGATTCTGACCTGGAAATTGGAATCTTGGCATGTGGGATAGAGTGCTCAAGAGCCTATTATATCATAAGTGCATTTTATATTCACAGGACTATGAAAAATGTCAACATGGATTGAAAATAAGTCCAAAAATGTATCTGACTGTTGGTCTTCGCTTAGGCAGTTAATCCTCCTTCGTGGGTGATATGAGAAAAGAAGGTTTAATCTCACACAGGATCCAGGGGCTTTTTGACATTTGATCGAGAGACTATATGAGTCATCTGTTAAAATTACAGTTTATATAAATAAAACATCTCCTTTTATTCTTTATATTCAGTTGTCTTCCTTTATTCTCCCTTTTGCTCCAATCTACAGAAGTTAAATTTAACTAGGCAGTTGGTATGTCAAAAGACCAAACAAATAGTTTCTTCTGAACTCTGTGGAATGTCCTTCATTGATACTAGCTATAGGTGAACTTCAGAATAGGGGAAATGCAGAATATACATTCTGTTTCTATATATTTCTAGGACTGTAATATGCCAAACCTTAGTGGGGGATGGTGCTAGGTGGTGATCAGTGGGATAAAAAGAATAATAATAAAAACAAGAACAGCAGCAACAGCAACAACTTTTTATTTCTTATGTGCCTCTCCCCGAGGCTTGAGGTGGACTATTCAACAATATTTAACAATATTTTCCAAAATGGTTGAAAAACTTTGTTTTGTTTTGTTTTTTGCATATCAAGAAACTGTGATGAGGAGAATACTCATCTTTGCCAGTCAGAACTTATTTTGCATTAAGTTCACAAATGGGAAATTTTATTTTATTTTCATTTTTTGCACAAAAAATAGCATTTGCTTGGCAGGACACAGCATTTTCCCTGCACATATGCAGAGAAAGAGAGAGAGAGAGAGAGAGATAGGACCTTATCCCACGGGGCCAAAAGCAGCAAGAATCCACTAAGAATCAGGCGCTATAGCGCTATATCTTCCCGCGTGATTACACGACGTCGCTCAGAATCAGCTAAGAATCAGGCGCTATAGCACTATATTTTTCTGTGTGATTACACGACGTCGCTCAGAATCAGCTAAGAATCAGGCGCTATAGCGCTATATTTTTCTGCGTGATTACACGACGTCGCTCAGAATCCAGCAAGAAACCGCTCGGAATGCAGCATCATTCGCATTCTTTTGAATGTCAGTTTCAGCGGGCATTGCAATAGCTCGAGCTGGTCCATAGCGCTATTATAGCGCTAGCGCCATATTTATAATAGCGCTATAGTACTGGAATGATGCTCATATCGCTTTCTTGCCACTTTTGAGAGCAGTGTGGGATAAGGTCCATAGCATATATTGCATGAACCCTGAGAATTACCTGAGAATTACCTGAGAATTATTGTTTCTGAGCAATACATTTGATTTAAATGAACTGTAGCCATTAATAACACACCTTGCCATGTTTAAATATAAGGTATAGTATCTGGTAGTATTGGATCAGTTGGAGAGGTGTGTTACTTTACCTTACTCTGATCTTGTAAAAGAAGATACTGTCCCATCACCCGACCAGCTTTCTCTTCCATCCTCAATGTACACATGCATGAACCCAAGTGTTGCTAGCAAGGAACAGGTTGCTTTTGGTCATTTATTGGTGTAAGTGGAGTAAGTTTATGTCAAATTGTGATGAATATTGAAAAAGAAAACCCAGTAAATTTGGTTAGATATTATGTCATACTATAGGATAGTAAGAGTTAAGTTTCAATAAGTTAGCTTATATATTACATTTTGGAACAAAATCAGAAAAGCAGAGTGTAAAAAATAGGAAGGATCACAAAGGGTCAGAAAATTAGAGGAGCAGAATCAGGGGGTTTTGGTTCGTAAATGTTTGGTAGAGTATGGTATGGATCCATTTCACCTTGCTAAATGACTGAGAAAGTGTCTACAATGGATTCTGCAGTTCATCTACATAAGCAAAAATGATGAGAAGCCCAATATGACTAGGTTCTCTGGGGCATCTAATATGGTATGGGAATAGTGACTGTGCCATTGACTTGACACACTACAATTCTCATAGCTGATAGACTGTTTTAATGCCTTTGGTATCACCTTACCATTCTGGCACACTGAGAGAATAAGGTCCAAAACACAGCACAGAAATAATGAATTTTAAGAACACTACACTTGCTCTCATGCATTTCTTAATGAACCTAGAACCCCTTAAAGAAGTGGAGGCTGTGCTTTATCTGGAAATACCTTTCTTTTGATTAGAAGCCATGATTCTGGCCCCAGTTTCTTTCTGGAGCGGAACCTAAAGGCTGAGGCCAAGTTATCTCAGGGCCTTTACAGACTGCCAGAAATAATGCAGCTTGAGTCCACTTTAACTGCCCTGGCTCAGTGCTAGGGAATCATGGGAACTGTAGTTTTTTTCTGAAACATTGAGCCTTCTCTGTCAGAGAGTTCTGGTGCCACAATAAACTACAGTTCCCATGATTCCCTAGCACAGAGACAGGGCAGTTAAAGTGGACTCAAGCTGCATTATTTCTGGCAGTCTGTAAAGGTCCTCTATCAGTGCAAACTATTTTTCAAGATGAAGCTTTTTAGAAAACTTGAGTATCCAAAGAAGGTCCCTGGATCAGGGCGCCATCCTGTCTCCGATGTTATTTAACATTTATATGAAACCGCTGGGAGAGATCATTCGGAGGCATGGAGGGCGGTGTCTTCAGTACGCTGATGACACCCAGATCTATTTCTCCATGACCAAATCATCGTCTCAGACCTCTGACGGCATCTCTCCTCTCAATGACTGCCTTGGAGCAGTAATGGATTGGATGAGGAAAAATAAATTGAAATTGAATCCAGACAAAACGGAGGTGCTCACGGTTACCGGTCCGAAGCCGGGTCCGGGATTACAGCCCCCTGTCCTGGATGGGGTCACACTCTCCTCCAAGGACTGTGTGCGCAGCCTGGGGGTACTCCTTGACTCGTCGCTTCACATGACCAACCAAGTGAATGCGACAGTCAGGAGTGCCTGTTATCAGCTTCGGCTGATACGCCAGCTGCGCCCATTCCTGGATAAGAAAGACCTGGAAACTGTTGTGCACGCACTGGTAACCTCACGTTTGGATTACTGCAATGCACTCTACATGGGGCTACCCTTGTGCTTAACCCGGAAACTTCAACTAGTGCAAAATATGGCAGCCAGATTAATTACCGGAACATCCAGGAGGGAGCATATAACACCAGTGCTTAAGTCCCTCCACTGGCTGCCAATTAGTTTCCGGGCACAGTACAAGGTGTTGGTTTTGACCTTTAAAGCCCTACATGGCTTGGGTCCAGCTTATCTCAGGGACCGCCTCTCCCCATATGAGCCCCCCCGGGCCCTCCGGTCAGCGGGAAAGAATTTATTAAATCAACCAAAGTTGAGATCTGTACACACCTCGCAGAGAGCATTCTCTGCTACTGCCCCTAAATTATGGAATGGCCTGTCGGACGAGATCCGTCTTATCACAACAGTTACTGCCTTTAAGAAAGCAGTTAAGACGGATCTCTTCCGGCAGGCCTTCCCGGAATAATTCCTCCTTCCCTCAAACCTCTCGCTGCTGTTTAGTTGTTTGTGTGTTGTATTGTGTTGCTGTATTGTTGCACTTTATTGCTATATTTGTGTTTTAATATATTCTTAGTTTAATCTTGTTTTAAGGGGTGGGCGGGATATGGGAGGTGGGATTGGGATATTGGATTGTTTTAATTGTACTATTTTTAACTCTTGTAAGCCGCCCCGATTGCGATGCAGAGGGGCGGGTTAGAAATAAAACCTATTATTATTATTATTATTATTATTATTACAATCCTATCTCCATATTTATATAGCTATATATACTTATATATAGATACATGTGCACATGTACACACTGACACACACACACTCACACTAGGATCCTTCACACATTTTGAAAAACTATCAATAGAAGAAGTGTGAGAACTCTCCCTGCACTCTCAAGTCAAACTGAAAGTTTAAGCTGCATACATATGCCTCAGGAAATAAACGAACCTTGTTCCAGTGAAGGGACAGAAGACATATTTTTTCTGTGAAGCTCAAATATGGCCCTTTTTTTGACATAACCTGGGAGGATGAGGAGTAGTAGAAAGTAGGAGTGACATTTTTCTCTTGCTGCTTCTGGAGAACATCTGAGGCTGCATCTCTCCAGCTCTAAGCATGCTTATATACACCTGAAACTCAGGATAACACTTTAAGTCACTGATGCATTGGATACTAGTGCACTGAAGTGTGAGAAAACTCACGTGAGCAAACCAAGGTGTGGAGTACACCTGCAGCTCCAAGACACCTTCAATACAGCCTTCCACAAAAGTCCAAGGTCCACCAACTTTCTGTTTGGTGTAGGGTTGCCAGGTGAAATATGGAACGGCCCTTGTTCCTTGAATTGTTGTGTAGAAGGAGATTCAGAAGATATAGCTTCCAAACACACTGTGGAAATAATTCAGTTTGACACCACTTTATCTGCCATGGCTCAATGCTAATGGGAATTGTAGTTTGTTGTGGCACCAGAGCTTTCTGAAAGAGAAGGCTAATTGCCTCACAAAACTACAATTCCTAAAATTCCATAACTTTGAGCCATGGCAGTTATAGTGGTGTCAGATTGGATAATTTCTGCAGAACAGATGCAATCTGAAATGAACACAAGGGTATATGGTGCATCATGAAACTTATTGCCACAGATGGTATTTGCTGTCAAGTCATGACTACTTTTAAGAAAGAACCAAACCCCTAATTTGTTTAGAAAAGGTACAAAAAGTGAGAAAATTCCAAAAAACCAAGACATAACAGCATCCAAACCTGGGATTCTTTTGAAGGGATTAGTAACCCAGGATAACAGTTACCTTATTGATTTTCCTGTTCATCTCTCCAATGCACTCTTAAAAGGACAGTAAATTCATACCAGCAGTGTCCTTGTCTCAGCTGGATCAAGTGCATGAACTTACTGGATGCATCGAAATAGCCATAAGATTCCTTTCAGATACAAAGCATATCTTTTACCCCTTTTTGAATTGGATGAGAGATAAGGTCCATTAGTTCTCTGGATGTAATAGAAGCTAATTTCCAGGCATCATTTCAATTAGTACAATCTCACTGTGTTCAGCTGATACAGAAATGGAATTTCAAACACAATGGTCAATTTCTAGTTTACAGCTCAAGCAGGCAATTTACTATCCTTCCTGCTCCAGCTTGTTACAGAGACAATGTAGTTTGCATAAACAAAACTGAGTTAATTTCTTGTTAGAATGGTCCAAGATTTAGGACTGGTATATAAAAACAGTTACCAAGGGTAGACTGCTTTCAATTGTTTCCCATGATAGTTGTCTTCATGTGGCTTATCGTTTTGCATCTAATACCATATTGTGTGGCTTATTGAGAAATTTTCTCTGCAGTGTTGGGGTTTGGTTTGTGATGAGTCCCTTGATTTTATATGAAAAGATAAGGTACTGCTGCACATGACTGCCTGGCTGTATGATTGATACATGTGAGCCTCCTTTGCAACTATTTTATGTTTAGGAGTGTGTGCATCTGTCACATCAATTTTCATGGACTTCCTGTTTTTCCTAACTCTAGGTCTGCTCTGTGCTGCTTCTGTGTGGATTTCTTTAAAAAAATTCTGGAGGGATTTTTAAATAAAAAATACATATTGGAGGTACAGTTTTCAAACTCTATGCACTGCTTGCATCTACTCACCTTTTAACAACAAAAAATGCATTAAAAGTATATTCATTTTTCTGTATATATTTTTCAAATGTGTTTATTTTATCTGCCATCTGTTTCCAGGTCTGGAGATGTGTGGACTTTTGAACAGAAAATATATCCAGTCTCTTGTACACATGGGTAGTGTGGACTGAGGAAACACACACAAATATCTGGAGGACCAAAGATTGGAAACCACTGGACTACAGTACTGTCCTAATGGGCAACCACAACATCAACATTCCTCTTAAGAAATATCAAGCATTGGAATGTCAAACTATTTAAAAATGGGAAATAAACATGCAGCTTTGTAGTATTCTAGGTTATTTATTTACATTATCATATCAGTAACATTTATGTATATACTCTCCTCTTGCATAGGATGACAGACATTTCAGTCTAAGCACACAATATATAGAGATAATTTAGACTGGCTTTCACTAAAAAGGAATTCTGCCTCATACACAATATGGTAGTGTTGTCACAGGAGCCAGAAAGTCCAGAAATTTAAATATGATGTGAACATGTATCAAATATGTATCAAAGGTGCAAGTTTTTGCTTGAATGTCTTTAAGTAGTCTACTTCTCAGGCACCTCACCCAAAATAAGCTGAAGGATTTGAGGGAGCAACCAGGGTTTCCCTGGTCTTACTCTGAATTGCCTGTTGTCTGCCATCTAGTGGCTTTGTGATTTAATGTCATTTAGTGAAACAAGGCACCAGATCCTGTCTGCTTTTGGAAGCTAAGGAGGCTCAGACCTAGTTAGTACTTGGATGGGAGACCACCAATGAATACCAAGTGCTGTGGATGAGGAAGGAACTGGAAAAAACACCTTTGAGCATTCCTTGCTTAAGAAAACCCTATGAAATTCATGGGGTTGTCATAATTTCACAGGCAACTTGAAGGCACATATGCACTCAGTGACACATTGTGGAAAAGAACCAATGTAGTGTAGTGGTTTAAGTATTGGACTAGACTCTGGGAGACTAGATTTGAATCCCCACTTGGCTGTGGAGACACATTATGTGCCCTTGGATAAATCCCATTCTCTCATCCTAGAGGAAGACCATGGCAAATCTTCTCTGAACAAATCTTGCCAAGAAGGCCCAATGATGGGGTCATCAAAAGCCAGAATTAACCTGAAAGTACATAACAAGAACATATGAGTTAATGAACCATTAATACAATTTGAATATCAAAAACACCACAGGAGAATTCCTCAAGCCTTACCCACCCCCCATCATCAGCACTGTGGCATAAATGTTAGAGAGAAGGAGTGAGGAAGAGCTTAACAACAATGAAAAGTGGAGCAAAACAACACTTTTTTCACTACCAGTCCAAGACACAATACTTCCATAGTTTTGGGCAATGTGTGGATCCTTCTTTTTTAATTAGAGGCATAGTTGTCCACTGTGACAGAAACATCTTTTACCAGATTAGACTGGTATGTTAACTGTGGCTAGAATGCTGCTGGTGACCTATGCTGGCATAACCCCTACTCAGGGGAATACTTTTTGGATGTTGCACAAGAAGGTGGCCATATCTCTTTAGACAATTCCTTTGGACCAGCTACATACCTGCACTCACTAACTGTTACTTTGAATCTTACTCTATAGGAGTTTTGGCACAGCACCTATTTATGGTATCTTTCTGCTTGCTTTTTCCTCCAAATTTTTTCCTGCATCACATAACCTGTGACACCTCTCCTTCATAAAGCCATATATTTGATTATGAACAAGTACTGTAAATAAAGCTACTTTTATATTTTATGAGAAAGGCTTAGCTTGTTTTCTTTTTCCATTAGATGTCTGTGTGTATGGATAGGTGTGTGGCTGACTGCTGTTCAGTTTCTGCCTTGCCACATCTGGTGGTATGGCAATGAAAGAATCCTCCTAGAGAACAGCTCTGAAGGGAAGATTGCCGATCGAAGGAACAAGATCCTCAAGGCACGAGTGCCAGAGGATTAATGTGTCTTCCTGGTTAGGGAAGAAGCAGAGGGGCTCAGTGGTGACCTAAGTGCCAAGCCAAGCCTGCCAGAAAAGATCAAAGGTGGAAACGGAGGAAGACTGGTAAGAGAAAGCTGACATGGAGGTCTGAGCAGATCACGTCTGTGGTCAGGCAGCCGCTAATTGTGGTTTAAACGTTGCTGCCACTTTCAAGCTGACAAGGAAAACTGACGATTAAATGTCTGGGCTTATCCGATTTTGAGTTAATCTTCTACTATAAAAATCATTTGTGTCAAGTAAAATCTAAGTATCATCAATAGAGACAAATAGGAAAGATTGTTAGAAGAAAGTGAAAGTGAATTTGAACTGAATTGAATGGAGTGGAGTGGAGTGGAACGGAATTTAGAAAAAGTGAAGAGGGGTTTACCCACTTTCTAATCTGTTGAGGAAAAAAAAGTAGCGAACTAAGAAACGAATTATAGTATTAATATTAACATAGTAAATAATAAAGTAAAATAAAGATGTACAAAAGTACTTGGCATACTCCATTGGACACTTGGACTAAAAGAATCTTTCTGGAAGATTTTGATTCCGAGGTCTTTTAGAAGAGATTGAGGATTTTATTGTAGCTGATGAGTGGAGATGTGCTGTTTAATGGGATGAATATGGTGGACTACATAACACAGTTAGTTGAGGAAATATAAGACAATAATTGTGAGTGAATAAAAGAATGGGTGGAAGAGACTTAAAAAATAAGTGACAAAGAAGGACTAAGAGACATTGTGAGTGATAATGGAAACAAATTTTTGCCTTGCCAAAGGATTACTCTGCTTGAGAAACCCAGTAATATATATCACTTTTCCCAACAAATGGCAACCGGATGGCTCCATGGTGCACTCCATCCCCAGCCATTGATTAGCCACAGGGATTCACTGAGCACTATCTAACTGCTGTTGAATAGCGAGGGAATAAGAAGCAGTTTTCCCCTTGTCCAGAGAGTGATCACTGCTTCTTCTTCCCTAGCTGTGATCCTTCTTCTTGGACATACCAACTCAGGGGTCAAATGGCAGAATTGTAACAGGCAGCCATCTGGTTACCATTGTATAGCCAGGAAAGAAGGAGAAGCCTCCCACCTGGAACCACCAGCATAAGTATGATGCCAACAGTGACACAGGATTTTGGTCAATTATTCCACCTGAACCAAGGAAGCCTATAACCTTCCGCATGAATTACTGCAGTGTATTAGATAGGGAATGCTACACTGAAGCATATAAGGAAACTCCAAGTATGACAGGAAGTGTGCCAGATAACATGACCACATACTCTAGTATTGTACAGTGTTCACTGGCTTCCCAATCCTTTCCAGGTCCAGTTGAGAGTGCTGGAATTACTTTTCACCTTTTAGGTCCCTCACACCTTGAGACTATAATATCTGAAGGACCAACTCTTTCCATATATTCCTCGTGCCTGATATCATCCGCAGAGACCCTGCTTTGGTGTTTTACAAGCTGAGAGACAATGAATGGCTATTTGTGAATGGACCTTTTCAGTAGTACAATCCTTCTCAAAATTATGGCCTGTCCTTCACAGAAGGTCAACATGGTGCATTATTCTTGCTTAGTTTGCATCTAAAGTTGAATTTCAGCCCATGAAGCTTTTCACATCTTTTTAGTGATTGTAACTGCCTATCATGTTTTAGTCTCTGCTGGCTTGGAAGGGATTTTTCCCCCTGCAGCTTTTGACATTGATCTTATGTATGTGGATTTTATTGGATTTTTCTTTTTTGTATTTATTTATGTTTTGTCTGGGTTTATGTAAGTCACCCTGAGAACAATTCATTACACACAGAATAAATAAATAATATCATGCACTCCTTAAGATCACTGGTTGTTGTTAACCCCTATTGAGGGGTGGTGTATCTTAAATCTATTCAACTTAATAATGTTGCATGTTATTTCAGTTTTACTTGCATGATGTCAGTTGCCAGACACCTTGCTTTGGAAGGTAGGTTTTTAAAAAAGCTTGAAAATAAACAGTTATTATTCCATGTATAACAAAATAGATCAACAGCAACATGCCAGTACAAGAAGTGGAAATCCTCCAACAATGCTATTCTTTCTGGACAACAGTGCTTCTTGGTAGCATTATTCCATCATATTTGATCCAGAATTCAGTTTGGGAATGCTGATGTGCTATAACAGAAAAAGTACCCCATATTATAGGGCAATGTAGTGGTGTTCCACACTGGGGTGTCACCTGGTGGGGTTGGCAGGGCTTGGGGGGGGCAAAGAGCATGCCCACACATCCCTCTACCTCACTGTCATGCTCTATGGTGCATGATAGGGAGACGTGGGGGGGGGGGACGCTCAGCCAGGTGTGACCCATCTTGCTCTGGTGTCACCTGGTGTGATCCACACAATCCACACCCCCAAGTGACACCACTGGGGCAATGTGTGCAAACTCAAGATGAGGGAGAAAAAATAGATAGATAGATAGATAGATAGATAGATAAGCAGAAGGTTGGAACGTTCTACCATTTGTGGTGGACTTGTAAGAATGCAAAAAAAAAAATGGAATCAAATACATGGTTTGGTACAGGAAATGTTGAATGTTAATATTCAATTGAAACTGGAATTATTCCTACAGGGACTGATAGATAAACAAACAGAAAAGGACTATGGGAAAATATTACCTTATATGACCACCATAGCAAGACTACTGTATGTTAGTATACTGTGGTCATATAAGGTAGTATTTTCCCACACACAGAGCACAATTACTGAATGCACAAAGTTGAAAGAATACACCAGTTCTAACAAAAGAGGAAATGGATAAATTAACAATACTGATTAGAGAAAAATCAGTGGCAACACTTGAAAAAATGGGGTTAATTGGCTTTTTGCAGAAAAAAGAGAATAATATGTTAATTACAGGTTTTGATAATTAGTAAATTTGATAAAGTGGTAGAAATATTTGTTGTTAACTGCCCTCGAGTCGATCCTATAGATGAGAAATCTCCAAGACCCTCTGTCTTCCACTGTTCGGCTTAAATCCTACAACCCCAATATGGCATCTCTCTTTCCATGTATGGTTGGAGTTTATGTTGCAGAATTTTGAGCATGATTCGGCTTGCATGGGAGATCAATGTATGGTCCTATAGTTCCTGCAGTCTCTTGTGTCTCCCTTTTTGTGGATGGGGGTGTATATTGATCACTTCCAATTTATTGGCCATCGTTTTATTTTCCATATCTGTTGACTCTGTCAATGTGGATTCCAGCAGTTCAATTGGAATATCATCTGTTCCTGCTGATTTGTTTTTCACTATTTCTCTTATTGCAATTTTCACCTCACTTTTTAGGATTTGGGGATTGTCTTCATATGGCTCTTCATTCCATGTGCCCTTCATTTTGTCATCTCTTTTGTATAATTCTTCTGTGTATTGTATCCAATGTCTTTTTATTCCTTCCTGGTCTTGAATTATGTTATTTTTATTGTCATAGATCCTTGCTTTGAATTTTCCTTTTATTTCCCAGATCTTGTGAAATAGATCTCTTGTTCTTCTCTTTTTGTTGTTGTCGTCTATTTCTCTGCATTGGCTGTTGTAGTAATTTTCTTTATCTTTCTGCACAAGCCATTGTACTATTGCATTCATAATTTTTAGTTTGTTCCTATCTCTCTTTTGTTTTTCTTCTCTTCTTTTCTTTATTGTTTGTAGTGGGTTTTTTTTCCTGTCATCCATGTTTTTTTCTCTTTCTTTTTGTTTATTGAAAGTGTCTGCATTCTTCTTTTATTATGTCCCTGGCTTCAGACCATAGTTCCTGTGGTTCTCTGTCTCGTATGCTTAGTAGTGCAAATCTGTTTCTTACGTAATCAGTGAATTCTGTTGAGATATTATTTAGATCATATTTTGGCATAATCACTGGTTTTGTTTTCTTCTTGAGTCTTACTCTTATTTTTGTTATGAGTAATTCATGATCTGTGCCACAGTCAGTGCCTGGTCTAGTCTTGGCCATCAGTATAGAGTTCTGCCATCTTTTACTTCCTATTATATAATCTGTTTGATTTTTGTGTTGACCATCTGGTGATGTCCATGTGTCTTCTTTCTTTTTTTATGAAAAATGTGTTTGCAATGAATAGATTGTTAGCTTCACAAAAAACTATCAGGCACTCACCTGCTTCATTTCTTTTGCCTAATCCAAATCTGCCTACTGTTTTGATTTTTCTTTGCTTCCAACTTTTGTGTTCCAATCTCCAGTGATCAGCTTGACATCCTGTGTTGGTGTGCTGTCAATTTCTTCCTGTACTCCTTCATAGAATCTATCAATTTCTTCCTGTTCTGCTTCTGTAATTGGTATATATAATAATTCATATACTCGAATTATGGTGATATTCATAGGTTTACCATGGAGCCTTACTGAAATGATTTGGTCTGATTTTGCATTGTACCCTCTAGCTGCTATTGCCACATCTTTTCTTAGTATGAAATATATATATATATATATATATATATATATATATATGTATATATATATATATATATATATATATGAAATACAATGGGAATAGCTATGTTGTATTATACCATATAATCATTGTTAGGAAGGTCAGAAGCTATATGTAAAATTTCTTCTTTTTTATTCTTGTTCTTTTCTGTTTCTGTTATCTTTTATTTTTCTGTCTATATGTGTCTGTTTTTATTGTATTGAGAAACACGTAATAAAATATAGGCATTAACAATATGAATGAATGGATTGGTAAGTAGGTAGATGGAGAGACAGACAGATATTATAAAAGTGGAACTGGTAACCTCATGTCAGTCAGATAGGTTCATCACTTTGAAGTTTAAATTAAAAACCTAGACTGGATTCACAGGCCCACTGATATGGGAACCACAAGCCTTCCCTGACTGGAGTAGTTTCTGGGTGATAGGATATAACTTGAAAGGTCCAAGACAAATAAGAGTGATATGGGGTTGGGTACAGTAAATGGTGTGAAATGGCACCTAACATTCCCAAAAATCTGCTTATGAACAACTGGGGAGTCAGATCACTTTCCCCTTTCCTAGGCCTTACATTTATGCACTAAAATTTTCTGAAGTCTACAGTTAGCATGGCCATTAGCTAGAGGATTCTGGGAGTTGTAGTCCTAAAAGCATTTATTTCACATTCCATCCCCCATTCACCAATAGCTCCCCCTCCCCATATTTTTGTAGGAGGAAGGGGGATACTACGTTAGCCTAAAACAGTCGTGGGCAAAGTGAAAGCCATGAACCACATGTAGCTCTTAGAGTCCTCTGTGTGCGTATGTGTGTAAAACAAAATTTAAAAGGAAGAAAAATTTACCCTCTAGGGGATGGTGTTCTCCCTACCTGGGCATTTTAGACCTAGGAGAATGAACGGGGGGGGGGGGGGGGGGAAGAGAAAGAGAGAGAACAAATAGAAAGTGGCTTTGGTCATATTCTACCATTAAAAAGCAAAATCTCCTGTGCTTTCCCCACAAAAAAACCATGGTAAAAGTGCCTGCCATACTTCCTAGAGAGCATTGGGATATTTATTTTTGGTGGGGAAATGCAGTGGTGGGTCCAGCCCTCCAAGATTTCCTGGAGGAAATAATATGGCCTCTTTCAGTAACTCACCCCTGGCCAAAGTCTTGCATAGGCTATTGAGGCAATTCACACTGCAGAATAGAAGCTTCTGAGCTGCCTCTTCCTTTCTCCTGCGCCCACACAGAAATGCCCATTTCTGGGCCTACCCATCTGAACATTGCTAGTAACAGACATCTGCTAGCATGCAAGACCTCCACTATGGACACAGTTCTGCCTACCCAGTGAAAGAGCACTTCTACCCTGTTTTAACTCCTCCTCAACAGAGGTCTAAGGTGGCTATTGATACAGCCTCAGAATACATTGCAATAATAATAATAATAATAATAATAATAATAATAATAATAATAATTTTTTACCCTGCCCCTCTGTTGAACAATCGAGGTGGCTTACAACAATTAAAATCTATACAAATCCAAAATAAACATCCCCCACCCCTCCCCCATTAAAACAGTATTAAACTACACATCAATTAAAAGCCTTAACATAAAATATCAAAAGATAGAATAAAACAAAGACAATAAAACAATTGAAAAGACAACAACCAGCAACAAACAGTGGGAGAGCCGAAAACTAAAATGGTAAAAACACAGACTCCTGAGGCCAGGAATCTAATCAGGAAAGGACTGCTGAAAGAGATCTGTCTCCACCACCTTTTTAAAGCTCCTTAGAATCATGATCTGATGGATCTTGTCCAGCAGGGCAGTAGTGGGGCTCTTGAAATTTTGCTTTCATGTTGGGAACAAATGGTTTCTCTGAAAGCTGCCAAACAGTCCATGTAGGGGGGAAGCAGACGGGAGCTTCCCGTGCGCCGCGGGACGGAGCGCCGCTGGATCGCGGCAGCCGCACCGCGGCACACCGTCGGATCACGGCAGCCGCACCGCGGCACACCATTGGCGCTCCTTTTAGATTTCAGGGAAAGTGCGCCCTAAAAGCAGCGGGCGCACTTTCCCTGACTCAAACGCCGTGGTGCGTGCGGTCGCTGTGGCGTGAGGTCATCCTCGGAGCGCCGGCCGTGCGGAGGGCCAGCGACTCCGAGGGCGACCTCAGGAAGAGGAAGGGGCGCCGCTCGTGCGGCTGCCCCTCCTCTTCCCTGCCCGGAAGACGACTCTATTAGTCGTCTGCCGAGGCCCGTAGTTAGTTACTTGGTGTGATATTAAGACTTAAATAGTTTTCTTCTCATAACCAAGAAAAATGAACATGCACATTTTATTTTAGGTTCTACTTTCTTCTTTTATACTTCTGTATTCTTTTCTCCTTGTTCAGCTGCAGCATGAATAAGAACAGAAAGTGTGTTTACTGAAAATTCACAGTTTGTTGATGTTTCTAATGCCTTCCAGTCATAATGCTATCAATATTTCTTTCCTTTTCTTGTTTGGGGGAGAAATGAGATAGTGATAAAGTTAAAAGATGAACACAGCTGAAGAATCCAATTTTTGTTTCAATGCAATTGTTGACAACTGCAGCATTTGGAAAGTAACTTTAATTTGAGCCATTACATTAGTTAATACTCCCCCCTTCTCTATTGCTTAGATGTACAGGTAGCCTCTTGTTGGTAAAATGTAGTCAAAATGGATCTCATTACTTTTGTCTCAAATTATGCAGAAGCTTCTCAGATAAACATAATAAAATATGGTGATAAAGATCACACATGATGCTACTGAATTTCAGAGTGGGTAGCATTCTGCTTTTTCTGACTATATAATGCTACAGTATAATCACAATACCAGGGAGCAGTGCCACTAGAATAATGTAAACTTTATGTACCTTGCATGTTATGTAATGTACCTTCTCTTTTTGCCCACTGCAGTATAGTATATGATTGAGGACACACAAAGCAAACGTTCTGATGAATAGCCTTCACATGCTGAAGTAGGTGGGAGCATGTTTGCTTGCCAAGTTGCTACTTTCAACAAGTACAAAAACATGACTAATTCATGTGCAGACAGGTCTCAATTTACATCAGAGTTGCATTCCAGGACTCATGAAGTAAAATGAGGCTGATGTAAATGGAGGCAGCCATTTTCATAGGAAATAATTGTAGACCAGGGAGAAGTGTTCTGACAGAGCTGAAATAGTTACAGTTAGCAGTTTTACTTCACCCACTGCCAATTTTTAAGAGGGTTAAAACAAGAAACATCAGAGTAAATCTTCTCCAGGCTAGAGAAATGTGCAGATGCTCTTTAGAGGGACAAGAACAAGCAAGAACTGGTGATCCCAGGGGGCTTGCCTTAGTGAGTTGATTTGCCATTAGATGACAGTTCTTCTCAAAAGAACACACAGAGAACAACTGCTTAGTTCTTCTGATGTGCCTTCTCCCATAGACTTTCCAGGAGACAGGACATCAGGAGAGCAGCACAACTTCTGCAGTGTCTTCTACAGCAGCTATAGGGGGCATAAAAAGGAGAGAGGCAGCACATTTTCTGCTGTGCCTTCTCCAGCAGGCTTGCCAGGTACAGAAAACATATTATTGACCAATCATGAAATAATGAGACCACATACAGCAGGGGTAGGCAACCTAAGGCCCGGGGGCCGAATGCGGCCCCCTGAGGCCTTTGGACTGGCCCCAGGCCAGTCCCGCCACTGCCGGTGCCGCTGCCACCCACCACCATGATATTGGTTATTGTTGTTATTACTGGTTTTGGGGGTTTTCTTGGCAAAACCACAGGGGGTTTGCCATTGGCTTTTCTGGGGCTGAGAGAGTGTGCATGCATATTTTTTAATTTTTTTAAAAAATATTTTTTTTTATTTATTTTTGGTACTTCGGCCCCCCAATTGTCTGAGGGACAGCATCCCGGCCCCCTGCTCAAAAAGGTTGCCTACCTCTGACATACAGTATATGGGGTTAAGCAAGCACCATTTTTATTGACCTAGAACCTATCTAAATGTTTGAGGCCTGGGGCTGAGCAAACGAAGTAGGGGGAAACCTAGTGCAGGTTTAACTAAGGTACAGATATCAACATGAGACACCTCCTCAGCCAACCTTGGGCAAAACACCAGACCCTGAGGTCAATCCAAAGATTGCTATTTCAGATAGTAATTTTTGAAGGACAAACTAGAGGGCTCCCTTCCAAGCTCCACACTTTATAAGAGAAAGTAAAGGCCTAAGCAGACTGTCAGAAATAGTGCACATTAAATTGAGGCACTGCCCTGGCTCAGTGCTAGGGAATCATGGGAACTGTATTTTTTTCTGAGACATTGAGCCTTCTCTGTCAGAGAGCTCTGGTGCCACAATAAATTACAGTTCCCATGATTCCCTAGCACTGAACCAGGGCAGTGCCTCAATTTAATGTGCACTATTTCTGGCAGTCTGCTTAGGCCCTAAGTCCCTGATCAGCTCCAAGGGCAAACTGTTTCACAAGCCCCCAGGTCCTGTGTCCCATGGAGACAGTTCTAGATCACAACCCTCCACCACAATGGTGTGCCAAGGTGTACATCCCTCTGATATATTCTCCCCCCACTACGTGCCACAGACAAGGGACAAGCATTCACTTTGTCTCTTTCCCTCATGAGGCCTGCCAAAATGGCATTCACATCATTTTGCAAATTCACTAGGAAGATCAAATTACCTTTGTCTGACAAATTAATACTGTCTGCTCTATAGAGTTCATCCTTCAGAAAAAGATATCAGGATGTGGGAGAAAATGGCCCAACTCTACTCAAGGTATTCTGGATGTTCCTGTTCACCCATCTGCAGGCAAGGTCCAGCCATATAGGATCCTCTTGCCCCCTAAACCTGGCAGGGCAGAATGGCTGACCAAACACTGGAGCTGCTCCCTGAAATGACTGCTTTGGGCCTGCTGTACCACCCAGTAGCATATCTGAGTCAGAAGAGAAACAGCAAGTCAGAGATGTTCAATCCTCCCCCCCACCTTCCAAAGGCTAAAGCTTTACAGTACTGCTCCATGTTTTCATAGTTCTATGGGCATCTGGGCTGAGGAAATGTCTACCTCCACAGTTAGTTCTCTATAGTGCTCCACCCGACAGTGGGAAAGAGCTTCAGCTATGCCATTATCCATGCCAGGTCCATGAAAGGCCATAAATGAAAAGAAGGCATGCGAAGAGATGACAGGTCCTTAAATATCCTCCTCTTTTGCCCCCTCCATGTGACCTCACTTGGCCCATGGACCAAGAATAAAGCCTCCTGGTCTTATATCATGGGGGCAAACAAGAAAACCCCTCCCTGCAGCCCCAGTTGCCACATGGCTTGGGGACCCATTCTAGTTGCCTACCCTCCACCTAAGCAAGAAAAGAAAGCCTTCCAACCACACAAAAACTTCAAGATTCCAATTTCTTCCTTGCTTTACACCTTCCCTTCTAAGCAGGCAAAAGAAACATCTTTCTTCCAGCAATGCCAAAACAGCAATAGTGTTCTCCCACTTTATACTTCATCATTCAAAAAAGGTAAAAGAGAACCTGTACAATTACCCCCCTCTTTTTTTTTTACCTCTCATAACTCTTCTTGCATGCTTTCTTCCTTTGCTCAACTGCACAGGTATGCTGGGAGAACCATGCAATGTGGGTTAGATTTTATGTATGTATGTATGTATTGATGATATATGCTGTTTATATGTACAGTATTTTCTGGCGTATAAGACTATTTTTTAACCCAGGAAAATCTTCTCCAAAGTTGTGGGTCGTCTTATACGTCGGGTGGAGAAGGGGGAGGAAGAAGGGGTGGTGCGGCATGAGGCGGGAGGAGGAAGAAGAGAGGAAGTCAGGTTAGAGGAGGAGGAGGGGGAGGAAGGGGTGGTGTGGTGTGGTGTGGTGTGGCATGGCGTGAGGCAGGAGGAGGAAGCAGCAGCGGATAAGAGGTGAACCCCTATCTGGATTTTTCTTGGCAAGACTGGTTCAGAGGAGGTTTGCCATTGCCTTCCTCTGAGGCTGAGAGTGTGTGACTTGTCCAAGTTCATCCAGTGGGTTTCATGGCAGAGTGGGGAATCAAACCCAGGTCTCCAGAGTGGGAGTCCAACACTCAAATCACTACACCATGCTGGCTCCTAATCCCATGTACTACCTATGAAACAACTGCAGACTTTTTTGTTGTTCTTGTGTGTCTTCAAGTCCTTTCCAACTTATGGCAACCCTAAGGCAATCTTATCATGGGGTTTTCTTGGCATGTTTCTTCAAATGGGGGTTGCCATTACCATCCCCTGAGGATGAGAGTGTGTGACATGCCCAGGGTCACTTATTTGGCCACAAATTGTACATACCCCAGAATCCATCACCTAGTATATTGGCAGTCCTTCCCCCCAACACTTTCTCATTTTCCCCTGTTGGAAGAGGGATCGTCTTATACGGCGAGTATATCCCAAACTCTATATTTTAACTGGAAAAGTTGGGAGTTGTTTTATACACCCAGTCGTCTTATATGCCGGAAAATATGATTTGATTTTAAATTGTTAAAAAAAGAAAAGTAAAAGAAAAGAAAATTCAACCACCACTCCATACAGTTTTATGGAGGTCTCCAACAAGGTTGAAAAATCTTTGCTAAAATCATTTTAACAAAGCTGACTATAATTCATTCTCACCAGAGAAGCCTTGGGAAGTACTCTAGGTATTGTACTCTAGGTATTGAACTCTGAGAATGAGTCCCCCTGAAATCTATGCCTCTAACTATAGATTTCTGTCTGATCCTTTACTTTACATTGTACTTTTATTTTGTTTTGTAGCACTGGGTAAATACTAGTAAGATTTTTATAGTGTTCATTCTAGTTGTAGCTTATCCTAAATAACCATATCAATCATATATAATTAAGCTGTCAGTTTTTCATTTAGGAAGAATGGTAGCAACCATGTATAAAAGCAAATATACATATCAGAATAATGTGACTTGCAGAAGACAAAGTATATTTATGGTCCATTTAAGCATGTCACAGAAAACTACAGCCTATTATCTTTATTCCTTAAGCCCAACAGCAAGAGGATGTAAAAGATTTTCTTCTTCATTTCAAACTAGTGGAAACTTAATTGTTAAACTCTTTAAGTAATCACAGAGAAATCTGACAGTGGATATTTAAATCTATATGTGAAATTATTGTAATTATTCTTCATCCAAGCAAATATGGGCCCTATGCAACTGGCCATTAAAACAGTTTAATTTGTACTCTAGGTATTGTTGCTAATGCCAGTGGTTTTGTTTGCAACAGAAAATAAGTAAAACTAGGCTGTTTGGGACTGGGATTATTGTCTTTCACTGGGAAAGCAGAATTGGTACTAATTTTCTTCATGGAAAGTCTAGATTATTTTTAAAGTATCACTTTTATTATACTCCAAGAAAAGCCTGCAATATTGATCAGAAAATGTAGCTTTCTGCTCCCGGCAAACATCTTTATTTTAGAATGAGTGCAGTGCAGATTGTGGGTGCTGGAGTGAGAATGGCAACCTTTGTCTGGTTTATTCAATGATAATGAACTACAAACACTGTCTTAGTGCTGTCCAAATTTAACCCTGAAAATGTTAAATAAACTATAACATTCGTCAAAGCTAGAATGCACATTTCTTTTATTTGTCAGGGGAAAATGCTTGTTGCTCTGTTGAAATAATGTGCAAGCAAGCAAATGGCTGCCTTAGTTTAATTTTTCTTTAATGTAGGTAGCCTTTTTGTGTGGTATAGTGATCTGAGCATTGGACTGCAACTCTAGAGCCCAGGCTTCAGTTCCCTGCTCAGGGTTTAGATTTCTAAAGATGTAAAGGGCCTCTGTTGATACTTCTATTTTGGGCATGAATAATACTATTTAAATCACTTAAGAATCTATGCAGAGATCATTCAATTTGCTATTTGCTATGGACTCCATAACTGAGTTGTTTTTATACAGAAGATGAAACTGAACATAAGATACTGTTAATGGCAATGAATATATATAACACTATTATTCAGTAAATACCTTTCTCTATTAATTTTGTAACTTGTGGTAAATTTCAGTTTATGACTTCCCTGTGTTTACTGCCATATCTCATGACTGTATAAACAAATACACTGAGAGAAAGAGTGCAAGAGTTGGCATCCTGTTAATGACATATGCAGCTATGGACACTGGAATTCTTTATCTCCTTCATGCAACAACAACACCCCCCTCCCAAGAAATGCACAATGATGAAGACATAAGACCTCCTGGGTGTCCTTCTGAGGTCCTGGAAGATGAAGTTGTCAAATACAGACACATAGCCAGAAACTTTTCAGTGATTCCTCATTCTCCATTGGCCATGAAATGGCTGTGGAAGGTGGCACAGAAGGAAGACAAGTCCTGCAAGAGTGGAAACGTAGTCACAGTTCTGTCATGATAGAACTTTATGAGGCATCTCCTGATGCAGGCTCTCAACCATATGAGATGTTGTTGCATAATTCAAGTTTCCTAAGGGTTCTGCCTTTTTAAGGAAACAAAAATATTTAAATATCAAAAATATCAGAACTAGTGTTCCATAAATCTCTTTCATTTGACCATTCTGCATAAGATATCAACAGCATTTGCAATATCAGGTTTGGTGAAATTGTCTATGTATAAGAGTTTTCCAACTGTTCTATACTTGTCTCCATTTTTCAAAGATTTGGATTTCTTAATGTTACTACAGTACTTCTGTTGGAGTTGGCATAGCATTTGCATCTTTCAGGCAGGCCAAGACAGTCCAGAAGATCCAATATCTTCTGCTTCTGATTAAGGAGAAAGCTTCCATCATTGTTTCTTTGTATTTGTACTCCAAGATAGTGTGAGATGTTTCCCAAATTCTTAATATCAATTTGTTTCTTGTGGTTCTCGGTTATCTCTTCACTATCTGCTTTGTCCTCACTGCACAGGAGCAGATCATCAACATAACTTGTGATATAAGTCCATTTATTATTCCTGAATCTCTTGTAGACACATTTGTCAACAGTGCCTGGAGTGAACCCATCTTTGAAAAGAAGTTGGTTCAGTTTCTCACTCCATGCTCCATGCTCTTGTGTCCTGTTTTAAACCATAAATACTCTTTTGCAATTTGAATACAAGATGCTCTTTTCTGGGAACTTGGAATCCTGGAGGCTGTTCAGTAAATAGTTATTCAGACAGATCACCATAAAGAAAAGCTGTCCTGCCATCCAGATGTTAAACATTCATTTTCTTGTAGCCTGCAACTGCTTGGAGATTTCTGATGGTTGTGTGTGTGTGACTACTCCAGCAAAGGTTTCATTGTAGTCCTTGCCATACTTTTGACTGTAGCCTTTAGCCACAAGTCTTGCTTTGTATTTCTGAAGCTCCCTTTCTACATCTTGCTTTGTGGTAAAGACCCATCTACAGCCAATTGCCCTTTTCCCTTCTGGCAATTTTGACAAAGTCAGTGTCTTGTTTTTATATAAAGATTGCATCTCCTCACTTGTAGCATGCACCTACTTCTCAGAATCTATCTTTGGCAGTCCCTTGATCTTTTTCCAATCAGAGGGTTTTGGAATTTCTTCCTTTGTGGCTTGATAAGAGACTCTTTCAGGTGGCATACCTTTATTGGAGCATACTGACCTTTTCACCTGGACTTGGATACCTGGTTTCATTTTTTGCATGCCATCTGGTTCCTCGTTGTTAGGCTGGTCCACTGCAGGTGGATGCAAGACCTCTGGAGGATGAAAGAACTCCACATGCTCTAGTTGCTAATGGGAGTCTTCTACTGCAAATAAATTGGGATAGACATCTTAGTTTGGATTAGATTTGGGCTGTGGTCTTTCATTGTGCATCCTTCTGGATTTAGAATTCTGTAACCATCTATAGCAGAACCAACAAAAATTGCCTCTTCACTTCTGAAGTCAAGTTTGCCTCTTTTCTGTTTGGGAATATAGGTAAATGCTTTGCTTCCAAAAACATTCAAATGGTTTAATTTAGGCTTAATTCCATGCAATAACTGGAATGGGGTAATATCTTTGGATTTAGTTGGCAGTCAGTTACACAGGTGTGTAGCAGTCATGATGCCTTTAGACCAATAGCATTTAGGCATATTAGCCTTCAAAAGCATGGTGACTGCCATCTCCTTGAGAGTTCTGTTCATTCTCTCTGCCACACCATTTTGTTCTGGAGAATAAGGCTGTGTGGTCTGATGTTCAATGCCATGTTCCTTTAAAAAAAATCATCAAATTCATCATTGACAAATTCAGTGCCATTGTCTGTGTGCAAACTCATGGGTTTATAGCCAAATTTGTTAGAGACTCGATTAAAGTGCTCTTTGAATTTTTGAAAGGCTTGACTCCTTTTTGAGAATGTAAGTGTATGGGTATCTGCTGAAATCATCAGTAATAGTCATAAAATAAGAGTTGCCACCTACTGGCTTTTGATTCATTGGTCCAGAAATATCAGCATGTAAAAGATCCAATGCCTTGTTGGATTGCCTCTCAGTAACTGGAGGGTGTGGAGTTCTAGTGGCCTTTGCTATTAAATATTCTACACATTTTTTCATTATTGGAGCATGCTTTGAATTTAAAGTCTCTTGAAAGCTCTTGATTTGCTAGTCTTAATATTTTCCACACTTTGATGAGCAAATCTGCAGTGCCATAAAACTGGATCGTATTTGTGTCACACTAT
Organism: Phrynosoma blainvillii; assembly: GCA_026167975.1. NCBI lineage: Eukaryota > Metazoa > Chordata > Lepidosauria > Squamata > Phrynosomatidae > Phrynosoma > Phrynosoma blainvillii. The sequence goes on along the minus strand of JANUYF010000004.1, from coordinate 211,857,086 downwards.
TTGTAGATGAATGGAAAATGTGCATCTGATAATAGCCATGAGATTCTAAGTCTGCTCTAAAAATCTTTTTTTTTTTTTTGCCATGAAAACCAAAGCAGGATTGCTCTCTGAAACTGACACATTTGCCTCTTGATGTTGTGGTTTGCACGCTGTAAAAGGAGTCTTGGAATTCTGCCATGTAGTAGGCATGAGAGATTTGTAAGGTTCCTATTCTGTCTGTACCAAGTTTTGTTTGCAAAATAATGGTCCCTTTTCCCTGTGCAAAAATGTCTTGACCATTAGCAAGATAGACAGGAAAAGCTACATTTGCATCAAAATCAACAAACCATTCATTGCTGTTGAAGTAATGTGCACTTGCTTCGCTATCTATGAAAACTTGGTTTTTATGTTTATCTCCAGCAATTTGAAATAATTGTTCATGAATCAAACCAATATTAACATGACTGGAAGATTTCTGTTTAGGGTTAAAAGGTGCTTTCTTAAAGTTGCTATTGCTTTTGGTGTTTAGGTGTTTTGCAGCTTTTGCAGCTGAGCTCCTGGCTTTGACTTGTTAACATTGTTTCTGTTTGACTTGGGAAAGTGCAGGCTTTCAAATCCTCTGCAGAAAACTGAGCTAATTCTTTGCCTATTGTTCTTGTATCATTATTGTCTTCCATCAAGTTCTGCCTATTTTTCAATTCAACAACTTGAACAATAGCATCTTGCAAGAAAACATCTTTAACTTGCAAAGCATTAATTATTAGAGAGTAATATTTTGGAAGGCTAGCCAAAAAGAGTCCAAGTTTTGTATGTTCTGGAAAGAATTGTCCAGGTGCTGTAACTCCAGGCAAAGTTGTCATGAAGCCATTAATATGCTGATTCAAAAATTGAGGATGATGCAACTCTCTGATCATGACAGCTGTTTGATTAGAAGTACTTGGAGAATCAAACACTTTCTGTAGTTTGGTCCCATATTTGTTTTACATTAGTTAAACCTTGGATATGGTATGTAATGCTAGGATCTACAGACAAGCAAATATAAGCAGCTGCCTTCCCTGCATTTTCATCAAACTTTTGTTGCTGTATTCCTGCCTCTGTGGGTCTCTGTCCATTCAATGCTTTAAATAGTCCCATTGTAGTCAAGTACATTTGCATTTTCCATGACCACATTTTATAATTTGTACCAAATAATATTTCAATGGTCATTGTGTGGTTAGGATTAGCAGAAGCCATTATCTATTATTTGAGTAGTAAAAGCTTTCTTGCAGTGAATACCTTCCGGAGAAGCAGTTTAGAACAAAAGACTCTGGGCCCATAACCCATAAAAGCGGGGTCATTTAAGTTTCCTAAGGGTTCAGCCTTCTTAAGGATACAAAAATATTTAAATATCAAAAATATTAAAGCCAAGCCTGTTAGAGTCTGGCTTTAAAAACAGCAGAGTAGCAGAAATGTGCTCTTGTCTAACTATGCTTCCCTAAGAACTGAGACTGACTCAAAAACAACAAACACGTAGTTTGTAGTATTAAAACTATGGCTTTAATCTATATTTACATAAAAGGCTATATCTTAATCTATCTAGTGAATAGTTCAGGTAAAGAAAAATATTTATCTCACCATCTTTCTAAAGAAAAATGAGAGAGGAGGAAGATGGAGGACCAACAGTTCAGGAAGAAATCTTGAGAGAGAAAGTCAGTTAGTCCTAAAGGGGAAGTGACCTAAGTTTGAATGGGAGGGGAGTTTGCAAGCAGGAAATCCCTATCTATCTAAGGAGGGGAAAAGAGAATGCAAAAATCTTCCAACATTTGTTTTATGTGATTGTTATGATGTTTCTTAGGACACATTCCTATTAGGTGGGTAGCCAGGAATAATGCTCACAGAGTAACAGAGGTAAAGTTATGAGCAATATTGTTTTGACTGAGGGCCTCGGCAGATGGCTAATTGAGCCGTCTTCTGGGCCCGGAAGAGGAGGGGCAGCCGCACGAGCGGCACCCCTTCCTCTTCCTGAGGTTGCCCTCGGAGTCGGCAGCCGTCCGCACGGCCGGCGCTCCGGGGATGACCTCACGCCACGGCGACCGGATGCGCCACGGCATTTGAGTCAGGGAAAGTGCACCCGCCGCTTTTAGGGCGCACTTTCCCTGACATCTAAAAGGAGCACCAATTTGGTGCTCCTTTTAGAGTCACCGGAGGAGCGCCGTGGTGTGGAGGCTGAGCTCTGCCGGCGCTCCGGACATGCCCTGGTCTGCAGAGGGGGTGAGATTCATTCAGATGGGTGAACTTATACTACAGATCAGCAGACCTGTATATTAAAATATCAGAAAGCACTAAATACTGAAGTAACCTTAGATGTGCAACATGTCCCTTGGACTTTCACATTTTGGTTCCAAATGCAATGATCCCAACACAGACTTTAGATAAGACACATTTTGGATCAGCTGAACTGTCTTTACTTGAAGCTACATTTATCTGACACTACTGATCAGGAAAAGTGAATTGATATCACTGATCATGGGGCTGAGATAATTAATTTTGGATATGACTCTCTGCAAGTTATAATGGTGTAATTGCACCATCAACATTATTAACAAAAATGTCCTTTATTTTTACATATTTTATAAAGAGGGATTTCACTATCCAAGAAAATTGTTTCAAACATCTCCCGAATAGTCTCCCTTTTGTTCTTGTCTAAACAATCTAAGCATGTGTAAATGCTAATTATCTACCATAGTAATTATCCACCTATTCCCATTAATTGGGGATTGCTGCTGGGAAAACATTTTATAATGCAACAATGAACATGCGCTTATGGATAATGATTGTTCAATATGATGGTTCTCTCAGGAGCTCTTTGCCAATTGCTTTAAAGGTATGATCAGTGGGCTTAAAATTACAGTGACCACAATGTTCTCCAAGGGAATTAAACACCTGGCATTTTCTTTGGTGGGGGCACTTTTGTCAATATCACCTGTAAGTTCACCTTACCTCAGTGTTCTACCATACAAATTTTCCCACATTACTCAGCCATGGTATAATAAAAAATACCAGCCTTATCCACTGAGAAACTACCAACAAAATCAGTGTCCTAATCCCAGGCACTACTAAAACCTGTGATTTATTTCCAAATATGTGGCAAAGATTTGTCCTCTGAATGACTGACTATAAAGCACTGGGGTTTGTCTTCCTTAATGCTGTCGCATAGAATTTTATTTGCAGATGTGCCATGGGTGGAACTCAAGAGTGATAGAATGAGTTTCAATAGCATTTTCACCAAAGGACTTATGATGAATTATATTGTTAATGCTTCTACGTAGGATAAGTATGGTGGAAGCAATCAATATGACATTAGTGTTTCTCTAAAGGCCCCATTTTTCAGTACTAAGGGCTGGGGTAGACATTTGGTGGCAGCTGAATAGTTATGAATTGGCAGGCAGAGCAAAGAGCAATAAGAAGCTGAGAGCATCTGTGGGGGTTAAGGATGTAAATCTAGCTGCTGAAGAAAACGATTTTTTTTGTGTAGTTATCCACACTTTGCAAAGCCTTTCAGGGAATTATTCTGTGCAAAATACACATTTTTTCTACACATGCACAAGAAGTGTTTCCTGCATGGGAAATGGTGTTTTCTGCAAAGTAAACAATTTCTGCTCAGTAAAAATATTGTACAACAACAACAACAATGGGGGGGGGTGTCACTCAGAAAAACTATGGATATTTCCCTGAGATATTTCGGCAAGTGTGAAGAATCCCACCACTGGTCTATTCTTCTCAGCAGGGCTTTCCTGAGCATTGGGAAATCCATTCTTTTATTGGTAAATGCACGGTGATGAGTATTCTTTCTATCCCCAGTGATGTGTGTGAATGAGATAACTCTTCCCCCCACCCTCAACTGCCAAATCATGGGAGAAAGAAGTTGGGGAAGGAATTTCCAGCATAAAGCAGTGAACTATGTTCTTCCATTTCTATCTCCTCATTTGTGAAGCAGTGTCTCCCACTGTTTGCTTGATACCGTTCAGTGGAGAACTGAATTCCCAGATTCAGCTCTGATGTTGAACATCTAGTAATCTCCTACTTTGTCCATAGGAAGGCATGCTTGAGGAATTCTGTCTTTGCAGTCTTACAGGAACTGTCCTGATCTATGCTACTTGTATTTATGTGCAGATTAGAGCTGAGCTTTTTTTTGAACTTCCACATCACTTCACTGTTCTGATACCATTTGGGGCTCAAAACCGACATCAAAATATACTTAAAATATATTTTGTGAGTCAATACATTTTGAAAATATGGATCAAACTGCAAATTTTCTTGCATATTACCAGCAAAATTGAACAGTGTGGAAATGGATCATACTTATGAGTCACAAATAAGACACACATACTGGAATAGGCTGTTTTATCCATCCCTTTGCCTTATTCTTCAAAGAATCTTACCCCCCTCCCCCGTTTAACTATTTGAATTAGAATGACATTTAAGATTATCTGCTAGTAATTGGAAAAAGAATTATAACAACCCCACCCTGAAAAAAAACAGGCATTGAGTGCATTTCTAAATATATAAATGGGGGCATTCTTTAATATATTTAAATTGCTATAAATTTCCTTGTTTGGTAGATAACAATAAGCAGAAATGATAGTATAAATTAAGACAAAAATATTCTAGACTCAAGGATCAAAAGTTCACATTTTGCACTGAGAACAGAACCACAGAGAAAAATAGCTGGGGTGGGGGGGATAAGGGAAGTTTGAGGGATTGAATATTTGTGAATTTCTACATGAAATGTAGAATATAAAATATGTTAGAGGAGATGGATCATGAGAGATTATAATTGGAATAAAATATGTCTTTACTCCATTCACAGTGGAGGTATCCATCTTAGGATGGCATGTTTGAAAGAACCAAATTGCAGGAAGAAAAATAAGTTTAGAATCCTCACCATGAGGAACATTTATTAAGGATATAGATTATTGGATACCAATAGCCTGATTCTTTGAAAACTAATCTAAAAGAGAAAAGGATGGGAGCCAGACATGTTGTGGCATGTCCTCTCTCATCAAAGAGTGGATGGGAAGAGAGCAGAGGGGCTCACCCTTTTCTTTTATAACACTCAACAGTCAATTAATCCTGACAGAATCAAACAGTGGGCCTTTACGACTGCCAGAAATAATGCAGCTTGAGGCCACTTTAACTGTTCTGGCTCAGTGGTAGGGAATCATGGGAATTGTATTTTTTTTCTGGGACATTGAGCCTTCTCTGTCAGAGAGCTCTGGTGCCACAATAAACTACAGTTCCCATGATTCCTTAGTACTGAGCCAGGACAGTTAGAGTAGCCTCAAGCTGCATTATTTCTGACGGTCTATAAAGGCCCAATGTTATCTGTCGATAGCACTTTTGGGGGTATGTGGCTGACAGGGGAAGGAAAAATGAGCAGGAAAGGAAGGCAAATGATCCTAATCCCTCTCTGTAAAACCACCTCATCCCTAGTGGACAAGAGAGCAGTAAGAACAAGTGCAGAAACTGGTGTTTCTTCCAACAAAATCATACCTGTCAAGAGTAATGTGTGGATTGGAATCTAGGTGTAGAGCAAATTGTGAACTTCTCTGATTATTAAGCAATCTTAAGTTTTTTTTTAAATAAAAATATATATATTGGGAGAGAAAAGGAGGGTCATATTTTTTGCAGATTTCACACAGAACCAGACCTATAAGATAGGCCTTTTTTTTTAAAATCACATAAAGACTTATTTTTGGTAAGCCATCTTGGGTCCCATGCTGGATGAAAGGTGGCATTAAACCAAACCAAACCAAACAAAACAATGGAATCACTTCCTTTGCAGCCTGGGCAACAGTGGCCTTAAGAATTCCCTAGGAAAGAGTACTTCACTTCAGACAAAATCCATGGCTGCCATATCAACAGTAAGAATGTTTTTGTACAAGTTTCCAAATTATTTTATTATGATCTTGGTAGAGTGGGTGGGGATGGTAAGTACATCCACAAAGTATATACAGTTGTCTCTTGACATTTGCGGTTTTAACACTCACGGTTTGGATTATTTGTGAGGTCAAGGCCACTGCATGTGCACTCCTCCTCCTCTTCCTCCCTCCTGGGCTTTTCCCTTGAGGAGGGAAAAAGCCCAGAAGGGAGAACCCCACCCCTTTCCAGGATGGAGAGTTGCCTCTTTTCTCAAGCAGTTCTCTGCCTTGGGAAGAGGTTTGGGGAAATGATCCCCCACCCTTGGAAGCCTTGGAATGAAAGGGAGGGGAGCCATGAATGTGTGCTCCCCTTCCCTTCCAGCACCTCAGAGAGCTTGCTAGAGCTGTTTGAGCTTTTGGAAGGCAGACAGGGACACACACACAAACACACACACACACACACTACTCTTGTCCCCCTGCTTCCTTTGCAATTTTTGACTTTCTCTGGGGTCTAACCCTAACCCCTGCAAATGTCAGGGCTCAATTGTAATTATTGTTGCTTCATTAATGGGACGAGTAGAAGTCAGTTTCCACTGGTAGAAATAGTGATAAGGAAAGGTAGCAACTGTGCCTAGTTCTTTTTACATTTTATGTTATGCAATCTAGAAGTGCAATGAAACCAAAATGTTATACTTCAAAAGGGGCTCTGGAACATCTCTTTCACAGTGTTTCAGAGACTAACCACTACCCATATGAAGATGAAAACTCTGTGCTGTACTGAAAGCTACTCAGAAATTGACATTTCAGTTCTCTCAGAGTATTTGTGATGTACAAGCACAGCTGAGGAGAACTCACTGGAAATCCTGCAAGGTGGAAGAAATGGATGACTCTTTCAAACAAATGACTAGAGGTGAATCTACCAATTGAAGACCTGATTGTTTTCACCAGCAAATTTTAATTCTGGAAGTATATGCTAAGTAAACCAGGAAAATATGTTATAAAAATATAGTATAAAAATGTTGTGGTTTTGCAATACAGATGGATTATATTCGCTGAACTCAGCAGGTACTCTCATATACCACAGGAAGCCCAGCTTGCTTATTGCTTGGTGATCAGATTGGTTGATCCATATTTCTGTACTAGACAAAATGTGGTACAGGATCCTTTTTTCCAGCAACTTAGAACTGGCAGAAGGCCTGTGAACCAATGACCTAATGTATGTTGGCTCCATCTGATGGAATTAACCATATGTTTCCACCACCAGCCCATGCTGGCCCTATTGTGGGAAAGCAGCAAATAAGAAAATCAGCAGATGGTGTACAACGTGTGGGAAATTTGCTCACAAAGAGCACTGCAGCATCAAAGTAACAGTTTTCTGTAGAGTGACTGGCACAAAGAATGGTCCTTCACTGACATTTCCTTCAGCAAGGACTATTTTGTTACTATGGTAGAAAATTGGCCCACGAGACCATTAACATTAGGTCTTTGTGGGAATAAATAATAACGGCTGTTTCCCATTAGGGTTTATGTTTGTTTCTCAGTTTGTTCAAAAGATTTTTATTGTTTTGAATGTGGAATAACAGTAGTAGTATTTTTAAGACACAGGCATTCTATTGCTTCCTCTTTTTTTTGGCACAAAAAGGAGGGTTGATACCTATAAAATAAGAATGTTTCACCTCATATGATTAAGTGATTTTTTTCAGGGGCTGGAGGGTTGTCATTGGACAGGCATATATGCCAATTCCCAGGGCAACAAGTTCTCTCACAATGGTCTTGAGATTTTATAGGATCTCATAATAAGGATCCCAATTGGAGATTCTCAAATGGCTGAAATTTCTAGCCATCATGATATCACATTACTGCAGCTCCATGCCTAGTAGGAGCACAGAACAGGGAAGATGGGCACTGGCAATATTCATTGCTCATTGCAGGATTCTTGTTGAAGCACTGGGCATTGTGGAAGCCCCTTGCTTTTGGGGCCACAAACCCTCCTGTGGAGATAGGGCCTTTTGCATGGAGTATATTGGAATGCCTAATATTTCTGTGGTCAGAAAATGTCTCAGAAATTCCTAAATGTATAGTTTGGTTTTTAATCTACTTAAATGAGGTTGATTATGCATTATGAAATAAAAGTTGCATTTAAATACTATTTTAAGAGAAAATAGAACTGAAAATAAATATTTGAAAGGAAGTAAAAGAAAATGCTCTCATTAGGTTTATTATTCTTATTATTCTTATTATTAACGTTTATTTCTAAAGTGCTGTCAGTGTACACAGCGCTGTACAAAGAGATAATCAAAGCATTAAAATAAATAAAAACCTGCCAAAGGTGTACAATCTAAAAATACAAAAACAATAGGTAAAATAAAAATTAATAAAAGCAGGGAACAATTAAAAACAATTAAACAAGAAGAGAATTAAACAATAATAGAAGAAGGGAACAATTCACTTAATTTGTAGCACCTGCCTTTTAGATTACATTAATAAATGACATTAATAAGTTATGTAACTTAAGGTATGCTAACACTGGGTATTTGTCAAACATTGCATTTCTTGAAAAACCTTGTTTAGGAATTAGCTATTGCTACTACTATTTCTTCCAAGACCAATTAAAATGCTTTGGTTCTCTTAATCAACTCTTGTGCCAGCTGCAAAAACTAGTTCTTCTCATCTGCATCCCAGTACTTCTCATCTCAGAATAAGCTATTGTTGTTCTGAACATGCACAGAGAGAAAAAGGAAAAGTATTTTCTTTAAGGTATCTAGTGACACTTTAAGGTATCTAGTGACATTTAAAGGTTGAAGACCAGGAGGCAAGCTAGCTGTGTGTCACCCAGCTTGGACACTGTATTTCACACCCTTTTCTCTAACATCTGGAGCTCAAGGACTAGCAGCAGACTGACAGCCAGAGGGGCATGGTCTGGAGCCTCAGGCTTCAAGAGGGCTCTTCCTCACCCCTCCTTCTCACTTGGAAGACCAGGAGGCGAGCTAGCTGCAGGCTAGCCAGCTAGGGGATTTGTGGATCCAGCAACAGTGGTGTTTAGGCAATGTCATTGGGTACTATCTGTTGTTATTTGTCTGTTTTCCTTATTGTAACTTTTTCGTCTGCTGATTATTGGGCACCGAATTCTTATTTTTCCATGGCTTTATGTATTTCTCCTAATCTAATCCCTATTTGACCCCTTCCCATTTCTCAGCTCCCATTCTTCTGCTCACTCTGGAACTGTCTCCGCCGCTTCAAAAGCGACTGCAATTCCTGATTTTTTCTTTCCAATTAATTTCATCTCCTTGCTCTTACTGAGACCTGGCTCCCAGCCCATGATACTGCTACCTCTGCTGCCCTCTCTTTTGGCAGTCTTTCTTTCACCCATACTAGCTGCCCTGAGGGTTGAGGAAGCGGCATCGGTATCTTACTGTCCAACTCTTCCCAGTATCAAGTTCTTTCCTTTCCCCCCCATAGGCGATCATAGGCGACTTTAACATCCACCTGGATGACCCCAATAATCCTCCAACGTCTCGCTTCAGCTCCCTTCTAGCTTTTTTCAGCCTCATTCCAACTCTTCAACCCATTCTCTTGGTCACTGCCTTGTTTTAGTTCTTGCTGCCAAGTGTGTCATTCCTGACTACTTGGCATCTGATTTTCCATTATCTGATCATCATTTAATATCTTTTACTCTTACCTATATCCCACCTCCTCGTCATACTGCTCAATGCTATTTTTGCGATCTTCAGTCTATTAACTGTGACCTTCTTAGTCAGTCTTTGGATTCTTCCCTTTCTTCCCTCTCTTTTGGGGACTCTGCTGACTCAGCGATGTCTTTATTTAACTACACGCTTTCTTCAACTCTTGACAGCTTTGCCCTGGTATCTGTTCTCGTGTCCTCCTCTATGAACAGGCCTCAGGCCTGGCTTACTCCCATAGTTAGGTTCCTCCAGTCCTGCTCTCGAGCGGCCGAATGTCTTTGGAAAAAGTCCAAGAAGTGGGCCGATTTTATTAATTATAAATTTGTTATTTTATCCTTCACATGCTCCTTGTCCATGGCAAAACAGAACTACTTTAAATTATTGATCTGCGCCAATGAGAGACACCTGCAGAGTTTGTTTTCCTGCTTCAACACCTTGCTAAAACCTCCCTCTCCCCCTGTTTCTCCATTCTTTTCTTCTACCGACTTTGCTAATTACTTTATCACTAAGATCACTACTATCAGATCTGAAATAGTTCCTTCTAATTTGTCTTCTCCCACTAATCTTCTGGAACCTTCAACTAATCAATTCTCTAAGTTTCCTCTTGTTTCTCTGTACGAACTCTCTACTCTGTACTCTTCCAAACCTACAACTTGTTCTCTTGATCCAATTCCCTCTCATCTCTTAATCTCTATAACCCCTTCCTTCCTTCCTTCCTTCCTTCCTTCCTTCCTTCCTTCCTTCCTTCCTTCCCTTCTTTCTATCTTTAACCTCTCTCTTTCTACAGGTTCTTTTCCCTCTGACTTTAAACATGCTCTTGTTTCCCCTATCTTGAAAAAATCTTTTCTTGACCCCTCTTCTCTTTCCAGCTATTGTCCAATCTCTCTTCTCTCTTTTCTTTCTAAGGTTTTGGAATGGGTCGTTTATTCTCGCTGTCTTGAGTTTCTCGAAGCCAACTCCATCCTTGATCACTTTCAGTCCAGTTTCCATCCACTGCACTCTACTGAGATGGCCCTCACAAAGATCTCCAATGATCTCTAATGGGCCAAGGTGAATGGCCTTTATTCTGTGCTCATTCTCCTCAATTTATCTGCAGCATTTGACACCGTGGATCACTGTCTTTTAGTCAACATACTTTCTGACATCGGGTTCTCGAACTCTGTTCTCGACTGGTTTAAATCTTACCTGTCAGATAGATCTTTTGCAGTGGTCACGGGTGGTCAGACTTCATCCCCCGTTCCCTTATCTGTTGGAGTTCCCCAGGGATCTGTTTTAGGTCCCCTACTGTTCTTTCTTTACACATTCTCTCTAGGAAAGCTCTTTTGGTTTTCCCTATCATCTATATGCCGATGACACTCAACTGTATCTTTCCACCCCTGATCTCTCTCTAGGGCTTGAACAGCAAGTTTCTTCATGTCTTACAGCTGTCTCTCTGTGGATGTGTCATTGGCATTTGAAGCTCAACATGTCCAAGATGGAGCTTCTTGTCTTTCCACCTAAGTCCTCCCTTCAATTCTCTTTCTCTGTTTCTGTTGACAACACCTCTATTCATCCAGTTCAGGAAGCCCACAGTCTCAGTTTCATTTTTGACTACTCTCTGTTTTTTATTCCCCATATCCAGGCCACAGCCAAAGCCTGCAGATTCTTTCTTTACAATATTCCCAACATTTGTCCTTTTCTTTCAGCTTCCACTGCCAAGACTCTGGTCCACGTTTTGGTGGTCTCCTGATTAGACTAGTGTAACCTCCTTCTAGCAGGACTTCCCCTCTCTCATCTTCAACTTTAATTTCTGTTCAGCATTCAGCGGCATGCATCATTACTTCTGCTCACCACTTTGACCATGTTTCCCCTTTGCTATCTTCTCTTCATTGGCTCCCCTTTCCCTTCCGTATCCAATATAAGCTTCGGTTGCTAACTTTCAAAGCCCTGCATGGGCTAGCTCCCCTTTACCTATTTGAACTTCTCTCTCCTTACATTCCCACCCATACCCTCCATTTTAGTACTCAAGGCCTGCTGTCCCAACCTAGGATTTCCACTGCTCCATCCCGGATTCGTCCCTTCTCGCTTGCCGCCCTTCACTCCTGGAACCTTCTTCCCCCTTAAACATGGGTCATTACTTCTTTGTCAGCTTTTAAAACTGAGTTAAAACTGTTCAGGCAGGCATTCCCAGGCACTGTCTAATATACATATATTCCTTTTGTTATTTGAGCAGACAGTGGATCTTCTTGTTTAATTGTTTTTAAGTGTTCCCTGCTTTTAATTAATTTTAATTTTACATATTGTTTTTGTATTTTTAGATTGTACGTCTTTGGCAGGTTTTTATTATTTTAATGCTTTGATTATCTCTTTGTACAGCGCTGTGTACATTGACAGCACTTTAGAAATAATAATAATAGTGTCACTATAGAGAGAGAGAGAGAGAGAGAGAGAGAGAGAGAGAGCACTTTTGATGGATGCGTTAGCATTCATGCTATCATCTATTAAATCTATATGTCCACCATAGCCCACCAAACTAGAGTTGCCAGGTGAAATAAGGGACAGGGCTTCTATCTCAAGAGTGAATTTCAGCAAGTGTTGCTTGCATGACAAATTATGGTCCAAAACACACTGCAGAAATCATCCAGTTTATGGCTGCTTTAACTCCCCTAGCTCAATGCTAGGGAAGTATGGGAACTGTAGTTTTGTAAGACATTTAGCCTTCTCTGTCAGAGAGCTCAGGTGCCACAATAAACTATAATTCCCAGGATTCCCTAGCACTGAGCTAGGGCAGTTAAAGCAGTCTCAAACTGGATTATTTCTGCAGTGTGTTTTGAACCTATATCTTCTGAATCTCCTTCTACACAACAATTCAGGGAACAAGAGCTCTATCCCTTACTTCACCTGACAACCCTACAACAAACAGAAATTTGGTGGTCCTTGGACTTTTGTGGAAGGTTGCATTGGAGGTGTCTCAGAACTGCAGGTGTCCTTCACACCTTGCTTTGCTCATGTGTAGTATAAACATCTATGCACTGCCATCCAATTCATCAGTGACATGAAGTGTTATCCTGAGTTGCATGCTTAGGGCTGGAGAGTAAAAGGTCAGAGGGGAATATATTATTGATAGTGACCATTCACAGAAGACTAGTTGACAGTGCAAACATTTTACATTAGTATATCTAACAGCTCACAATAACAGAAGAAACCTGGAGTCCATTAAAGAATATAAATTTGTTTACTCTTTGATCTCATCTGCACTGCAGAATTAACACAGTTCAACAACACTTTAGCTGTCATGGCTCAATGCTATGGAATTCTGGGATTTGTAGTTTATTGGGGCACCAGAGATCTCTGACAGAGAAGGCTAAATATCTCAAAAATTACAAATCCCAGAATTCTGCAGCATTTAGCCATGGCAGCTAAAATGTTGTCAAATTGCATTATTTATGCACTGCAGATGCAGCTCTTAAGATTTCACAACACGTTGTTGTTTGGTATAAAAAAACAGTATGGTCCCCCCTTTGGAAAGAAGGAAAAACTTTGAATTGCCCATATGAACTGCTCCTTTCAATCTTCTGTGAATGAGGGAGATGCAAGTTTGAACCATGTATCACAAATAATGCATTTCTACATTTGCACAATGCTGGGAAATAGCAGCAGGTTGGGAGTGGAGAGAACAGCAACCATCTCACTATTTCAATAGATTAGACATAACAGTCCATAGAATAAAGTAGTACATTGCACAGATGCAAGAAGATCAATATTTTACCAGTTTTGGCTATTGTCAGTTTATTTACCCAGGGAAGGTCTGTGGAAGTGATATCTTTCAATGTACCGTAGGTATTAATTTGAAATTGATTGAAGACATTTTCACTTTTGTGCTTTATGCTGCTTATATATCTTAGCAAAGATTCATGAGGCTGTCATCCCAATGAGTATAACTGCTATCTTCTTCAGCTGCCAGATGTACAATTTTGAGAAAGACCTGCTGCAAGATGTCTTTGTTGTTCAGTCATACAAAAACTATTAATAAGCCTACACACGTCAATAAGATAAACAATATCATCTCTTTGAAACCAAGTCATTACTAGCTTTCACACTATCAGCATTTGACCAAGTTCTAACAGATGGAGTAGGCAAAGCATTGAGAAAGAGATTGCCTCTGTATAATGTGGCAATGAGAACAAAATGATGATATCCTTTACATTTACCACACATATAAATAATGGAAGTTGCTCCCAAAGTCCAGCCATCCCAAAACTGAAGCCATAGACACCATGTATATTTGAAGCAACACTGTACAGCTTAATCTTAAAGGCTATATCTCTGCTCGGCATATTAATACATATTTATTAAAATGGATTGACACAGAGACATTTTTCATTTGCATTAATACAGCTGAATTGCAGACACTATCAACAATGACTTCGTTTTTCATTATAATCATATCAAAGATGTTGAATGGACAGAGGAGCTTGCTTATGTGTATATAAAGATTTTGTCAATTTTTATGAATATTTTGGTTCCTGTTTACCCCATTTTAATTTCATATCGCAGGTAAAATATAAAGCAAACATGGTGATTACACAATATAACGTGACAAAAACAGAATTATTAGTATGTGAGAAGGAGAGCTGAGCAAGACTGTTGATAACAGGGTGGCTTGAGATCTCTCATTCATAGGGCCACCTTAAGCTTAACTTAACTTAATGCTTGAAGTCATGGGGGAAAAGATGGAATATAAATTAAATCAATCAATCAAGGTCAATTAAATAAATACCCTCCCCCAAAGGTCCATTCATTCAGCATGCTTCTTTTCATATTGGCCAAACAACCAGTATTGTGGAATCTCACAACCACAGGCAATAGCAGTCATGACTGTTGTCTTCCAGGAAATGGTACTCAAATAACATATTACTTTTTATCTTTATCTACCAGCATACTTGCTCTGATCACAGGGGTTTTGTCCATCACTTACTTCTGAAAGAAGGGGGGGGGGGACTTTGTCAACGGGCAATTCCTGTGTATGCTGACTTCCTCCAGTTGCTGCCCTCAGTAAAATACACATGAGGTAGGAATAGTGACATCAGGAACCATGGAAAGGAGAAGGGCTAAATGGAAGAAACACCCACTACATTTAGTTTTCAACTTAAGTTTTTACACAGAGCAGAGAAAATTGACATGGAAATCAGCTAGGGTAAACTGAGCAGGACATAGAAGCTAGCCATATGACCCCAGGAAAAACCTTCCAGGATTAAATGTTTGTAGTAGATCTGAGCATGGTGAAGAAACCATTTAAAAAACAACCTCCAGGAAAGAGGGTCGGATTTGTAACATTAACACAATCTTAGCTCATTGTCTTAAGTGAGAAGAATAGAAAGCGATGTCAAATACACAACAAACTACAAATTCCAGAATTCCATAAGATGGAGCCATGACAGTTAAAGCAGTGTCAAACCGCATTAATTCTGCAGTGTGACAGCACCCTGAGATTGAATTTTGTCCAATTCACCAGTGCACACTTCCATTCTCTTCATCCTCCTTTTAATCTTCAATTTTACACATAAGATGGCTCTTCCTTTGAGAAGAAAATGCTACTTGTTCCTGAAGGTACATTTAATTGAGGTTGGATTGCAAAATGACATCCAAGAATCTCACTACATTTTTGTAAAGGATATAAACTCTCTTAATCTTAAGTATTTCTGTTCAGTGAGTGAGTGAGTTCTTAGATTTTTTTGAGCAGCAGTAAACATGCTTTGTTGCAGAGTGTCAGTTTCTAGGGCTATTTGAGATCATGGAACATTTTATACAATTTATAGACATCCCATCATCTGACATTAAAAAAAATGCTCAGAAAGATAGCCCAGTTTTTGCTCTTCTTCCTTTAGTAACATCATGTGTACACATGTTTAATTTTGATGTGACATTTCAATAAAATTCTAATGGCTAAAAATATGGATAATGATTTTAGAATGCCATGGTATAGTAGTGGTTGCAGAATAAGGACAGTAATGACTGCACACTTAGCTCATTCACACACACGGCATAGCCCTACAGTATGTCATTTAAGATACATTGATCAAAAGTAACACAACTATAAAGCAATTTTCATCTAACAAGGCTGTTTAGTACCTAATTATAATAATCAAATGTCATTTAATTAAAACATTTCTCCTAAGTGGGTCTTTGCTGCCTTGCATTAGCTAGTTCATTTGGATTATTGCATATTGTTTCTATCAATGAAATCATGCATAGTTGGAATAAACTTCTGAATCTAAATGAGTTTCACGCTAGCATTTTGCCACATGCTGCAAAAGCACACATCAATTAGCTAGTGACTTCAATGATGCATTTTCCCTAACATAACTTGCAACTTGTCATTGAAGATGTCAGTGCTGCAACAGTTCATTATCATTGACTATATCAGGGATCAGTATGCAAAAGGATCTTGTAGAACCTTTGAATCTAAGGGCCTGTACAGACTGCCAGAAATAATGCAGCTTGAGGACACTTTAACTGCCCTGACAGACTGGTATGAGATTCAGGGCAGGTACTTTTCCACACAGCACATAATGAAACTGTTGAATTTGCTACCAGAATATGTACTGATGGACATAGCTTGGGTGCCTTTAGAAGGGATAACACAGATTCTCTTTGGATATGGTGATCAATTGCTACTAAAGAAAATGTTAACTGTTGACTACCAACAGCTGGGAACCACAAGGGCATCTTTGTGCTCTGCTTGTTGCCATTCCCTAGCATTGGTTGTATTGTTTTGTAAGTTGTCTCGAGTCCCAGTACTGGGAAAAGACAGGATATAACTGTTTTGGAGGGAAAGGGATATAATAAAATCATCACCATCATCATCTGGTTGGCCACTGTGTAATCAGAATGTTGGATTAGAGAAGCCTTTGGTTTTTCTTACATTCCATTCCATGTTTCTTGAAGGCATGTGAGAAAAAAGAACTAGTTTATCCCACTGCCATATAGTTTCCTGATATGCAAACACCCTAATTTTCACAGTGGCTCAGAAAAGAGCTGAGGTATAGATGCCTATGGTTCATCTAGATGTATAAAACACATGTATTTTAGGAACAAAGCAGAGGAATAGTCTTTGTGACTGCACTGAAGCAAATTAGTTCAAGGAAAATATTTTTGATGTGGCAGTGGCAGTATCTTGTTTAGATTGTAAATCTATTAAAAGCAGAAATGCAGAGAGAAAAGTGGTAGTATCTCATTTAGATTGTAAATCTATTAAAAGCAGAAATGGAGAGATAAATTTAAAATGAATACACACACACACACACACACACACACATATATATATATGAATGAGAGAGAGAGAGAGCTGTAGGTTTTGAAATGATCAAACTAGTTTATTGGACAAATGTGCTGTCAGAATTTGGCATACTGTTGTACCAATTAATTCACAACATTATTTCCCCTGTCAATCCTGATCCAAACAAATATATTGTACAACACTATATCTTGGCAATTGGAATAAGATCATCAAGCATGCTCTGGGCATGATTTATTAGCTGAATGTAGGAGGGACAAATATTGGAGTTTAGAGTCTAATACTTTATTATTCTGTATTCCTAAAAGATGTCACTTCTTAAAGCTGTCTATATTTTGGTCTCCTTATTGCTGTAGGCAGGAAGGGATCTGCACATGTCAAATTGCCTCCAGCTAGGATATGTTTTTGGGGGATACATAATGTTTTAAACAGGGAACACAGGAACATGTCTACAAATCAATCTGTCTATAGCTTTAAAAATACCATTATGTTCATAGCAGTCCTAGTGCAAAGAGCTGAAAAAGAAGTGCCTGTTCCTTTGACATACTGTTAGATAATATGTATATTCTTAAAATTATCTGTAACATTTTTCCTATATGCACAGCTGTCAGTATCACTGCTAGCAACACAATCATAAGAACTTTCTGATGGTAAGAGCCATTTGACAGTGGAACAGACTACCTTGGAAGGTGAGGGACTCCTGCACTGCAAAGTTTTATTTAGAGGTTAGATGCCACCTGTCAGGGATGTTTTAGGTGAAGAGTCCTACATTGGCAGGCAGCTGAACTTGATGACTCTTGGGGTCCTTTCTATAATTGTGTCATCTATTTGCATGGGAACTGGGTACAGTATAAATATTATATAAGTATGATCACAGAATTCTTACTCAATCCCAGATAGTGGAGGCCAGCTATGGGGAATGGAGGTCTTTTCTGGCTTCTAGTGACAGAGACCAGGAGGGAGGAAATACTGTGATTGTATCCTGGCACATGGTACCAGTTGTAGAGTGGAGTAGGTAAAGCCCCCCCCCCCCCCCCGCTATCCCACACTGTTTTATATGGAATAAGGGTGATTGGCTTTGGATGGGTCAATGAAAGGAGCAGCGAAAGTGAGCATCTCAGTTGCCTATTTGATGAAGAGGATGTCTCCAGACTTGCCTTTTTGGGGTCACAGGACACGGGGGCAGGAAAGAAAATTAACATGAGGCCAGCCTTTCCCCTGTATGTCATGGAGGTAGTTTCCTAGGAAGGTTTCCCTTCTTGATAGTTGGCTGGGTGACCAAAATGGTGGCTGGCACTCAGAGCTTGAGTGCTTTGCCCAGGGGTGTCTGAGGAGGTGGTTAGGTCATTCCCGATAGTAGATCTTAAAGTTAAAATTTGAATAGCTAATAACTGGACCTTCAATACCTGAATCTACTGTCTGGTTCATTATTCCTGAGTTGGTCAGCAGGCAGTACTTGAAAACCATGTGTATGCAAGGTTCCATGACAAAACTACATGTGCTAGCTTGCTTTTGGTATAACATCCCAAATACTGCCCCTTTTATCCTTAGTTGTTGCCTTTCATGGTTGTCAAACAAGCAGGTTTCACTCATATGGGAAAAACAACTTGAGAAAGTAACATGGAACAAAGAAACATCAAGTGGAGGAAGGTTAAACATCATGTCCTCTTCTTCAATGAAAGAAATTCTCATAAATGTAAAAAGATTTATACAACAGGATTCCATTATACACATTAGCATTTAATGTAATTTATTCCCTTCATTATCAATATCAAATCATCCAACTCTCCTGATTTGGAAGTGATAGTCCTAATTAATCCTCTCATCCCACTTCTTCATAGCACAGGGGATATGAGAAGAGGGGTGGGGTCTTGTTCTTTCCAGTAGACTTAGGCAAAGTGCTACAACCTTGTCCAGCTAATGTGTTTTCCTTTATTAATAATCCTTGCCATTCTGATCACACTCCAGTGTTACTTGGCCACATGTGTTCAAATTTTCATCTGTGGAATAGTGGGATATGCAATATCTTAACTGATTCATTGTAGCTACAGTCCCAGGACAGCTGGACATATTATATATGGAAAATTCACAGGGTTACCAATCACCTGTATATTCATGTAGTGTACACTAACTTTCTTAATTCTCAAGCATTAAACATTCAATCTAGTTCTCTGTGGATATAACAAAATATGACTGATGTTCTGTTTCAGTACCCACACAGAATTAGACCTACAATATAGAAAATATCCTATGATATTTTCACTTGCATAATTGTAAATAATGTCCTAAACCAAATAGTCCCAACTAGAGTAGATTCACTGAATCGACTGCTGAAGTAACTCAGTATTTGTGTAAATCCCACTGATTTAAATCCCAGTAAGTCTACTTTACTTGTGATAAAAATTGGATTTAGGCTAATGTTCCTAAATTTGAGTCACTAGTCATGTATAATTGTTTTTTATTCTTATAAACAAAAATAGTCTGGGATAAAAATGTATTAATATTTGCCATTTGTATTTTCTTTTTCCCCCTCCCCCCTCTGCACCAATCAATGTAATGTAATGTAATGGGATAAGATCCCCTGTCCCATGTGAGTCTCAGCAAATCATGCTACAATGCTGCAAAAGCATGCTCTGGTTGTCTCTTTGTTCTCATTTAGGGGAAATCAGTATTTCTTTCATAGTGGGACATTGGAATCCTTTAGATTAAAGACATGGTACACAATCAAGATATCTATGACGTGTTTTGTTTTGCCTAATTTTATGTCATTTTGTGTTTTCTTCCTCTGGGGATGTTGGATTGGAATATATTTGACACACCAACACTCCTTTGGACAATGAGGATTTTTATACCAAACAGTACATTGGAATTTTCATTTGGGGTCTGAAAATATTCCATCAATCACACAATGCAATTTTTTAAAATGCTACTATGTGGGGTTACTTTGCATGGTTACATGCAAAACCCATGTTAAAAGATACCACACAGAGTGATCTGTATGCTTATAGCCATTCCAAATGTAACATTGCATTTTGCATGTACAATGGCAAAAGCTGTTGCAATACTAAATCATTGATGTAGAAACTACTGCAGCTCCATCCATTCACTTCCCAAACTGTATTTTTAATATATTTATATATTTACTATTGATTAAAAAAAGTTCTGTATGATTTTGCAAGTAGTCTACTGATCTTGATTCCTTTGTGTCTAAATGCTGTCTCACTCAGCTAAATGCCACTTCATTGAGTGGTTCTCAATTTTGTCCTTCATTCTCGTATAGGAAACTGGAGAATGACTTTCTCAGCAAATTCTTCTACAGAACTGAGAATTCTATATGTGCAATACTCTAAACTCTTCCTTTTGTCCATTGCTAATGAAGTCATCTGAACCAGGATATGTGATCTGTCAACCCTCATTCGCTATTAAATACAAAAATAAAAAATTGGTCAAAGTGATTTTGTTCTGATGCCTGGTGCTGACACTACTTTGACTTCTGCCTTTTAATCATTCCTTTCATCTTTCACCAGTTTTGCCACTCAACTATTCTTTTTTTTTCACCTGTCTTCTCTCTTGGATATGTTTATCCATTCCATTTCAACCCACGGGAGATTCTGATAGAATATTCAATACTTATGAAAAGCAGCCTATCTTTGTAAGCTTCTGTTTCTTTGAAGAAGGCAACAGTTGAATGATCCACATCACTCCAAGCACAACAAATGTGTGTGGACATGTCAGTTTTTATCCTATGATGAAGAAGAGGTACCTGTTCTCTGAACACCTGAGGTTTGGGATGGGTGCACTTTTCTTTATAGCAGTGCAAAAATCCCCACCAATATATATATATACAATAACAATCCTCACCAAAAAAAAAAAAAGTACAATAAAGTATTGAAATACAATTTCATTACTAATCCAAATATATTTATTGTAAGACTCTGAATTTTTAATATAAAATATGACAAATAGTTGAAAGGGTAATTACTTCAGATATAAATATTACTATTGAATGTATGGCTTGTATTTAATAGTTACAGCACAGTGTAGGAAGAACAATGAGGGAACCTTATAAATGCTTCTACGTTTTGTTTTGTTTTGTTTTGTTTTTTTTTAAAAAAACAGCATCTAATAAAATCATTGGTTTGGATGCAGCAATTATTGGCTTCTTCCATCCATGGAAAGCCTTTGAACCCTTTAGTAGTACAGTGGAAGAAATGCTCTTGATTCCCTCTCAGACTACATACCAGGGTGGCTCTTTGAAAGTCTGCTCCAGAAGATGGGGATTCTCCAGAACAATGGAACAGTTAATTCTGGGAGGGAAGGGGAAATCAATAACATATCTTCAACCCTCTTTTCCTTCTTCTGCCTGTCAGAACATCCTGAGTGGAAATGCTCCCCAGGGACCATAGAATAATAGAATCTTTGAGATGTAAGAGGTCACAAAGGCCATCTACTCTAGCTTCCAGCCATGAAAGAATACCCAACTAAACCACACTTGAAAAACAACAACCAAACTCTGTTTAAATCTCTCCATAGTAGTGGGAATACAGACCGGCCAAAAGGGCTGACCTGGAAGTGGACTTGGGGCATGGCATCCACACGCTGGCTGCCCCGACTCCACCCTGTTCCCGCCATCATGCCGTGTGTCCCACCGCACAGAGGTGTCAGGGTGCTCCCTTGGTACAGCACTCATACAAACTGTGCCAAAGGAGTGCTGAAAAGCTGCCACTGCTTTTTAGAGTGTCAAACCTCTGGATCGGGGCCGCAGCGTGCATTGCCGCAGCCCCAATCTGGCACAGAGCCACCCCTTAGGGGCCATCTGTACATCACCTACCTTCCAAGGCAGTCTATTCCAATGGCAAGCACTACTTAAAGTAAAAACATTCCCCACAATGTTTAAGTGGAATCTCATTTCTTGTGATTTGAATCCATTGGTTTGTGTTCCAGTCTCTGAACCAGCAGAAACAAAGCTACCTCTAGATGAATCTACACTGCAGAAACGACACACTTTGACAACACTTTAACTGCCAAGGGTCAATGCTGTGGAATCCTGGGATTTGTAGTTTGTTGTAGCACCAGAGCTCTCTGAAAGAGAAGGCTAAATCTCACAAAATTACAAATCCCAGAATTCCATAGCATTGAGGCATAGTACTTAAGACTGTGTTAAACTGCATTGATTCTGTAGTGTAGATGTACCCTCAGTCAGGAACAGATAAGAATAGTATCGGCTAAGTAACCCAGATTTCAGTGGCAGAGAATAAAAATAGTAAAATCTCACTAATGTTTAAAGCAGGGGTAGGCAACCTTTTTTAGCTTGGGGCCATTCCCGCAAAGTCCCTCCTGCCACTGGGCCGAGGGGGGGGAATGGTGGTGCGTGTGTGCGTCCGTGCGCGTGCACTGCCCCACACGCGCTGCCGCTGCGCCGCCGCTGCCACCACCATCGCCGCGCCGCCGCCTCCACATGCACCGCTGCCGCCATTTTGGAAATCAAAATGGCGCCGTGACACGTTTGCGCATGCGCAGTACTCCTGCGCATGCGCAAACAAGTCACGGCCGCCATTTTGATTTCTAAAATGGCGGCCACCACTCGCGGCCACCATTTTAATTCTCAAAACGGTGGCTGCGACTCATTTGCGCATGCGCAGGAGTACTGCGCATGCACAAACGCGTCGCAACCGCCATTTTGATTTCCAAAATGGTGGTCATGGTGCGCGCAGCCGCACGGTAGCAAAAACATGCGGCGGTGCGCGGCGGCAGTGACAGCAGCAACCTTCCACCTGGGCCGGTAAGTCCAGGGACCTGGGCCTTAACCGGCCCCCGGGCCGTAAGTTGCCGGTCCCTGGTTTAAAGGATCAGATGTGGGAAAAGTTAAGATGTATTTATAAAAAAAGACACAAAGAGAGGAGGTATATTTTAAATGCATTTGCTGTGGTTGCCTTTCCAGAACCTCTTAATAACTATAATTTTGTCAACACATGTAAAAGAGTCAGTTGCTTGTTTTAAAAAATAGAATTTATGCCCTAGAGATACATAATTAGTACACAGAGCCATAATTTTTAAAATAAAAACAAATCACATTCCCATTACTAGAATGACATAGCTATTGTTGAAAACCACATCTCTGTGTTGCATTATGCCCACCTCCAGTAACCTGTAGTGATCTAAATGCATGATGTACTTTGTAATGTTATTATGTTCAGGACAGGCAATAAAGTGTAGTTGATGAGGAAAAGCTAAGAGGATAATGTTGTCTTGTGAGATGTTTAACAAAAGAAACTTCCTGCTTTGAGACAAAGTGTGTAGTTCATGCAACATCTTATTGTAGTCCAAGTATGCAGAAGGTATAATTTGTCCAGAAGTCTAGGTGTTTGTGTGGAACATTTGGTTTGAATTTTAAGGAGGAGAGCCCTGATTCCACATACAAGAAATTAAAGGTTTCAGGAAACACAAACTTATTATAGCTATAGATAAGAACTAACATGGTGTAATGGTTTGAATGCTGGACTTGGGACTCTGGGAGACCAGGGTGCCAATCACATTTACGTTTTTTGCACAGAGAGATTCACATCTGTGAATTGATTCAAAATCGATTCACCGTTCTCACTACATTTTAAGGCAGCAAATTTCTCCATGGCATTTAAATCCAGTCTGATGTTTCCATTCACCACCATTCTGGTACAAAATGGAGACCCCTCCATGTCCTGAACAGTGGCTGCATGATCTGAATGGAATGCTAAGGGATCTGGTGCCAAATGCACCAGTTTAAATGGGCTATTCATTTGCCGCCTGAAAACTATACTGAGTACAACTGGTGCCAGTCTGAACAATAGGGAAATAACTTGGTTTCCAAACCAGATTATTTTGTAGTGTGAATAGGGCCCAGATTTCAAATCCCCACTTGGCTGTGGAAACTCACTAGGTGACCTTGGTTAAGTCACACTCTCAGCCTCAAAGACAATGGTATACCTCCTCTGAATAAATTTTGACAAGAAAACTGTAATAGGTTCACCTTACAGTCTCCATAGGTCAGAAATGAGTTGAAAAAAACAACAGTAGCAACTAAAATAGCTGTAGATGCATCTGAACAATTATTTTACCACATCTTAAAAAGATCTGATATATGAAAATATTTAATTTGGATATTCAAATAAAATAAGTAAAAAAAAACAACAACTTGTATATTTTAATATAAAAGAATGCCATCATCATCATCATGATCACAATCACATTTCATCTGAATCAATCAACAGACTGTATTAGAGCCATTTAATATTATATTTTAAAACTTTTAAAAGTATATTTAAAAGAAGACATCCAGAAATGATTTAGGATTAAAATATACCTTAAAATGTATTTTATTGATATAACTAAGTAAAGTGCAGCATTAAAGTTAGGAGACAGTGTTTTAACTGATGTGGTGTGTCTGTTACTTGTTGTTGCCTGCCTTGATCCATGGGAAGAGGGGGCTAAGAAATAAATATATTATTTATATAAATATAGAAAATAATGGAGGGTAAGTTGATCTCCTCAGTAGTTGATCTCCTCAAATTGACTGCAGTATTGTCTAAAAATCTTCTCTTTCTATTAGCAGTGGTAGATAAAAAAATGCAACCCCAAATGCACCATGTAAACCTGCACCTATTTTTAATATACTTCAGTATACTAATAATGGTAATCAGTTCTGGAGACTGAGAGGAAAAAATACCACATTTTTGCAAAGCTGAAACAACTTGTGAGGTAAAGAAACAATGGAATCCTGAACAGTATGTGAAAGAGGAATAGGCCAGCCATCACTCAAGAGTCGCATTAAGAATATTACAAAAGAAGATAATATGCAATCAGAAAAGAAGCTGCAAAATCCTGATGGCATCATAAAATAAAAACCTGAATCTTGTTTCATTTACAAGTATTGACAGGAAGAAACACCAGTAAATGACCATCATTACAGATAAGGCAGATGCACTAAATGGGCAATTATTTTGGGAAGGAGTTTAATGGTCTCCTTCCCTTCTTTTATTTAATGAACAATACCACTATTAAGTTAAACAATGCAGTGATGAATGCAGGTTTAAAATAAAGTTCTAAAATAAGCAGGTGTTCTCTAAAAGAACTGTTTCGTATTTCTATCCTAGGTAAATAGGTTACAAATACAAACAATGGCTGGCATCTTTTATTGCAGTTACTGATCCAGATGTGCCAAATGTTCACAGTCATGACACTATTGCCATGTATGTAAATACTCCCTGGAGCCCACCTTAAACTTGAGGAAGCTGCTCTGGGCAATGAAGATTTGTGGTGAAGGTAAGTGTGATGCTCCAAAATGGTGCTGCTAGACCCCCTCCTGTCCCAAACTATAGTGCAATGAGCAGGAGTTTCTTTTTTCTTCCCTCTGTTGCACAGAGCTGCTCTCTCAGGTGTAAATTGGATCCTTTAGGCCATTTGTAAGGCATGTAAGATCTCAGTCACTATAAAGAATAAATAAGTTGTCCTTATCATCCTTGGGTTGTTCTTGACCATAATTATAGGCTCAGCACCAAGTCATCCTAGGCTTCCTAGCAACTGAAATACCTTCTTGGGTTTATTTATTCATTTAAAATATGTAAAATATTTATTTAAAATTGAAATTTTATTTACATTTATTTAAAATACAAAACGATGGCCAACAGATTGGAAGTGATCAATATACATTCCCATCCACAAAAAAGGAGACACAAGAGACTGCAGCAACTATAGAACCATAGTACTGATCTCCCATGCAAGCAAAATCATGCTCAAAATTCGGCAACATTGACTTCAACCATACATGGAGAGAGAAATCCCAGAGGTCCAAGTGGGGTTCAGGAAAGGAAGAGACACAAGGGATCACATTGCAAACATTTGATGCCTAATAAAGTGCACCAGGGAATCCCAAAAGAAAATCAGCATGTGCTTTATAGACTATAGCAAAGCCTTTGACTGCATAGACCATGAAAGGCTATGGAATGCCCTTAAAGACATGAGAGTGACAACATATCAGATAGTTCTGATGAGGAATCTGTACTCAGGACAAGAGGCTACTGTTAGAACAGAACACGGAGAAATAGAATGGTTCCCAATTGGCAAAGGAGTCAGACAAAACTTAATCCTTTCACCCTATCTGTTCAACTTGTATGCAGAACATATTATAAGAAAAGCAGGCTTGGACACAGAAGAAGGAGGTATGAAAATAGGAGGAAGGAATATCAACAATCTAAGATATGCAGATGACACCATAGTACTAGCAGAAAACCTCACAGACTTGGAACACCTACTAAGGAAAGAAAAAAGGCAGGCTTAATGCTGAACATAAAGAAAACAAAAATAAGGACCTTCACAAGTTCAACCTAGACAATGAAGAAATAGAAAAAGTTAAAGAATTCTCTTACCTGGGATCAAACATTGATAGAAATGGGCATTGCAGCCAGGAAATCAGAAGAAGATTAAGAACGGGGAGAGTAACCATGAAAGAACTAGAAAAGATTCTAAAATGCAAAGATATACAACTGAACACAAAAGTTAGAATCATACAAGCCATTGTATTCCCTATTACCATGTATGGATGTGAGAGCTGGACAATTAAGAAAGATGATAGGAAGAAAATTAATTCATTTGAGATGTGGTGCTGGAGAAGAGTGTTGAGGATCCCATGGTTGAGCCAAAAGAACAAACAAATGGGTCCTAGACCAGATCAAACTGGAAACCTCCCTGGAAGCCAAGATGACTGAACTGAGGCTGTCGTACTTTAGACACATCATGAGAAGGGAGGTCTCTTTGGTATAAACAATAATGCTGGGGAAGGTGGAGGGAAGTAGGAAGAGAGGAAGGTCATATGTCAGATGGATGGACTCTATTAAGGAGGTCACGAGTATGGGGTTACAGGAATTAAGCAGCGCAGTGGAGGACAGAGGGACTTGGAGATGTCTTATCCATAGTGCCACCATGAGTTGAGATTGACTCAAGGGCAGTTAACAACAAATAACAAATGTTAAGTAACTATCTGTATTTGATGTATCTGAAGAACCATATTTTCTCATATGAGGCTGCCCTTGTTTTGAGATCTTCTCTCTCTTTCTCTCTTTGTGTTTGTCTGTGTATTCTGTTTGTCCCCCCACCCACACAGGTACATCTGATGACAAAATGGAAAAGGGTCTTCTCATTGTTGCTCCCATGCTCTGGAACTCCCTTCTTCTGCTTCTGCTGCTCCCTCCTTCTCCTTCCACACAGAAGAATTAATGCAGTTTGACACCACGTTAACTGTCATGGCTCCATCCTATGGAATCCTGGGATCTGTAATTTGTTCTAGTACCAGAGCTCTCTGACAGAGGTGGCCAAATATCTCACAAAACTACAAATCCCAGAATTCCATAGCATTGAGCCATGGCAATGTCAAACTGCCTTCATTCTCCAGTGTAGATGCAGTCTCAGGGCCAAAACAGACTGCAGAAATAGTCCATTTTGAGACTACTTTAACTGCCCTAGCTCAATGCTAGGAAATTCTGGGAACTGTAGTTTTGTGAGGCATTGAGCCTTCTCTGTTAGAGAGCTCTGGTGCCACAACAAACTACAGTTCTCCAAATTCCCTAGCACTGAGCCAGGGCAGTCAAAGCAGTCTCAGACTGGATTATTTCTGCAGTCTGTATGGCCTTAGAGGGATTAGACTGGTGCCTTCCTTTCTATCCTTCCATAGGCAGCTAAAGACCTTTTCTGGCAGGGAGGTTTCTGAAGGCTAACTACTCAAGGGAAAAGACCTATCAGAATGTATTGCAATGTTTATTGGTTTCCTTTGTAATGGTCATGCTGTTAACTGCTTTTAATTGTAATCGTAGGCTAATTATACTTTTTAATTAAATGATGTGAATGATGTGAAAATTTTGAGCCCTAACTGTTTAACATTTGTAATCTGCCTAAAATTGGAAGTAACATTAGATTTTAAACTTGTATCCTACATCGTCCTACACTTGAAGTGGCTTACAATCATAATTAAAATCATCATACTGTCTATTAATAAAAATAATAACTGTTAAAATGAATAAATGTCACCCAAAAGGTGGCAAATTAAATATCTACTAAATATATATGTGAATTATTCAATTAATTAAGAACTTGTATATTCCACCCTTCAATAGACAGAAGCATGAAAACACTATGGATGTGCTTTAGTCTAGTGGATCCATTCCAGGAAGCTACTGTATATCCCAAGAGTCATAAGTGAAAAAACTTTGTGCCTTGCTTAAAAAAAAAAATGGCACTTTCCACTGGCAAAGGGGAAATATGTAATGGTCAGCCCTGAGGAGGACGAGGAGGAGGTCTTGGCCCCTCAGGTACAGGGGGGATCTTGAGACTGTGACAGAGCCTAATCCTGCCCTCCTAGGTTCCAGCTCTCCCCTCTCAGCCCCTGCAGAGATGACTCAACCTGGCTTTAGTGGTGAGGAGTCTCCTGCAGGGGACACTGAGGCTCAGCAGCCCAGCCTTGCCTCAGCAGAGGTCTCAGCAGGACATCCCTACCTTTAGCCAGAGGAGAGCTGAAAGGCGTGCCTTCGGTGTTCCAGAAGGCTCGCTGAGAGACGCTCAGCCAACACTCAGCAGCTGTGAGGAGGAGGGAGTGGTGCTATGATTTAAGGCACATGGGAGACGCCGACTCCCTTGTCAGAGACTATCAAGCTTCCCTTGAGAGAACGCTGCTGGCTCTGGCTTCCTTGCGCTTGGACTGTTTTTCAATGACAACTTTGGATAGGACTCATTGACCAACTCTCTGGCACCCTGACCTTGTACTGAACTGATACTCAAGAATTTCTGGAATCATGAACTTGGACTGACTTGTGACTACTCTATTTTGACAAAGGACAGGTCTGTGAGTTTAGTCTGTCTGCTGGCAGCTCAGCTTGGGTTTTGCCGCTCTTATCAGCTTATTGGGTGTGTGTGTGCTGTTGGTATATGATGAGATATGTTCTCACAGGTATGGAGGCTTCAGGTTCTGAAGAACTGAAAGACAAAGATCACAGACAGACAGTTCAACCACTGCATCATTGGCAACCTATGCTGCAGTGTCTTCACAATCCTAAAGAAGTGGGAAGTGACATTCTGTTTCAAATGAAACATCAGTTGATCTAAAAGCATCCTCAAACTCCTCATTCAGAGGAAGTACACCCAATCCAGAACAAGCTGTAAATATTTCTAGTTCTGAATTAGTTTATCTAAAGAATTTAGAAGTACTGTCTCCTGTCTGGATTAAGACTCACTAGGCAGACCACAACTCATCCATCCAATTAACATTTTTTTTTGGTTCAAAAAACAAGAAATAGATACCATCAACATTCTCCCAATGGTTTTATGTGGCTAAAAAAGAGAAAAGGAAATAATGAGAGTTCAGAAATGCTGCCAAACGATAATCCCCTTATTCATTTAGACAGCACCTGTACTGCCCCCAAATGGTGCACATCTCCTATATATAGAGAGAAATGTTCCAGGAAGATGTCATACTGTCTAACTTCCAAAGTAGACTTCCAAGGATAGAAGAATATATAAATATTTACTTATACTTATAAAGCCCAAATGACGCATTCTCGAACTTGGTATAATATACACAGAGGGAGTATACTAGTTTGGATAATCAGGATTCAAAATCCTGGAGAGCCTTTCCAGAGAGATGAGAAAGAAAGTAACTTGAGGAGATGGAACAATGGAAGCGGTGACAGAGTTGGGCGAGTCTAGCATGTGTTTGTTACATTCAATTCAGAAATAACTGAGTAGGGCTTAAGGAGAAGAATACAACCATTTTTACATAACAAATAGTTGGTTTTGGTTCTGAAGGCTAA
This sequence comes from Phrynosoma blainvillii, assembly GCA_026167975.1. NCBI lineage: Eukaryota > Metazoa > Chordata > Lepidosauria > Squamata > Phrynosomatidae > Phrynosoma > Phrynosoma blainvillii. The sequence goes on along the minus strand of JANUYF010000004.1, from coordinate 211,827,418 downwards.
AAACCAATTCCCACTTAGAGGGGAAGCAGACGACTGCTTCCGGGATGCCGCCGGACGGAGCGCTGGCGGAGCGGAGCCTCTGCACCGTAGCGCTCCTGCGGCGTCCCTAAAAGGAGCTCCAAATTGGCACTCCTTTTAGATGTCAGGGAAAGTGCACCCTAAAAGCGGCGGGTGCACTTTCCCTGACTCTTCCGCCGCAGCGCGTCCGGTCGCTGCGGTGGGAGGTTGCCCCAGAAGCGCCGGCCGTGCGGAGGGCCGGCAGCTCCCAGGGCGACCTCAGGAATAGGAAGGAGCGCCGCTCGTGCGGTAGCTCCTCCTCTTCCGGGCCGCCAAGACGGCTCAATAAGCCGTCTGCCGAGGCCCTTACTCACAGTCATATTTATAGATGGACATCCCTGACCATTTTCAGGTCACAATGTCTTTGTTCTTTCAGAGCTTTATCAAAGAATATCTGTCCTGCCCTCCACTGCCTCTAGAATAGTTTGCAGCTGGTTTCCCTTTTCTTCTTCTTGAGAGTGTTTCTAAGGGTCTGTAAACATACAGTTCCCAATGTATTCGTGGTATTCTTATGAAGAACAGCAGCATTATGTTGCTATTGATCTTAAGGGAAAGGGAAGGGTAGGACAGAGAGTCAATTAACAGCATCTTCTTGTTGTTTTTGTCATCTTAAAAAAGAGACACAAAAGCTGTTGAGAAAGTGAGAAGAAAAATTATTGTGGTTTTGGGAGGTGGGGGTAGATCTTTCTTTTTTTAAAAAAATCCAATTACTGGAGCAGAAGGTTAATTCAACAGATTATAGGGAGGCTGGCATGTATTCTTTCTGTATCACATTATTGTGACAGAGCTTCAAATCAGTGCCTCTGTAGACCCTTATGTTCCCATCCATTGCCTCTGATATTGTCCAGAATGTAGCATAATTTCAGAGGCATTCCAGCTAAAAACTGTGTTCCCCCCACCAAACAATATTGTAGCCCTAACTGGCTAGTGGAGTCTGATCAAAGTGAAGAATTAAAATCCTCTGCATTTTGTGTGAGATTTACAAATGACAAAAGGAATTGAGTGTAATGCAGCCAGAGATGTCCAGATTGGCATATTCAGGATAACAACCCTCTTCACACTTCAAAAAAGTTTATTTTTATTACATGAAACAAGAATTATTTTTAATAAGACATGTTCCACATTCCTTTTGACAGTATCCTTCATTCTTGTATCAATTCACTAAGCCTACGGCATAATCAGAAAAATCAGGAAGGATTTTATTGCAATGGCTGCATTCCTGTTAAGTATTAGAAGTGATTAGCTGTATTCAATGAATCTATAATTGCACCTGCATACGACAAAGAAATCTATAGAAAGAGGAAGTATCTTCAAAAACATGAATATTTATGTGGCTGTGATGCCAAAAATATCATAATGAAGATTATGTGAAAGTCTTTAGGACCTAAGAATGCGGCATTTATTCTGCAGATGTCAAACTTAGCCAGTTTCCTAAAGGCTAGTCACTATACACTGAAATTCAATGTAGAGAGGGCTGAAAGGAGTGTTTGAAACCAGCTTAGGGGGGTGGCAGACTGCCAGAAATAGTGCAAATTGAGTCCACTTTTAGGGTTAGGGTTAGTGCTAGGGAATCATGGGAATTGTTTTTTTTTTCTGAGACATTGAACTTTCTCTGTCAGAGAGCTCTGGTGCCACAATAAAATACAGTTCCCATGATTCCCTAACCGTAACCCTAACTCTAAAAGTGGACTCAATTTGCACTATTTCTGGCAGTCTGCAAACCCCGTTAGTTCATACAGTTGTGTTTAAAGCTACTTCCCTTTTCCAGCTATTAAAAACAGCTAATTTGCAAAGATGATCCAAAATTATTTATTTATCTTAAAGAAAGAAATATCTAAAATTGCAGATTGTGACTGAAAATATAGAGATGAGCTTTTCCTATGAGTCTAGGGTTGAAAAGATACTAGATTTACAAGTTAGATTTTGTTAAAATGATACAATAAAGGTTCAGTTTTTCACCGTGGAAATATCTGAATATTTAAGGGCTGTACAGACAGCCCCTAAGGCGCGGCATCCTGTCACCCTTTTCCTTGCTGGATCAGGGCTGCAGCAACTGCATGCCACGACCCTGATCCGGTATTTTGCTGCTCTAAAAAGAACTGGCAAATGCCGCTGTTTTTTAGAGTAGCAAAAAGCTGTCCTTGCCACGGTAGCAGCAGCTTTTCCATGCTCCTTTGGTGCAGCGTGTCTGAACGCTGTGCCAAGGGAGCACCCTGACACCACCCACCATGTGGTGGGGCACACGGCCTGACGACGGCATTGGGACGGAGTCAGGGCAGCCAGTGTGCAGTTACCACACCCCGCCTCCACACTCAGACCGGCCCTTTTGGCCAGTCTGCATTCCCCTTTAGTTGTTCTGCCCACTATTTTACTAGTTTTTATTTTTTATTTTTTTAATAAACCCCATTCCCCACAGCATGGCTTTGTGTCACCAGCATGAAGGAGCTGGAGGCAGGACACAAGAGCAATAATCATATCCTTTAGTGAAATCATATCCTTTAGTAAATTAATCAGTTAGAATGGAAGTATGTCTTTTGGTTACTTCTCATTGTGTCTTGGCATGACATAAAACCAGAATCCAGCCCTTGGGCAACCTGAATGCTGGCTTATACCAGCACCCCAGGTGAGTGCTTGGATAAGGTTAATGGGAAGGACAAGAATATTTGGCACACCGTAACATAACTCTGGGTATATCCTGACACCTAGGAAGATGGAGAAATTCAGCCTCCATACATGACTGGGGCCTTGAAGCCATTTCCCAAGACCCATGATGAATTGCTTGAAGGCTAATGCAAAGCCCAAAGCCCATGTACTAAGGGATTTTTTCCCAGTCTGACCAGCACTTACCATGAAAAGCTGTGACAGAAGAATAAAGCAATGTAATAAACAATAGAAAATTAAAAGAGAAGTATAAATATATGCAGTTAAGTACAAACTACAGTGATGTTATGAATAAAGCAACACCTCTCCATCAGTGGGAATCATTGCATCTATGGATAAAATTCCTTTCAAGCTATTTTTACTTGTGGCTAATCATAGCCCATAACAAAATGTTCTTCAGTTTCTTCCTTGTGTGTAGCCACACTGAAGAATTAAAGTAGTTTGATACAATGATTTATCCTACAAAATCATGGGGTTTGTACTTGGTGAGATATTTGGCTTGATCTGTCTGAGAGCTCTGGTGCCTCACCAAACTACAAATCCCACGATCTTGTAGGATAGGGTCATGGTAATTAAAGTGGTGTCAAACTGCTTCAATTCTGCAGTGTGGCTACACCCAAGGAAGAATAGCAACACAACTTCTAATGTATGGTCTGTCATAGAAGTCAACTGGCACTGCAAATTGGTTCTCAAGACAGATCTCATCTCCACTGCATCACTACTACGAAGAACTGGTCAATAAACCACTGGCTGCACAGAAAGGAAGATTATATTGTTTCCTTACAGCCCCATGCAACAGTTGTATAGGAGACCATTTTCAGCTACTGAGATATAACATGCACTTCCACCATTACTACCACTTTATGAATTTCTAATGAAGCTACTCCCAAATAACGAAAGTCAGAAATTGTTTGGGAAATCCAGTGATCCAGTGCTTCAGGAAAAATGGTTTTATTAATAGGATGTGACTGCTTTGTGGGCCTGCAGAAATAGGCCCTTAAAAACCTTCTCAATGGGATCTAAAAGAGAAGTAAATATTGCATGAAGGTAAAATTAGGGACATTGTAGTTTCACTATAAATGCAGAGACCTTTCTCTAGCATCTGGAGTAAATAATTTAGAACATTCTCTGATCTTTCATGGTTGATGAGAAGACATGCAGTGCATAATGTAACAGCATAGTCATGGAACTGAACTAGGGATAGGAACACCTGGCTTGGCCTTGTTCTGAAAAGATATATAAGATCAGTATAAAAAATACGCAATACACCTTCACAAATTTGAATATATTTTCTTTTGAATATAAAATAATGAGTAATTTAGCTTTCAGAGTTATAGAAGAAAAGTTGGATTTGACTTTTCTGAGAGAGTTTGGGCCTTTGCATACTGCCAGAAATAGTGCAAATTGAGTTCACTTTAAGGGTTAGGGAATCATGAGACCTGTATTTTATTGTGGCACCAGAGCTCTCTGACAAAGAAGGCTTAATGTCTCAGGAAAAAAAACAACACCAATTCCCATGACTCCCTAACCCTAACTCTTAAAGTGGACTCTATTTGCTCTATTTCTGGCAGTCTGCAAAGGCCCTTTGAGAGGGTAGCAGGCTGGTCAGAATGTCAGCATTCATGTTTTTAACTGATCCTGAGCCTACATCCTATCAGAGTAGGATTCCATCATTAAATATTACCAAAATGGGTAAGACCAATTCAGACACATGTACAATTGAACAGCAACAGCTAGTAATGGTGCTGTTTCATTTTTTTTTGCAGTTGAGGAATGTATTGAACTAGGGAGATTATCACATTGACTTTTCAGCCCAATCCATGTACGGATTGGGCTAGAATGGGGCAAAATGGGTTTTATTGCACACAAAATTGCTGCTGCGCTACTAGCCAATCATCGCCTGTCCCTGAGCTGCATTCTGCTGGCCAATTTTGGTAGTACAGAAGCTCATACTACCAAAATCGGCCAGCAGAACACGTCTCAAGGATGGGTGATGCTTGGTTGGCAGTGCAGCAGCAATTTTGTGTGAGATAAAACCCTTTTCACCCCATTCAGCCTGATCCTGTCCTGTGCATGGATTGGGCTGAAAAGTCAATGTGATAATCTCCCAGACGAGTCCTTCTCACAAGATCTGTGATAGCTTCTCCCTTTGTCCTCCTCACTATCAAAGTCAAAAATTCCTCAGTACACAGTATGTCATTTTGTGAGAAAGAGTTTAAAAATAGCTCACTCATGAAGGAATTTTGTATTGTTGCCATGAGAAACAACACTGTTCAGTCATTTTGTCTAATCAAAAGATTTCATATATTAAATACTTTAGTCATGAATATGTGGATGTACTCATTTGTCCCTTATTTCTGTAACACATGCATGAAAACTATGCGCCAGTAAGTTATACCTTATCTAGCAAGTTAATCTGGCTGTGCTCATTTTTTAAAATCAGACTTACCATTTTGATGGAATGTGAGGAAGGCAATCTGCTTGAATTTAAAGAATATTCTTAGCACATGAGAGTGTTCCTGTTATCTTCCCTTCAAGAAAATCAGAACTGTATATAAAATACTAAGTGCTTAATAGATGGGCTGTTACTTGCTAAGTTTTGTAATGGAAAAGTCTTGAGATTCCATTCATCATTTTCATTGTTTCACAGCAACTTTTACATAAAGACTTTGGACTTTGGCCAAGGAAGTCTGACTTACACTTTGAAAGATATTGCTTGGCCATATTAAAGATGGAGATGCAAGATGTCTCAAGCAGATGGTACAAGGAATACCATTCCAACACTTCTGCTCACCTGCTCTTGGAAGCTGGATTGGTTCCAATCATCTTTCTCCCTGAAAAAAAACCCCACCAATATCTAGACATTTGATAAAACAGATCTTGCAGATGATCTCTTCATATGTCAGTCTGATTAATGGATATACAACATTTGTAGTTTTTTAAAGTGAGGATAACTTTAGGATAACACATTAATCTATGCTAAAGATTTGCAAAGATTTCCAATGAAAAGGTTTATATGGCTGTTCTTTTAATTTTACCATAAAATCATGTATATTTCTCAGTAAGGGTAAAAGAGGGGGAAAAAGAGGTGTCTGTACATCTTTCCTCCAGGTCTATTTTTCTTTACATGGTTTACCATCCCAGAAATCTATATGAAGTCAAGGGTGATCTATCAAGATGCAGTGGTACATTTTATGACATCATTAATAAAAGCCCGATAAAAAGCTTATTTTGTATCAAACATAGAGGACAAACTGGTTCATGGCTTCTAGTTGTTACATGCTTTTCCCAATTCATTTGGAAACAGAGCGGCAGAGGCAATGAAGAATGGCTTGTGCTTGTCAGTGATTGATTTTGCTGACACTTGTCCAATTGATTGCCATGAGCAAAAGACATGGATAGTATAGAAAATAAGTATGATGTACTATGTCACACCATTTCAGTGGAGCACAGCTTGATGTGAGATAGAGCCCATAACTAGTGTTTGGGTCTCTTGAATCTGTTTCTCCTCCCATCCCAATTTGTAAATAGTTAAGGAGTATGTCTTATCATTGCCTGTTAAAATTGCAATATATATTTTTACTCACATTTAAAAAATGCTACATGGGTCAAAGCAGCAGTAGCTGGCTTCCTGTTATCTCCTTCAGAACTCTCATCTAGACTCAAGATAATGTCAGTTAGTCCCAACTAGGGTTAGACCCACTGAATTAATTGTATTGCTGTGAGTCAATACATCGTTAAATTCTGTTGGCTGAATGAGATTACCCTAGTCAGCACTAACAATAGGATGTAAAACAACATCTTAATACCTGTCAAATACCTACTGGCCCAACCCACTGCAGGGACAGTGCTGGGAGGCTGGGCTTCAGTAAGGCCATGGTGGCAATGGCAATTTCAGGCCTTGGCTTGGCCCTTCTGGCCCCAGCCCAATGCATGGACACGACCAAAAGGCCAGGGAGCTCCATTTAAGCTGTGGTGGCAGTGGCAGTTTTGGGCTTTAGGCACAGGAACTGGCACCGAGGACTTAGGGGAGTATGGGAGGAGTGGGATGCTGCATCCTTCAGCACCTTCAATGATGGGGAGGACTCTGTGGGTATTTATTATGGGAGTGGTCCAAATGGTGTACCCTGAGCAAGGCTGGCACCTATCTAATCACTTGGCCAACATCCTCAAGGCCAGGTCCCTGGCTGGGGAGGCAGCAGCCATTGAATATGACGCTGCCTTTCACAAAAGGTCTTCCCAAAGCAGCAAGACCAGGTGGGACAAACTCTGATTGATCCTGGCAGGTCCCCACATTAAAGGAAATGGGGTTCCCTCTAGGCTTCATTGGTGGGTGGGAAAGTGAGACCCCCTTGGTTACCACTAGCTTGATGATTTTCCTTTTTATTGGGAAGGCAGGGGAGGCAGGCTGTGCCAAGCTCCTTCCCACCTTTCAAGCCTTGGCTGTTGAGCTGGGAATCAAGTGTAACTGAAGTGTCCTCCACCGTAGTCACCTACCTGGGCATCCAGTTATACTCTGTTTCAGGCATTTCACACCTGCTAGATGATAAGCTCCACTACTTACTTGACTTGGTACAGGACACTATTTCGGCCCTCCTTAAAGAACATCCAATCCCTACTGGGTCATTTAAACATCTCCTGCAGGGTGGTTTCTTTGGGCAGGGAATTCTATGCCTGCCTGGCTGTGGTCACTGTGGGGGGTCAGGGAAGCCCACCACCACATCTGCACCGCCAAGGGCATCAGGGAAGACTTCATGGTGTGGTTGGAATTCTTAAAGGATTTCAATGGTATTTCTTTTTGGCAACACCCTTGGAACCATGGGCAGGGGCTCCAGATCCAATCTGATGCAGTGAGGAGTTTGGGTTTTGGGGTGTTCTTCCAGGGCCCAATGCATCTTCTGAGTGGTATCCTCCGAGTGGCATCACCTTCCTAGAGTTTTTTCCAATTGTGGTGGCACCCCACATCTGGGGCGATTCCTTTAGGAATAAGGCAGACTGTTTTTGGTGTGACAACTAGGCAGTAGTTAGGATCCTTAACTGCCAATCCTCCAAGTCTGAGTATGGCATTTTGTTTTCTTGTGCTTCCACAACAACATCATCTTTAGAGCATCCGTCAGGCAGTCTGACAGTTTTGATTGGTTTGGTTCAGCTTTCAGCTGGGGGTTGGTGGCAGGCAGACTCCTGTGGGCAGCCTTTGTGGTCGAAGCATGGGTCTTGGATCTGGTGGCATGGCTATCAGTGCTGCAGAGCACTGGTTATTGGGAGTCCCAATGGGACATGGGGGTGCTGAGATAGAGAAGGACATGCCAATGTGGGGATGTGCCCCGTATCAGTGGCCCCCAGTGACAAAGGATGGGGGAATGGAGGCCCAGTGCCCCCGCTTGTCAGCACTGGGCCAGGCCGTGACTGGGCTATGTGGGATCATTGATTAGTCAAGTTGGTCATTGCCAGATCCTGACCCATGCCTTTGGGTCAACCTCACCTGTCAGCTGTAATTAACAAAGTTGTGGCCTATTTTCTTCCACATGTAGTCTCCGTGTGCGGTGCCCCTCTCACCTGCAATTTGCCCTGCAATTAGATAGCATGCCACTCTCTAGGAGTTTAGGTAAGGCATGTTTAGGATAATTTCCTTTATTTATCCATATCTACTCTTTTCCTGTGTCACAGAGACTTCCATTGTTCTCTGGGATCTCTTTTGCCCTTCCTGTTTTCTCCACCTGCCTGTCCTCAATGAAGCAAGTGTAACAAAATCCTGTCTAGGTGAGGTGCTCCAACTCTCCTGATACCATGTTTTCTACTTTTTTTCAGGAAGATGAAACTGTATTGATTATGTACAAATATTTGAGAATAAAAAACTACTTTTATATACCTTCCAAAGAAGACTGAGTTCTTTCTCTATTGGACCTTGTGTGTGGGTTGGTGAATTGTTAAACCTCTGCCTAGCACATTAGTCACTCAATTTGAGAGATCCACTACAATCTCCCACATTACCCAATAAGTTCAATTTAAATACCTAAATCATTTTATATATCTTGTCCAGCAGGGAGAGCCATAAACAATCACACTGGAAACAGAATATATATTTCCATGCTGGCATCATTAGGTAGTACAGGAAACAAAGTAGATGCATTCCTAGGTATTACTTCTTAAACAGAAGCTTTGGTAGCAGAGGCAGAAATAACATGAAAAGAAGAGGAATAGGTTCCTACATCACAAGAGCAATTCAGCAAAGTTTCATTCAAAGCTAACAATATGTACATGTGAAAGGAAACAAGCTGGGTATGTTTAGCCTGGAGAAGAGAAGATTAAGATGTGATATAATAGCCCTGTTTAAATATTTGAAGGGATGTCATATTGAAGATGGAGCAAGCTTCTTCTCTGCAGCTCTCAAGAATAGGGCTTGGAGCAATGAATACAAACTACAGGAAAAGCAATTCCACCTCAACATTAGGAAGAACTTCCTGATGGTAAGACCTGATCGACAGTGGAACACACTTCTTTAGAGTCTGATGGAGTCTCCTCCTTTGGAGGTTTTTAAACAGAGGCTGGACTGGATGGCCCTTGTGGTCTCTTCAACTCTGTGATCCTATGACTCTATGATACTATGTCAGATAAGATGTGCTTGAGACTACTTGAAGACTTCCTCCAAAATGCCTCCAGGGATAACTTTAATCAAAATCCACATTTTTAAAAGTTATCAAACATATGGGTCTATGCTTTTTTTTTTTTTTAACATGCTGGGGAGTATATCTGAAGAAGGAGGTTGGTCTCCTCTTTTTTATATATTTTGCTGTTTGTATGATTGCGTGGCAGAGGGGCAGGATATAAATAAAAATTATTATTATTATTATTATTATTATTATTTTCAGTAAGGGATTCTGGAAGCAGAATTATTAAGTTCAGTAAGGGATTCTGGAAGCAGATGCTTTGTACCTTGGCTGTTGTATGATGATGCACACAGGTTCAGTAGGAACAGCTAAAATAGAATTCCATTCTTTTCCAGCCCAGGTTTTGTTGTATTAGAGACAAAATGCTGCAACTTGATACTGTATTAGAGACAAAATGCTGCAACTTGATACTGAAAGTCTTTTTGTCCAGGGCCTCCTTCATCATCCCCTCAATGCTGATGCTATAATAATAATAATAATAATAATAATAATAATAATAATAATATCCAGGACCAGGAGGAATGCAAGGGGGGGAGGGATAAAAGTACTTTGTAAACTGGAGCTTCTTTGTCAGAGGTTTTGTCTTTTGAGAGAGAGGGAGGGGGAGGGAGAGAGAATGTGTACATGAGAAAAAATTGGGTATATTTTGAAAAATGCATGTAGAATCATAGAATCATAGAATCATAGAATCACAGAGTTGGAAGAAACCACAAGGGCCATCCAGTCCAACCCCCTGCCATGCAGGAACTCCCAATCAAAGCATCCCCAACAGATGGCCATCCAGCCTCTGCTTAAAGACCTCCAAGGAAGGAGACTCCACCACACACCGAGGGAGTGTGTTCCACTGTTGAACAGCCCTTACTGTCAGGAAGTTCCTCCTAATGTTGAGGTGGAATCTCTTTTCCTGGAGCTTGCACCCATTGTTCCGGGTCCTAGTTTCTGGGGTGGCAGAAAACAAGCTTGTTCCCTCCTCAATATGACATCACTTTAAATATTTAAACAAGGCTATCATATCACCTCTTAACCTTCTCTTCTCCAGGCTAAACATCCCCAGCTCCCTAAGACGTTCCTCATAGGGCTTGGTTTCCAGACCCTTCACCATTTTAGTTGCCCTCCTTTGGACACGCTCCAGTTTCTCCACATCCTTTTTGAATTGTGGTGCCCAAAACTGGACACAGTATTCCAGGTGAGGCCTGACCAAAGCAGAATAGAGTGGCACTATTACTTCTCTTGATCTAGACACTATACTTCTATTGATGCAGACTAAAATTGCATTGGCCTTTTTAGCTGCTGCATCACACTGTTGACTCATGTTCAACTTGTGGTCTACCTGGACTCCTAGATCCCTTTCACACATAGTCTCGTTCAGCCAGGTGTCCCCCATTGTATATCTGTGCTTTTCATTTTTATGCCCTAAGTGCAGTACTTTACATTTCTCCGTGTTGAATTTCATTTTGTTAGCTTTGGCCCAGCTTTCTAGTCTGTTCAAGTCATTTTGAATTTTGATCCTGTCTTCTGGGGTATTAGCTACTCCTCCCAATTTGGTGTCATCTGCAAATTTGATAACCATACCCCCAATACCGTCATCCAAGTCATTGATAAAGATGTTGAATAGCACTGGGCCCAGGACAGAGCCCTGCGGCACCCCACTGGTCACTTCTTTCCAGGTTGAAAAGGAGCCATTGTTGAGCACCCTTTGTGTTCGGCCAGTCAACCAATTACAAATCCATGTAACAGTTACTTTGTCTAGCCCACATTTTACCAGCTTGTTTGCAAGAATGTCATGGGGAACCTTGTCAAAGGCCTTACTGAAATCAAGATATACTATATCTACAGCATTCCCTTCATCTACCAAGCTGGTAATTTTATCAAAAAAGAGAGATCAGATTTGTCTGGTATGACTTGTTTCTCTGAAACCCATGTTAACTTTTTGTGATTATGGAATTACCTTCCAGGTGTTCATAGACTCTCTGTTTAATGATCTGCTCCAGAATCTTTCCTGGTATTGATATCAGATTAACTGGACGATAATTGTTGGGATCCTCTTTTTTCCCTTTTTGAAGATGGGGACAACGTTTGCCCTCCTCCAGTCTGCTGGAACTTCTCCTGTTCTCCAGGAGTTCTCAAAGATTATTGCCAATGGTTCCGATATTACATTTGTCAGTTCTTTTAATACCCTTGGATGTAATTCATCTGGTCCTGGAGACTTATATTCATTTAGATTAACCAGGTATTCCTGTACTATCTCTTTACTTATTCTATGCTGAAATTCTCCTATTCTGTCCTCTGCTCCATTATCCTCAGGTTGAGCACCCTTTACCTTTTCTGAGAAGACTGAAGCAAAGAAGGTATTGAGTAATTCTGCCTTTTCTCTGTCCCCTGTTAACTTTTTGCCATCTTCTCCACACAGTGGCCCTACCATTTCCTTCTTCTCCCTTTTGCTGCGGACATACCCCAAAAAGCCCTTTTTATTATTCTTAACCTCTCTAGCAAGCCTGAGTTCATTCTGCGCTTTAGCTTTTCTGACTTTAATCCTACACGTGCTACCTATTTGTTTGAATTCCTCTTTGGTGATTTCCACATTTTTCCATTTCTTATACATGCTCCGTTTAAAACATAGTTCAGTTGAAAGTTCCTTAATCATCCATGCTGGTTTCTTGAGGCACCTCCCATTTTTCTTCCTCATTGGAACTGTTTGAAATTGTTCCTTCAGTATCTCCCTTTTGAGAAACTCCCATCCATCTTGAACTCCCTTCTCTTTTAGTATTTCTGACCATGGGATCATCCCCAGTATTTCCCTAAGTTTATCAAAATCAGCTCTCCTAAAGTCTAGAATGCGTGTCTGACTATGCCTGGCTTCTCCTTTCCACTGTATAATAAATTCCAGGAGAACGTGATCACTCCCACCTAAAGATCCAACCACTTGCACTCCATTAACTAGGTCATCCCTGTTAGTTAGGATCAGATCCAAAATATCTGACTCCCTTGTTGCCTCTTCCACCTTTTGGACAATGAAATTGTCTTCAAGGCAAGTGAGGAATTTGCTAGACCTTGAGGATTTTGCTGACTTTGAATTCCAGCAAATATCAGGATAGTTGAAGTCACCCATCACTACTATATTTCTCCTTTCTGAGTGTGTGGTCATCTGTTCTAGAAAGGCATCATCCAATTCCTCTGCCTGAGTCGGGGGTCTGTAGTAGACTCCCACAATAGCATCCCTGTTCTTTTCCTCCCCTTTAATTTTTATCCAGATGCTCTCCACCTGGCTTCCATGACTGATGTCCTGGATTTCTTCACTGGTGTAAATATCCCTGACATATAATGCTATTCCTCCTCCTTTCCTGTTTGGCCTGTTTCTCTTGAAAAGGTTATACCCCTACATTTCTACATTCCAATCATGAGACTCATCCCACCAGGTTTCAGTGATGCCTATTATATCATATTTGCTTTGTTGTGCTAGGAGTTCAAGTTCATCTTGCTTATTTCCCATGCTCTGTGCATTAGTGTAGAGACATCTAAGACCATATGTCTCCTTTACTTGCTGCCTGTGCATGTTTTTTTACCTCCCACTGTTGGGTCCCTGTACTGTTTGCCTTGTTTCCTCTATGACAGTTTGACTATTTTTTCCAGTCCTTTTGTCTTCCAGGATGCTGTCTCCCTTCTCCACATAACTCAGTTTAAAGCCCTCCTGATCAAATTCTTGAGACTGTTGGCAAAAACGTTTCTTCCAACTGGCGTGAGATGCAGCCCATCCCTTGCAGGAGTCCGCCCTTATGGAACCGCAGCCCATGATCTAAGAATCCAAATCGTTCTCGACGACACCATCTGCGGAGCCAATTGTTGACATCTGCTATTTTCCTCTCTCTACCTGGACCTTGCCCTTCAACTGGAAGAAGAGACGAGATGACAATCTGTGCCTCCATTTCTTTCAGCTTCTTACCTAGAGCCTCGTAATCCCTTTTGATGTTCTGAAGGCTGTGACTTACTGTGTCATTCGTTCCCACATGGACCAAAAGGAAAGGGTATTGGTCAGTAGGCTTGACCAGTCTTGTCAGCCTCTCTGTCACATCTTGGATCTTTGCCCCAGAGGGACAACACACCTCCCGAGACATCTTGTCAGGCCCACAAATCACTACTTCTGTCCCCCTCAGCAAGGAGTCCCCCACCATGACCACACACCTCCTCTGAGGCTTAGCAGCGACTGTTCCCTCTGGTGAAACTCCCAGGGTCCCCTGCTCTGTCCCTGAAGTCTGTTCATGCTGCTCTTCCTCGTCCTCCTTGATAAGAGAAAGAGCTTGAAATCGATTCTGTAGCTGCAAGCTCCCAGAATGATCCCTGGTCTTACTTCTGTGTGTGACATTCCTCCAGCTTTCTACCTCCTGTGTGTGTGATGTGACCTTCTCTTCCCCAGAGACTTCCTCTGTGTGGTCCCCGTCCAAGACCGTTTGTTCCATTCTGTCTAGGAAAGCCTCTTGCTCCCTAATATGTTGAAGTGTAGCTACCCGCGCCTCCAGCTGCTGTACTTTCTCCTCCAAGAGGACTACCAACTTGCACTTGGAGCATGTGTAGTTCCCCACATCTGTAGGTAAGAAGACAAACATCCCACAGGTATTGCAGGTGATGGCAGCAGTTCCTTCAGTGTCCATACTAAGTCTTAATTAGTACCTGAAAGTGGATTACTGCTTTCCTCCTCAAAGAAAATCCCTCACTAACAACAGTGTTACAGTCTGCTGATGACCGGAACTTTTCAACACTTAGTAGTGGTTATGAAATTTCTGGTAGCAGTTGTATAGAGCTAACTGGCTAGCCCACCCCCTATTGACTCGAAAATGCGACTCAACAAAGCCCCACCCACTGAGTAACAGTCACACTGTCCCCAAGTGTTTTTAAAAAGAATTTAAAAATTCACCCACTCAAAATGGCTGCCTGGAAACTGCTTTCTTCCTCTTTCCTAGTAGGAACTGGCCTAGAAAGTTTCCTTTACCTTCTCTTTTCCTGGCAGAAACTGCCTGCAAAGCCTCCTTCTCTTTCTCCTTTCTTTCAGAAATTGGCCTGGAAAACCTCCTCCTCCTCCTTCCCCTGTCCTGGCCAAACTGACCTGATGTAAACTGATCCAGACTGAAGGAGGGGGAGGGAGAAGGAAAGAGTGTCAGCTTTTGCTGTACAGATGATTTTGAACATTCCAACTTTTGTCTTGGTAAAATTTATAGTTTCTTTTGTGCTATACACTAACAAATCACATGATAGGTGAATGGGAATGTATTATTTCAGTGTTAGGAACCACAACAAGCCCTTCAGTATTGAGTCAGATGTGAGAAACCAAAAAGCTGCTGCTTCCTCTGTCATAAAATAATTACTGACTTTCACAGGTCTCTGGCATAAAATAATGAAACACAAAATTAAAACACCTTGCATGATGTAATGAAGATCAAATTAAGTGTCCAAGATTTAAAACATGGGATTATTCATGCTTGAATTTCCCCCACCCCCTGCTTTTTGTGCCTCCTTCTAAGAATGGGAAAATAAATTGGTTGCTTTTTTGTTGTTTTTCTTACAAGCCTATCAAACCTTTTGACCCATATTTCAGTCTCAATCAGTTTACATGCATTTCCCCCCCCCCCAAAATATACCCAGATTTTTCTCATGTACACATTTAATGCACATTTTTTGCTATTTAGCAAAAAATATGCATGTGCAGGGGTAAATATTTTTGTCACTAACATTTTTCGAATAGGTGGTGGGGGGCTTTATCCATTTTTTTCTTCTCCAAGCCATGCAAGCTTCTCAAGCAAGTCACTTTTTTTGCATCAAGACATTCTTCATTTTGGTTTGAGAATCAGGAAATACAAAATCAAGATCTCCATATGGAAATATAAATCCAGCACATTTATTTTCTATTCATACTCAGTTCTATTTGTATGTAGCACCAAAGCACTGAAATGCACTAGGTGAGAGGTATGTGTGAAGTTACACATTTTAATGTATAACATTCTTGCTTTTCCTATTTGAGCAGGTGTATTCATAGCTACTTACACAGGGCTCAACCAACTCAAGCTAATGGAATTTATTTGGAGTAAGTATTGAGAGTCTGAAATGGAGGCTTTCAGTTTCAATTTGCTTCTTTTATGCTTTGAGACCAACATAGCATCAAGCACTATTGTAAAATTCCTGACAGAACTGCTTGAGAATGAAAATGACTAATTATTATGACAGCATTCATACAATAATACTTTGAAATATAGCGTTAAACTGTGAAATATGTCTTTCACTCCCGATTAAGCAATGAACACTCATAAGTATTTTGTTTTCCCTTGGTTACAATCCAAATGACGTCACCAGAAATGACAAAAGCACAGTTAATCAATATTAATTATTTCCTTTCTTAATACAGTGTATTTTGTATTGCTTATCTAAGTTGCAAAATTGTACAGACTTACTGCATAGTATGGGAAAATAGGATAAAAGTGGGTTTTATTACTTTATTGACTGCAATATGATGGAAGAAGAGACAGTTATAGATTAATGTACTACAATGTGTACTCCTGAATCAGTTCAAAGCGAAATAGCTTTTCCAATATAAAATATAGATTACATTTAGATACTACAAACTGGCTTAGGGCTTTATACTTATAGAATCAAGTTCCTAAACAGATATTCCAAAATGGTTGAAGAACTACAAGGAGTAATGGATGCTGTATGTACCTGTGATTACTGAGCTTTGGCTAAAAAGGAAGGGGAAGGTGAATTTTGAAGTACACACACATACATGCATATACACATGTCACTAAATGACATTGTTTCAGTGGTCCAGGTCCAGATGATTTGCAAAAGCTATGCAGAATAGAAACACAACTATATCAGGGCAAAGACTGAAGGGTCTTTAACAACAGGAAAAAACTGTTTTAGTGGACAAAGGACAAATGTTCCTTTTTGGGGGGCAAAAATGCTATATAAAGAGGATGATGGAAAAAGTAATCCAAAGCTCCATTGGAGATCAGCTGATGAGAGTTAAGATTGTGTTGAAGAATTGTTTTGCTGGAAGAAAGAGGCTCTGCCCATTTGCTTCAGGGTTGTCTAGTATGCCTGTGATAAGTCCCATGGATGAAGGAGAACCACCAGAGGTCTTTATCCTGGTAGTAAGGGCTCAATAGGGACATTCCAAAGAAAGGCCATACAACATGGCCTTAGATCATCTGGATACAAAAGGCCAAAGCACATGTTCCTCACGGACATCATCAATGCATCCCTCAGGGATGGTCATATTCCATCCTGTCTGAAGGAAGTGGCTGTTAGGCCGCTTCTGAAAAAACCTTCCATGGACCCCCTGGATATGAACAGCTATAGGCCAGTCTCTCTGTTACCATTTTTGAGCAAAGTAATTGAAAGGGTGGTTGTTCTTCAACTCCAAGCTGTCTTGGATGAAACCGATTATTTAGACCCGTTTCAAACTGGCTTTAGGACAGGATTTGGAGTTGAGACTGCCATGGTTGCATTGACTGATGACCTGCGTCTGAATATCGACAGGGGTAGTGTGACCCTGTTGGTGCTTTTAGCGGCTTTTGATATGATAGATCATGGCACCCTCTTGGATTGCCTGAGTGGGTTAGGAATCAGAGGCACTGTGCTCCAGTGGTTCCATTCCTTCCTCTCAGGCAGGTCCCAGAGGGTGCTGCTCGGGGACAGTCGCTCTGGTAAAAAGGAGCTCACCTGCAGCATCCCTCAAGGTACCATTCTATACCTGATGCTGTTCAACATCTACATGAAGCCGCTGGGTGAGATCATTCGGAGTCATGGAGCTGGGTGTTATCAGTACGCTGATGACACCCAGATCTATTTCTCCATGTCTCGATCATCGGTCTAAAATTCCGATGGCATCTCATCTCTCAATGAATGTCTTAAGGCAGTAATGGGCTGGATGAGGAAAAACAGATTGAGAGTAAATCCAGACAAAATGGAGGTGCTCACAGTAGCGGCCCCGAAATCAAGAATCGGTTGCAACCTCCGATCCTGGATGGGGTCACAGTCTCTGTGAAGGACTGTGTTCGCAGTCTGGGGCTGCTCCTTGATTCGTCGCTCTTGATGACAAATCAGGTAAATGTGACGGTCAGGAGTGCCTGTTATCAGCTTTGGCTGATACGCCAGCTGCACCCTTTTCTGGAAGTAAGGGACCTTGAGACTGTTGTGCATACACTGGTAACTTCCAGTCTAGATTTTTGTAATGCGCTCTACATGGGCCTACCTTTGTGCTTGGTATGGAAACTTCAGTTAGTACAAAACGTGGCAGCCAGAGTGGTTTCGGAAACATCTAGGAAGGACCACATAATTCCGGTGTTAAAGTCCCGCCACTGGCTGCCTATTAGTTTCCAGGCCCAGTATAAGGTGTTGGTTATTACCTTTAAAGCCCTAAATGGCTTGGGCTCAACCTATCTTTGGGACCGCCTCCTCCCATACAACCCTCCACATGCAATCTGGTCCTCTGGGAGGATCTTGCTCCAGCCATCAAAATCTACGCTATCTGTAACCTCCCAGAGGTCATTCTCGGTAGTTGCCCCCAGATTATGGAACAGCCTGCTGGATGAGATCCGTCAGATTACAACGTTAAACAGCTTCAAAAAGGCTGTTAAGACAGATCTCTTCCAGCAGGCCTTTTCAGAATAGATTTCCCAACTTCAGGAACCTCCCTTAGTTCACCCTCTCCATTTTGGATACCGCCACTATTTTTTTAGTATATATATATATATATATATATACACACATATATATAATTCTCTATAATCTAGTTTCATTCTATGTTTATTTAATTAAGATGTTTAAATTGTTGCTGGTTTAGTACTTTTTTAAGGGATGGGTGGGCCTGGGGTTTCTTTGTATTTATAATTGTTGTTAGCCACCTCGATTGTGCTCAGAGGGGCGGGGTATAAATAAAAATTTATTATTTATTATTATTTATTATGATTAGTAAAGAGTGGCCAGGGGTCAATCTGGCTGCAATCAGGCTGGGACTATAGCTACTGCAAATCCTGTGCTCAAAGCCGTCCCAAGCTGGTGCTGCCAGGAACCAGATTATATCTGCTCCTTTTTGATCTGGTCCAAAGAATGGAATTGTGGCACCAGAACAGCTTCTGTCTGCTTTGGGGGCATGTGTTATCTGAACACCATGGCCCCATAGTGGCCAGAAGTCACCTTATTTGCCCTGTGTATTTTGGGACAAAGTTTTCTTGCTCCCTGGCATGGCCCAGGTATAACCCCTGTGTCCAGATTATCCTTAAACTGGTGAAGGCTATGTTCTCTTCTCTATGCAACTCTCCCACACTTAGCATCGTTTTGTAAATACACAAATATGTGGTCTTAGTGTAGTGCATTCATCTTATAAACCTGAAGAACAAATCCTACCTAAATGGGAGTAGATGCTCCTTCTTAAGTTAAACATAAAGACAACAATCACCATGGTTTCAGAGCATCAAGTATATGCATATTTGGAAGACCTCTGGGTGATTTACCAACTGAAGACACTTCTTGGAGCAGTGGAGAGCAGCAGCAACAACAGGGGAACAGAATAGAAACAGAAGCATATTTATTTTTAAAATGTATTAACTGTATGTGTGAGAGAATGGCTGAGTATGTGGAATGGGTTCCTGGAGTGACAAGGCCCTGAAAGAACCAAATAAAATGGATGCCGTGCAAAGCACTATTGAAGGAGGAACTTGGACGGTGGAAGCGAGGAATGGGAGAAACTTGGCCTCGGAAGCGGAGATGCTGACCAAGCATAACCAGGACAATACAATCTGTCGAATATGAATGATGTTGATATGGCCGAGTGAGATCCGGCACACACAGAATGTACTGAAACTTGTGCAAAGAACTGGACTGTTCTGAACCCATGGTGAGCAAAACATGTTTATTTCAAGAAAGAAGAGGAAAAAGGGTATAAAAGGCAGTACTTCTCCCACTTCACCTTATGGTTCCTTGATCCGCAGCAACAGGGCCATCCACCCTTCTTGGAGGCTTGATCAACTTCTAGTGAAGGATCGTGAGTATGAATGTGTGTGAATGTGTGAGTGAATGAAAAGAGCTCTTGATACTTAAGGTGGTTGTTATATTGAGTATCTGATATTAGAAATGATTGTTTCAGGTGTCTCTGTTTCTGTGTTTCAATAAATGTTACATGCAAAGTGTCTAAACCCAGATCTGGTTTCCTATGTGTCTTTGTTGAAAGTCCTATAGTCTAGGGTAGCTAAATTTCTCTCTGGATCAAAAGAACAACAGAGAACCTCAGTTCATGACATAATTGGCATAGTCGGCAGGATCCAGGAGAGATTTAGTTTTGCCTTGGTGAAGGATGAGTAAATAAGAGACACTGGGAATTGATTTGTGATTGAAAAGCCAAATTTGGTCTCTCTGTGCCTTTTTGCTTGTCACTTGTTCCAGGATCCTTGACACTTCCTGATGAAGGACATAGTCAGGGGAAAAGTGTGAAGGTTTCTGGAGCATTTTGATGGGGTTAAGGTAGGAGAGTGGAAAACAGAGGGACGCCTCTGCTTAAACTGAATTTAGAGTCAGAAGGAAATATGGCTCTATTTGGGAAAGGAAAGAACAAAAAGGGAAACGGGGAGGAAATGGACTCGTTTATGGAAACCCTTTCTGTTCTGTAGAGGGGAGTGTATTGGAAGCTCCTTTAACAGATGATTGTGGAGAAAAGGTAGGAGATTGGAGGATACATTTGCATAGAAATATAGTAACTAATAAGAAAACTGAGAAAACATGAAAAAAATCGGTGCAGTATTTTAAGGAACAGTTAAATAAGGATATGAGAAAAAGTGAGGAGAAACTATTTAAAGCTGTAGCTCTGTTCTGCCAAGAGGTGGATAATGCAGGAAAATGGAAACAAACCAAAGTAATGGCACTCTTGGCTTTAGAAGGAATAGACCAGTGCCATGTGCAGACAGTGAAATTAAGAGAAAAACTAGAGAAAGAAAAACAAAAGAATGGAGCCTTGATGCTTCAAAACATCAGCAGGATGCAGGAGAATATAAAGCTGGAAAGCGAGAACCATGCCCTAAGAAAAGAAAATAGAATCTTGGAAACAAATACTAGAGAGCTAGAAGATAAGGAGGAGGAAATAAAACTAGCTAATCAAAAGGTTAAACATTTAAAAGAAGTTCTAGTGGGGAAGTGTAAACAAGGAAAGAGATCTGCAAAAGTTTACTACAGTTTAGGGGATGACTATGATTGTTGTGAGGAAGGAACTTGCCCTGACAACCCTGATTGTAGTCCTTTAGGGGAATCAGGAGCTAGACAACAGAAATGATCCCACGGTATTAACTGCCACAACAACCCCAGAATAAAAGCAACAAAGAAAAGAACCTCCACGTATGAAATCGTGGAAGAAGAGGAGGGAGGAGATAGAGCAGATACTAGTATGGTTACAGTTAACAAATATACAAGAGAAAGAGAAAAGATAAAACACTCTATCACAGATGAGCCCATGTCAGCAGGAGAAATGAGGGAACTAACAGAGTCTCTAGGACAGCCAGGGAATAGAAAGATAGAATGGGCTATTAAAATTTTGGAAGGCTGTTGAAGACAATGATATGACCTGGGATGAGACAAGTTGATTGTTTAGACAGATGCCGGGTATGCAGCCCTATATAACCAGAGTCAAGGAGAGCGGCATAGGACCAGCTTTATAAGATTGTTTTAGAACAGGGAAGTGGTGTTGCAAAAAGGGAAGTAATAAACTTGGAACAGGGTCCAACCGAAGACCCAGTAGTATTTTGGAATAGAGTACATATGGGAACGTATT
Source organism: Phrynosoma blainvillii (assembly GCA_026167975.1). NCBI lineage: Eukaryota > Metazoa > Chordata > Lepidosauria > Squamata > Phrynosomatidae > Phrynosoma > Phrynosoma blainvillii. The sequence goes on along the minus strand of JANUYF010000004.1, from coordinate 211,806,229 downwards.
TAGTAGGACTTTTTAAATTAGGAGAAACAAAAAGGTAACAGAAATATTAGGAAAGTCCAAATCAATATCTGAACTAATGGAGGTTGATCCTAGTGTTTTCATGGCTCCCTTTGAAGGATTAAATCCAGAATGGAAATCAAATATGGCTTTAATCATGGCCATGCTTGAACAGGATGATATAAGACCAAGTTGGAAAAAGTTACAAGAATTATTGGCTAGATTAAGAAAACAAGGTGTTGGAACCATGAAGAAAGCACAGGTCTCCATGAAAGCAGGAGTAAAGCAAGTCACCTCAAAATGGGTGCCTAAGGGAATAAAAACCAAAGAAAAAGGAAAACCCACCCCCACAGAGAGAGTACTTTTGTGGAGAAAATTGAGAGAACTTGGGTGGGATATGGATAAACTAGATAGAATAAGTACTGAGTGTCTGAGACAACTAACAGAGAAGGGGGAAAGAGAAAAATTAGTGAAAACCCTAGTGCCCCACCACAGGAAGACAAGAGAAGACAGAACCAGATTAAAAATATGGCAAAAGAGAAAGACATTCCAGAAGAATTTACTTATCAGGCTTTGCTTTAAGAGGCAAGGGAGATTCAGGAGGAAGGTGAAGGGGAGCTCTGTTAGGACTGCCCCGCTGCCACAGAACTAAGACAAGTAAAGCCAGGGGAATGGCAATATTGGGGGAAATTATTTAGAAAACCTGGCAATAATAGAAAATTTGTGGTGGCAACTGATTAAAGAGGAAGGAAATATCAGAAACTACAAAAGCATTAGAATAGCTGGGGATAATCAAAAAGACTGTAAGTCTATATAAGTCACCTTTATGACCAATTAAAAAGAGTGATAAGAAATCCTGGAGACTAGTTGCACATTTTAAGGAAATAAACCAAGGTACACCCCTCATGGCACTTACACTTGGTAATATTATGGAAATGGTGGGGAGGGTATTAACAGAAGCACAATATTATTTTGTGATATATTTGGATAATTGTTTCTTTGCCCTTCCCTTAGCTGAGAAAAGTGAACCCCAGTTTGCCTTTACTTTTAGGTTTTAGGGTTTTAGAGCTTTATAAGAGATATAGGATTCAAAGTAAACTTAGAAAAAGGATGGACTCAGGAAACAATGTCAGCAGATTTATACTAAAATACAGTCCAGTTATAAAGTTTTGAAATATAATTTATAAGAAAAAAGCCCCCTCTCTTAGTACTGCCAAAAATAGTTAAATTGAATCCAAAAGGGATTGATTTTGAGATCATAAACCAGCCGAATTAAACCAGCCAGACTTGATGATAACAATTTTAAGGGAGGGAGATTCACATGAATGTGATAAAATAGATATTGATAAAAGCCAGAAATCCAGGCAGTTATAGATGTTCTTTTACTATTAAAAGAACAAGAGGGGGAGGATGAAGAGTCTATAATTGTCATGGACAGTGAATATGTATATATTGAATGTACAAGATTTCTTCAATTTTGGAGAAAAGATGGGTTTAAAAATGTAGATAGCAAGGGCTTGAAATATCTTAGTCAATGGAAGCGGATTTGGACTCTTATGCAAAGGTTACCAAAAGTAAAATTTGCTTGGCTTAAGGCCCATCAAGATAAGAAAAAAGAGAACAAATTAGAATAGCAACAGCAAGGCAATGTATATATAGATCAATTGTTTAAATAAGGTAAAAATGATACCAATTGGAACTCAAGTGTTATATCTTCATTTGGGTCTTAAAGAACGTGCCTTGAGACCCAAATGGAAGGGGATATGGCCCACCAGTTACTTGACTGAAAAAGAAGGAAAATCTTAATGGGTCCACCATAATCAGATACAATTGTATAAAGTTGATTAATAACAAATATGTCTCATTATATGTTTTTTTATATATATATGCAGAAACAAATTACACCAGACGAATGGATGAGAGGGTCTCCACAAGGAAAATCAGACCTAGTCCTTCTAGGAACTAACACATATATTTATATTTTGCAGGCTGTTGCACAAGCAAGAAGATACCCAGTTTTTATATATATATAATTGAAGGGGAAAATTTAAGGTGGTATATTAATTGGGATCACCAGCACTCAAAGTAGTTCCAGTTGCGATGGATTAAAGATCCCCCAGGAAATAAAGGAAAGCTATATGTAAAATGGAGCCATCCCAGAAAATAAGGGGATGGAGGATAAAGGTCATCATTTTGGGTATTCTGATGTGGGAGGAGGTGCAGGGATATTGGATTAGATTACATGCCGAGCATATGTTTGTATACCATGGAAAAGATGTAACTTTAGTTTATACACATCCACAATCAGTAGGGCATATGTCCTTTTTGCCTGCTTTAATTGAAGACCCCGAAGTCATCTTATTGGGTTTATCGAAATCAGCTGTGGGTCTTCCCACAATATTTTCTTCACCAGAGAAACTAAATGCTACCTGATTCCGAAGAATGAGTTACAGAACTACCACAGCAGGAATGTGTTTTGTTGTAACAACAAAGGGACCTGGAATAACAAATTGAGGGATTACAGAAAACATGAAGACTTTTTTTTATGAATCTGAGAAGTTATACTTATTGTAGGGATAAATTTTATTTGTATGGGACCCACAATCAGAGTTATGTACCCAAGGATTTACAGCAAACTGAATGGAATGAGATGTATCCAGAATATACATTGGCAACTATCAATGTGTGGGAGTAGGATATTTGACTTTTCCAGTCCACGTATATAAGTCCGAGTCTCCATAGACTAGTCATAAGCGGGAAATTTATGACAGGCTTTTGGGACCAGCGTGTTCAGATGAAGTCCAATACTCAGACACTTTGGGGAGCATAGTAGCAGCAGGGGCTATATTTGGAGCATTAACTCTAGAAGCATATCCAGGGATTGTCGCTCAGGAAAATCATAGGAGCATATTGGGACTTACATGCAGACTGGAAAAATCAATAAATGCTACCAGGGAGATTGTACGCATGTTGCAATACGAAATTGAAGAATTGAGCCAAATGGTAATGCAACAAAAGGCCTAAGCAGACTGCCAGAAATAGTGCACATTAAATTGAGGCACTGCCCTGGCTCAGTGCTAGGGACTCATGGGAATTGTATTTTTTTCTGAGACATTGAGCCTTCTCTGTCAGAGAGCTCTGGTGCCACAATAAATTACAGTTCCCATGATTCCCTAGCACTGAGCCAGGGCAGTGCCTCAATTTAATGTGCACTATTTCTGGCAGTCTGCTTAGGCCCAAAGTTTAGCTTTGGATTATTTGTTGGCTGCGAAAGGAGGATTTTGTAATATGATAGGAAACCAATGTGTGGTAAAATTTCACAATTTGAACAGATCAATAGAGGATGATATGGAAAAATTAAGACAAATGATTCAGCATGATGTTTATGATACAAAAAGGGGTTGGTCTTTCTTTGGATGGTTGAGTGATTTGTGGCCTTCAGCTGTTTGGATAAAGGAAATTATTTACATAATAGTTATGATAGTGGTTATGATTGGTATAATAGGTTGTTGTTTCCCACTTTTTATCCGCTTGTGCCAACATAGTATTATGTCAATAATACCCCAAAAGAAAGTAGATGCTTTTGAATTTTAATCCATTATAGTGTGTGTAATATATGATTTTCAGAGATCATTGATGATTTCAGTTGATTATACAATTAATTAAATTAATATAATTAAAAGGGACATGATTGTTTATAATTATTGGTGATACTCAATTATGAACTAATTAAGTATCAAGAGGGGGAATATGTGAGAGAATGGCTGAGTATGTGGAATGGGTTCCTGGAGTGACAAGGCCCTGAAAGAACCAAATAAAATGGATGCCATGCAAAGCACTATTGAAGGAGGAACTTGGACGGTGGAAGCGAGGAATGGGAGAAACTTGGCCTCAGAAGCGGAGATGCTGACCAAGCATAACCAGGACAATACAATCTGTCGAATATGAATGATGTTGATATGGCCGAGTGAGATCCGGCACACACAGAATGTACTGAAACTTGTGCAAAGAACTGGACTGTTCTGAACCCATGGTGAGCAGAACATGTTTATTTCAAGAAAGAAGAGGAAAAAGGGTATAAAAGGCATTACTTCTCCCACTTCACCTTATGGTTCCTTGATCCGCAGCAACAGGGCCATCCACCCTTCTTGGAGGCTTGATCAACTTCTAGTGAAGGATCGTGAGTATGAATGTGTGTGAATGTGTGAGTGAATGAAAAGAGCTCTTGATACTTAAGGTGGTTGTTATATTGAGTATCTGATATTAGAAATGATTGTTTCAGGTGTCTCTGTTTCTGTGTTTCAATAAATGTTACATGCAAAGTGTCTAAACCCAGATCTGGTTTCCTATGTGTCTTTGTTGAAAGTCCTATAGTCTAGGGTAGCTAAATTTCTCTCTGGATCAAAAGAACAACAGAGAACCTCGGTTCATGACATATGTTGCATTTACTTCCCATTTGCTTTAACAAATTTAAAGGACAAATGCATACTTCTTGAATACTTCTGGGCTACTTGATATGACTGCATGACAGAGTGACATTATAAAGTAGAACTCCAGTATGAGGTGCATTTAAGATGTTAAATGCAGTGCCTAGTTCATATGTTGTTTCTTCTCAGTAATGAGCAATTCCTCAAGGACAGCCTTCTCTGTCTCATTTGACTCCAAGGATACTCCTTCCTGATAAGCAGCCAAATCATTGCCAGAATTTTCAAAAGGCACAGATAAAGTCTCACTTTCATTAAAGCAGAGAAACTATTTGTAATGGGAATTGTAAACACTGAGCTTCAGTTTGAGATGCTCACAGTTCTCTCACAGTTAAGCAATTCATCAATCTTGAGTTGTTTGAAGGCCTTGTTGTGCTTAATTGTCCCTGGGCTTGATCTGCAACATTTTTTCCTTCCCATTTAAAAAAACTTTCATAGTTCATCACAGGAAAAAAACAAAAGCACAAACAAATTCAAAATCATAAAATGTTAAATTCCCAAGGGATAATAGTTCTTGGTTTCCATTTCAGTCTAGGAGATATGCTGGTAGAGCAGAGTAGCTAATAGTAAATCTGGGGGAAGAAATAGTGATAATGCAAGTGGGCAGTTTAGAGTTTTCCAAAGCAAAGCAAATGAGAGGTAAACAATGCTGCATGCACAGCAATGAGGTGCAACAGTCAACTAAAAAAAAGTATGACATTCCAGGCAAGACACAGTGGAAGAATTAAAAAACCTAAAAAAACCTAAAAAGTAAACAAAAGATAATGGAGCTAGTTAACACACCACCTATCAAATCTTGGAGAACCAAAATATTTGTTGTTATGTGCTTTCAAGCTGATGCCAACTAAGAATGATCTTACCAAGGAGGACTTAAAAATACTATTAGGCTCAGCCTAGCCTAGGTCTAAGGAACAGGAATTTGGCCCTACAGGAAGGAAAGAAGGAAGAGCTTTCTCCACAGAAACAAGGCCATGAAGACTTTTGCTTGTATCAGGTGAAGTAAATGGCAGGGAAACTGTAAATAATGACAATGCATTATGATACCTTTATGTTTGTCTCCTGATGGAGGGGAAAATATACTGCACTCTTCAAGACAGTATTTCTGTAGCTTGCTATCATATGTGGTTGGCTGGAATGGTTTTGGTTTCTGTCCATAACTTCTTTCTTCATGTTTTGGTTTTCTTCTCTAGAAAATAATTCTCCCCCCACCCAAACCAGGAATAAAGATAAGAGACTGAAACTGGATTTTGAATAGAGTGTAAGTTTTAGGTCAGTGACACTAACCTCTGTATTTGCTGATGGGGATTTCCTCCACCATTGGTAGGGGCAAATGGCAAGACGTTCTGTGCACAATGGTCAATGTCATGTAAGATTTACAGCATGAATAAAAATAAACTGCAATAAATATTTAAAAGATTTATAAGAAAGTTTCAAGAGACACACTGTGAAAGCAATGAATTCTTTATTTGGTTCCCAGTACAATAATGCCCAGTGCAATAAATATATAAAAAGAGGTAGAAAATTTCACTGTGCCATCCAGTTTCTGCTTACAGAAGAGGAAGCAATATCAAAACATGCACACTTTTGGACCATATCTCTCCTAAAATGTTTTTTTACAATTATGGCTGATTTAATATGGAATGAATTAGTCTTTAGAGACACATTCCTGCCTATGTGTTTATATAAACAGGAGGGTCTCAAACAACTGTAGATGCCTAATTGCTTTGCATTTTAAAAGTGGGGGCTGTAGCTATTAATGCTTGGGAATAGGTCTCAGAGGAGCCAACTGATGCATAGAGCAACAGATCTCTTCTTCTAGTAGATCATTTGTTTTAGAACCAAACTAGAAGAAGTTCAGAATATCCTGTAATTTAAACACATGCTTTCCAATTCCCAATTTGGCAGGGACAGTCTCAATTAATCTTCTGCTGTCCTACTTTTTAATCTACTTTTAAAATGCCCAGATTCTCTCTCCTCATCTCACTTTCCCCCCTTGTTCCTAGCTTACCCAAATTGCTTCTAACTGTGTTTAAAATACCAGAGTGGTCTGCACTTTATTAACTAATTTGGCAGAAAAGGAAAAGGAATGGAATCTTGCATTTCCAGCAGAGTCAGGCAAAAGTAAGCTGCTACAGCTTCTCCTAGCTTGTATAATCTTCCTCATTTATAACTCTTGCCATCTTAACCACTCTCTGATGTTGTTTGACCATGTGTCCCAGTTTACATCTGTGAAGTGTTGGAGGCTGTGTACTCATCTGACTTTAAGAAATAATAGAAAGCAGCTACAGTGAGGGGGGAGAGCCAGTATTATATAATGATTTGAGCATAGGACTATGATTATGACAACAATGAGAGGTAAAGAGGGGCAGTTGGATATGGACTGTGTGACATTGGGGCAGGGTTTGTTGCTATCTTGTGTCCTTTCTTTATATAAAAAAGGGAGAAAGAAAGGGCATATTATTGGTACCTTTTTTGTTTCTATGGATGAGTAGGTGGGTGGATATTTTGCCAGCAAATCTGCTAGCAACCTAAGTGTGGATTTTACCATTGTTCAGATAGATGCCCAGTACAAGATCCAGCCCGATAGGTTTCCACAATCAGTGTAAATATATCATATTTATTCTTTTTATTACAGAATCTCTTGGTTATTCTTATTACTCAGTGGAATTCTCTTTGTACTGAATTATTTCCTCTCATTCATTCATTCTGTCTTCATGTGCAAAAATATTTTTTTTTCTTAAGTAGTTCTCCCATTCCCCTTATTCTTATCAGAATAAATCTTTTTGTTCCCTTGTTCCTGAAATTGAGGTGAACAGAGTCTTGTTTTGTTTGCCAATAGCTTGCAAAGACAGAAGCATACTATGGATGACATAACACAATTTAGTAAAATATATCAAGCTTAAAATTGACGAGATCCGTCAATTAACATCTTTGGACAGTTTCAAAAAAGCTGTCATGATGGATGTCTTCCGGCAGGCCTTTCCAGACTAAATGACCCGGCCTGGCCAGCTCCCTCCTTCCTTTCAATCCTGGCTCCTATTCAATACTAGCAACGAGTTTGCTTGCTACAATTGCTAACTGTTCATTGTTAGTTTTTACATTTATTCTTTATATTCTTGATGTTTTAATTGTATTACTGTTTAATATTGTTTTAAGGGGGGGAGGGATATCTTATTACTGTAATTTGTTTTTAACTTGTAAACCGCCCGGATTGGGTAACCATTGGGCGGTATAGAAATAAATTTTATTATTATTATTATTATTATTATTATTATTATAAAATGAGGGTGAATCTCATATTTTCATATTTGCTCTTAATGTCCTCAGTACAGGCAACAGACAACATAAGATCATAAGATAAGATTGTAAATTCACAAATCAGTCTAAGGATCTTGCAAAGTTCAGGAAGGCACAAGAGGCTAAACAAAAGAATGCATTTAACAAGAATACAAAGGTTTGTGGAACACATAGGGCCTCGGCAGACGGCTTATTGAGCCGTCTTGGAGGCCCAGAAGAGGAGAAGCAGCCACACACGCGGCACTCCTTCCTCTTCCTGAGGTTGCCCTTGGTGCTGCCAGCCCTCCGCACGGCCGGCGTGCCGAGGGCAACCTCCCGCCGCAGCGTCCGGACACGCTGCGGCGGAAAAGACAGGGAAAGTGCACCCTACGCGTTTAGGGCGCACTTTCCCTGTCTTCTAAAAGGAGCGCCAATTTGGAGCTCCTTTTAGGATCGCCGCAGGATCGCCGCGGTGCGGAGGCTGTGGTCCCACGGCACTCTGGACCAGGGCATCCCCCACGCCCTGGTCTGCATCCCCCCATAGTCTTTTCAGACAGATACATACCATACCCAAAGAAAAGAGGGCATATTAGAATGAATCAGGTTTTCACCATGCATGTGACAAAATTGCTGTAGGAATCATTAATAATAATAATAATAATAATAATAATAATAATAATAATTTATTTATTTATACCCCGCCCCTTTGAGATCAATCGGGGCGGCTTACAGTAAAAATGTAGTACAACAGTAAAAACAAATTACCTCCCATCCACCTCTTAAAAAGTTATTAAATCTATTACAAGTTAAAAATGGACAGAGTTAAAACAACAATCACACATATAGGAGATTAAGAGACTGTTAGTACCATGTGCAAGTTTGAGGATTTGGGTTAATGCTGAGGTTTAAACAATTGTTTAAGTAATTCTGTTTTCATTCCTGCTCATACTGCTTCACCAGTTTATAATTTATTATTGTTATTGTGTGCTTTCAAGTCATTTCCAAATTATGACTCTAAGGCAAACCAATTGTAAAATGTTATCCCACTCCTGTTCCTGAGCAGGAGAGGGTACTCCTTGAGATCATTTAGCTGCCACCACTGATTTTAACTCCCCATTTCTTCTCCAGGCTAAACCCAACTCTAAGTTTCTCCTCATAAGATATGGTTTCCAGACCCTTCACCATTTAGGTCGTCCTCCTCTGGACATGCTCCAGCTTGTCAACATCCTTTTTGAATTGAGGTGCTCAGACCTGGACCACAGTTAAACTTAGCCTGTTTAAGCTACCAACAACTTAGGTCACATTCTGTTGAGATTTTTTAAAAACAAAAGTCCCTAACATAGCTATTTCTATTCCTGTTCTATTTAAGATACCAATATCTTGGGTGATAGATGTCCATGGAGAAGACTAGGAGTTTAGACTCACATGGTCCAGTCTATGACCAGAATTTCTCCTCATTGAGGCATACATCTAATCCCCAAAGTCTCTCTTTCTCACTGTGCCTCGATGTCATGGTCAGCCCTGAGGAGGACTCGGAGGACGAGGAGGAGGATGGGTCTCCTCCAGAGAAGGAAGAGATGCAGGCTCCACCTGGTTCTCATTCTGCTCTCCCAGCCCCAGAGCAGGAAAAGATACAGGCTCCACCTGGCTCTCATTCTGCTCTGTCTGAGCCAAGCCCGGTTCTCCCAGCCCCAGAGCAGCCAGGTCCTAGTGCTCCTTCCTTGGAGGCTTAGCTGCCTAGTGGGGAGAAGCAGGAGGATACAGCAGAGCCAGTGCCTTCCTTTAGGCAGAGGAGAGCTGAGAGTGCTGGCAGTTGCAGGTCCAGGAGACTAGCTGAAAAGCAGCTGCTGAACAAGCCTCAGTTGGCACTGAGGTAGGATTTGACTATTTAAACAGTTGCAAGAGGCTTCCTCAGTGTCAAGACTTATTGTAGTTTCCTTAGGAGACTATGGTCAGTGTGGCTCCTTGTTTCCTGCTTTGTGCCTCTCGCTCTTGCCTTGTGGAACTCTGTTGCCTTGACCTTGGGTAGGATTTGACTATTTAAACAGTTGCAAGAGGCTTCCTCAGTGCCAAGACTTATTGTAGTTTCCTTGGGAGACTATGGTCAGTGTGGCTCCTTGTTTCCTGCTTTGTGCCTCTCGCTCTTGCCTTGCGGAACTCTGTTGCCTTGACCTTGGACCGGACTGGACCTTTGCTGATTGCTGCCTGCCCTGACCTTAGACTGACTGATGCTGATTTCTGGACTCTGCTTTACTGGTGCTTCAACTACAGGAAGGTTTGTGGCTGGCCTTGCTGTTTGCAGCTCACCCTTTCCATCCCTAGCAGCTGTGGGAACTGAGGCTGGCTGTAGTTGAGGACACTCATGACATCCTGAAGTTTTTATAACCTCTTGTTGGGAAACATCTTGAAGCTTCACACTTCTGCCCAACTGGCCATTCTCACTGTGCAATTGTCTCTCATGAACTCTATGACTTCTCTGTGATGTTGTTCCCAATAAATTAAACATAATCCAACACATCATTGACCCTTTGTTTAACTAGAGAAGAGACTATACCCTTCAGGTGTTTCCCAGAAAATAGGAGAGCCTATTGTCACACCTATTGTGGGTTTTTCTTGGCAGGATATGTTGGGTACCATTACATTCCTTTGAGACCCAGAGATGCACAAGGTCATCAGGTCAGTTTCCATGGTTAAATGGGGATTTAAACCCTGGTGTCTTGGAGCCCTAATCCAAGACTGAAAACCACTACCCTGTAACTGTCTTTATTGTCTCACCTTGAAAAATCAAAAAGAATAAGAAAAATTACCTACAGATTGTGAGTAATCTAGTTCGGTAGGTGAAGGAACATCTTAGAGCAGAGATTCCCAAACTTTAATTATGCAGATGCAAATCCCTGACTACTACTCTACACTTGATCTAGCCAAAAGGCCAAGAAGTGACAACTGGCCAAGATGGCTAAGGCTTCAGGGAGCTGAAGTCCAAAACAACCAAAATTTGGAAGCCACTATTTAGTGTTTCCATATTACCGATTACAGGTTCCATATTAGAGATAGTAATGTTGGATCATTGATTTGGACCTATAACCACTTTAATCTAAAACTCTGTTGTGAGGATTATAACTAGTCAGAAGTATAAATGATGGTGTTTTGAATGTATATGAAACATGAGTTTATAAACAGTGTATTGGTGTTAGAACTATTTCAGTTCCACATTCTACTAGAGATTTCTTTTACTTATCTTCACTGGATTCTATTGGCTGGCAGACATTTTGGTTCCATTTTCTTTATAGCTTCAATATAAAATGTTCCTTATTACCTACAAAAATGAAAGCAGGTCAGTATGTGACTCCTTAGTGCTGGGATGGGCATCACTAAGGTGCAGCTGCTAGGCCCTCAACAATTTCAGAATCCCCAGGCCAATCTTTTTCTAGCTAAAAATAGAGGGTGAATTAATGCTCCTGCAAGCCTTCAGGTGCAGGAAATTATGTTTTCTCTGTACTGTTCAACATCACCTTCTGACCTCTTTGGTTATTTTATTTTTTGATAGTGCACATAGCCTTCTGGAAGGTCTCAGGGCACAAAAGTGACCACTGTATCATCTCAGTTGCCCAGTTTTTCCTAGAAGTCCTCTCCCCACTAAATTTTATACAAAGGTAAAAAAAGAAGAAAAGTTGCATTTACTTTTGAAACAAGGTCTGTGCTTGGCATCATAACTCCATAGTAAAGATAAACATTGTGTTTTTTCACTGCAGTTGCATCAATCAGAACCTACCCCCCCCCCCCCCCCGCCATGGTTGAGAAATTCATGTTGCATGAAATCAGGCCTGGGAAAAGTGTTGTGTTGATGTGTGCACAAATTTAGAGAATTTTCAACTAGTATACAAATTAATTTTCTGCTGTTTCCTCAAAGGATTTATTTAGCCTGTCTCACTTCAATTATTTTAATTAATATACATTATAAAACTATTCACGAGGCCCAAAGCATTTGCTAGAAACCCACTTCTGTGTTATTGACCCTGTTCTGGAGTGTTATTCTCTCTGTGTTAACAACTTGATCAAGTCATTGCTTCACATTCATGTTTCATTCTTGCTTTCCTGCTAACTTAAAGATATACACTTGTAAGAACAGTTTTCTGATGCACCAAAACTAAGGCAGGGCTTATCTTCAACACTTTTTTGATTCAAAATGACTTTATGTATTTTTTCTGGAAATGTGGCCAAGGATGGAAAGAATGTTGATAATTATTTAATTCCTTAATTTCTTCCCAATTTAAAATGTCAGGAAACCAAATGAGGAAAAATTTGACATAGTAAGATTTTTCAGATTTCTTTTGTGCTTAATGCTGAACATAAAGAAAACAAACATGATGACCAAGAAGGACCTTCACAGGTTCAAACTAGACAATGAAGAAGTACAAATAGTAAATGAATTCCAATACTTGGGATCAAACATTGATAGAAATAGGGACTGCAGTCAGGAAATCAGAAGAAGACTAAGAATGGGGAGGGTGGCTATGAAAGAACTAGAAAAGATTCTAAAATGCAAAGATACAATTTGGCACAAAAGTTAGTGTCAGTGTGTGGATGATGAGTGTTGTAGTGATGTTCTTTGGCACCCAGCAGAATCTGCAGGACAAGCTGGCTGCTGTGATCTACAGCCATTTTGTAATTCTTACCATCAACTGGCTCTGTTTTCCTTTTTTAGGATCCTGTCTTCCTCAGTCAAGAAGACACATTGTAAAGTCCAAAAGCATAGTTTATTAATGCATATAAAAGTAAAATAAGATAGCTAAGTAAAATCCATTGTGATGAACTTGACCAGTTCAGCCATGAAAGATTACATCCTTAACAATCCCAAAAGCTTAGGATCTCCAACTTGTTGCAGTTAAAACCACTGCTTCCAGGCAGGCTCACGCATTCACATCTTGAATAATAAATATTCTAGACAAAGGATTTTCTAGGCCCTTCCCATATTCTACCTTCTAGGTGTTAACCTTATGTTAATTGGATAATGCCTGTATGATGTATATTAACCCAGCCTCTTGCTGTCCATCATCCACCACGTGACTATCTTTCCCAGCTTAACGATGTTTATGTATAATTGTTATCAAGCCTTTTTCATAACAAAGTCTGTGTCCATGAGTTGTACCCTTGGGAAAGTTCATGTTTATGTCTGTGTTGGCCATCTGGTGTTAGATTCACTTTGTTTTTCTAGATTTTTTTATTTTCTTTTTTATTTTATTTAACATCTATATGAAGCTGCTGGGTGAGATTATATGGCGTTATGGAGCTGGGTGTTATCAGTACACTGATGACACTCAAATCTATTTCTCCGTGTCTCGTTCGTCAGCCTCGAATTCCAATGGCATCTCTTCTCTCAATGAATGTCTTCAGGCAGTAATGGGCTGGATGAGGAAAAACAGATTGAAACTGAATCCAGACAAGACGGAGGTGCTCATGGTAGCGGTCCCGAAACCAGGAATTGGGTTGCAACCTCCAGTCCTGGATGGGGTCACACTCTCCTCCAGTGACTGTGTTCGCAGCTTGGGGGTGCTCCTTGATTCATCGCTCCTGATGACAAATCAGGTTAATGCGACGGTCAGGAGCGCCTGTTATCAGCTTCAGCTGCTTTGCCAGCTGCACCCTTTTCTGGAAGTAAGGGATCTCGAGACTGTTGTGCATGCACTGGTAACCTCCCGCCTTGACTTCTGTAATGCGCTCTACATGGGGATACCCTTGTGCCAGGCTCGGAAGCTACAGTTAGTTCAAAATATGGCAGCCAGGCTTGTTTCAGGAACATCTAGGAGGGACCACATCACTCCGGTCTTGAGGTCCCTCCACTGGCTGCCTATTCGCTTCTGGGCCCAGTACAAGGCGTTGGTTATTACCTTTAAAGCCCTAAATGGCTTGGGTCCAAGCTATATCAGAGACCGCCTCCTCCCCGCGTGCTCTGGTCCTCTGGGAGGAATTTTTTAGAACCACAAATATCCAAGCTATCTGCAACCTCTCAGGGGGCCTTTTCTGTCTTCGCCCCCAGACTCTGGAATGACCTGCCGGACGAGATGCGTCAGTTAACATCTTTGGACAGTTTCAAAAAGGCTGTCAAGATGGATCTCTTCCGGCAGGCCTTTCCAGACTAGGTAGCCCGGCCCCGGGCTGTTTCCTCCTCCTTGAGTGACATTAATCTGAACCTTGGTTCCCCCACAGAGTACGAATGGGGTGATGTGTTATCGGTTATTATTTTAATTGTTTCATTTAACTGCTATTAGGATTTTAACTATGTTGTTGTTTAATATTGTTTTAAGGGGGGGGGGGAGGGATATGCTTTTTCTGTAACTGTTTTATGTTGTAAACCGCCCGGATTGGGCAACCATTGGGCGGTATATAAATAAATTTTATTATTATTATTATAGATGTTGTTTTCATGAGGAAAATTCCACACACACACATTTCTACATTTCACCTTTGACTGTATAACCCATCCATATTTTATCAATCCCCTCCTGAAATGTATAGATGTGTGAGACCACTATGTTGTTGTTGTTGTTGTAACAATTGTTAATGTTGTTTTATCTCCAGAACCTTTGTTACTATATCTGTAGTGTTGTGTTTTGATTTTTAGGCACACAATTTCATTTTAAACTCACTGTCTGGCATTTTGTTATCTAACTCTAACACACTTTGATCTGTACTTTAAATTTTCTGTTTCCATCATGAAAATGCATGTCTGTGAATCTCTATATATCACAACTGACAATTCACAATTTAAATCTTATAACAACTGTTTAATCTACTCTATCTCATTTAATGTTATATATTTTGTTTTATCAGCACTTAAAGCTATATATCATTATTTTTTATTTTTCCAAAACTACTGTTTTTCTCTATACTTAATTGACAATCCTTAACCTGACTATCTATCATGTAACTTTAAAGTAAATGTACTATTTATAAAACACTCTATCTAATGTGGCTATTCTAAATCACAACCCCCTTTCCTTAAAAAAATCTTTTCAAATGTTCTATTGTTGTCTAATCTTTTACCTTATATAAAACAATTTTTCTTAAAACACCTCTTGCAAACACAGTATTTAATCCATTATTGTCAACCACAAACATCAAACCCCTCACAAAGCTTTTCCTTATATCTCAATATTTAAAACCCCTTGTAACTTTACTCCAAACAAAACCTACTGACTTTAAACCTGTCACCACCTTGCACTCTGCAAACCACACTTCCCTAAGCTATGTAGACTCAATAAACATATTCCATCAGCAGTCTAGCAACTTTAAATTAAGATCTCAAAAATCAAAACTTTTAATAACAAATCTCTCTAGACAACTTTTTCTTTCTTGTCTGAATCTCTTGAATCTAAACAACCAAAAATTTTATCTCCTTTTGTGTAAACACACGTATCAGCATCTAAATAAGCAATCTCTAAAAACAAGATGTTGCACCTACTAGCCCCTCCTTGCTGTTAAAGTCTATATCAGTCACAAGCTCTCAGCCTTGGACTAAATGTTTTTATCAATGTTTTTTAACCTTTGCTGAGCAAATCCTTTTTTTTTTTTATTAACCTAGCTTTGTAACTCTGTTTGACATCAGGCATCTTTTTTTTTTTGGTATCCATTTACCTTGTGATTTTTTTCTTTAGGTCTATCAACCACATTTTAACATCTCTTTGTCAATTAAAACACTTGAATTTCTTGCTACACTGTAGTATATCATTCTCACTTTCTTCAACAGGAAAAAACTTTTTAAAACTTTTAAACTCTCTGAAACTCCCTGGCTCACCAGCCACTATTGTATAAGCTCTTGTTTCTTGTATAATAAATTTGCGTGTTGTTTTCACACACTCTATGAATTTTCTTTGATATGACATGTATTGTTTTCCTCTCAACTTTTCTTTTGTGTCTGGACTTGTGTGTCCTTTGTTTTCTGTCATTCTTTACTTGTTGTTGCTCTTAAGTGTTTCCCTCACTTCCAAAGGATTAATGTTTGTAGTGTGTCTGTTGTGTCTGTTGTGTGCCCCTCCGTTCCTGGCACTGTCTCATCTTCAGTAAAACTTCTTTTGTTTGAATGTATCCTTTTTCAACTAAATGTTTTTCAAAATTGTTACACTGGGACATTAAAACTTTTCCCACCACCAAGGTGAAATCTTTAACTGTTTTTTTTGAATATTTTACAAACATCATCTGTGGCACTTTGGTTCAATTTTCCCTTTTAAAACATGTTGGCACATATATATTTGCATACTGTCTAAAAACTGTCAGATATTTTAGATTTAGTGGTTCCCCACATAACATGTGAAATGGTGTTGGATTTCTTTTTTCTCAGCCAGTTTCATAAACTGTGAGACAAGAATTCTCCTTTTCCCCAGTCTTTAATCAAAGACCTTATTTTGTAATCAATTTTTTTCATTCATGTTTACCCGTTGTTTAAAACTTTCAATTGTATCACATTTCTGTTTTAAAACTCTGACATATAAAACTGGAAAATCTATCCACAATCACTAAGAAAATATTTGTTGTCACTTTGTAACACACATTTGTCCCTTTTTGTTTAACAGCATGGACCAACCTCAACCGGTCATTTTAGCAATTTTCTTGCTCTGGTTCTGTCACAGGAAAAACCCTTGACTTTTTACTCTGTGGCAAACCAAATACCTCCCAAATCATTTGTACAATGAGACCTTTTCAAAATTCAGGGCCTATATCCCCCTAGCTTAAACAAGCTACCAAATCCTATGTTCCTTAGGATTCTATAATTGATGTGCATAAACAGAATGCAATGATTCATTTCCCACACTTGCACATTTAACATTTGTCTCACTTTGTATAAAATACATATTCTCCATTTTATAGCTTTTGTACACACCTCCCCATCCAGGGTGATTTTACATTTGTCTTCCATAAAACTCAGTGTATATTCCCTGACACATTAACTAAACAGTTTTGTAAATCAGGTACACATAAAACATTTTCAAAGTTTTCTCACCAAAACTTGGCATGTAGACATTTCTCAATTTTTTTAAACATCTCTTATCCCTCCATCAGGTAGATAAACATCTTTGAGATTGGAGGATTTCTTATTTTTCAGCAAATCTGCAATATTTATCATATGCCTGGTTGTCCCAGAATATAAAATCTATTTTGTCTTCAGGTTTTCACCTGTTTGA
Organism: Phrynosoma blainvillii; assembly: GCA_026167975.1. Classification (NCBI taxonomy): domain Eukaryota; kingdom Metazoa; phylum Chordata; class Lepidosauria; order Squamata; family Phrynosomatidae; genus Phrynosoma; species Phrynosoma blainvillii. Next base: position 211,789,293 of record JANUYF010000004.1, on the reverse strand, counting down.
GTCACACTGTCACAGCTCTGTATCACAGCTGCAGTTCCTTTGTTTTCCCCAAAGTCTCTGGGTTGTTGATTGTTGATTGTTGCAAACTTCCTTGCATTGCCGTTTTCAAATCTCCTGCTCTGTCGCAGTAAAAGCATCGGTTTTTCTCCTGTGTATCAGCTATCTTTTCAGGATGCATATTCTTGAAAACCTCAGGTGCTCTCCCAGGCATCCACAAGCTGACATTTCTGGCTTTTCCTCAAGCAAACTGCTTGGCTCATCACGTTCCAGCCTTTGGAACTTTTTGGCATCCAGCAAAACTGCTCTAGCTCCCCACAGCATTGGACCACTGTGTAAAATTCACCCTCACCAGGGATTTTTGTATTTATCTTCCAATAACTGTAAAGTCCTTTGACCACAGCATTTATGACAAAGCTGTGCAGAATCAATGAATTTCCTCTTCAGTTTCCCAAAAACCTTTGGCTGAAGAACATCCTCTCCCAAAAGTTTAACTGTAACTCAGAGAGGGTTAAAAGAATGATTTTTGTTTGCTTAGGCATCCACCTCCAGCAAAACCTGCTGCATTTGAACTCCATGCATTGCAACATGCATCTGTGACTCAAGTAACCCAGCTGCACCCATTTTAAACAAAATAGCCCTGAACAGAGGGTTTTTTTTCAGCTTTGACAAAAACTTTCACTGTATCGAACCTGCAGTATTTCCAGCCAATCCAGGCTATGTTTTCTTGCTTCTTACTGTTTGTAGAGTGGAGAGATCTCAGATAACAGTCTTTAAAGAGTTCTGCACTCTGCCATCAGGCAAAAACAGCTTAGCAGTAAACTTTAACTGTTACTTACACCTGAAGAAGATTTGAAGCCACCTCTGCTTTTCCCAGCAAATGCTGAAGCATGGTTTCCTTGTCCTGGCACACCTGAAGTCGTGGATAGGCAGTCTTGCCTCTTGGCCTCCTTGCAGACTTGATATCTGGACTCCTGGGCTCCTTTCCTTCTGGACATCTGGCCTCTTTGTCCTCTGGCAGACCAGCCACATCTGGCAGACTAGCCATAACTGGCAGACCAGTCATTTCTGGCAAAACAGCCCTTATCTGGCAAACTAGCCATAACTGGCAGAACAGTCTTAACTGGCAGACTAGCCATAACTGGGCCCGTAACCCTTGTCAGTGTGTGGATGATGAGTGTTGTAGTGATGCTCTCTGGCACCCAGCAGAATCTGTGGGACAAGCTGGCTGCTGTGATCCACAGCCACTTTGTAACCCTTACCATCAACTGGCTCTGCTTCCCTTCTTCAGGATCCTGTCTTCCTCAGTCGAGAAGACATATTGTAAAGTCCAAAAGGATATTTTATTAATGCATATAAAAGTAAAATAAGATAGCTAAGTAAAATCCATTGTGATGAACTTGACCAGTTCAGCCATGAAAGATTACATCTTTAACAATCCCAAAAGCTTAGGATCTCCAACTTGTTGCAGTTAAAACCACTGCTTCCAGGCAGGCTCACGCATTCACATCTTGAACAATAAACATTCTAGACAAAGAATTTTCTAGGCCTTTCCCATATTCCACCTTCTAGGCGTTAACCTTATGTTAATTGGATAATGCCTGTATGATGTATATTAACCCAGCCTCTTGCTGTCCATCATCCACCACGTGACTATCTTTTCCAGCTTAACGATGTTTATGTATAATTGTTATCAAGCCTTTTTCATAACAAAGTCTGTGTCCATGAGTTGTACCCTTGGGAAAGTTCATGTTTATGTCTGTGTTGGCCATCTGGTGTTAGATTCATTTTGTTTTTCTAGATGTTGTTCTCATGAGGAAAATTCCACACACACACATCTCTACATTTCACCTTTGACTGTATAACCCATCCATATTTTAACAGTTAGAATATACAAGCCATTGTATTCCCTATCAACATGTATAGATGTGAGAGTTGGTCAGTTAAGAAAGTTGATAGGAAGAAAATCAATTCATTTGAGATGTGGTGCTGGAGAAGAGTGCTGAGGATCCCATGGACAGCCAAAAGGACAAACAAGTGGGTCCTAGAGCAGATCAAGCCGGAAACCTCCATGGAAGCCAAGATGACCAAACTGAGACTGTCGTACTTTGGACATATCATGAGAAGAGGGGAATCTTTGGGAAAAAAATAATGCTGGAGAAGGTGGAGGGAAGTAGGAAGAGAGGAAGGTCACATGCTGGATGGATGGACTATTAAGGAGGTCACGGGTATGGGGTTGCAGGAATTAAGGAGAGCAGTGGAGGACAGAGGGTCGTGGAGATGTCTCATCCATAGGGTCACCACGAGTTGAGATCGACTCAAGGGCAGTTAACAACAACAAAATATTATATCTTATATCATAATAAAAAATGAACTCTCTTCTGTGGAACATTAGCTCCCTTCCTATTACAGAAAATACATTTGTAATCCATTACTTGCTCTAATCAGATGAGATCCCAATGGCTACACCCAATATCATTAACTCTTCTTCACTATCTGATCTGCATTGTTGGGTTGATCCCTGATTATCTTTACCTGAAGAATTCTTCTCCCTTTGCTCCTTAATTCTACTTTTTAGTTGCCTCTTCTTTCTTTTCCTCTTCTTGCTCTTTGTCCAGATTTCTTCTATGACTTCTCATGAAATTTCTGGCCTTGACCAACAATTTAATTTTAAATTGTAAATGGTTGATCTTTATAAGTAAAGTAAAGTGTAGTTCTTCCTATTTGAATATTTCCTATTTTCCTATTTGAATGGAATCTTTTCCAGTTTTAATTTATGCACCATCATCACCATCACAATAAAATTCTTCCTCTTTCATAAAATTATTGGTGGAATTTCTTTTAAAACTCTTATCTCTTTTCTGTCCACCTTCAGTTTTGACTCAAAGTGTTTCTGCAGAATTCAGTCCTTCATAATCTTTTAAAGACTTTTTTAGGCTCACACCTCTGGGCAGATTTCTTGTCCTTGCCATTATTGAGTTTATTTGATAAAGTCTATTCATTTCAAAATGTATATGCTCTTTATCTCTCTCTAAGAAAGTCATCAACACTTCACACAATTTTAGTTTCTTTAATTTCTCTGATTTCCAAATAAACCCCAAAAGTTTAAGAAACAGGGGCTGAATGGTCTTAGAGTTTGTTTCAATCTTGGCTTGGCTCCACTAGGTGGGCAGTTTGTTTCACTCACATCTCACTCCGCCTGTGATGATTGCTGCTGGGAATTCCTCACAGGGAGCAGAGTTGAAAATGGGGCTGTTATGATTACTTCCCAATCCAGAGGAATTTTCTGCAGCTGGGGTACCCCCAACTTGTGATTACTATCTGAAGTTATCTCTGAGAGTTGGATTGCTCTCAAACACATTCAACCTCCATCTTTTCCCCTGCTGTCTATATTTTTCTTATGTACACAGTAAGTTCTGACCTACACAATTTTCTGAAAAACTGCAGAGTTTTCAAGGAATAGTCACTCTTGGTGGTAAAAACAGATACTTATGGGGGTTACTTCTTTGTAAGTGGACTTACGTATGTGGGAATTAGAATTGGTCAGTTTTGTAACATGTCTATCCAGTAGAGGGCTGGTGTTATGTTACTACATAGTAGAGCTGGCAAAGTATCCAAGGCACATTGTGCACTAATGGGCATGCCAGTATCTTGATACACATCTTTTGAATTCACTAACAGGGTTTCTTAGTGCGTCTTCTATTTAGCTAAGTTATATTAAATAAAAGGTGATATAGGATTTTAGTGGACAATTATACACTTGTCCCTCTCGATTCATGGGGATCCATTCTGGAACCCCCCCCCCTCCCATGAATCAGAAATACCATAAATATTGAAGTCCTAGAGGATATAATGGCTACAAGCTTCTGTGTGCAGCTCTGCATGTGCACCTGCTGCACATGTGTCATTTTCTCTCTCAGTGCTTGCATGAATGGCAAGTCCGTGAACAGCGAGGGATGAGTGTATTCCTAAACCTGAAGTAAGAAAGATAATAGGTTTTAAAACACTAACATGGATGAAGCAAAGCAAAAATATGCATGAGGCAAAGCAAAACGTACACTGTAAAGCTTTAACTTGATATTTGAGAGAGTGTTCCTATTGTTTGGTGTAAACTATTTCAAACAAACCATGTGGAAGTCCATTTGTCAGCTCATATTTGTATGGACTATTTGTTTGTCTCCTAGACCCCAGTATATCCTAAAGTACAAGAAAATGATTCTATTCCTCATCATTAGTGTATCTGAAACTCCAGCTGGGTATAGTCATTGCTTCAGTAAAACAGTTGACTCAAGCACAGAACTACTCTAAAAGACATACACACATTCCTCCTTAGGGTCACATATTGTCCACTCACCTGGCTAGCAAGCAACATACTCATATATTCACTTAACTCTCTCTGTCAACATGTGATTTTGCTCTGTTCTTGCCACTGCTATTTTGGGTGTTCTATTTTTAGGCTTGCTAGGGAAGGTATTTTCCCCCTAGCAATCAGTTTTAGAGTTATAGACAACAGATCTAAAAGAAAGTACAGGTATTTAAAGTGTGCTGTCAACCTATTGTGAAGGTCTGCCTACTGGAATTATTTTTTCCACATGGGAACGCTTCTATTTATTCACATGTTTGGGTTCCAGAGAAGAAAATCATGCTTTTCATTAAGAAATAAAGAGCATGCTAATTGTGATTTTCCATCTCTTTTTTAACCTGTCCATCAGTGCTCCTTGCCTGAGACATATAGGGCAGGTCTTCTATGAACCCAGATTTAACAAATTATCCGTTTCAGTTTGATGAATAGTTAGGGTTGTTTTGAAAATGTATGTTTATAACCTGATGGGTGCAGTCTCAGATTATGGCTATCATGAGACATGGGAGAATAATTTGCATGGCTGAACATGTAGACATTATTGGGAAAAAAAAACCCTCCAATTTTCTCATTAAGCTATATAACAGGGGTAGGCAACCTTTTTGAGCTGAGGGCCAGGTTGTTGTCCCTCAGACAATTGGGGGGCTGAAGCACCAAAAACAAACAAACAAATAAATAATAAAATAAAAATATGCATGCACACTCTCTCAGCCCCAGAAAAGCCATGGCAAAACCCCTGTGGAGATTTTGCCAAGAAAACCCCAAGGACAAGTAATAAAAACAATAACCAATATCATCATGTCGGGGAGCGGCAGCGGTGGGGGGTGGCGGGGGCTTCGGCGGAGGCAGCAGGACTGGCCTGAGGCCAGTCCAAAGGCCTCAGGGGGCCACATCTGGCCCCTGGGCCTTAGGTTGCCTACCCCTGCTATATAAGATGAAGATGCTGAGAGTGAGGAATCTGGATGGAGGTGTACAACTGGTCTGGAATGTAGCTGTTCAAAATGGAAGAATAGTCCAACGCTACTTCCTAAAATTAGTACTACTTGTTAGGGATGGGAAAAATGGTTGGTTTCATGTTCTCACACACTCAGATATTTTTAAATATAAAGTTCCCTTGGTTTAAAATATGCTGAATGGAGTTTTAAAAATTCTGAACTGAAAGAAACATTTCCCTCTTTTGCATTGGCCAGATTTGATGGGTAGAGCTAATCCCAGCATGAGGAGGATCTTGTTGGATAAGATTATGAGTCTCACTTTGAACATGAAGTATAAAACCCAGGTAACAACTAACATGGCAGAATATACAGGTAAACTATTCAGAGACAAAATCCAGAGGATGACCTCATCTTTGTGCTTCTGGCTGCAGAAACACAATGAGATGATGCCTGGGTACCTCCACTTTCACTTGGGTACTCACATTCTAGGGTGAGTGTCAGCTGCAGAAAGAATCATAGAGTTGGAAGAGACCACAAGGGCCATCCAGTCCAACCCCCTGTAATATAGGAACTCAAAATTAAAACATCCCTGACAGATGGCCATCCAGCCTCTGTTTAAAGACCTCAAAAGAAGGAGACTCCACCACACTCTGAGAGAGTGTGTTCCACTGTCGAACAGCCCTTATTGTCAGGAAGTTCCTCCTGTATCTTGCATCCATTGTTCCGGATCCTATTCTCTGGAGGAGCAGAAAACAAGCTAGCTTCAAACCGGCTTCAGGACAGGATATGGAGTGGAGACTGCCATGGTTGCTCTGACCGATGACCTCCACCTGAGTATCGACAGGGGTAGTGTGACCCTGTTGGTGCTCTTGGATCTCTCAGCGGCCTTTGATACTATAGATGTCTCTACACTAATGCCCAGAACATGGGAAATAAACTAGATGAACTTGAACTCCTAGCACAACAAAGCAAATACGATATAATAGGCATCACTGAAACTGGGTGGGATGAATCTCATGATTGCAATGTAGGAATAGAGGGGTATAACCTTTTTAAAAGAAATAGGCCAAACAGGAAAGGAGGAGGAATAGCATTATATGTCAGGGATGTTTACATCTGTGAAGAGATCCAGGACTTAAATCCTGGAAATCAGGTAGAGAGCATCTGGATAAAAATTGAAGGGGAAGGAAACAACAGAGATGTTATAGTGGGAGTCTACTACATACCCCCAAGACATACTGAGGAATTGGATGATGCCTTTCTAGAACAGATGACCACACACTCAGAAAGGAGAGATGTAGTAGTGATGGGTGACTTCAACTATCCAGATATTTGCTGGGAGTCAACTCAGCCAATACTTCAGGGTCTAGCAAATTCCTCACTTGCCTCGAAGACAATTTCTTTGTCCAAAAGGTGGGAGAGGCTACAAGGGGATTAGCTATTTTAGATCTGATCCTAACCAACAGGGATAACTTGGTCAATAGGATGCAAGTAGTGGGATCCTTAGGTGGGAGTGATCATGTTCTCCTGGAGTTTCTTATACAGTGGAAAGGAGAAGCTAGTCATAGTCAGACACTCATTCTAGACATTAGGAGAGCTGATTTCAACAAACTTATGGAAACACTGGGAGTGATCCCATGGTCAGGAATACGAAAGGAGAAGGTAGTTCAGGATGGATGGGAGTTTCTCAAAAGGGAGAAACATAAGGCACAATCTCAAACTGTTCCAATGAGAAGGAAAAATGGGAGATGTCTCTACAAACTGGGTTGGAGGACAAAAGAACTTTCAACTGAACTAAGTTTTAAATGGGAGATGTGTAAGAAATTGAAAAGGGGCAAAATAACTAAAGAGGAATTCAAACAATAGATAGCACACATAAGGGTAAAGTCAGGAAAGCCAAAGCACTGAATGAGCACAGGCTTGCTAGAGAGGTTAAGGACAATAAAAAGGGCTTTTTGGGTATGTCCATAGCAAAAGAAAGAAGAAGGAAATGGTAAGGCCACTACGTGGAGAAGATGGAGAAATTCTAACGGGGGACAGAGAAAAGGCAGAACTACTCAACACCTTCTTTGCCTCAGTCTTCTCACAAAAGGAAAAGGATGCTCAACCTGAGGAAAATGGAGCAGAGGATACAATAGGGAAAATGCAACACAGAATAAGTAAAGAGGAAGTACAGGAATACCTGGTTAACCTAAATGAATTTAAGTCTCCAGGACCAGATGAATTACATCCAAGGATATTAAAAGAACTGGCAAATGTAATCTCAGAGCCACTGGCAATAATGTTTGAGAACTCCTGGAGAACAGGAGAAGTCCCAGCAAACTGGAAGAGGGCAAACATTGTCCCCATCTTCAAAAAGGGGGAAAAAAGAGGATCCCAACAATTATTGCCCAGTTAGTCTGATACCAATACCGGGAAAGATTCTAGAACAGTTCATTAAACAGAGAGTCTGTGAACATTTAGAAGGGAATGCCATAATCACTAAAAGTCAACATGGGTTTCTCAAAAACAAGTCATGCCAGACTAATCTGATCTCTTTTTTTAATTAAATAACCAGTTTGCTAGATGAAGGGAATGCGGTAGACATATCATATCTTGATTTCAGTAAGGCTTTTGAAAAGGTCCCCCATGATATTCTTGTTAGGTTTAAATGGGATATAGAGTCAATGTTAAAATGTTGAAATGTAAAAGATGTGTGTCTGTATTTTTTCCATGCTGTGAAAAGTTGTTTTTCTGAGAGCTTGATTCATAGTTATCAGCCCCAGGTGTGATTTAGCCAAAACAAGAAGCTAACAAGACTCCATTCTATGGGAAAGAGGTATTGTTTATATTATGGTTTTTGTAAACATCGTTAGCTTGGGAAAGTTGCTCACGTGGTGGATGATGGACAGCAAGAGGCTGGGTTAGCATACATCATACAGGCATTATCCAATTAACATAAGGTTAACACCTAGAAGGTGGAGAATGGGATGGGCCTGGAAAATCCTTTGTCTAGAATTGTTTTATTGTTCAAGATGTGAGCGTGTGTGGATGCAGTGGTTTTAACTGCAACAAGTTGGATCCTAATGCTTTTGGGATTGTTAAAATGTAATCTTGTATGGCTGAACTGGACAAGTTCATCACAATGGATTTTACTTAGTTATCTTATTTTTACTTTTTATATGCATTAATAAAGCTATGCTTTTGGACTTTACAATGTGTCTTCTTGACTGAGGAAGACAGGATTGCCTGGAGAAGAGAAGCTGAGCCAGTTGATGGCAAATCTACACAGTGGCTGTGGATCACAGCAGCCAGCTTGTCCTGAAGACTCTGCTGGGTGCCAAAGGGCATCACTACAACACTCATCATCCACACACCAACAATTCTTGCAAACAAGATAGTAAAATGTGGGCTAGATAATACAACTGTTAGGTGGATTAGTAACTGGTTGACTGACCAAACCCAAAGGGTGCTCAGCAATGGCTCCTCTTCATCCTTGTGCAGAAAGATAAAGAAAATTACTACAATGACCAATGCAGAGAAATAGAAGACAACATGAAAAAGGGAAGAGCAAGAGATCTATTTCACAAGATCTGGGAAATCAAAAGAAAATTCATACCAAGGACTGGGATGATCTATGATAATAAAAATAACATAATTCAAGAACAGAAAGGAATAAAAAGATGTTGGATGCAATAACCAGAAGAATTCTACAAAAGAGATGACAAAATGAAGGACATATGGAATGAAGAGCCATATGAAGATGAAGCCCAAATTCTAAAAAGTGAGGTGGAAACTGCAATAAGAGAAATAGCGAAAAACAAATCACTAGGAACAGCTGATGTTCCAATTGAACTGCTGCAATCCATATTGACAGAGTCAACTCTGGTGCTAATGAACATATGTCAACAGATATGGAAAACAAAACAATGGCCAACAGATTGGAAGCAATCAATATAAAATGCCCATCCACAAAAAAGGAGACACAAGAGACTGCAGCAACTATAGGACCATAGCACTGATCTCCGATGCAAGTGAATCATGCTCAGTTCTACAACATAGACTCCAACCATACAAAGATAGACAAATCCTAGAGGTTCAAGCAAGGTTCAGGAAGGGAAGAGGCACTAGGGACCACATTGTGATGGCTAATCGAGTGCACTGGGAATTCCAAAGAAAATCAACATGTGCTTTAGAGTCTGTAGCAGGGGTAGGCAACCTTTCCCCTTTAAGGGCCAAAGGACTTCAACTCCCAGAATCCCAGGAGCTATTGGCCAACATGGGAGTATTGGCCAACATGGCTGAGGCTTCTGGGAGCTGAAGTCCCTTGGCCCTTAAAGGGGAAAGGTTGCCTACCCCTGGACTATAGCAAAGCCTTTGACTGCATAGATCAGGGGTAGGCAACCTTTCCCCTTTAAGGGCCGAGGGACTTCAGCTCCCAGAAGCCTCAGCCATGTTGGCCAATAGTCCCATGTTGGCCAATAGCTCCTGGGATTCTGGGAGCTGAAGTCCCTCGGCCCTTAAAGGGGAAAGTTGCCTACCCCTGGCATAGATAATGAAAGGATATGGAATTCCCTTAAAGACATGGGAGTGCCAACACATCTGATAGTCCTGATGAGGAATCTGGACTCAGGAGAAGAGGCTACATCAGAGCAGAACACGGAGAAATTGAATGGTTCCAAATTGGCAAAGGGGTCAGACAAGGTGTATCCTTTCACCCTATCTGTTTAACTTGTATGCAGAACATATTCTAAGAAAAGCAGGCTTAGACACAGAAGGAGGTGTGAAAATAAGAGGAAGGCATATCTTTATCACTCCCTTATAATTTCATTTTCCCACTCCCTCAGTCTTTCTTTACTTTATAAATTTCTTTGGAGTCTTCCCAAAACTGGTCTTAAGAGCTTCAGAATTAATTTTCCTAGCATGGGTGAGGATCTCCTAGATAAAGCTTGTGCAAAAAGAGGCAGACAATCAATACAAAGCAAACCACCATCACAACTTCCAGGCTTCCTTTACTCCTTGTTAGCTGCAAATCTTTTAAACTTCAAATTAATTAAACTATTATACTGTATTGATGAACACTACAGTAAATAAGAACTCCAACGTCCATTTGCATTCACTACATAGATTAATGTTGAAATCAATAATTGGGTATACATGAATTATTTATTTTTATATATTTTATTTCTTTACTTCATTGATATGCCATCTTTCTCCCAGAATGGAATCCAAGAGAGCTTCCATAACACATTTTACAAAAAGTTCAAAATTAATTTAAAAGTGTTACATTAAAGCACTATAAAATACTATAAAACTGATTAAAAACAAACAAATATATATATTTACATTAAAAACCTTATGTGTTTGAGCATTAAAAAGTTTGCTTCAATAAGAACTTTTTTGCCTGCTGGCAAGAAGAATACAGGGAAGGAGGCCAGTTAGACTTCTGTGGAATGGAGTTCCAGAGGGTGGACATAGCCACTGAGAAAGCCCTCTCTTGTGTCCTCATCAAGAGAGCTTGTGATGGTGCCAGGACCAAGAAAAAGTCTTCCCCTGATGATCTGGCAGGTTCATAATAACACAATTAAAAATACATAGAGTACAAATCCAAAAAACCCAATACCCACCCACCCCCTTAAAAGAGTATTAAATCAGACACTGATTAAAACATCTTCAGCTAAAACAAAATAAAATTAAACCATAAACAACAAAATCTAACAACAAACTGAGTAGCAAAGTAGTGCAAGCAATCAAATTGGGAGAGAGCAAAATAAGGAGGTTCCTGAGGCCGGGAAGTCTATTCTGGAAAGGCCTGTTGGAAGAGATCCGTCTTAACAGCCTTTTTTTCTTTTCATTTTTTTAATTTTTTTTATTAAATTTAAGATTACAGAAGATGAGAAATCATAAAGTACAATTTGCAGAAATAAATTGCAATTATAAAATACATTAAAGAATTTCCTTTTCTCTGCTTTTTACTTTCCCAGATATGTAAAAATATCATACTTCTATGAAATTACATGGTTTTTGGAACATAAAAAGATTATCAAAATAAATCCCAAACAATAATTCCTGTAATTGTTAACTTTAGTCTTAAATTCTTAAAGTGATTATTATGTAGCTAACTTAACATTTAGTCCAATATTTGTCACAATAATTTTTCAATTTCATCCAGTCTGTATCTATCACTTCAGTATTTTTCCCTTCTAGCATTTTTGTAAGTCTATCTAATTCTATATTGTCCATTGATCTGAGAAGCCATTCCTCTGTTGTAGGGACTACATCAGTTTTCCAATTTTGAGCTAAGAGTATTCTTGCGGAGGTGATTAGATATAACATAATTTTCCAATGTTTTCTTATGTCAGTATTTGGTATTTTGTTAGTCATGTTAAGGAGGTATATTTCTGGCAGAATTGGAAATTTGATATTATAGATTTTTTGGATTTCTTCATGTATATTATCCCAGAAATTTCTGATTACCGGGCATTGCCACCACATGTGGAACCAGTCTCCTTTCATTTTTTTGCACTTCCAGCATAGGTTTTCTTTATTTTTATAAATTTTTGCGAGTTTGGCAGGAGTAAGATGCCATCTAAATGCCATTTTTAGATAGTTCTCTCTGACATTTTGGCATCTAGTGAATTGTAGAGTCTTTTTTCTTGAGATCTCCCAGCTTTCCAGATCTATTGGTCTGCCAATATCTTTGGCCCACTGAATCATGGTTTCTTTGATGACATCCTGTTCTTGGTGTCTGTGCAAGAGCACCTTATACATTTTTGCTGGGTTTTTTTTCTACCTTTCCTTCCAGAATTGCATCAATTTTGTTTTTTCCTAGCTCAAATCCGTATTCCTTTTTGTCTTTTTGAAACCTTTCTGTCAATTGGAAGTAAATTAACCAATATTTGTTGTGTTCGAATTCTTGTATTTCCTCTGCCTTTTTCATTACGTATTGTTGTTGGTTATCTTTTTTCAAAATATCTCTGTATCTCAGCCACCCTCTTTTCAATTTAGCTCTATCCATTAAAGCTTCTTGAGGGGATAGCCAGCCTGGGATCTTATTGTAGAATATTGGTCTTATTTTCTTCCAAACTTTTAAGATGGATTTCCGGACAAAATGATGTTCAAAATTTGAATGAACTTGATCTTTCCTGTACCAAAGGTAGGCATGCCAGCCAAAACACAGGTTGAAACCTTCAAGGTGTAATAGCTTCTTATTTCTTAAATTAATCCAGTCAGATAGGTATGTTAATATATTTGCTTGGTAATATAAATAAAAGTCTGGCATGTTACATCCTCCGTTCAGATTTGTATCTGTTAGTGTTTTCCACCTTACTCTGGGCCTTCTTCCTTCCCAAAGGAATTTTTTAAGTTCCTTGTTCCAGAAATGGAATGGCTTGTTATTTGTTATAATTGGGAGGGTTGAAAAAAGAAAGTTAAATTTTGGAAGTACAGACATTTTGATAGCCGCTATTTTCCCTAGAAAAGAGAGCTTTAACTTAATCCATTTGTTCAAATCATTTTGGATGTTCTTCCACATACTACATTAGTTGTTATTGTATAGTTCTGTGTTTTTGTTGGTGATCCATATGCCAAGGTATTTGGCTTTTTTAACTATTTTACAATAAGATTTTTCTTGTAATTGATTTTCCTCCAAAGTGTTCATATTTTTTGTTATGAATACTGACTTGTTTTTGTTGATTTTAAAACCAGCAATTATTCCAAAGCCAGTAAGTGTTTTCATTAGTTTTCCTATGCATAACAAAGGATTTTCTAATATTATTGCTACATCATCAGCATATGCTCTTAATGAATATTCTCTGCCTTTGATTTTTGTTCCTGTGATCTCTGGGTCAGATCTTATTTTATTAAATAGTGTTTCCAGTACAATGATGAAAAGAAGGGGGGACAAGGGGCAACCTTGCCTGGTGCCTTTTTGAACAGGGATTGGTGAAGTTCTTTCCCCATTAATCATTATGTATGCGAACTGTTCTTTGTATATACTTTTAATCCATTGCAGGAATTTATCCCCAACCTTTATTTTTTCCAGTACAGCCAACATACAGTCCCATTTCAGGTTATCAAAAGCTTTTTCAGTGTCCAATAGGAATAATGCGAACTTTTTTTCGTTGTTTTTTTCGTAGTATTCCACTAGATCTAACATAATTCTTATGTTGTCCTTTAACTGTCTAGAGGGGAGGAATCCGACTTGGTCTTCATTAATCACTTCTTTCAACACTTCTTTTAATTTGTTAGTCAATATTGATGTAAAAATTTTATAATCTGTGTTGAGTAGTGATATGGGTCGATAATGATCCATTTTTGTTTTTTCTTTTCCTTCTTTATGAATTAAAACTATATTTGCATACTTCCACGATTCTGGGACACCCTCTTTTATTATAGCATTTAGCACATTTTTGAGGGGTTTTTTGATGACATCTGCAACCTTTTTGTAGAAGATAGACGTAAAGCCATCTGGGCCTGGGGCTTTGTCAATTTTTAAATTTTGTATTGTCTTAACTATCTCTTCCTCTGAAATTTCCTTATTAAGTGTTTCAGCCCATTTGTCTGGTATTCAGAGGTGTATTTCATTTTTAAGGAAATTTTGTAATAAAGTCTCCTCATATTCCGATCGTGCAGGTTGTTTATATAAATGGGAGTAGAACTCTGTGAATTTCTTTTTTATTTCTTTTTGCGATGTTATTTGTTTACCATCTATTTGAATTTTATCTATTATTTTATAGATAAAATTCTCTTTTTCTCTTAAGTCGTGTAGCTAACCATTTCCCACATTTGTTTGCTGATTCAAAGTATTTTTGTCGCACTTCCTTCAATTTTTTATTTACTTGAGTTGTTATCTCTTCCTGAAGTTTTTTTTGTAATATTTTTAATTGCATTTTGATTTCTATTGAGTTTGGGTTCACTTCCAATTCCTTTTCCTTATTTCTAATTTCTTGTTCTATTTTATTTGTTTTTTCTAAGTTTTTTTTCTTTAATTCTGCATGTTTTTGTAGAAGTAGGCCCCTTATCACTGCCTTCCCGGCATCCCATACTGTTTGGATTTTGATTTCCTGTGTTATGTTCTCTTTAAAGTAAAGCTCTATTTGTTTTTTTAAATATTGGAGGAATGTTTCTTCTGTGAGTAATGCATCGTTCAGTCTCCAGCAATATTGTTTTTTTGGAATATTTAGTTCCAGCCAAATCAAATTATGGTCTGAATCAATTCTAGGTGTAATTTCCATTTTTCTTGTTCTTGTAATTATCCTGCTAGTGGCCATGAACATATCTATTCGTGATGCTGAATTGTATTGTGTAGAGTAATAAGTATATCCTGGAGTCTTATCATATAGTTCTGTCCATATGTCTTTCAAATTTAGATGGTCCATCAAGTGGAAAAAAGATTTAGGTAATTTTCCTTGATTCTTTTTGATTTTCTTATAGGAAGTTCTATCTTGTAGTGGATTTATTACTGCATTCCAATCTCCTATTATTAGTATTTCTTCTGCTTCTTGTTCTTCTATATCTTTTAATAATTTTTTAAAGAAATTGTTTTTGTTTTCTAGAGGTGTATATATTCCAACTATTAGCATTTTTTGCTCATATGCCTTAATTTGTACTCCTATGTAATGGCCCAAGGTGTCTTTAAAGCATTCTTCTGCACAGAATATATCTCGTATGTAAAGTACGATGCTTCTTTTTCTCTTATCATTGTTTGAGGAAAGCATTTGTCCCAATTTGTAATTTTGCATATATTTTTGATCTCCTTTTTTTTATTTTAGTTTCCTGTAAACATGTGATATCTGGGTTCTTTTTTTGGAGATAGTGAAAAATTATTTTTCTTTTTGAAACTGCATTAACACCTTTGACATTCCAGGAACATATTTTCAGCAACATTTTCTTAATGTTGTTATTTTGTTTTGTGTTGTTGTTTTTGACAGTAACTCTTTTATTATTATTATTATTATTATTGATTTATTTGATAAAAAGAAAAAAAGGGTTACGTCAAATTCCTATATATATATATATATTATATGTTTTGTTTTTCAGTTTATTTTCTGTAAGTCATTTTAATTTGTTTTTTTATTATGTTTCGTCGGGGTTATCTTCCTCTTCCTCTGATCCATTATTATAGATGTCTTTATTTACTTTTCCTATTGTTGTTTCTTTATTTGTTGGTTCTGTTTTGTTATGTTCTACACGGTTTTGTTCTTCTTTTGGTACACTTTTTTTGTCTTTTGCTTGTTCTGCTTGATTTTTTGGAGTTTTTGTCCTTGTTTATTAGGTGTTGTCTTCTGATAGGTCTTTCCTTGATTTGGACTTCCTTGTATTTCCTTATTTATCAGTTTTTCTATCTCTTCGGCTTTTTCTTTGGTGTTTATTTTATATCTTTTTTGTTTGTAAGTTTGTAATTCTGTCCCATGTATATTTTATTCCAAGTTTAGCTAGTATTTGAGTTAGAGGTTTGTAAATTTGTCTTTTTTTGAGGATAACTGTTGGAATGTCCTTAAATATTTTTATATTCTCTCCTTCAATTTGACATTTCTCAGTGTAGCTTTTTTGTAGGATCAGATCTCTCATCCTAGATCTTGTTAAGTTGATCACGATATCTCGCGGTAGGTTCCTCTCCCTGGCCACATTTGAGCTTACTCTAAACAATCTGTCTGTTTCGATATCTAGTTCAGGTTCTGGTATTCCCAAGAACTCAGCTAAGTCAGGTATCACCTGAGCATAGAGATCTTCATTGGGCTTTTCAGGGAGACCTCTAAGTTTTAAACACTTTTCCCGATAACGTAGTTCTTGTATAATCGTAGCGTTGTGATCTCTTTTTTGTTCCTCTGTCAATGATTTAATTTTCTCTTCTAGTTTTGTTGTTTTAACTTTCAATCTTTCTAGATCCTTTTACATTACAGCTGTTCCTTTTGCAATTATTTCAATAGTTTTTTTCTATTTTATCAAGTCCTTTTTTTAAGTTATCATTTGTTTCTAATCTGTTATCTTTTAGTTCTTGACGAACTTCATGTTTAAAATTCCGCATCTCTTCTATCAACTGTTGGATGGCATCCATTTGTTTTGTTGGAATTTCTGTAGATCCTCTCCTATTGGTTGTGCTAGCTTGGGCTCTAGTAGTTAATGACCTAAGGCTCGTAGCCATTTATATATGGTTTGTTGATTTGTTATGTGATAAATGTATTCTAATAGGTTTTTTTATTAAATTTCCTGTAATTATTTAAAAAAAAAGGATAGAGGTGGACACTGAGTGTCCAAATTTGATCAGTAAGTTGTCTAAATGAAATTACAAAAGACTTGTTATGGATGTTTGACTGAATCTATTTTACTTTTAAGCAAATTTCTAAAGTAAATAGTAGGGTGATTAACAGTGTCCAATTGCCATGTAAAAATCTTATTTTTTTATTTCTTGGTTAATGTAGCTTGCCACGGTGAGATACCTTGAACCAAGGTATTCCAGAGAGGCAGTCGGCTGCCTGCAGGCTAGCTCTGCACGAGTAGTCATGACAGTTGCCTCTGCCAAGC
Organism: Phrynosoma blainvillii; assembly: GCA_026167975.1. Lineage (NCBI taxonomy): Eukaryota > Metazoa > Chordata > Lepidosauria > Squamata > Phrynosomatidae > Phrynosoma > Phrynosoma blainvillii. The sequence goes on along the minus strand of JANUYF010000004.1, from coordinate 211,772,496 downwards.
TCCTGTATCCGAGAAACTTCCCAGGTCTCAGATGGACGAGGAATTCCTCGTTCCTGCTTCTCTGGGGGATTGAAATTGGCTAATGTCAATTTCAATTCTATCTCACTCTGTGGCTAGAAGTATATCAAACAAAGATAGAACAAATATGATACACTACAGTAGCCTTATTGAGAAAAGGAAAGCGAAAAAAGAAAGAAAAAAAGAAAGAAGAGGGGCTTTAAAAGATCATTTCGCTTAGGAGAAAAGCACTACCAATCTCAAAAGGCTTATACAATGCCCTTGCCTGCTGTTGCTGTAGCTATTACCGGTGTTCTTCTCCTTTTTATTGCTCCAGTTTGCTACTGGCTGCTGAGATCCCGCTGACGCTGCTGCTGCTTGCGCAGCTGCTGCTGGTGGCGGGAGGGTGCGGTGGGGGAGCGGGCTTTTGAAGGCTCTCTCTCTCTCCCGGCTCTGTCACTCTCACTCTGGCCGCTGAGATGCCGCTGACGTTGCTGCTGCTGCTTGCACAGCCGCTGCTGGTGGCGATATCTCACTGCTTTTAAAGGCTTCTTGGCCCTGGGAGGCCTTGGAGCTGCTGGTGTTGCTGGCTGCTGCTACTCTGCTGCAAAGCCTCCTCCACCACACCCAGGGACTCTGGGAAGAGAGCTGGTACCTTCTTTTAAAGGCTTCTTGGCCCTGGGAGGCCTTGGAGCTGCTGGTGTTGCTGGCTGCTGCTACTCTGCTGCAAAGCCTCCTCCACCATGCCCAGGGACTCTGGGAAGAGAGCTGGTACCTGCTTTTAAAGGCTTCTTGACCCTGGGAGGCCTTGGAGCTGCTGGTGTTGCTGGCTGCTGCTACTCTGCTGCAAAGCCTCCTCCACCATGCCCAGGGACTCTTAACAGCCTTTTTAAAGCTGTTTAGCATTACAATCTGATGGATCTCATCTGGCAGGCTGTTACATAATTTGGAGGTGACTACTGAAAATGCCCTCTGGGAGGTTGCAGACAGCCTAGATTTTAATGGCTGGAGCAAGTTCCTCCCAGAGGACCAGAGTGCGCAGGATGGATTGTATGGGAGGAGGCAGTCCCGAAGATAGGTTGGACCCAAGCCATTTAGGGCTTTAAAGGTAATAACCAACACCTTATACTGGGTCCAGAAACTAATAGGCAGCCAGTGGAGGGACTTTAACACCGGAGTTATGTGGTCCCTCCTAGATGTTCCAGTGATCACTCTGGCTGCCATGTTTTGTACTAATTGAAGTTTCCAGACCAAGTACGAGGGTAGCCCCATGTAGAGCGCATTACAAAAATCCAGGCGAGAGGTTACCAGCGCCTGCATGACAGTCTCAAGATCCCTTACTTCCAGAAAAGAGCGCAGCTGGCATATCAGCCGATGTTGATAACAGGTACTCCTGATCGTCACATTTACCTGATTCGTCATCAGGAGCGACGAGTCAAGGAGCACCCCCAGACTGCGAACACAGTCCTTTACAGAGATTGTGACCCCATCCAGGACCAGAGGTTGCAACCCGATTCTTGGTTTCGGGGCTGCTACTGTGAGCACCTCCATTTTATCTGGATTCACTCTCAATCTGTTTTTCCTCATCCAGCCCATTCTGCCTTAAGACATTCATTGAGGGAAGTGACGCCATCAGGATTTGAGGCCGATGATTGAGACATGGAGAAATAGATCTGGGTGTCATCCGCATACGGATAACACCCACCTCCATGACTCCGATTGATCTCACCCAGTGGCTTCATATAGATGTTAAACAGCATCGGGGACAGAATGGCGCCTTGAGGGACTCCACATGGACCGGTGGCCAGTGAAGATGTTTTAACAATATTATATGCTCTTTATGACTGTTTATAGTACTTTAAATTCTCATTTGGATGGAATGGGCTACTTTTGCAATTAGTACTGCATGTAAGACCTCCTTAAATTGTTTTCTGGAAAAAAAGTGTTTTTGGAAAATCATATATTTTTTCTTCATTATTATTTATATACTCTACCTTCTCTCCAATGAGCCCAAAGAGGCATGCAGTTTTTTTGGTTTAATAAATCTGGTTTGTGGTGCTTCTGCTTTTTAGAATTTAAATGTAGTAACAGAATGCTTAAATGGATGTGTTTTTGAGACAAAAAGAGCATTTTGTAATGTAAAAGAAAATTATCTAAAATATTTTTCCTAAGGTATATGTTTTCTTTTTTAGTCTGGATCTGAAGTGTCTCCAGTCATTTTGAGTGTCTCCAAACTATAGATGTAAAGAAATATTTGGTTCCTGTGATATGTATCTTTTATTATTATTTTATAATTTTTAGAAATAATTTGGGGCTGGGGAGGATCAGTTACTGAGATCACTAACTTCAAAAGCTCCTTAATATAATTTATTCTATTAGGACTCAGTAGCATCCCTAGGGTTGATGTCACCTGATGTGGTAACTCATGGTGTCATCCTCCAATGACCTCCTTCATTTCACACCATACAGAATCCTTAGTAATGCTTTTTTACACTAATGTTACTCATAAATTGTAATTCCCATATACCATTGAAAGTAATGGTAACCATTGTGACATAAATAACTAGCAAAATTAAAATTATACCTTCAAATTACAATATCATATACACAATCTAAATATATTTACAGACACATAGTGAAGATTTGTCTAAAATGTTATGTTTTTTAAAGAAATTTAAAAAGAATTAAAAAAATAATTTAAAAAAATTATGGGTCCTTTCCTTTCTCCTCCCACTGAGCTTGACCCCACTTCTACCATCTCTTAAAGCATTCTAAAAGGAAGCAGATGAATGCCACAGCCCATTTCTGCCAAAAAGTAGGTGTTTGGGGAGCAATGGTGTCACCCCCCGCACCCCCTAATTATGCCACTGTTAGGACTATTCTTGAGAAAGTTCTTTGTGATCTCAACTCTAATTCTCTAATCCTGAGGGATTAACAAAAAACATGAAATAGTTTTGAATTAGTCTTTGGGTAAAGAACCAACTGGATAATATAAGGGCTTATCCAGAAAGGAAAAAAAATTAAAGGCTCTTGAAGTATCAATACCTTCCAGTTCTTTTTGTTTTGATTCTACCTGCATTTCCCAGGATTATGCCCAAACTTTCTTGAAATATCCTTCCTTTCTCCCTCCCTTGTTTTCTTCCCCCTTCCACTTCCATTGATCATGCGTCACATCTTGGCACAGAGAACATTTCTTAAATTGATTTCTAGCATGTTCTATAGAGCCTTTCTTATTATTCTTCAGGAGTTATAACCAAAATACTAAGGTGCTTCAACAATATTAAACTAGTGAAGTGTTAGAATAATGTTTAAGCCTTGATATTCCCTTTCCCCTCACTTGTTCCCTTCTGAATCTTTCTCCTGGAAGCAATAATTATGTTTTACTGGTAGTAGTCCATAGTTCTGGAATAATATAAACAGACTGCCAAGGTAAGATCTATTTCATTTTCGAAAATAATGGATTGATTTAATCTGGCCTAGGAAGTAGGAATGAAAAGTCCTTGCTAATGCTGGGAGTTCCTTTAGCACTGTGGTGTATTTATTTGCTTAGTAACTTAATTCTGTAGAAACATTTCTATTGAAATTCTGATTTAAGTTAATTTATTCAATAAGGAATATATTTAGGTTTCCCCTTTGTATTAGCCAGTTTCTGACTTAATTCATAACTTTTAATTTTGATTTTAATAAATAAATAAATAAATAAATAAATAAAACTTTTATTTGCATCCCACTTTTCTACTACAATAGTAATCAGAGCAGCTTACATGTTAAAACAAACCAATACAATACATAATGACAGTACATAATCATATATCTTACACCCCCTTAAAAATAATTAAATTTAGCAGAGTTTAAAAATATAATCTGTTAAAATCTATTAATAGCAATGATCTGTTGGGAAGAAAGGCAACATAATACGAGGGTAAGGGGGGTTGTTTATTTTAATTAGTTGATTGTTATACAGCAGGCCCTTGGATTCCAAAATCCATGCATACTCAAATCCCATTAAATACAAGGGCATAGTAAAATGGCAAAATCAAGGTTTGCTTTTGGGAATTTATAGATTTTTAAAATATTTTCAGACCATAGATGCTTGAATCCATGGATACAAAATCCATGAATACAGAGGGCTGACTGTAAATGCTTGAGTGGTTTGACTATATAGAGCAAGAGCCAGGTCTAGAGAAAGGGAAACAGCTACCTTTTCAATGTGGTTTTCTTGGCTCTTTCCATTGACAGTCCCTTGTATTTCCCTAAAGCTATACCCGAGGGCTGAGAAACACTCTAGACATTTGTGGTAAGAGAAATGAGGAGAAACAACAGGACAGAGATTACGGAAGTATTCACTAGGGCTGTCTTACCAAAACTGACAGAGGCTGATGCCACACTGCAGAATCAATGCAGTTTGAGATCTCTTTAACTATCATGGTTCCATCCTATGGTGACTTGTATTTTCATGTTTTTTGCTTTGACACAATCCCATACTGGCACCAAGCTGTTTATATGCTGGTGAGATGATGCACATTTTCTGCATTAAGTTAGAGTATCAGAGCTTTTGGGGTTATCTTCTAGCCTTCGATTGTGGCTTCATTTAGCTTTCCACCTGCTTTCACCTTGTGCATCATATAAACAGCTAGGCTTCAAAGTGGCTTGAAGCCGCTTTATCTGGCCAGTGTGGATGATCTCTCAATGTCCAAACTAATGGATTTAAATCAAAATAGCTTTATTGTGGCAAGGCCTGGCAGGATCATAGAAAGGCAATAGCAACAAATATATACATAACAGAGTTAAAAACTTGAACATTAACTAATAATACATAATCAGTTAAAAGAGCATTAACATCAGTTTAAGAAGCATACATATTCAAAACAATAAATTTGTAATTTTTTAAAAAATCATAATTTAAAAACCATCCGGATAGGCCTTCCAGAAGAGATTGGTTTTTAATGCTTTTTAAACTCAGACAGCAGATCCATCTGTCAAATATCTTCCATCTACAATTTGAGGGCAACTGAAGAAAAAGTTTTCTGGTTAACGCTTGTCAGCAAGTCCTGGCTGACTGAAATAAAATGTCCCCATAAGGCCTGAATATATTATATGGGATGAGTCAATCCTGTAGGTAACCTGGACCCAAACCATGTAGGTCTTTAAAGGTAATAACCAACACTTTGTACCTTGCCTGTAAACTAATTGGCAGCCAATGGAGTGATTTTAATACAGGTGTAATATGGCCATGCCTAGATGTACCTGTAACCAATCCAGTTGCCATGATTTGCACTAATTGAAGCTTCCAGACTTGGAAAGAGTTATCCCAATATATAGCACATTGCAGAAGTCCAGCCTTGCAATCACCAACACATGTGAAATGAGCCCTTTGAAGGTTTATGACATGGGTTACAACTGTTTTTTTTTTCTCTTTCTCATTTCACTCTGATCCTCCTCTCACAGATATGTAACTCAGCATATATACCTGAATTAATTTAATATTGTATTTCATTAGGAGGCAGTTACAAGAGTGGCAAACTGAGGGTATTGCCTCCTAAATAAGAATCGAGGGAATCAAATGCAGCAAATACAAGAATTTTAGGTGTGAACAATTTTCAGTGTCTCACTCTCTGCTAGAAATTTGGGGAGTGAAAGGAAATTTCTTTAGTGGGCTAGATTACTTATTTGGAGGGGGTAACATCTTCGCTTTCCCATAAGACTTCTCCCCTCTTCTTTTTATGTCGTGAATGTGTACACATTGATGGAATGTGGGGTTAGCTACATGTATGGTATTAGGGCCAGAGTCAGTGATTGGTGTTTCTTTGTAATTATACTGAAAACATGTGGGGGTGATGGGTGGGTCCAACACCAGAGCAGTGATTTTGTCCTTGCTTTTATCACAACCCCTCCTGCACTTACTCCAAGTTGAACAAGATGTCTACTGATGCTGCCCCATAGTAGGGATAGCAGTAAAAAACAAGGTTAGATTTCCCATCCTTGTGATAGTAGATCCACCCACCACCTCTCAACAGAACACAGCCTTATCTTTTTTATAGGTTCCAGTGTTTCTGTCATACCTAGGAATTATGCATAAAAATAATGTAAACATTGGGTTCACTCTTTAAGTTTTGTATAATTATCACCCATCTCCCTGCTGAAATTTGTCTTCATTGAAATCAGCCTGTCAAACTACACACTCCAATATTAGCTTGAAGCTACTGAACAATAAAATATTCTTCTAGTCTTTTGATCTTATATCTTCTGTTTATCCAAAGCATGTCATCCTTTGCAACATGTGGTCCATGTCAGAAATCTGGGACAATACATTCTACAAACAAACATAAGAATCTGTCAAATTCCTACCTTTTTTGCCCTGCTGCTAATGACAGAAAACCAGTGTTTTCTCCAAAATTTAATCCTCTTTAGGGGACTGAAGTTCCTGTATTTCTTTTTGAACATGTACAGAAGTTGTAAATTGTAGAGGAATTCATTATAAATCTTACTATCTGGCCTCTGAATTCTAGATAAGAAACACCAGATTATTTTTTTAAAAAAGAAGAACTTTAAATAGTGGGAAATGGAGAGAAGAGAAACTATTTCAAATTTCTTTATATATATATATGGGTTTTAGGCATAAGAAAAAAGCATTCCCTGTCAAAGTAATTTAAAATAATATATCAGATGGCTGCAATATGAATAAGTTTCTCACTTGGCCCATGTAATCACATATATTCTTTGTATCTTCTTTCATTCTATTTCTGTCTACCTAAAGACTAACAAAATATAAAATGGAGGATAATTCAACATACACGTTAGCAAAGGAACAAAGAAAAACTGTTTTGAAAGGCTTTTCCATTTGGCACTCCAACTGCTGTTTAGATTAATACTGGAAAGTACAATAGGACTTTTAAAAAAAATTCTAGGCCAAAATATAATGGTGTTCCTTTCTTCAAAAAGGATCCATCCACCTACAGACAAAGCTATCTGTCTGTTACTGTGGCCTTGTATAAAGTGACTGATGAACTTGTGAGTCTGATTCAGGTAGCAAGAAAGAAGCAGTTATATTCCAGTTAACTATGCCGCCTTGTCTTGATACGAATTATACAAGCTGAGATAATCAATAACTTATCAGCCTGCTGAGAACCTATTAGCATGTGGTTAACATGCGAGTGTTCAAAGTGGTGTTCTGCTGTGAAGAACATGGCCTTTGGTATATCACACTTCAGTGGTTTAAGTTCAATAATAATAATTCTTGTTTAACAAGATATGAGATTGACTCTTATAAATTAGAAGATTGTTTTCATGATCCATCTAATCCATTCGATTAATAAAAATAGACCAAAGCCTTTTGGCACATTTAATTTCTCACTTCCCCTTTCAAGTAGTCTCAAAATGTAAGAAATCCAGCCTTGCCCAATTAATCAGGCTGAACATCTTGAATACCTGCAGAGAATGCAGAGCCAGTGCTATTGGAATGTAGAAATTAAGCACTTGAACCTAAATTAAGGACCATTTAAAAGACAGTGACTATTGTCCAGGCCTATCTTGAAAACTAATCTCTTTTGCTCATTCCGTCTTTAATAGACAATTTCAAGGAAAATAATAATTTGTAGGTTCATTTAGGTCATTTGATGTGTGCCTAATTTAGTTCACATTGAGCATGGAAACAGGAAAGGGTAGAAGAGTTCAGCAGTAAATATTTAAGCCTTCAAACCATTTTAGTTTTAATTTGCACTCTTGCCATGCTAATCTATTAACTGAATTTCATTGCTGTCTGTTCTTTAAGAAGAAAACAATGCAAAGCCCAAACCATCTTTAAACAGTAGCAGATGACTGTGACATATCATTTATGATATACACGTTGGGATTGTCATACTGCATCTGTGGGATTAAGCATTTTAAATACTTGTCAGTTTTAATTGGAGACTCTGCACAGTTCTCATTTGCCAGATACATCACACCAACAAAATGTATTCCCCCTCCCTTTTATCATTTCATGAGAATTTGTAGACATAAAAACCATCTGTGAACAAAGCATGTAGACTTAAATAAACTTTCAGAAATTGACTGGAGCTGAATTTGTCCATTTCTTGGCTGTCCTCTGTGTGTTTTATTGCTTTTAGAAGTATGTGTACATGTGTATGTGCATTGTGTGTAGGAAACTTGGGAGAAGGGCACTGAAACACAAATATCTCCAATAAATTGATGGATTTTGTTCACAGTCAGCTGGCACACTAATAAAATACACTTTTTTTCCATTGTTGAACAAAGCATGTGCTTCTTCTTGTTGTTAAATGTCCTCAGGTCATCCTTGACTCACGGCAACCTTGTGGATGAGATATCACCAAACACCCCTATCATCCACTGCTCTGCTTAAGACCTGTTCAGGTATGTGACCTCCCTAATTGAGTCTAACCATCTGGTGTGTAGTCTTCCTCTCTTTCTGCTGCTTTCCACCTTTCCGAGCATTAACGTCTTTTCAAATGAGTCCTGCCTTCTCATGATCTGGCCAAAGTATGATAGCCTCAGTTTTGTCATCTTGGCTTCAAAGGGGGTTTCTGGTTTGATCTGTTAAGAGCTGATATGATAGCTCTGTTTAAATATTTGAAGGGATGTCATATTGAGGAGGGAGCTAGCTTGTTTTCTGCTGCTGCAAATTTTAGAATTTGGGGTTCATCTTCATATGGCTCTTCATTCCATGTGTCCTTCTTTTATCATCTCTTTTGCATTATTCTTCTGTGTATTGCATCCAATGTCTTTTAATTCCTTCCTGGTCTTGAATTGTGTTATTTTTATTGTCATAGATCAGGGGTAGGCAGCCTCTCCCCTTTAAGGGCCGAGGGACTTCAGCTACCAGAAGCCTCAGCCATGTTGGCCAATAGTCCCATGTTGGCTAATAGCTCCTGGGATTCTGGGAGCTGAAGTCCCTCGGCCCTTAAAGGGGAAAGGTTGCCTACCCCTGTCATAGATCATCCCAGTACTTGGTTTGAATTTTCCTTTGATTTCCTGTATCTTATGAAATAGATCTTTTGTTTTCCCCTCTTTGTTGTTGTTTATGAAAATGAGTGAGTACTATTTGTCTATGAAAGTTCCTGATTTTGATCATCCTGCATAACTTGTCATTCTGTCCAACATATGTGGGAAAAGTACTACATCTACACTGTACACACTATGCATACATACCCTACCACTATCCCCTGCGTACTACATACAATGACAATACAAAAAAATAAAATTAAAATAGATACATATAAATTCCAAATAAATGATGTTGTCATTGTTAAATTCTTTAATTTCCTCTAAAAATGTATAAAATTAATTTCTAATTATTAGTCCTAACTTCTATTCTTCAGATTCTAAAATTGCAATTTTCCCCCAGTGTTTTCTCATAAAATCAATTATCAATTTCTCACTGCTTGTACTTTCTGCATTTATGCCTCTCTGATCTTACTGTTTATAATCCCACACCAGTTATGTGTGTTGGAGAGAATAACACTCCAGGCATCTAATGAAATGAGCAATATAGCCCTTGAAAAACAAGACTCTAATAAATATGCTAGTCTTAATACATCTGACTAAGGGACTATGTTATTCTTGATGTGATGAACACATATTTAGTGTCATGTCTGGTTTATGCCCATGATTCTGGTGTAAAAATACTTTTTTCATCAATTAAATCTCGGTCCTCAGCTTTGACTTCAGATGGCTTCTCTCCTCTCAATGATTGCCTTAAAGCAGTAATGGACTGGATGAGGAAAAACAGATTGAGACTGAATCCAGATAAAATGGAGGTACTTGCAGTAGAGGCCCCGAAACCAGATATAGGGATACAATCTCCAGTCCTGGATGGGGTCACACTCTCCTCTAAGGATTGTGCTCGCAGTCTGGGGGTGTTCCTTGATCCTTCACTTCAGATGATAAATCAGGTAAATGCGATGGTTAGGAGTGCCTGTTATCAGCTTCGGCTGATACTCCAGCTGTGTCCTTTCCTTGAAGTTGGGAACCTTGAAACTGTGGTGCATGTGCTGGTAAACTACTGCCTTGATTTCTGTAATGCGCTCTACATAGGGCTACCCTCGTGCTTGGTCCAGAAACTCCAACTAGTACAGAATATGGCAGCCAGGTTGATCTAAGGAACAACGAGAGGAGACTATATAACGCCAGTTTTAAGATCACTTCACTGGCTGCTCATTAGTTTCCAGGCACATTACAAGGTGCTGGTTATTGTTAGGATTTTGATGGGATATATAGTCAATGTTGAAATGTAAAGATGTGTGTCTGTATTTTTCTATGATGAGAGAACTGCTTCTAGGCCTAAAACACAACATCCCAGTCCAGGTGTTTGAGGAGGCATAACAAGTGGAGTTAACAAGATGAAATACGTGAGAAAGAAATATTGTTTATAGAGTGAATGTAACAACAAAAATTGTTTTGAGAAAATAGGTCACATGACAGAAGATGAACAACAAGGGGTTTGGTTAACATACGTCATGTACTAATCAACCAATTAACCTGAAGGGTAACACCCAAAAAGGTGGGGAAAAGTTGGGCTGGGAGTAGTGTCTTGGACAAAGAAGTCAGTCTATTTTAGCTTTTCAACAGAATGGGTTAGTTTTAATATTTTTGCAGAAGTTGTAGCTTGACTTAGGGCCTTTGCAGACTGCCATAGTGCACATTAAATTGAGGCACTGCCCTGGCTCAGTGCTAGGGAATCATGGGAACTGTAATTTATTGTGGCACCAGAGCTCTCTGACAGAGAAGGCTCAATGTCCCAGAAAAAAATACAATTCCCATGACTCCCTAGCACTGAGCCAGGGCAGTGCCTCAATTTAATGTGCACTATTTCTGGCAGTCTGCAAAGGCCCTAAATTTTCACAATGTAGCATTAAAGGATTTATAGGTTTGTTCCTGTTAGCCAACCTGGCTAAAGTGAGATTTTTCTGGACTTTGTAGTTTTTACTTTGCCTATGCTATTTTACAATAAAGTTAGAGGCTTGGAGCAACTGCCTGCGTGCTGGTGATTTTCTGCTAGGCAAGCTGTCTTGCTGAATGGGCTACCTCCTGCATGCATTTTTATCTTCACACACAAAGAACTCATCACCACCCATCAATTTCAACAAGGTTCAAAAACATCTTTAAAGCCCTAAATGGCTTGGGTCCAACCTATCTTTGGGACCACCTCCTCCCATGTAATCCATTGTGTGCACTCAGGTCCTCTGGGAGGAACCTGCTGCAGCCTATAAAAAGTCTGCAACTGCGCAGATGGCCTTCTCAGCAGCCGCCCCCAGATTATGGAATGGCCTGCCAGATGAGATCCGTCATATCACCACCTTAAACAGCTTCAAAAAGGCTGTTAAAATGGATCTCTTCCAGCAGGCCTTTCCTGAATAGATATCCCAGCCTTCATGAGAATGCCCATCCTTCTCCCTTAATTTTTGCTGCAGTTATTGTTATTTGTTTGTTGTGTGTTATTATGACCTATTTTAAGTATGTTTAAATTGTTTCATTGTTTAATACTATTTTAAGTTGTGAGTGGGTTTATGAGATATGTAACGCGGCGGCGGCGGCGACTCTCCCGGCCTGGCAGGGGCCGAGGAAGGACCAGGACATCTGGGGGGCTTTGCTTTTGCCCGAATTGCCATCTTCTGAGGGGACCTGGGACTCCAGAGGGCTCTGCCTTCAGCCCTATTGCTACCACCTGGGCAGCCTTGGAGCAGCTGTGCACCACGAGCCCAGGGAGAATGCCGGTGCGCTTAAAACCCCACCCAGGAACATTTCTCCCCGGCACACGCAGCGGTGGCGACTCTCCCGGCCTAGCAGGGGCAGAGGAAGGACCAGGACCTCTGGGGGGCTTTGCTTTTGCCCGAATTGCCATCTTCTGAGGGGACCTGGGACTCCAGAGGGCTCTGTCTTCAGCCCTATTGCTACCACCTGGGCGGCCTTGGAGCAGCTGTGCGCTGCGAGCCCAGGGAGAATGCCGGCGGGCTTAAAACCCCGCCCAGGAACATCTCTCCCCGGCACACACGGCGGCGGCGACTCTCCCGGCCTGGCAGGGGCCGAGGAAGGACCAGGACCTCTGGGGGGCTTTGTTTTTGCCCTGATTGTCATCTTCTGAGGGGACCTGAACTCTAGAATGGCTTGCCCTAGCCCGCTTTTACCATCTGCAGGAATGCAAATTTAGCTCACACTGGTGCTCTCCCCGCTTAGGGAATGTGCACAACTGATGATATAATTGGGTTGGCATGTGTAATTGTTTGGGATTTAGGATTGTATCACTGATCAGTGGTTTTTGGTCTATCTGACCATACTTTATCTATGTTCCAATCATTGTGCCCTGCCAAGGGTCAAAATGGTATCATCTTACCTGAGGCTGGGAATGAGACGGGAGCGGCTATTGGAGTTGTGCAGGGGAAAGGGAGGTATGGCTGGAACTACGGGAACCAATGTTTCAAAAGAAGACAGGGTCGCTGGTTGAAAGCTATCCCGTCTTCAGTTCCCTTTGTTGCTCTGAATGACTTGGGGTGCAGACCAACCATACCACAGAACCTCACCTTGCTCCTTTGCAATGCCAGGTCGGTTAAAAACAAAACCCATATCATCCAGGAGCTTCTCTTGGATGAGGATGCCGACCTGGCTTGCTTCACAGAGACCTGGCTGGGGGAGGATAGCGTGACTATTTGGGTGCAGATCCTCCCAGCCGGGTACTCTGTTAGTGAACAGGTGAGGGGAAGTGGGTGGGGAGCGGCTCTAGTTCATAAGAACCATTTGTTAGGCCGCTTCTGAAAAAACCTTCCCTGGACCCCCTGGATATGAAAAACTATAGGCCTGTGTCATTGCTGCCATTTTTGAGCAAGCTGATCGAGAGGGCAGTTGCTCTTCAGCTCCAAGCTGTCTTGGATGAAACCGATTATCTAGACCCATTTCAAACTGGCTTCAGGACCGGCTTTGGGGTTGAGACTGCCATGGTTGCCTTGACCGATGATCTGCGTCTGAGCATCGACAGGGGTAGTGTGACCCTGTTGGTGCTCTTAGACCTCTCAGCGGCTTTTTATACAATAGATCACAGCATCCTCTTGGACTGCCTGAGAAGGTTAGGTATCGGAGGCACTGCGCTGCAGTGGTTCTGGTCCTTCCTCTCGGGAAGGTCCCAGAGGGTGCTGATAGGGGACTGTAGCTCCAGTAAGAGGGACCTCACTTGTGGGGTCCCTCAGGGAGCTATCCTGTCCCCGATATTATTTAATATCTACATGAAACCGCTGGGTGAGATCATACGGAGTTATGGTGCTGGGTGTTATCAGTACGCTGATGACACTCAAATCTATTTCTCCGTGTCTCGTTCGTCGGCCTCGAATTCCAATGGCATCTCTTCTCTCAATGAATGTCTTCGGGCGGTAATGGGCTGGATGAGGAAAAACAGATTGAAATTGAATCCAGACAAGACGGAGGTGCTCACGGTATCGGCTCCAAAACCAAGAATTGGGTTGCAACCTACAGTCCTGGATGGGGTCACACTCTCCTCCAGTGACTGTGTTCGCAGTCTGGGGGTGCTCCTTGATTCGTCGCTCCTGATGACAAATCAGGTGAATGCGATGGTCAGGAGTGCCTGCTATCAGCTTCGGCTGATACGCCAGCTGCGCCCTTTTCTGGAAGTAAGGGATCTCGAAACTGTTGTGCAAGCGCTGGTAACCTCACGCCTAGACTTCTGTAATGCGCTCTACATGGGGCTACCCTCGTGCTTGACTCGGAAACTACAGTTAGTGCAGAACATGGTGGCCAGGTTGTTATCAGGAACGTCTAGGAGGGATCACATCACTCCAGTGTTGAGGTCCCTCCACTGGCTGCCTGTTGGTTTCCGGGCTCAGTACAAGGTGTTGGTTATTACCTTTAAAGCCCTAAATGGCTTGGGTCCAAGTTACATCAGAGACCGCCTCCTCCCATACAATCCTCCCCGCGCCCTCCGGTCCTCTGGGAGGAATCTGCTGCAGCTTCAAAAATCTAGGCTGGCGGTGACCTCCCAGAGGGCCTTTTCCATCATCGCTCCCAGACTCTGGAACGGCCTGCCGGATGAGATCCGTCAATTAACATCCTTGCACAGCTTTAAAAAAGCTATCAAGACGGATCTCTTCCGGCAGGCCTACCCGGATTAAATCACCCGGCCTTGGGATCATTGGGATCTTCCCATTATTCAACCTTCACAATTCCCTTATAGTCGAACTAGCAGGGGGATGATGGTTTGTATTATATCTTAATGTAATAGCTAGCTTTTAACTTTTAATTGTAATTGTTTTTAATTGAACACGATTTAATAACTTTTTAAGGGGGGGAGGAGGGAATTATTTTGCTTTCATGCTGTATGTTATTTTATTCTTGTTCACCGCCCGGATTGGCTCGCCACAGGGCGGTATATAAATTATTATTATTATTATTATTATTATATTTTTAATGTATTTTTAATGTTTGTAAGCCGCCCCGGTTGTGTATGCAGAGGGGTGGGATGATGATGATGATGATGATGATAATAATAATAATAATAATAATAATTTATTAAAGTAAATCAAAATAAATAAAAAAGTCAATCAAAAGTGGGCAAATTTGTGGCCCTGGAGCACAGATAGCACTAAGGCTGTTCTTTTGTGGCCTTCAGTTCCTCAAAACAACCATGCTTTTTCTAGTTTAAAAAAAGGTGAATTGCCTCTCTTGGAAGCTTCTGGGAGCAGCAATTCACCTTTTTATTTTTATTTTTTATTGAAATTTTATAAAAGATAGAACAAGGCATAAACAAACATTCTTATCACTACAATGAACAGTCATTCTAACAAACATTTAAAACATTTAAAATAGACATACAAACATATAAAACATTTAAAATAGGCACCAAATTGACTTCCTAAAGTTTTTCTTACTGATATTTATTAATATTAATAAGTTTTCCCTCTTATTAATATTATGTATTAATAACCTCTATATCTTGATTTTTTTTCCTATTAAGCAAAACCAAACAATGTACATCTTTTAAGTTTCTATATTTTGATCATCTTCTTCCTTTATCTTTTCTGTCCTCATCGAGTTATGTGTATTCTATAATGTAACATTTTAACAAAGTTCTTTTACATAGTACCCATTTCTATACTAATTTATCTAAACCCGTTACCCAAAGTTCACCCCACTTTTGTCTGATATACCTGATAAATTGATTCCATACATTTGCAGGTTTTTTCTGAATCATTTGTGTTAATTTATCATTTTCCATTAACTCATACAATTTCCATATCCACTCATCTATATCCGGTATCATTTTTTGTTTCCATTTTGCTAAATAAACTAATGTGGCAGCTGCAAACATATAAAATATAAGTCTACCATGTTCTTTTTCCCGCCTGTCTTCTTCAATTATATTCAATAGATACTTTTCAGGATCTTTCAATATGTTCTGTTCTAATATCTTCTCCACTTCTTTGTGTATTTTATTCCAAAACTCTTTTGCCTGTCTACATTCCCACCAAATATGGTAGTATGTTCCCAATTCTTTTTCACGTTTCCAACATTTATTTTCTTCTGACTCATATATTTTTGATAATTTAAACGGGGTAAGGTGTCATCTATATAGCATTTTATAAAGATTTTCCTTTAAATTATAGTTTAGTGTATATTTCATCCTTTTCGTCCATGTTTTCTCCCATTGTGCTAAAACAATTGGGTGACCAATATTTTGTGCCCATTTAATCATATAGGATTTTACTTGCTTTTCCTGCATCTCTATTTCTAATAGCAATTTATATAATTTCCTTATTCTGTGTTCTTTATCAGATTTTATTATTTTTTTGAACCTTGGATCAGCCTCTCTAATATTATTTGTTTTTAGATCTAATCTAAATCTTTCTCTTATTTGAAAGTATGTGTACCAAGTACACTGCATATCATCCTCTTGTATTTGCTCTAATGATTTTAGTTTTATTTCATTTTTAGTTAGTAAATCTTTGTATGTAGCCCAGTCTTGATCTCTTAAAGGGGTCATTCTGAAGAAGGCTTCATTTATTGAAGTCCATTTCGGCACACCTGTGCATAATCTTGGTTTGAATTTTAACCAAATCTGTAATAATGATCTTCTGATGTGATGATCATTGAAATTTTTATTTACTTTTAATTTGTTATAGAATAAATACCCGTGCCACCCGAATCTAAGGTCTGCTCCTTCTAGCTTTAAATGCCTTCTATTTTCTAATTTCAGTCAATCTTGCACCCATTCCATTGTGCATGCATAATAATAACTTTTTAAATTTGGCAGTGCTAATCCCTCTCTACTTATTTCATCATGTAATATTTTGAATTTTACCCTAGGGTTTTTTTCCTGACTAAAGAAATTTTGATATATCCTTATTCCACTTTTTAAAAGGTTTATCGTTTGTGATAATGGGCAAATTTTGGAATAGGAAAATAATTTTGGTAATATATTCATTTTAAAGACTGATATTTTCCCCATCCATGATAGTTCTAAATTTTCCCATTTTTCCAATTTTTTTTATTTCTTTCCATTTAATCTCATAATTATTTTTAAATAAATCCATATTTTTTGTTCTTATATAGATCCCTAAGTATTTCACTTTTTTTACACATTGAAAGTTTGCTTTTAGTTTCAGTAATTGTTTTTCCTTTTGTGTCATATTTAAAGTTAACATATTTGTCTTTTCTTTATTTATCATTAATCCAGAAACTTTACTATAATTTTGTAACGTATCTAATAATTCTTCTATATTGTCTAATGGGTTTTCTAGTGAAATCAGAAGGTTATCCACAAATGCCCATAATTTGAATTCTTTTTTTAAATTTTAACTCCTATTTTTAAATTCTTTCTAATTGTGTTATTTAGTATCTCCAGTGTAATTAAAAATAAAAGGTGTGACAAGGGACACCCTTGTCTAACCCCCCTATATATTTTATAATTTTTGTTGTTTCTCCATTAATCACTAAGGCTGCCTCTTGAGTATTGTATGTTTTGCATCCATTTTAGAAAATTTCCCCCCATATCCATTTTTCCAGTATTTTAAACATGAATTTCCAATTGACTTTATCAAATGCTTTCTCAGCGTCTATAAATAATAGTACTAGTTTTTTATCTATATCTTTTTAATCATATTCAATCAAATTTAATATATTTCTTATATTTTCTTTCATATGTCGATTGGGCAAGAATCCTGTTTGATCTTCATATATCCAATTGTTCAATATATTTTTAATCACTCTGCCATAATACTTGCAAATAATTTGTAATCATTGTTTAATAACGAAATTGGCCTGTAATTATTTGGGTTGAGGTGATCTTTGTTTTCTTTCAGAATTAATATCACATTTTCTTTTGTCTGGGAAAGCAGCCAACAGAGTAGCTGACAAGAACAATGTCAGGCTCAAGCACAAAAGCAGTTGCAAAGTACAGTATCAGTTTGAATGTTCCAAGAAGCCAAAACAGAGATTCAAGAGTTCACAAAGCGAATCAATGAATACAGTCCAAGATCCAGGGTTCCAGCAAGCAGGTCATCCAATGCAGTCCAAAAGTCATGAATTCCAAGTCAGTCCAAAGTCAGTCAGGGAGTCAAGAGTCCAAAGCTTCCACCAGCAAACTCAGATAAGCTCTGACAAAGAGCTCGGCTTCTCCCAGCTGTTTATATGGCCCAGCTCCCACTCACAGCTGTTTGGACTTAGATGCGCGTTTCTCATATAACCTGAGAGAATGCTGGAGGCACGCCCTTTCTGTCCTTCTCTGACTAAAGGTAGGTACCTCTGTGTTCTGCTCCTCTATATCTACCAGGCCTGAAACCTCTGCTGGGGGGAGGTTTTCTGCTGGGGGGGAGGCTAGGCTGCTGAGGCAGGGGCTGTGGTTCAGTGGGTCCCACAGAGCTAGATCCAGGTTCAGCTAAGTCCACTGAAGCTGGTAGAGCCAAGCTAGAACCTGGCTCAGCATCCTCATCCTCAGAGTCCTCCATGTCCTCCACCTGGCTGGCCCTGACAGCTTTCATCCATGAACTCAGATATTCATCTTTTAATATAGCATTAAATACTAGTTGTAAGGGGTTTATTATCTGATCTTTAAAATGTTTATAAAATTCTGCTGTCAAACCATCTGGTCTTGGGTTTTTTCTGCTTTTACTTTTTTATCGCTTTATTTATCTCTTCTATCGTTATTTTTTATTTAGAACTATTTTTTCTTGTTCTGTTATCTTATTAATTATTTGAGTCTCAAAATACTTTTCCATTGTTCTAGTTTTGATTCCTTTCTCTTCTGATAGCTTGGAAAAATATTTATAAAAAATTTCTTTTATTTCTTCTTGATCTGTGGTGATTTTATTCTCGTATTTTAATTGAATTATATTTTTCTCTTTTTCTATTTTAAGTTTATATGCTAAAAATCTTCCTAGTTTATTTGCATGTTCGAAATTTCTTTGTTTAATAAAGTTCCATTTTTTTCCATCTCTGCCATAGTAATTATAGAGATTTGTTTTTGTAAACTTTTAATTTCTTTTTATTTTCCCCTATCTTTCAGGGTTACTTTCAATTGTTTTTCTTTCTTATTTCTTCTTCTAATTTTTGTAGTTTTTCTTGTTTTTCTTTTTCAATTCAATTTTTTTTAATGAAAAATCCTCTTATATAAGCTTTTGCTTCATCCCATACAATATGGGTAACGGTCTCCTTATTTAAATTTTCTGCAAAGAAGAAGTTTAATTGATTTTTAGCATCTTCTACAATTTTCTCATTTCGTAAAAGTGCTTCATTTAATTGCCATCTATATGATTTGTTTTCTTTACCAATAATCATTGAGACTGTATTATGATCTGACCAAATCATAGGGTGTAATTCTATTTCTTTTAATTAATTTCACCAGGTGTGTTGAAATGAAATACAGGATTTATGGGGTTTTGAAAAAAAATGTGAATTCCTTGGTTCCAGTGTATTTCTCTCTCCATGCATCCTTCAAACCTAATCTGTCTATCAGACTTCCGGAGGACAGCGTCAGGAGAGGTTGCAAGGGAGCGAAGCTCTGGTCTTGTTACCAGTTTAATGAGTTTTGCTTTGGCAATTTGAAGTTTGTATTTCAATTGACACCTTGCCAAGAGAGTCCATCCAGTAAGAGGGGCTTCAGGAACCTGTCAGGGGTCTAAACAAGTGAATAACATTTGGAGAAAAGAGAAGAGAGAAGAGAAGTGCCTATGAAGACTGAAAGGTAACCCAGACTCATTAAACAAGGACCTGTTTTAAGGTCTGAAGATGCCGGTACACTCTTTAATTTAAATCAACAATAATCCATGATATTACAATGGAGAAAGCGAGTGACTAAATTCTTATTAAGTTTTTTTTTTTTCTGGAATGGACTCTGAAATTCTGTAAAAAACATCCTAGCCACGATAAGTGTTGGGGGGAAAAAAGTTGTGGAGCTTTGTTAAAAGCTGGTAGCCAAGTGGGAAAAGTGAGGATGCTGAGAGGATGCCGAGAGGATGCAGAAGAGGAGAAAGAAAGAGGAGAAGGAAAGGAAAGGAGAGGCATAGAGATAAAGCAGAAAAGCAGCTGAAATGGCAGAAGTAATAAGAAGGGGTTTACTTTAGAAACGTGGAGAGACTAGAGAAGAATTTAAGGACTAATTTTTTCAACCTTATGAGGCAGTTGGTAAAGTGGATTCTAAAGTGGACTTTATAATCCTGTAAGCATGTGATGAAGAGGAGGGAGGAGCATGGAGAGGTTTCTGGCAATATAAGCATAAACTCATAACCCCATCTCCACACTTTATGAACAAAGAAGGTAAAAGGTTGAAGTGTTAAGGCTTGTGAAAGGTCTTGACCAATTTAAGAATCCGCTCCCATTTCTACTTCCTTGGGAGTGTAGCAGAACTGGTAGCTGATGTGGAAGCAGTGAAGGGAGTGGTCCAGGACAAGCAAGACGTGGATTGATTGTATTTTGAGCTCATCCCCCAGCTTAGGGAGAAGGCGGTGAGGGCGGTTCTGGAAGTGGTAGCAAAGCAGGAAGGAATTCTGGATGAACTTGGGTCCTTAACCTCACAACCAGAATCAAAGAGTTTGAGTGGAATCAGCAGTGGAGGAGGCTGAGGAGCAGGGTGAGGTTTGGAGGTGTGAGAAGTCCCATTGTCATCTACTCACCTTGTGGGCAGCGGCCGAGACAGCAGGAGAAGCAGATTTAAAATTGGGGAAAGACCCAAGACGAATGTAAGATCCACCTCAAACTCTATGTCATGCAGGTGGAAAGCTGCGATAGAAATAAAGTTTGAAGAAATGGTGGAGTAGGGAGAGGCCCTGGTCGTATATAGGAAAATACATTTATGTTTTTCTGGGGAGGGGGTAATGGCAGAAGTGGGGAAGGAAGAGATAAAGTTATGAAAAGAGTCTTGGGAAGAAGGCAGATCTATTTTTACATCATTTGCTTGTAGTGAGAAGTGTGGAAAACAGTAGTAGAGATGACTGTGGGCTAAGAACAGAGGTCAGGGTGGTAAATGAGTTTTTTGTCTTTCCCATTTACACAGTAGAGGAATACAGGTATTTATGAAAGCTATGAAAGATTGGGGAAAAGGGTGGAAAGAACTGAAGATTTAATAATATACCCCTTGTAGAGAATATGATGTATGAGAGTAAGTGTCAACAAGTATAAAGTTGAGGGGGGGGGAAGCTTATATAAGGTGTATAAGGGCCTTTGCAGACTGCCAGAAATAGTGCACATTAAATTGAGGCACTGCCCTGGCTCAGTGCTAGGGAGTCATGGGAATTGTGTTTTTTTCTGGGACATTGAGCCTTCTCTGTCAGAGAGCTTTGGTGTCACAATAAATTACAGTTCCCATGATTCCCTAGCACTGAGCCAGGGCAGTGCCTCAATTTACTGTGCACTATTTCTGGCAGTCTGCAAAGGCCCCAAGTAACTACTGTTGAGTCATATTTGGGGGTTAAAGTATATATTAAATACTAGTGAACATAAGAAATAGTTTGAAATTGTAGAATTGTATATTGAGCCCCAGAAACTGACAGAAATGGTATGAATCACAGAAATTGATAGAAGCTCCTATTAAAGAATTGAAGGAAGAACTGAAAGAGACAAAGATGGAACTGAGGGAAGAAATTAAGGAAACAAGATTGGAGATAAGGAAAGATTTGAAGAAAGAGCTCGATAACTTTTGAAAGAAAATAGATAAAATTTCTAATGATCTGTATGGAACCTTAGTAAAGGCCATGACGGAATATATGGGACTTACTGAAGAGAGAATGGAATTAGAGACAGACAAAGTCTTCAGGGTGAACTCATCATAAGCGAAAGAAAAGAAAGCACCAAGAGATGTAATAATGTGCTTCACTAGAACTAAAATAAGAGACTTAGGGCCTAAGCAGACTGCCAGAAATAGTGCACATTAAATTGAGGCACTGCCCTGGCTCAGTGCTAGGGAATCATGGGAATTGTATTTTTTTTCTGAGACACTGAACCTTCTCTGTCAGAGAGCTCTGGTGCCACAATAAATTACAGTTCCCATGATTCCCTAGCACTGAGCCAGGGCAGTGCCTCAATTTAATGTGCACTATTTCTGGCAGTCTGCTTAGGCCCTTAGGGCCTAAGTTTTCTGGTAGTTTTCTCTGATTTTCTTTTATTGTTTTTGTTGAGCATCTGTCTATTTTGGGATTTTTAAAAAACTCCATTCCAATCTCCTAAAGTAATTATTGAATCATAGTTTAATTCTTCTATTTGTTTTGAAATCTCTTTATAAAATTTGTTTGTTTTTTTGGTTTGTTGGAGTGTAGACTCTTACGACCAATATTTTTCCCAAAATACCTTTTAATTCAACCATAATATATCTTCCATTTGGATCATTTCCTATCTCTTTTGTTTCTATTTTAGAATTTACATATATGATGACATCTCTTTTTCTTTTCTTTTGAAGCTGAAATAAATTCTTTTTGTAATTTTTTGTTTTTAAAATATTTTTGTCTTTATTTTATGTGTATTTCTTGAATTACGTCTCATTTCTTGAATTACGTCCCAGTGATGAAATATTTTTTTTCTTTTTTGTGGCAAATTAAGTCCTTTTATATTCCAGGTTAAAAAGTTAATTTGTCTATTTATTTAGGTGATTATGTGTTCTATTTCCAGCGTATTTATCTTTCAATTTGTATCTCTCCGGATCCCACACTAATTCTGGTTCTTCTTCTTCTTCTTCTTCCTCTTGAGATCTTTCTAATCTAATTAGATCTTCTTCAATTTTTTCTTCTTGTCTTTTTTCCCAATATCTGGTTTCTTCTATTTCTGATATTCTAGTATTTTCTGTTTCTTTTTTGTCTCCTACAGTATATCTTTTAGTCTCTTCTGTATATATTTTTTTGTTCTTTCTTCTCCATGGACTTTTATATTTTCTTCTTGTCTTTCTCTCCTTTCACTTTTCCTTTCCCCCCCCCTAGAAATTCCCCAAAACTTTTTGCTTCTTCTAATGATTTGATTGTGACTCCTTTTTTGTTAAACCAGAAAGACAAGCCTTCTGGTTGAATCCACCTGTATGTTTATATTTCGCTCTCTTAATGAGGATGTCAGAAAGAAATAATATTTCCTTTTCTTGAGAATCTTAAAAAAATTGAAGTTCATGTCCTCTTATGGTTAATGGTGTTTCATTGTGCTGTCTCAATTTGTCATCTCTTATTTGTTTCCTAACAAAGTATATTATGATGTCTCGTGGCAATTCCTTCTTTCTTGCTATCCTAGAATTAAGGTGGAAGATCCTGTCTATTTCTATTAAAAAAAAATTCTTCTCTTTCTAGGAATCTACCAACTTCCTGTTGGTAATGGCATCTGATAAAGAAGCCCCAAAGTGACAGCTGAGGGGGCAGTTTGAGCGCAGAGGCATTCTGGCTAAAGAAGAAATAAACATCTAGCCAGAAAGGGATCCCTGAGTATGGAGGACCCTAGCAACCATTTGGTGGGTCTATTCCTGTGTTCCTGAAGTCAGAGCCCTGGATGGAAGTGTATTCAGAGGCAAGATGACAGAACAGCAGAGGAGACTGAGGAGGCAGCTGGCCTTAGCAACTTTGTTTCATCTAAGGATGACCTAGATGCCACCAATTTTAATTAAAAGAGACTTTCTTGAAAGTGAGTAGAAATCAATAACTGATTGGACACATACTCTTACAAAATAACCTCATCAAAGCACAAATAAGTAGATTGTGATATTGGACTGTTATACTAGAAATTGGAATCGTAGCATTTTGAAGGAAACCCTCCCCCCCCCCCCCCATACACTTCAATAAAAGACACTGGAACAAACCTTTACCCAAACAAAAAGAATATATATATATATATATATATATATATTCGCTTAGATCTCATAAATTCTATCTCTTTGGTGATGCTTGTGGAGAAGCAGACATTTAACCCTAAAAGGAAACATTAGAAATAAGAGAGGAAGGCTTTCTCTCCCCCCCCCCCCCCCCATTGGATCCATGGTTGCAATTTGTCATGGCTAGTAACCATTTGAGAACCTTGGAAGACTGGAGTTGAATGGAGTTGGAAATTTGGGAGATTGAAAGCAGAGAGCGGAGAGCAGAGACTGAAAGTGGAGACCCCAGAGAGACCGAGAGATTGAATTCGAGGAGATAAAAATGACCCAGGAATTAGATGTTGTTGAGATCTGTGTGAGAGCAAAAGAGGAGAGAACCTAAAAGATTGCTGAGAGGAAAGAGAGGGGAGAGAAGTGAAGTGGGGGACTCCTTTTGAATTGGAATCAAATTGGAAGAGTTGGAGGAGCAGCGGAGCAGTGAGAGGGGAGTTGGAGAAGACAAACAGCCGAAGAGAGAGAGGTGTGGGTCTGGAGAGGAGGAAGGGAAGTGGACTTTGGCTTGCTTCCCTTGAGAAGAGCATTGGGCTGCAGTGAAGGCAGAGAGAGGCGGAGCAAGGGGAAAAAGGGGGTTTGAAGGGAGCAGCTTGTGCTGTGGTTTGAGAAAGACTTGGTTGAAGGGAAAAGCTTAAGGATTATTGTAGTGATTGAATTGAGGGACAGTATTACTGGGGAGAGATTGGGCTTGGTGGGGGACTTCTATTTCACTGTTGAAGATTGGATCGTGGATTGGATCTTGATAAAAATAGAATTTAATGAACGGAAGTTGAGGGGAGGAGCAATTAAACAAACTGGTTAATTCAAGGACAGAGGCATGCTGGGAACAGTAGTTTAAGTAAGAAGATAGAAGACAGTGTGGGAAGTGTAGCTCTAAATTAAATAGACAGTGTAGAAGGTTTTGTGAGACAGGATAATAATAATAATAATAATAATAATAATAATAATAATATAACAAAAATAATATATAAATAGATAGATAGATAGACAGGCACAAATAAATTAGTTTTTGGAATAATAAGAACTTAAAATAATTCTCAAAAAACAAAGGAGAAATTGGGTCAGAAAATTGTAATACTAAACATCAAAAACAATCCAGACAGGTAATTTAAACAAACAAACACACAAATAAGTTTAAAAGAAAATATTAGATAAATATTTATATAAATATATATAAAACAAAATAAATTAAGAGAGAAAATTTAAAGAAATAAACAAATATTTTAAAAAGGAATTAAGAAAAAATAAGGAAAAAAGAGAGAAAAGGAAAGGGAAAAAATTAAAAAACAACAAAACAAAAAACAAGAGAACAAAAATAAAATAAAATAAGTTAGCTTAAAGATGTTAAAGCGAATAAGAATTAAAACTAATCTAAATTAGAATAAAATTATAAATAAATAATAACTAAAAGAAAAAACATAACCTTTTGCAAATTGTCCTGGACTACAGCCAGTCTCAGTTCCAACAACTGCTGCTAGGGATGGTGAGGATGAGCAACAAACAGCAGAGCCAGCTACAAACCTTTCTGTAGTTGAAGCACAAACAAAGCAGAGTCCAGAATTCGAAGTCAGTCGGTCTAAGGTCAGGGCAGGCAGCAATCAACAGAAGTCCAGTCCGGTCCAAGGTCAAGGCAAGAAGCACAAAGCAGGAAACAAGGAGCCACACCAACCATAATCTCACAAGGAAACTACAATAAGTCTTGACACCAAGGAAGCCTTTTGCAGATGTTTAAATAGCCAAATCCTACCTCAGTGCCAGCTGAGGCTTGTTGAGCAGCTGCTTTTCAGCCAGCCTCATGGACCTGCGAACGCCAGCACTCTCAGCTCTCCTCTGCCTAAAGGAAGGTACTGGCCCTGCTGTATCTTCCCGATTCTCCCCACTAGGCAGCTGAGCCTCCATAGGAGTAGCACTAGGACCTGGCTCCTCTGGGGCTGGGAGAACAGGGCTTGGCTCAGGCAGAGCAGAATGAGAGCCAGGTGGAGCCTGGCTCTCTTCCTTCTCTGGAGGAGACCCATCCTCCTCCTCATCCTCCTCATCCTCCTCATGGCTGGCCATGACACAAATTAATACTTGAATTAACTTAAAATGGCGATGAATTTAAGAAGTCAAACAGCTAAAAGCTCTGTTAACAAATCACAAACACAAATTCAATATGTAAGAAGACCATCTTTAGAACAACAAAAGTTGGAACCATCAACTCAAATTTTACTACATAAAATTAGAAAACTGAGGACAGAATTAAGACAAGAAATGAATGATTTTAAAGCAGAAATCCAACAAGAGATAAGAACAGAACTGAAAGAAATAAACTAAATGATGGAGAAATTAACAAGTGAAATGTCTATTGTGAATCAAAGAATCACTAGGTTGGAAGATAAAGCGGAACCAGCAGAAGAAGAATTCGATAAGCTAAAAGCAAGAAAGGAAGAAGAATTAGATGAAAAAGCAATGTGGGACCAGAAATTAAGGAAAAAATGCTTAAAAATTCGAGGTCTACCGGAATCAAAAGAAGAAGAATTAATGAAATTATTTAGTCCAAACTTGGCTAGCAATTCACCTTTTAAATAGGTTGCAGGCCCCTTTGCAATTCAACATTAAACATTTCATTTCCCCCCCCAAAAAACAGAAGTGGACTTTTGGTCACAATAGAGTATTTTTGATATCTTGGCATTTGGAGCTGTCCTCCTGTCCCTTCAAAAAACTCCAAAAGGGAGACACAAGAGACTGCAGCAACTATAGAACCATAGTATTGATCTCCCATGCAAGCAAAATCATGCTCGAAATTCTGCAACATAGACTCCAACCATACATGGAGAGAGAAATCCCAGAGGTCCAAGTGGGGTTCAGGAAAGGAAGAGGCACGAGGGATCACATTGCAGACATATGATGGCTAAGGGAGCACACCAGGGAAAGCCTTGGACCCCAATGGTTCATGAAAGGCTATAAAATGCTCTTAAAGACATGGGAGTACCAGCACATCTGATAGTACTGATGAGGAATCTGTACTTAGGGCAACAGGCTACTGTCAGAACAGAATATGGAGAAACAGAATGGTTCCCAATTGACAAGGGAGTCAGACAAGGCTGCATCCTTTCATCCTATCTGTTCAACTTGTACACAGAACATATTAGAAAAGGCTTGGACACAGAAGGAGGAGTGAAAATAGGAGGAAGGAATATCAATAATATAAGATATGCAGATTACACCATAATACTAGCAGAAAACCTCACAGATCTGAAATATCTACTAAGAAAGATCAAACAAGAAAGTACAAAGGCAGGCTTAATGCTGAACATAAAGAAAACAAAAGTGATGACTACTGAGGACCTCTGCAGGTTCAAACTAGACAATGAAGAAATAGAAATAGTAAAAGAATTCCCATACCTGGGATCAAACATTGATAGAAATGGGGACTGCAGTCAGAAAATCAGAAGAAGACTAAAAATGGTGGGGGGAGGAGGTGGCTCTGAAAGAACTACAAAAGATTCTAAAATCAAAGATATACAACTCAGCACAAAAGCTGGAATCATACAAGGCATTGTATTCCCTATTATCATGTATGGATATGAGAGCTGGACAGTTAAGAAAGATGATAGGAAGAAAAACAATTCATTTGAGATATGGTGCTGGAGAAGAGTGCTAAGGATTTCATGGACAGCCAAAAGGACAAACAAGTGGGTCCTAGAGCAGATCAAACCAGAAACCTCACTGGAAGCCAAGATGACCAAACTGAGACTATTGTATTTTGGACACATTATGAGAAGAGGGGAATCTTTGGAAAAAAACATTAATGTTGGGGAAGCTGGAGGGAAGTAGGAAGAGAGGAAGGCCACATACTAGATGGATGGACTCTATTAAGGAGGTCACAGGTATGAGGTTGCAGGAATTAATAATAATAATACGTTTTATTTCTAACCCGCTCCTCTGCAAAGCAATCGGGGTGGCGTACAACAGGTTAAAACAATACAAGAATAAAACACATCACCCAATACTCCCCCTAACCCTTAAGTAGAGCAGTGGAGTACAGAGGGTCTTGGAGATGTCTTATTCATAGGGCCTCCATGAGTCGAGATCAACTCGAGAACAGTTAAAAACAAACATTGCACATGGCCATCCCAGAACTAGACAGTACATTATCATAGTAATGCGACAGTCATTCATCATGTTTTGCGAAACATACAGATCATTTATTTCTCGACCCCTTCAATTGTTTTATGTATGAGCCGAGAAATTTGCCACATGATCACCTAGGTGTGAGAATTTTCACATGGTTCACTTGCAAATTAAGTAAAGGAATTTTCCACACCTAATTGGAATGGGCGAGCTCTGCCCATTGTGAGGGATGAGACATTGTAATCATCTCACACTTTTCGTGTGGGGAGAACAGTAATTTTATTTTCCACCATTCTTCAGGCTCGAGAAGAATTATTCTGTCATTTCACACCAGTACATTATCTCTGTTCTGATTGTTATTGGGTAAGATCTTGGGCAAGCCTTGGAAATAACCATTAGATGTTTTCTGTGATGATCTAAAAACTGTATCATCCCTACTTGTGGATGGCCATACCATTTATGTTTGCATTCCTTTCCATCCTTTAGAAACTATGCCCTCCATAAGCATGTCCCCATTTTCAAAATGGAAAATGATATTTGGTCACTTCTAGTCTTTCAAAAAGATCTTTCTTGGGCTTAAATCCTATCAGACCCTGGAAATTATTTTTTTAAAACACAACACTGAAAACATCTCCCCACCACCACACTATGGTTGCATCCACACTGTAGAAATAATCCAGTTTGACACCACTTAGTAATTGGCATGTCTCAATGCTCTAGATTCCTGGTATGTGTATTTTGGAGGGGCAGCAGAGCTCTCTGACAGATATGGCTATATGTCTCACATAATTACAATTCCCAGAACTCCATAGCATGGAGCCATGGCAGTTAAAGTGGTGTCAACTGGATTATATCTGCAGTGCAGATGCAGCCTATATCTTCTACAAGGGACAAAGTACATTTTTCATTATGTTTTTTAATTAAATAGATGGCTTATGAAGATGGTATAGCCATCTCAGATCCAACATATTAGCACCAATCCTTCAGAAATTCCACCCCTACCTTAGATATTGTGTGTTTTCTAACTGTAATACAACAAGCCAGGATAGTTCAATTAGGAATTCTCTTTAAAGTTAAAAAAAAAATCCTCCCTTTTAACTCTTTATCTCTCTGTCACCTTCAAAGTCACTGAAAATGCTGATCCAAAGTTTCTGGGCTTTTTTCTGGAAATACACACACACACAACTCATCACAAAAACATAAACCTTTCCAACTGAAGAGCTGTACATTCTTTCCCGCAATAAACCACTTTATACTTCATAAACTCATGCTGATTCATTCTGGAGTGATCTTCATGTATTTCACAGGCACTGTGTTTTGCTAATTTAGCATGTCATTTCTGAGACTATAGATTTTAGTAATCTGAGAACATTGCCAAGGTCTTTCACCTATTTTGTAATTGCAAACATTGGAATGTCTGTATAGAGGAAAATGGAAATGATCTATCCCTAAACATTAGACAGAATGTGCAGTATCTTGTGCCGGAAAGTATGAAGGACAGCAGCAATGAATCAGGAAAAAGTCCAGCACCTGAAAATGTGCCAATTTGAATTAAACCTGAGGAGATACAAGAATGGCAGAATCCAGAATTTTTAGGTGGGTGCTTTTCTAGTTCGTCCTGTTGTGATGAGATATGACTCCTCCTCATATTCAGCAGCCTTAATTGATTAATCTTAGTGGATTTATCCACATCAACAACTATGTAGTAAATGGGAGGTAGGGGAAATACGGTACTTTAGTAAAAACTCACAAGACCATGTATAATAAACAATGGCAACATATCCTCAGGTAGGCAAGTTCATGACAATCATGGCTCAACAAGCAGTTGAGATGTCAAGGGTGCTAGCTGTGATTTCTGACCAATGAAGAAAGCAATACTTTTTAATTCTAACAAATACCCGTATTTCCAGTCATATAAGACGACTGAGCATATAAGACGACCCCCAACTTTCCCAACCAAAAAATAGAGTTTGGGATATACTCGCCGTATAAGACGACCCCTCTTCCAATGGGAGAAAATGAGAAAGTGTTGGGGGGAAAGGACTACCAATATACTAAGTGATGCATTCTGGGGTATGTACAATTTGTGGCCAAGTAAGTGACCCTGGGCATGTCACACACTCTCAGCCTCAGAGGATGGTAATGGCAACCCCCATTTGAAGAAACATGCCAAGAAAACCCCATGATAATAATAATAATAATAATAATAAATAAATAAATAAATAAATTTTTATTTATAGCCCACCCCTCTGCTTGGCAATCATAAGGTTGCTTTAGGGTTGCCATAAGTCAGAAAGGACTTGAAGACACACAAGAACAACAACATAAAAGTCTGCAATTGTTTCATAGGTAATACATGGGAATAGGAGCCAGCATGGTGTAGTGGTTTGAGTGTTGGGCTACCACTCTGGAGACCTGGGTTTGATTCCCCACTTTGCCATGAAACCCACTGGATGAACTTGGACAAGTCACACACTCTCAGCCTCAGAGGAAGGCAATGGCAAACCTCCTCTGAACCAGTCTTGCCAAGAAAACCCCAGGATAGGGATTCACCTCTTATCCTCTGCTGCTTCCTCCTCCTGCCTCACACCACCCCTTCCTCCCCCATCCTCCTTCTCCTCTGACCTGGACTTCCTCTCTTCCTCCTCCTCCCACCTCCCACCATGCCACACCTTCTTCCTCCTCCTCTGCCACCCAGCATATAAGATGACCCCTGACTTTGGAGAAGATTTTCCTGGGTTAAAAAGTAGTCTTATAGCCAGAATATACTGTAGCAATCTTTTGGAAATGACCCTGATGTTTTAAAGAAAACAAAACAAAAGCCCATAGTTATAGCTGTGACAATATCAAATTTAGTACATATTAGGGAATCTCAGTCCTTACTTAGAATTATGTTCTGTGCAAATTTAGTACATATTAGGGAACAATTGAGTGAAAAAATAAAGATCTTGAACTAAAACTAACACACACAAATCTTTAATAATCAGAGGCTAATGTGTCATTGAACTTTTGCCATTTCCCTGAACAGAAATACTAAGGAAGAAGCTCTCTGATAATAAGATCTGAAGGGGTTGGAAAGTTCATGTAACCCACATGTCTATAGGGTTTCGTCACCAACTCGAATTATAGATCTTAGTATTTTCAAATCTTGCCTTGGTCTCTTATGCATTTCCCTAAAGGAAACATTGTAATGTCTACTCAGAAAGATACTTTGTCCAAATTAAATGGATCGCAGTGCTGAAAATCCTAATACTATAGTCTGTCATCTTTCATGATATCTAGGCAAATCTTCAAAGAAAGAACTAATGGTATTTATTCAGATTTATAGCAACTGTTAAAGGCAAGAGAAGGTAGGAGGATGTACATTTCTGGTCCCAGAGGATACTTAAGTTAAGAATCAAAAGCAAATCATATGACATATTCCATATTTATGATATATCAAGATTGTAAGAATCACTTCTCAGGCTGATGGCAAAGATCTATCAAGTCTAGTTTCACCTTATCAGTGGCTAGTCATACTAGGGATGGATACAAAAACTTTCATTTGCATTTCAGCATGAAGTTAACAGATTCAAGGTTCTAGAATTTAAAACCTGACCTGAAAATTTGATTGCCATCAAAAACAACATTTTTCTATTGTTCTTAATACAGCTATCCATAAAATAAAATGAGCAAGGAAAATATTTCTAAAGGAAATGCACAGACAAAAACTTGTATAGCAGGAAAATAACAAACAAAAATGCTTTATTTTGGGGGAAAAACACTTTAAAAATGGATACATTTGCAAAAGCACATACCAAAATCTAAACATTAAAAATTCATTTAAAGTGCATTATATATATATATATATATATATATATATATATATATCATGACCTCATGTGGACTCTGTCGACCTACCCCTCAAAATTACAATCTGATTAGGAAATTAGCTGGAACAAGCTAAAGGTGCAAGGGTTGAGCACAATATTTGACAGATATGTCCATTCATAGGTAGTTTACAAGCAGGTCCCTGGAATAAAGATGTCAGATGTATAATCTGGATTATCCAGGGTCACTTGCAAAGAAAAAGAAAAAGTTCCACTGTATGTATCCTTCAGTTTTTTTTATGGGTTTCTTTACTAAGAGTGCCTCAGTTCTGTATGCCATGTTCCTAAGAACTGCCCACAAAAAAGTAGAGGGATAAAAACATGCTTTTTTGAATCACTCATTCCCAAAATGTAAATTAATGATAACCAAGATAGGCACAGTCGAATAGCTACACCAGAAATGTACAGAAAGCTGAATAAAGTAGCTTTCACCAATTGATTGATTTATTTGTTCTGCCTTTCATCCAATGAGCTTCAATGAACTTCAAATGCTTCTCCTCTCCCATGTAATCTTCATAGTGATGTGTAGGTCATGCTGACAGACAATGACTCATCCATCAGCTTTAGATGAAGCTATCACAGTGCCTACCTCTGAAATTAAGACTGTGTGCTTTCCCCAAAGTTATCCAATGAGTTTCCATGGTTGACAGAGGTTTGAACCCCAGTCTCCTGGAGTTCTATAGCCTGTACAGACCAGCCAAAAGGGCTGGCCTGGGGATGGAGTCGGGGTGTGGTGACCACACGGCAGCTGCCCTGACACCACCTCAATGCCACCATCATGCTGTGTGCCCCAGCACATGGCATGCAGTGTCAGGGCACTCCCTTGGTGCAACATACAGACATGCTGTGCCAAAGGAGCACAGAAAAGCTGCTGCTGCTGCTGCTGCTACTGCTGCTGCAAAAGCGGCTTTTTGCTGCTCCAAAAAGGAGTGGTATTTGCCAGCTCTTTTTGGACTGGCAAAGTGCTGGATGGGGGCTGTGGCAACCACACTGTACATTGTCCAGACAGTTTGCACCACAACTGAGGATTGGCTCCTGCATTATCTGGATTTATTGTTGTGAGGTGGGAGGACATGTTATTTGGCCCGTGTGGACATAGCCAGGATTTGTGCAGGTCCTAATTAAGAATGAAGACCAAATTAGCTTGGATAGATTCAGAAACTATTTTACTGACATGGGCCTGAATCTGAATATCCATTAAGAAATCCAAGTCTATATGCCTCCCAGTAACTTCTGTTGAAACTCAGCAAATGGATATAATATTTTCTTTTGTCTATCAAACCTGGAGGGTTTTCCTGTCCTAGGAAGATCAGGCTTGCCAAGTTTCTATTGTATTATCAATTGTATTAATACCTCACAAAAACAACAGGCATCACCAACATAGCTTGTATATTCATTCCTGCTAAACAGCACAGAGTTTTGCACTAATAATTTCCTTATACATTGCATGCTATTACTATTATGCTGAAAGGACACCATTTTGGAATAGAGACTAAAATGTTGATTTTATGTGAACCCAGTCAATCACATTGACACAAAGTCCATATATTCCTGCTCCTGATCTTAGTAGAATATAAAACATGTCCTGGTTTGCCAGGAAGACATTTCAGCTCAAGCCTTGTGCTCCCCATCTTTAATGCTGCCTGTTTGTTTTCCCTCTGGCATTTACTTAATACCTGCAGCTTGTAAACTAATATTTAAGTGCATGTTGAGATTGCTGAGTTAGAGATAGAGTCATAAAAGCCTTTTGCCACCACTCACTGTGTATGCAGCCAGCTTATCGGAGAGCTCACTTGGGAAACACACATTTTCCTAGCTGCATTATGCCTGTACTTTTCCAGTGCATTAACCCTTCTTTTTCCCTTAGTGAAAGTACCTTTCTTCTCATCTGATTCAAGCAGCAAAGAAACTCTAGGCTCTATATGGACAAATTATTTGCTCAAAATGTTGCTTCCTTATTTAAATGAAAATGCTATCCCCACCCCCTCCAAGAACTTTGGGCAGGAACAGAATGATCACTATTAGGCCTTTTATTCCAGAGAACCCATTTATGCCTATTTTCTTCTGCTTTCAACAGTCAGGGAATTTAAACATTTACTCACTTGTTACTGAATATGTAAATTTAAACAGATGAATGATGGTTACTGAAACCCTAGAGGGAAAACCATTGGTTACATTCGAAATAACTTGGCTGTTCATTGGAGAAACTGGGTCTCCCATACTGATGTTCTTTAAACCTTTCCATTCCAAATATGTAGTATGTGACTTTTGGGGAATTCATCAAAAGTAGAAAATATTGTAATTGGAGATTTAGTCTGCATAACTTTCAGACTATCCATTTTTGAAATGGATAGAATGTAACATTATCTATGAATCAAACAACATTTGCTGTTTCCTGTGCAAAGCAACCAAGTGTGAATTTTATAGAGAATAAGTGCTGAATTGTAAATAGACTTTGAAAACTGTAGTTTTTAAAGACTTTCTTGCAGTAGGAAGAAAATTGTTAAAGGTGCTTGTTGCTTCCTTCAAGAAGAAACCTAGAGAAGAATTAAATCCCTGTCAAGAAAATATCAATTGGGAAATAATAGAAGGAAACCCTAATCCAGTCCATATATAGTTGAATATAGAGGGATTAGCACTGTAGTTTTAAGAAATAGTCAGTTTAGTATTTTTAAAAAATGCATTTAAAAACAAGCAAGCAAACAAACAAACAAAGAAACAAGCATATCAGAAGTATGAAGGAAAGTATAAATTTTTGTAATTTCTTATCACAAGTAAATTGAAACAAAATTCACACCCATCCCTAATCATCTTTCGGAGATGGGAACATACTCAGTATTGATAACTATCTTCAGAGGTCTTCATGATGCATCTTTCATAGCAGCTGCAATTACTTTTGTGCCTCCCCATGGAGCAATCTTTTTTCATATAATGCCTCTAGGAAGAAACTATATTATCATGTGGCACCTTCCCAAGGACATTCAAGGGCCATATTGCAAATAAGCTTGCTGCTGGTGGACACTCAGCTGGCCTAAAGCTTTGTTTTTTCAAGTGTACAAAAAAGAAACTGAGAAGAGTCATTGGATCACCATGTAATGCAATTTGTAATGCCCCTGAATTTCCTTGGTCAAGTTAATTTGGAAGAATGAAAAAAGGTAAAAGGTTTCTTTGAATCAGTTTAAACATATTGGAAATGAACAGACTTGCTCAACAAACTGGAGGGTTAACCAGGTTAACGTAGTGTCACAATAAGGTGCTACTTCAAAGTGCAAACAATGGCATCTTAGCATTAAGCAGTTTCTAGCATTCCTTCATAAAGCAAGGAATAACACACTTTGTAAATCCCACACCCTAGAAGTTGATGTTTTGCCCTTCCCTTAGAAAAAACATCTAAATTTCTTTTTTTTAAATTTTATGTTTTAAAAACATTCAAACATACAAATCATACAAATCATTACATATAAACATAAAACATAAAACACCTAATACATTCATACCACAGCATTTTGCTTCCTTTTGGTTTTTACATTTTAGAATTTTTTCATCCAAACTATCTCACAAACTCTCATATTCAATCATTTTCTCTCCATCTCACCTTTATGCCTATATTTTTATGCTTAATCTGAAATATACTTCCTGGTTGAGTCACCTTATCACTTCTGTATTCTTCATTTACTCTTTCTGTACCGTTGGTTCTTTGAAGTCTACTATATCTTCAGTACTTTTTATTTTTATTTTTGCTTTGTTTTTTTTTATTTTTCCTTGATTTATTTTTCTTTTCCCATTCTTTTTATTCTCTCCTTAATTTCCCACTCTTCTGTTATTGTGTTCACTATATAACCAGTATGGTTTTGCTCTTTCTTACTTTTATTATCATTAATTTTTTTTCTCTATGTGTACTGTCTTCTTATTTAATTTTTACACCTATCACTTATTGATCATTATGCCATACTTTATTAATCATAGACCATTCCTCTTCTACCTTTTCTAGTAATTTATTTTGAATCAAAAGCAGTGAGAATGTCCAAATTCTTCATTTCTGATAGTTTTACAAACCATTCTTCTACCTTCGGTATTTCTGCTTTTCTCCAATACTTGGTATATATAATTCTGGCCGAGGAGATTATATACAAGAGAATTTTTCTGTATTTTTTCTCTAATTCTTTATCTATCTTACCCGTCATGTTTAATAAGAAGAATTCTGGTTCAAATGGGAATTGCTTTTGAAACATTGCTGTTATTTTCTTGTGTATCTCCTTCCAATACTTTGTTGCTAACTCACAACTCCACCACATGCAGTAAAATGTTCCCTGATGTTCATGGCATTTCCAACATTGTTTATTGGCTGTCTTATAAATAGCATTTAACCTTGTGGGTGAAAGATACCACTGATACATTATTTTCAAGAAGTTTTCCTTCAAATCCTGACAGAGGGTGAATTTATTTATGTTTGACCATGTTTTTTCCCATCTGTCTAGATCAATGTTCCTTCCTATGTCTTGTGCCCATTTGGTCATCATGTGTTTGTTTGTTTCTTGTTCCAAGTTTCTATCGTTGAGTATTTTGTAATATTTTGCTATGTGGTGTCCTTCTCCATCCATGATAACTTTATCTATATTGGTCTTGCTTTCTTCTATCCCTTCTGTCATATTGTTTACTTTAAATCTTTCCTTTAATTGTATGTAGAGCAGGGGTAGGCAACCTAAGGCCCGGGGGCCGGATGCGGCCCCCCGAGGCCTTTGGACCGGCCCCAGGCCGGTCCTGCCGCCGCCCCCCCGCCATAATGATATTAATTATTGTTGTTATTACTTGTTCTTGGGGTTTTCTTGGCAAAATCTCTACAGGGGTTTTGCCATGGCTTTTCTGGGACTGAGAGAGTGTGCATGAATTTTTTTTTAAAAAAAATTATTTTTTTTTTAAAAAAAAATATATATTATTTATTTATTTATTTATTGTGCTTCGGCCCCCCAATTGTCTGAGGGACAGCAACCCGGCCCCCGGCTCAAAAAGGTTGCCTACCCCTGATGTAGAGTAACCAATTATTGACTGTTCCTTCTTTTTCAAGTTATTCTTTAGATTTTATTTCATATTTCATATTTCCTTCCTTATTTCTTTTTTGTTCCAATATGTCTTAATATCTTATTCATTTTGTGTTTTCATTTTTACTCCTATATAGCAGGGTTTCTTGAGGGGAGGCCCAAGATGGTAATTTTTTGTAGAAGCTCTTTTTAATTTTTAGCTATACTTTGAGTAGCGATCTTCTAATGTGGTGGTGAGTGAAATCTTTATTTGCTTTCAATTTGTTGTAGCACAT
This sequence comes from Phrynosoma blainvillii, assembly GCA_026167975.1. Classification (NCBI taxonomy): domain Eukaryota; kingdom Metazoa; phylum Chordata; class Lepidosauria; order Squamata; family Phrynosomatidae; genus Phrynosoma; species Phrynosoma blainvillii. The sequence goes on along the minus strand of JANUYF010000004.1, from coordinate 211,735,862 downwards.
AAAGGCATGCCATCCAAATCTAATGTTATCACTCTCTATGCTTAGTAATTTATCATCCTCAAGTTCTACCCATTCTTCATCCAACTCATACAGCAAGCGTAGTAATATGATTTAAGATCTGGTAGTGAAAATCCCCCTTTTTCTTTTCTTTCTACCATCCTTGACCACTTTATTCTTGGTTTCTTGCCTTGCCACACAAATTTATTCAGTTCTTTCCTCCAGATATTGAAACATTTTTCATTATGTATGATGGGTATATTTTGGAACAGATACATGAATTTTGGTAGTATGTTCATTTTTATTATGGAAACTCTTCCTAACAATGAAGTTTGAAGTTTAGACCATTTTATCAGATCTTTTGGGATTTCTTTCCAAACCTTAATATAGTTATTTTCAAAACGATCTGTGTTTCTCTTTGTTATGTTAACCCCTAAATATTTTATCTTTTTCTTGATCTTAAATTTGATCTTAACTCTTAATTTTTTCTCTTCTTCTTTGTTCATATTTTTTGTTAATATTGCTGTTTTATCCTGATTCTAAATTTCCCCTTCATTCACTGTCTGTGAACATGCTGATAATCAGGGGAACATTTTTAATCAGTCCTCAAATGGAGCCAGAAGCCAGCATCTAATGCTATCATTGTATGCAGAATGATATCACTTAATTGTTGAATATGTTGGTAGAGATTATAGGAAGTGTAGGTGTTCTGGATAGAGATGAATATGGTAGGTGGTGTTAAATTTAACAGCCTTTGCATACCTATACTCACTAACTGAAAACCTGCATGTTTACTGACTTCCTATTTATTTACTTTCCATTCCCTCTCTCTTCTTGCATCCCTGTAACCTGTAGGCATCTCAGGATCTCTCTCTCTCTCCTTCACTCTCCTTTCTTCATTAGGCCACCTGCTTGATTATGGACTATTATGCTGATAAGTAAAGCTACTGTGATATATATTTACCAAGAAGATGAGACTTGTTTTCTTTCCTCTGTTAGACCATGTGTGGGCATGGGAATTGATGTTATTCAGCTTCTTCCTGCCAATTTGATTGAGAGGTCCAGGACTATTGCTCACATTTACCAGCAGGTGGTGAATGGGAATCTCAGAACAAGAAATCATCAATATTTAATCCCACAACAACATTTACTCATGCAATAGTATAAGAAGTTAATAATCTAAGTACTATGCATATGTGATTTCTATTCATGTTTTTTAAAAATAAAATTGAGCCTGACTTTCACTGAAGAATGTATGTAAGATGTGTGGCTGGTTCTTCAGAGGAATGGAAGACAGTTCTATTGTGGTTAACAGTGATATGAAAGTATCATTTTTTCTTCTTTTGAGATAGCTAGCAAGAGGAAATATACATCATATTGGTGATTCACACATTTATGAGGTTTCTGGCCATTTTAATAAATGAACTGTACAAAAAACTGTTGCTGTTGTTATCTATTTATATTCCACCTCCCCAACCCCCCAATTGGTAATCATTGCAGTTTCCAAACTAAAATAAACACAATGTAGCTAAAGCATACACTTGATATTATTGATATTACAGTACAATTAGATGGTTAATAATATTAAAAAAACAATTTAAAAATACAAAGCAGTTTAAAGACAGTACAAAATTAGTATTACTTCTATGTGCAGTTCTTAATGTGCCATTTTTACAATTTGAGTCACTGTATACACTCATATCTATGTAAAAAAAATCATACCAAAAATCTCAGTCAATTTATACACAGATCAATGCAGTATCTGTTTGTCACAGTACAACTTCTGGCCCTTTGTAATGCCCTTTGAAAAAAAAGGGGTGGAATGTTGATCGGGAGTTCATGGAATCCATGACAAATATGGACTTATTCCGATTGGTTTCAGGGTGGGGAGAGCAGAGAGGTGGGTGGGTGATTATTTCAGGCTGTCTTGGCAGAGTCTAAGCTCAAAAGCTTAGTCTGTGCTGGGAGACCTAGGACCTTATCACACAGGGCCAAAAGCAGCAAGAATCCACACGGAATCAGGTGCTACAGCGCTATATTTTTCCGTGTGTTTACACGACGTTGCTCAGAACCCACTGAGAAACCGCTCGGAATGCAGCATCATTCGCATTCTTTTGAATGTTGGTTTCATGGGGCATTGCAATAGCCATATGTTTGATCAGCATTTCCCTCTCGTGGAGCATTTCCACTTCATAACCCATGGTTCCTAGTGTTATTTCCCATGGGTCTGTGGGGAAGCATCTTATGACGTGTGCTTCCTGTTTGCACCACAGGTGTACTATATATCTAAATAAAGAGATATGTGTACTCCATTTATGCATATATACTCTTTTTCAAAACTCAAACTTTAGATAGTGTAGTGACATTGATAAATATAGGTATATATTCTTTTCTATTTTTATCTAGAACACATATATAAAGATCTATAGACATGGCCATGCAGCTGTACAACAATACAGCCAACGTATCAAGTGTGCAAAAAGCATGCCAGCCACAGGATGACAAGAAAACCACACTGATTGAAAATGCATAAATTGTTTATTGTTCTACTCCACTATTATATGTTAAAAGCAAACATATACATACGTATAAACCAACATGTATGTATGATGGCCCGATGTGGCATATACCACACACAAGCAGGCACCCATACAGAACCGCACATGTGTAAAGAACACAAATCTGTACCAGTCTCAGTATATATATGTATCTGTACAAACTTGGATATATATGCATTAACACACCCACCCACCCACCCCCACACACACACATTTGTATATATACAGAAAAATTTATATGTATATATCTGTATCTGTATCTATCTATCTATCTATCTATCTATCTATCTATCTATCTATCTATATTGTAATCACATATGTAGACATTCGCCAAACAGCAATGGTTTCTTGCACTAGTGCACAGCAATATCTGTAATGTAAAGATATACAGACATCTACACATACATGTATGTTTGCTTATGTGCTGTTGCAAATACCCACACAGAAGCAAGCACCCAAAACCATGCAGAAGTGCACATGTGTAAGTAAAACACATGTGTGTGTGTATATATATATATATGCATATGTATATACACACACACACACACGCATATATATATATATATATATATATATATATAGCTCTGAGGTAAAATGCAAAAACATACATATGTTGTTATATATATATATATATATATATATATATATATATATATAGATTTCAATATATGCTAACATCACATCCATAGCCATATATACATTAATGGAACAGTATGGGCTCATTGGTCAATAGCGCACAGCAATAGCGATGGTGAAGCAATGGCAAAATCGCGCAGCGGACGTGACAACAACAGCATCCGACGGGCATGGCAACCATCCCTAGGGCTGCGCATGTGCAAGCATAACCATGCTCGGTTCTGTGCTGAATCCTCTCACTTGTGTATGCTCAGCAAATACACTTTCCGGGGGGTGCTTCATCGTGCTTTCGTTAATAGCGCAATTATGCTAGTTGCGTGTGCTAGCTATTTCCGTCTTGTGGAGTTGCTACTGCTATAGTACTGGAATGATGCTCATATCGCTTTCTTGCCACTTTGAGAGCAGCGTGTGATAAGGTCCCTAGAAGGAAGCAAAGCCCACTTTTGTTCTCAAGCAATTGTTTTGGGGCTTCCTCATGGTGGTGAAAAGAGCATGTAGTGAATGCTTCTTTTAGGCTCTCTCATCATGGACTAAAGTCAGAGTCTGAGAGCTTAGTCTGTGCCAGGAGACCCTAAAAGAAGGAATGGCCCCATATGATCTCTCTCTCATGATTCTTTTGTAGATTTCCTGTCATGGGAGAGAAAGCAGAGGAAGTTGAGAGAAGCTTTAAAAAGCTGAAGTCCATTCTGTCCCCTCCATGGTAGTGGTTCTTTGGAGCTTCCTGACTAATCTGGGGAAGGGAGATTAGAGGGGGTTGGGAGAAGCTGAGAAAAGCCCCAATGCCCTCTGCCCTCTGCACTGCAACAGCGGCCCTTTGATACTTTTCTGCTGGGGCAAAAAGAGTGAGGGTGTCAGTGCTTCTTTTAGGTTTCCCACAGATGAATTAAGCTCTCACCTTGAGAGCTTTGTGTGTTCATGAAGAACTTAAAAGAAGCACTGGCCATCCCTACTCTCTCTGGGGACCTTTAGCAATGCCTGGGTGGGAAAATGCTGGTAGCAGAAGCCAGGGATGGTAGTGGAGGCCACTGATGCTTTTGTCTCTCTATGAAATGCATCCAAGGAACCTCATGCTTAGTCCTAAAGTGTCACCTTGAACTTATCCATGGGTCATACCAAAAGCCATAATTTTGGTCCTACAATCTGCCCATGATTTATAAATGAAGATGACTCATACATGTGTATACGTGACTAAAATGTGTACAGTTGAAAAATAAACACTACTAAAATGTATACAATTGAAAAAGATGAGAGGAGATAAGACAAAATATCCACATAAATACACACATTAGGTAAAATGCAAAAATACTGCATCCCCAAAAAGCTTTGAAATGTGTTGAAATTTCACTTGATATAACCAAAGTAAGTAGGTAATATCTCTGGACTACAGCAGTGGGTCTTGGTGGTCCTGAATCCAAGTGCTTGATCTTAGAAAAGGCTCAGAACCCAAGCCTAGCTTAATTTTAGGGGAGGCTCATTTCCTATACTTCTCAATTTAGAGTCCATGGCAACTGGATCAAATGCACATTTTTTGTTATTATTATTATTTTGTTCAACATTGGGTAAAAGTGCAATGTATCAGGATAAAGAGGGATATATGGACTATTTGCCTATATTGAATTAGGACTATTGCTGAATGGCTGATATATGTAATCCTAACATGCCAACTTGAAATTATAGAAGTTCCCACTATAACACCCTCAAACTACCTGATCTTGTGTGATTTTCAGAAGTAAGCAACTTGAGTGTGGTTGGAAGGGAGAGTACTGGGGAATGCAGGGATATCCAGGTACCACTGGGTGGGAACTTTACCTAAATTGCTGGAGAGTTGCTGGCCTCCAGATCTGACAATACTGGAGCAATGATCTCACACAGTAAAAGGCAGCTTTCTATATTCCAAAAACTCTACAATTGATATTAAGCAGGGTGGGATATGCACATCTCTCTTTTCCCTCTTGTGGTAATCACAGCATGCCAATGAATAGGACACATTTTTAGTACCTTAGCAGCAAGAAAAATTATTTAAGGAAGCATTTTGGGAAAATATTACTTGTTCCTTATCAAATCTGAGTGCAGTGTATGTGAGAATGCATAGAGAAACAACACATTGGCTTACCATATTCACATTTGTATATGAATTTGTAAGCATTGGAAGGAAAAACATTTCAGAAGCAAATATGCTGACTTGCTGTGTTATTGTGGCAGGAAAAGTGTGTGCTCAAACTGATAGCAGCTTTCTGTGTTAAGAATTTTATTTATACAGAACACCTGATATATATTTTTTAAAAGATTGTATTATTTTCTCCTATAAATAGGACATATTTCTAATATTTTCAGCTCAGGAAGATTATTGATTCGATTCCATATGTTTGGTCAAACCTTTCTAAAATAAAACTCCCTATGCTTAGATCTAGGATTTACTATCTGCTAGCAGAAGGGGATTATCCCCAAATATGATTTTGGGGCATCATGCCCTCCCCATACACCACAGATCACCTCATGCAGTAGGGTACCTTCATCCTTTGCATAGCATATAAAGGTATCTGGAAGTGCCACCTGTGGAAAGGAGAGAGCAGGGATTTCTGTTTGAATGAGACTGATTACAAATTCTTACACCTAGATCTTTTGTAGATCCTTTGAATAAAACTAAACATGATTTGGGTGACTTAACCCATCAAGATCAGTTCAATTAGGAATGGAACTATTATGTTCTTTATCACATTGAAGTTATTGCTATACTAACCCATCAAGATCAGTTCAATTAGGAAGCATCTACAATTTACAACTATTATGTTCTTTATCACACTGAAGTTATTGATATACTACAGGGGAAAAGAGGTAGATTCAAAGGAGGCCTACACTTTAGCTTTATTTTGTCTGTTGAGCACAGAATCAAATCTTCTTGCCAAAAGTTTGGTATTTTGACCAACACTTAGTATTAGCCTAACAGAAACATATTAATACACTGACAAAATGCAAGATTCCCCAATTAGAAATGGAACAATTGATTGGAAAGAATGGAAAGAGGAACAGCAGAATTGGAGTTCATCCATAAACTACAGTCCCTCAGCAATTGATTGAACAGAGACAATGGCTTTCTGATCCACTACACACATTTCAACACTATCTGGCTATCTATCCTATCTTCAGGAGGGGTGTCCTACACCCATAAATCCACTACTCATATGTTCTCCTCATGCTAACTGGGTCTGCAGGAGCCAACATTCTTTTTCAGTTTTCTTTTGTTGAACTCCTACCCTCCTGTCAGTTCCTGGCTTCTACTCCACCACAAGCATCTGAAGAAGTAGACTGAAGTCCATGAAAGCTCATGTTGACAACTTCTTAATTTTTTTCCACTTAGTCTTAAAGGTGCTGCAGAATCTATCTACAATTAATACTAATTATACAGACTGACACAGCTAGATCATTGAATTCTATTACTTGGAAGTATGCCTCATTGAATTCAACAAGGCAAGCTGTTTGTTAAGGATTTCATTGAATTACAGCCAACCAGGCACAGAATGAATAAAAATATGTTGTTTATGAGAAGAGCCCATTGTAAGAACTTGTCATAAAATCCAAAATTCCAGAATAGTTCCAGAATAGACAGTTTGAGTGTCCAGTTTAGTATTGAAACTGCTGTGACTACTGTCTTGACCTGTATAAATGGTTCAGGCTGGTTCTTAATTTAGAGAATGGAACAGAAATCGAAAGTCTAAGGAAAATGTAGAGTATGCATTAATTTAATCACTGAGTAACATCAGAACAACTGAGGCTCATTGGCAAGGCAATTTGGAATCCTTTAATAATTGTCACAATCTTTGCTTTCTTTCTCTCTCTGTGTGTGTATGAGAGAAACACAAATTAGAGTAGCATAAATAAGTCAATTTGGGACAGCACACTTATTGTATTTCGAAAGAGGTAAAAAGATATGACTTCACACCACAGATGAAACATGGTCAGCATGGAACTTGGATCAGGAGTTAATGGCATCCATGACAAACATGCACCTATCCCAACTGATTTCAGGGCCCAAACTTTCAGTAGATCACACCTTTAATGCTTTTTTCAGCTTGGGGTATACTGATCTGTGGGCAGAGGTGATAATACCTTTGAGATGTCATGGACAGATAATTTCCTGGTCATAGTTAGCTTCACAGCTATTATCTGTCCCTGGAGGGGTGGCAGACCTATTAAGATGGTCAGCCTTTGAAGGCCAATGGGTCCTTCAGGATTCTGGAAAGCCTTAGAAGGTTTATGGCTACTACCACCGATAATCCTGTTGAAATCCTGGTCAATAGATGGAATCAAGACCTGACTAGAGCTACTTCTAAACATCCTCTCAAGCCCACTACTAATTTGGCTCCTTGGTATACAGGGGACCTCAGGGAGCTGAAATGGGAAGGATGACAATTGGACTGCAGATGGTGGGAAATTAAACTTATGTCCAACAAGACATGCAATAGACTGTGGCATCACTGGGGGGCAGGGGGGAGTGAGGAGGGTACGGACAGCACTGGGTGACAACCCAGGAGAGGAGTGACACCAAGCCAGACATACACCCTACCTCACACACACCGGTTTACTTCTGAGTAAACCAGCATGCGGAAGGGACAGAGAGTGTTCTGGGCACCTTCCCTCCATCCCATGTGCAATTTTACTTCTGAGTAAATGGGCACATGGGAGGGATGGAGGATACTCCCCTTCCCCGCTGCATGCCAGTTTACTCAAGAGTAAATGGTGTGCAGCAAGGAGGGAAAGGGGAGTGCCACTTTGGCTCTGCCCCCTGAAAGCCCCAACCCCCATGGTGCAGGAATACTACAGGCTATAGAGAACATCTTTGTTCCTATAAGGTGGCAATATGTGCAGCAAAGGCCTCAAACAGACAGGGCAAAAGGAGCAGCCAAAGGCTGCTTCTGCCCTGATCTCTGTGGTACTGTGGTCACCACATGTGCCAGCCCCGATCTGGGCCACCACTACAGTCCTGAGCTGGCCACTGAAATGGAGCGGGTTTTCTCCTCTCCTTTTTGGCCTGGCTCTTCTGGGTTGGGGTGTGCTTGGCACTGTTTCTGGCTGCGCTCAGGCGTGTGTCATCTAAACACTATGCTCCAAATGAAGCTGGAAACTTATTTATTTGGCCCATCTGTTTTGAGCCATAGAAAGCCTTCTTTGTTGCATGCACTGCATCTGTGAATTAGCATCCAGTCATACCATTTAGGATGTTAAGAGGTTTAACTCAGGCACACACACCCCAAATCCAGTTCTAGAGCCTATAGTACTTAGCTGAGATAGAATTTTGGATAAGAACCAATCTATATGGTGTTATAGCAAAAGTTGATAATGGGATGTCCAATGACTTTGTTAATAGGATTACACTGGATCACTTTTAATTGGTGAATACTGCTAATGTGGACAAGCTGCTAGGTCAAGTAAGGAATGCAATTAGATCTAAATTACAATATATTATTAATACATCACTCATGGAGAGGAGTTTTCCATCTTGTTCAGAAGCAGTGGTACAGCCACTTCTTTAAAAGTCCTACTTGGATCCCCTGGATTTAAACAACTATATACAGATGTCTATCAGATCACTACATCTGATAGTTCTGATGAGGAATCTGTACCAAGGAAAAGAGGCCACCGTCAGAACAAACTCCGGGGAAACAGAGTGGTTCCCAATAGGCAAAGGGGTCAAGCAAGGCTGCATCCTATCACCCTACTTGTTTAACTTATATACTGAAAACATCATAAGAAAAGCAGAATTAGAAACAGAAAAAGGAGGAGTTAAGATAGGAGGAAGCAACATTAACAACCTAAGATATGCAGACAACACCATAATATTAGCAGAAGACATTCAGGAATTGGAACAGTTAATAAGGAAGGTCGAAGATGAAAGTGCAAAGGCAGGTCTGATGCTGAACATAAAGAAAACAAAAATAATGACCACAGAAGAAATACACAAATTCAATCTAGACAATGAGGATATTGAAATAGTTAAATCATTCCCATATCTAGGATCAAACATTGACCAGAATGGAGACTGCTGTCAAGAAATAAGAAGACGATTATGAATGGGAAGGGCAGCTAAGAAAGAACTGGAAAAGATACTGAAGAGAAAAGACATACAACTGAGCAATAAAGTCAGAATTGTCTAGGGCATTATATTCCCAATTACCATGTATGGATGTGAGAGCTGGACAGTGAAGGAAGCAGACAGAGAAAATCAACTCATTTAAATGTGGTGCTGGAGAAAAGTACTTAGGATACCATGGACAACCAAGAAGACAAACAAATGGGTTCTTGAACAGATCAGACTAGGGCTCTCCTTGAAAGCAAAGATGATCAAGTTGAGACTATCATACTTTGGCCACATAATGAGAAGGCATGGATCACTAGCAAAAACAATACTGCTAGGAAAGGTAGAGAGTAGAAGAAAGAGAGGAATACCACAAACCAGATGGATAGATTCAATCAGGCAAGGGCTTGCAGGATCTGGGCAAGGCAGTGCAACAGGAGTAGGCAACCTTTCCCCTTTAAGGGCTGAGGGACTTCAGCTCCCAGAATCCCAGGAGCTGTTGGCCAACATGGGACTATTGGCCAACATGGCTGAGGTTTCTGGGAGCTGAAGTCCCTTGGCCCTTAAAGGGGAAAGGTTGCCTACCCCTGCAGTGGAAGACAGGGATTCTTGGAGATGTCTCATCCACAGGGTTGCCATGGGTCAGAACGGACTCTAGGACAGCCAACAATAACAACAAATGCTGTGTGTGTTAACAATAATAAAAAACAAGCATTTTCTACCTTACTAACAAAATCAAGTACATAAATGTCCTGAATAATCCAGTGACAAGTAGAGAATGAACGCATATCAGGCAAAGGTTGTATTCATATGTATACATACTCTTCCTCTTCCTCATTGTCTTCCTCTTTTTCTTGGAGTACAATTTGTAAAAACCAGAAATCCATACAACTGGATGTTAATATAAAGGGCTCAATGTGCATTGGAATGTATGTGCTCTTTAGCCAACACCTTACTATACAGGAGATGAGAATACATTCTCCAGATCTACTACTGTTATACTGTTGATGGTTACAGGGCTACACATGATTGTGAGTTTGAGGTTCCTAATTTTATGAGGAAAATAATGTGATTACAATTTGTACCTTCTCCATCAGCACAGAAAGGCTGATAATGGAAAGGGCAGTGCCAAAGCAGATGAAACTCTGGGCTTCTGTATATTCAGAGATTTCTGTTCAAATGAAAACAACAACAACAATCTGTTTGTGCAAATCAACATCAATGTGAATGTGGACATTGTTCCAGGCAGAGGAATCCTGTATTTTCTAAATAGAGAAGCACTGTTCTTACAGGCCAAGACAGATTCTTTGATTGGGTTAATCTATATGCATATTTTGTTTTTAAAAAATCCACATTTTAGAAACTTTTTGAGTTCATAAAATTTAGTAAAGTAGATATGTTTGGTTTTCATAGCCGCTGTTGCTATATGACAGAATACTCAAATTCCCAATGCTTTCTTTTTGATCAAGCTAGCAGTTTGAAAGAAAATTGCTTTCTACATTAAGCTCAAACTTTAATTTACAATATATTAAATTTATGGGTAGTTTGGAAGCAATAAAATGTTCTTTTTATTGGTTTTGTTCCTCCAGTTATTAAACTAAAGCTGTCATTTAGGTAATCTCTTTAGGTAATCTCTGTCATGATTTCTTGTATATCTAATCTGACTTTTATATTTATAAGATGAACAAGCCAAATTGAATATGATTGTTTTAAAGAAAAAATAAATAAACTTCAAATGAGTTCACTTCTGCAGACACTTTTCTTATTATATTGCTGTGGCTATAGATATGACAAAATAACATTACTAAACAGAACTCAAATTTGACATATCCCAAATGCAGTCTTCAAAATTGTGCATAATCGGGGCACTATGATTCATTGCTACACCCTATGAACTCCTGGAGTTTGTAGTCCAATGAGGAACTACAGCTCTTGGAAGAGTTCTAAATGTTCCTCTCTGAAATTCAAATCCCAGGATTCCAAAAGATGGAATTATGGAAGTTAAAGTGGAATCATGTTTGTGTAGTGTCTGCCCTTAAACAGACATTCTACAACAGGCTGGTTTAGTACCTGACTATAGTTTCTTGGTCCCAAAAAAATCAAGTTCCTGTTTAATACTCTGTTTGAGTCAGCTAAAGCTCATCCCTTTAAATGCCATTGATTTCAGTAAGACATTTGAAGCACATCTTACACAGCACAGGAGGTAATACTACTGAAGTTATTCAGTTGGACTAAAGGTGTTTATGAAATCAATTCAATGTAATGATGAATGAGTCTGTCAATTTTATTTGTCCCACATTAATTTTTTCTCAAGTCCCAAGTCCCATTCAGAAGAAATTTGTTAATTTTATTTTTATTGAATTTGATGAATTATATTCATTCTATACTGCTTTTCTTTGTTAAAAATGTCACAAAGGCATTTAAACACTCCCCACAAATACAATAAAACTAGTACATCATCATCATCATCATCATCATCATCAAATAATAATTCCCATAAAATACTGGCAAGAATCCTGCTGTTTCCATGCAGAAATATTGCATCTGTGTATAATTTTTAAAGCTCATGGTGTAAGGATGTATCACTTTCAAACAAATCCTGTGGACATAGAACCTCCTTTTTGGCTGTGGAGCACCTCCCACAACTGTTTATGGACTGGGAAGCAAGGAATAGCAAACATCATATTCCTGGATCTCTGGAGGATTGCCCCTAAAACCTCAGGAACAGGGGCATTACTAGGGGAGTGCAGAGGGTGTGGACTGCGCCAGGTGACACCCTAAGGCAGTGTTTCTCCATTATTTTCTGTCACGCCCCCCCTAGGAAAGAAGAAAACATTTCGCGCCCCCCCGGGCGATCACATGGGCGGGTTTGGCCAATCAGGATAGAGTTACTGGGGCTGTGCTGGGACAATCTCCCTCTCTCCAGCCATAACGGGGCCCCCTTTATGGAGCCTCGCGCCCCCCCTGGGGGGCCCGCCCCACTATTTGAGAACCGCTGCCCTAAGGGAAGGTGACACAAATGCTTCCCAAACATATGCCTTTTGGAAGAAATGAGCTGTGGCTTTCACCTGTATCCCTTTAAAATGTTGAAGGGATAGTGTGAGCATTGTGAGGCTCAGTGGGAAGAAAAAGAAGCCCCAGTTTTTTTAAAAAATATATTATTTATTTTTAAAAAATATTTTTTAAAAATGTTTTAAAACTTTTTTATTCTTTTACATTTTTCTTTAAAAGCATTTTTTCACTTTAACCACATGAAACAATTTATATGTAAATACATTTAGGGTGTGCATATGATATTATAATTTAAAGGTATAATTTTAGTTTTGCCAGTTGAGTTACAACTATTGCCATTGCATTCAGTGATATACAGGAACTATTTATTTTTATACATTGTTCTTGATGAATAACATTAGTATGAAAAACATACTATCTGTATGGTATGGTAAGATAGGAGGTCAATCAGGTTGGTGGTGACACCATGAGTTATCACACTGGGTGACACTAGTTCTAGTGATGCCAGTGCTCAGGAGGTCCATGAGGATGCCTTTTTCTACAGGCATCTGGCTGAAGGTATACCTGGCTGTTTTCCACCTTTCCCTAGCCAAAAATTAGCTGTGGTGGACACTCAGCAGCAGAAAGGTTGTGCATTCACAAAGAGGGAGAGAAGTTGAAGTGGTAGTATACTTGGCAAAACTTCATGCTGTGCTATGAGTAATGCTAAAAAAAAAAAAATGAACATTAGACTTTGATGCATGAAGCAGGAATCCTTGCTGCCAAAGTTGGCACACATTGGAAAAAGGCAAGTTGGATAGATAGAGCAAGAGAGCTGGATCCCTTGGAAGCCAAGCTTCAATTAAAAAGTGAAAGATAGAATTTTTCTCCAACACCTGAGAATGAAATAGTTTAATTGGAGAGAGCAATCAGGATTTAACTCCACTGAATAGCGATTTGCCAAACTGGATCAGACACCAGCAGAGCTCTGGTGCCACAACAAACTACAGTTTCCAGAATTCCATAGCATTGAACTGTGGCAGTTAAAGTGGTGTCAAACCAGATTAGGGGGTGCGCATGCGCAGCGAAACAGATTAGACGCCTTCGTGTACTCTCCCTTCTAAGAGATATAAAATAGATTTATTATTTCTCCGTTCAAAGCTCGAGTTGGATAAAAAAGTGCAAGGCACTTAATTTGAACATTAGAATTATGATCCTGGACAAGCAAGAATTCTGAACAAAAAGGAATCTAGTGGGAGAGGAAAAAAGCCGGCTGCAGTGTGATTAAGAACATCATGGAGACAGCTACGGTGAGTCCTCCCACGGGGGTTACTCGATCGTAAATTAGACAAGCTGTTTGAAGCTTCCCAAAACATGCAAACTACAATTACAATCCTTACAGAACAGATAAGTGGAATAATAATAAAAAAATAGCCGAAGAGGAAAAGGGGAAAGCTGAAAACAATGAACAACAATTGGAAATGCTAAATAACCAAGTTACAATGCTTCGAAACAGACTCATAGATGCTGAGAACAGACAGAGAAGGAGACATTTAAGAATAAGAAACTTTCCAGAACAAGCCAAATCTAGTGATTTAATTACTATATTGACAACATGGTGGAAAAGTTATGATTTAAAAATCTCTCCAAATGATTTAGAGAGAGCCCACTGGAGTTTGGGGACACAAGGAAAGAGCAGAAGGAAGGATATAATTATTGCATTTGGAAGAGAAAATATGAAAGACATGGTTTTTAAAAAACTGAGATCAATACAAAATTTGGAATATAATGGACAGAAAATTCAGATTTATCAAGACCTGGCATCGGAGACTATTAAACAAAGAAATGTGCTCCGAGATATAACAAGATGTCTTAGAGAAGCACAAATTAAGTACACTTGTGGTTTCCTTACAGTTCTCTTGGTTTTCAAGGATGGAACATTGTTGAAAGCCTCTAATGTGGAGGAAGGTCAGCGACTGCTGAAACAACTGGGACTTGGACAAGGTCAAGGAGAAACTGTGAGCGGGGAGGATGATAAAGAAGAAGAAGACTGAATTAAACTGGCAAGACAGGCGAAAGATATTAGAAGGAAAGAGAAATGGGACAGACAGCTGAGAAGCAGGAAAGATCGAGGAAGCACAATGTGATGGACTATATAATGTAGTAGATGTAATAATGGAATAGGAAAGTTATAATAGATTGAGTAACATTAAATATGGATTAATAAAGGTTATAATAATAAGGGGGGAGGGGGATAAGTTAGGAACACATCTCCAAAGAGAAGAGATCTGACATGGGTAACAAGCTGGGAAAAGTTTGTGCCCCTTCCAATGGAGGGAAGAACCTGAGTTCAGATGAGGGAGGGGAAGGGCAAGAGGGGAGGGGAGGGGAAGGGAAGAAACAGCAGATCAGAGAGCAAGAAAAGGAGAGTGGGAAAACAATGAGGGAAAAGGGAATAGAGTGATGGTTGATATGAATATTATGTCATTAAATGTTAATGGATTGCATACCCCAGTGAAAAGGTATAGGTTGAATAAGATGCTCAAAGAACAACAAATTCAGATAGCCATGTTTCAGGAAACACATATTTCAAGAAGAAACAGAGCCAAACTCTTAAACTATGGTGGATGGGATTTGCAGTTTGAGTCAAGGGGAACAAATAAAGCAAGAGGAGTGGCAATATTAATGAAAGATGGAATAAATTTTCAAGTAGATAAGATTAAAAAAGATAATGAGGGGAGATATATTTTTGTTAAGGGAAATATAAAGAAGATAAAAGTTACGTTTGCTTGTATTTATGCCCCAAATGAAAAACAAGTGGAATTTATAAATAAGGTGTTAACTCTATTGGAGAACTTTTACGAGGGGGATCTATTTCTGGGAGGAGGTTACTCTGAAGGAAGAAAATAAACAACAAATTAGGAAGGAAATTAAAAAATATTTTGATTTAAATGATAGGAGAAATATTTCAAAACATATACTATGGGATGCATTTAAAGCAGTGGTAAGGGAGAAATGTTTAAGTATAGAAATAGGAATTAAAAAGAAGAAAAAATTATATAGAAAGAAATTGATAGAAGAATTGGAATTGTTACAGAAAGAATATAATAAATATAAGAATACAACTATAAAAAAACAGTGGGATAAAAAAGAGAAGAAATTAAAGAATTAGATCAAACAACTATATTAAGAAATCAAATGTACATTAGGAATGAATTTAAGGCATGGGATACTAGAAGTATGAAAAGTTGGGCTAAATCACTTAAAGAGAAAAAAGAGAAAAAGAGGATTAGTAAAATTAGAGGGGACAAAGGAGAAATAATAACTGATGAGGAGAGAATAAGAGAAGTCTTAGTTCAATTTTATGAAAG
Organism: Phrynosoma blainvillii; assembly: GCA_026167975.1. Classification (NCBI taxonomy): domain Eukaryota; kingdom Metazoa; phylum Chordata; class Lepidosauria; order Squamata; family Phrynosomatidae; genus Phrynosoma; species Phrynosoma blainvillii. Next base: position 211,720,236 of record JANUYF010000004.1, on the reverse strand, counting down.
GCTGTATGAAGAGAAGACAGTGGAGGATCAGAAAACAAATATAAATATAAAATTAACTGGATTACAGAGTAACCATATTAACTCCCCAATAACCAAACAAGATAGAAAGAGTAATACAAGATTTAAAAGGATTTAAATCTCCTGGCCCAGACGGATTCACATCTATATTTTATAAAACCTTTAAAAATGAATTGAGTGAGCATATGACTAAAATTTACAATGAAATTTTGGATAATAAAATAATCCCAGAATCATGGAAACTATCTGAAATTATATTAATACTTAAACCCAATAAAGATCCAGCCAATTCCGAATCTTATCATCCTATCACATTAAGCAATCAAGATTACAAAATTTTTATGAAAATCTTAGCCAATAGATTAAAAGAATATTTACCTACTTTAATTAAAGAAGAACAATATGGATTTGTGGAAGGCAGATACATTTATGAACCAATAAGGAATCTTAATATACTAATTTAATATACTATATCATGCCAAACAATACAAAAATAAATTAGCCTTGATAAAACTAGATGTTTACAAAGCATTCGATTCAATAAATCATGAATATCTATATAAAATTTGCAGAGATTTTGGATTAGGGGAAAGGTTTAGTGAAACCATCAAAGAAATATACAATGATACAGAAGCACAAATCATGATAAATGGAGAGAAATCAAGAAAATTTAAAATAAAAAGTAGAGTAAGGCAAGGTTGCCCACTTTCCCCTTTATTATTTATATTAGCAATGGAACCGTTTGCAAATATGATTAGGAATGCCTAAGAGATAAAGGGTTATAAAATAAATAAAGAAGAGATTAAGTTGAATTTATTTGCAGATGATGCTCTGATAGTGACACAGAAACCGAATCAAGCAGTAACCAAGTTATTGGAAATATTTCAGAAATTTAAAAACAATTCTGGATTAAATTTAATATGGATAAATCCGAGATAATGTTTTTGAATACAAATTGGCGGGAACAAAAAGAAATCCAAATTGTGTCAGGATTGAAATTGGGGATTAAAAATATGAGATATTTAGGTGTAAATTTACCAACTAAGTTGGACAATATTGTACAAGGTAATTATAATCAATTATGGAAAAAAATTAATAATCAAATTTCTAAATGGGCAAGTAAAAATTGGAAAATGCTAACAAGAATTAGAATGTTCAAAATGATGGTACTACCAAAAAATTTATATCTATTTCAAACTATCCCAGAAACAATCCCTAGTAAAGTTTTAAAGAAATGGGATAGGTCAATATTAAAATGGATATCAGGGAATAAAAAAAACAACAGATTATCTAAGGCATTATTATACGAGCATCAAAGTAAAGGAGGATGGGGAGTTCCATCACTCAAACTATATTTTGAGGTGGTTCAACTGCTAAGAATGATAGAGGTAGAATATAATTATAATACAACGTGGGTTAAATTAGACAGAGCAATCAAATAGAATTTGTATCTATCTTTCAGGGGGGGAAAGAAAAAAAAAGAGAGAAAAGAATTGGTCCAATGAGAGTGAATTATAAAATATGGGAGAAGTGGAGTAAAAATCTGGGTATAAAAAATAGGAAATGGCTACCATTTGAATATTTTAATAAAAGTAACAATGAAGAGTTTGGAAAGATAATTAAAAAAATTAAAGAATAAGGGATTTAAAATAATTGGAGATTTGTATGATTTAACAGGGGCACGAATACAGGAAGAAAAATTAACTAATTTAATAGGTAAGCAATATTGGATTCAAATAAAAGGGATAATAAAATTGCTAGATGAAACACTATTAAATATTGATGAACAAAATGAATTAGAAGAAATAATTTTAAAAAATAGAAGGGGTTAAAGGAATAATAGGAAAAATTTATAAGAGTATGTTAATAACCCAATTTAGAATGATAGAGGGATTGACAATGAACTGGGAAAAAGATTTATTGATTGATATAGATAAAATTAAAATTTGGCTACAAGAAATTATAACAATTAAAAATACAAATGTAAAAGAACAACAAATGAAAATAATCAGAAAATGGTATAGGACACCTCAACAATTAGCATTTATAAATGATAAATTTCAATCCAAATGTTGGCATGGATGTGGAGTTAAAGGAATATATATTCATACGTGGTGGGAATGTCCATTTATACAAAAATTTTGGATAGAGGTTAAGCAACAGATAAATACAATTGTAGGGATAGAAATACAATTAAGTAAAGAAAATTGCTTGACTCTCAATTTAGGGGAATTAGGGTTGAATAATAATCAAAAATATGTAATAAAACAATTTCTAAAAGCTAAAATTTCTAAAAAAAAGGGAAAAATAAAATTGGAATAAGGATTACTTATTTAAATATATAAAAGAATATATATTATTCGACTTCCTTAGGGAAAGAAGATTAAAATATATTGGAGAAAACATTAAAAAACCATGGGAAGAAAAATGGGGAACAGTAATTAAGAACATGAAAGGTAAAATGGGGTATGAGGAAGTTAATAAGATAATCAATAATATTTTCCATATCTCTGAAATCGATTGTTAATTAGATTTGTTTGTAAATTTCTCTATGCTGTTTTCTTACTGGGAGGGGTGAGGGGAGAAAATTACTCTATGAAACATGATTGTATAATGTGTATTATACATGGTGTAATAAAAATTAAAAATAGTAAAAAAAAAGATTAATAAAAATATAAAGAAAAGAAAAGAAAAAAAAGAATATATATAAGAATATAAGTGTCAAACCAGATTATTTCTGCAGTGCAGATGCAGTCTTATTGAAGTTCATCCATTAGGGTGGCCAAGGCCAATTTTGTCTCAAATCTCTCCTGGACTCAGAATGAAAAGGGTCCAGACCATGAGTTCTTGGCTAGTGGCACACATGCTATCAGAATATCAGAAGGGATTATGAGGCTGTGGGCAGGAAGCTGAAAGAGCTGGAACCAGAGATTCTTATCTCATCTCTTTTCCCAGTTGAAGGACATGTTCCAGGAAGGGAGAGGAAGATAGCAGATGTGAAGAACTGGATCCATAGATGGTGCCACCAAGAACGATTTGGATTCTTGGATCATGGGCTGCGGTTCCATGAGGATGGACTTCTAGCAAGAGATGGGCTGCATCTAACACCAGTTGGCAGAAGCATTTTTGCCAATAGTCTCAAACATTTGATCAAGAGGGCTTTAAACTGAGTCATGTGGGGGAGGGAGACAGTATCTTGGAAGGTATCTTGGAAGGCAGGAGTACATCATGGACTAGAGATAATAGTAAAAGTGTTATAGAGGGAACAAGGCAAATGATGCAAGGGTATAACAGTGGAAGGAAAAAAACCCTTACATAGATAGAAAGTGGGAAGGACAAATGCTCTTAGATGTCTCTATACTAATGCACAGAGCATGGAAAATAAACAAGATGAACTTGAACTCCTAGCACAACAAAGCAAATATGATATAATAGGCATCACTGAAACCTGGTGGGATGAGTCTCATGATTGGAATGTAGGAATAGAGGGGTATAACCTTTTTAAGAGAAATAGGCCAAACAGGAAAGGAGGAGGAATAGCATTATATGTCAGGGATGTTTACACCTGTGAAGAGGTCCAGGACTTAAATCCTGGAAATCAGGTGGATAGCATCTGGATAAAAATTAAAGGGGAAGGAAACAACAGGGATGTTATAATAGGAGTCTACTACAGACCCCCAAGTCAGACTGAGGAATTGGATGATGCCTTTCTAGAACAGATGACCACATGCTCAAAAAGGAGAAATATAGTAGTGATGGGTGACTTCAACTATCTGGATATTTGCTGGAAGTCAAACTCAGCCAATACTCCAAGATCTAGCAAATTCCTCACTTGCCTTGAAGACAATTTCTTCGTCCAAAAGGTGGAAGAGGCAACAAGGGGATCAGCTATTTTAGATCTGATCCTAACCAACAGGGATGACGTGGTAAATGGGGTGCAAGTAGTTGGATTATTAGGTGGGATTGATCATGTTCTCTTGGAGTTTATTATACAGTGGAAAGGAGAAGCCAGGCATTGTCAGACACTTACTCTAGACTTTAGGAGAGCTGATTTCAACAAACTGAGGGAATCACTGGGAGTGATCCCGTGGTCAGGACTACTACTACTACTACTACTACTAATATTTATTTATATCCCGCCCCTCTGCAGAGCAATCGGGGCGGCTTACAACATTAAAATTTCCATACAGATATATTAATACAATCTAAACAGAACATAAAAATCCCAAATCCCACCCGTCCTTTAAGAAGTAAGGGTTCTTTTTATTCCAGGTCCGATGGTGGTAGGCCTGTTGTCTCTCCCCCAGATGATATCGGAAGGAATGGAGGGAGGGCTCTTCTTCTTATTCCAAGCCCAATGGTGCTGGGCCTAGTGTCTCTCCCCCAGATGACATCAGATGGAATGAAGGGAGGGCTCTTCTTCTTATTGCAGGCCCGATGGTGCTGGGCCTAGTGTCTCTTCCCCAGATGATATTGGATGGAATGAAGGGAGGGCTCTTCTTCTTATTCCAGGCCCGATGGTGCTGGGTCTGTTGTCTCTCCCCCAGATGACATCAGATGGAATGGAGGGAGGGCTCTTCTTATTATTCCAGGCCCGATGGTGCTGGGCCTAGTGTCTCTCTCCCAGATGACATCGGATGGAATGGAGGGAAGGCTCTTCTTCTTATTCCAGGCCTGATGATGCTGGGCCTGTTATCTCTCCCCCAGATGACATCGGATGGAATGGAGGGAGGGCTCTTCTTCTTATTCCAGGCCCGATGGTGCTAGGCCTAGTGTCTCTCCCCCAGGGAAAGGAGAAGGGAGTTCAGGATGGATGGGAGTTTCTCAAAAGGGAGAAATTGAAGTCACAATCTCAAACTGTTCCAATGAGAAGGAAAAATGGGAGGAGTCTCAAGAAACCAGGTTGGATGAGAAAAGAACTTTCAACTGAACTAAGTTTTAAATAGGAGATGTATAAGAATGGAAAAGGGGTGAAATCACTAAAGAGGAATTCAAACAAATAGCTAGCACATGTAGGGGTAAAGTCAGCAAAGCCAAAGCACAGAATGAGCTCAGATGGTTAAGCACAATAAAAAGGGCTTCTTTAGGTATGTCCGTAACAAAAGAAAGAAGAAGGAAATGATAGGGCCACTGCGCAGAGAAGATGGAGAAATTCTAACAGGGGACAGAGAAAAGGTGGAACTACTCAACACCTTCTTTACTTCAGTCTTCTCACAAAATGAAAAGGGTGTTCAACCTGAGGAAAATGGAGCAGAGGACACAATAGGGGAAATGAAGCACAAAATAAGTAAAGAGGAAGTACAGGAATAACTGGTTATTAAAGGAATTTAACTCTCCAGGTTCAGATGAATTACATCCAAGGATATTAAAATAACTGGCAAATGTAATCTCAGAACCACTGGCAATAATCTTTGAGAACTCCTGGAGAACAGGAGAAGTCCCAGCATACTGGAAGAGGGCAAACATTGTCCCCATCTTCAAAAAGGGGAAAAAAGAGGATCCCAACAATTATCAACCAGTTAGTCTGACATCAATACCAGGAAAAATTCTAGAACAGTTCATTAAACAGAGAGTCTGTGAACATTTAGAAGGGAATGCCATAATCACTAAAAGTCCACATGGGTTTCTCAAAAACAAGTCATGCCAGACTAATCTGATCTCTTTTTTTGATTAAATAACAGTTTGCTAGATGAAGGGAATGCGGTAGACATATCATATCTTGATTTCAGTAAGGCTTTTTACAAGGTCCCCCACGATATTCTTGCAAACAAAATAGTAAAATGTGGGCTATGTTAAGGAAAAAGCAACATGGGATATACAGTAATAGAAATAAAAATATGTATGTGAATGTCAAAGTGACTAAGCAGGAGCAATCAGGAAGATACACAGGTGAAAAAGATAATATAATTAAGAAGCCTTGAGAGCCAAGGACAAAGTTATAGAAGGTATATTGAGAACACCTGTGATAGATTGCAAACACCTGAGACTCATTAAGTGGTCAAGGTAAAGTGATGAAACACTTGGGTTGGTCTTAGGTATGGGATGATCTATGTGGACCAATCAAGATGTATGTACACACCCACTGGGTGGAAACTGACTGGTGGGTGGTGTCTAACAATGGCTATAAATTGCAATGTTTGCTAATGTACATTGTGGAGTAGTTTTGGAGATATTGTGAAGTGTAGAGATTGTGATTTGTAGGGCATATAGTATTTATATATAGTAGAATAAAGTAGATCTTTTATATAAGACTACTGAGTTGTCTGGTGTCTTGAGGGAAGATACAAGAGCCAGAAGAATCCTGGAGAAGTTTGGAGACATCTCAGGAAGAAGAGTGAGAAGGCTTGGAGAGTTTGTCAGGGTCTTCAGCCTATTCTCTGAAACTCTGCTGCTTGGGAAAGAAGCATCAACCACTGATCAAAGCTGGTCAGCTCTGCTGCACAACAAGGTGGTGAGTTAGAGCCAGAGGTGAAGAGCTACAACTCCCATCATCCCTGACAGGCTAGACATACAACTGTTAGGTAGATTAGTAACTGGTTGACTGACTAAACCCAAAGGGTGCTCAGCAATGGCTCTTCTTCATCCTGGAGAGAAGTGACCAGTGGGGTGCCACAGGGTTCTGTCCTGGGCCCAGTGCTATTTAACATCTTTATCAACAATTTGAATGAAGAAATAGGGGGCATGCTTCTCAAATTTGCAGATGACACCAAATTTGGAGGAATAGCTAATGTAAGGTATTGCACTTAGGGCAAAAAAAAAAAAAAAAAATGAAATGCATAGATATAAGATGGGGGACACCTGGCTTAATGAAACTATGGGGGGAAGCAGACCAGGGCGTCCAGGATGCCCTGGGACAGTGCGCCGCGGGACCGCGGCATCCGCACCGCGGCGCAACGGCGGCGTCCCTGAAAGGAGCGCTAAATCAGCGCTCCTTTCAGAAGACAGGGAAAGTGCACCCTAAACGCGTAGGCCGCACTTTCCCTGACTTTTCCGCTGAAGTGTGTGCGGCCGCTGCGGCCATAGGTTTCCCTCGGCACGCCGGCCGTGCGGAGGGCCAGCAGCTCCGAGGGCAACCTCGGGAGGAGGAAAGGGTGCTGATCGTGTGGCTGCCTCTCCTCTTCCCTGCCTCGGAGACGACTTTATTAGTTGTCTGCCGAGGCCCTATGTGTAAAAGGGATCTAGGAGTCCTAGTAAACCACAAGTTGAACATAAGTCAACAGTGTGATGCCACAGCTAAAAAAGCCAATGCAATTTTAGGCTGCATTAGTAGAAGTATAGTATCTAGATCAGGGGTCCTCAAACTATGGCCCTCAGGCCAGCCCCGACCTGCTGAGGGCATTTATCCGGCCTGCAGCTGTCGGGGGTTTTTTTGCCGAGTGTCAGTGAAAAAAGGGCCACCCACCAATAAACAACGACCTCCTCCCAGAGGCTGCTCCAATTGGTTGAGACCTTGAGAAAGGGCATGGCTTCTGTGTAAGAGCGGCTCTTACGAGGAAGCCATGCCCCTTCTCGAGATCTCAACCAATTGGAGCAGCCTCTGGGAGGTGGTCGTTGTTGATTGGTGGGCGGGTCTTTTCCCTCAGCCTTAGCCGTTCCATTGGAAAGCTGCTATTGGAGTGAATGGAAAAATGGCACAGAACTCTTTGTGCATGAACCCGGTAGCAAGGGGGAAGCATTTTGGTGATCGACCGTGAGACGCTGGGGGACATATATGAGCAACGGACTCGCATTTTTTTAGTTCCTTCGGTGTTGGATATTAACCAAAGGTTGCTGAAGAGCATAGCTGCACCTCTGAGAACAGTATGTGCACTTTTGAGGGCAGAGGGACAAAGAGGGAGGCCAGATACCATTCTTTATTACATTGTTTCCCCCCCTTGCTCCCTTGCTCCCTGTGTTTTACATTTCTCTCCCCCCTATCATGGAGGTTTGCTTGGCAAGTTTCTCCAGAGGAGGGTTTCCATTACCATCTGGGGCTGAGAGTGTGTGACTTGCCCAGGGTAATCCAGTGCCTTGGAGTCATTTCTAATTTATGGCAACCCCTATCATGGGGGTTTTCTTGGCAAGTTTCTTCAGAGGAGAGTTGCCATGGTTGTCCTCTGAGGTTGAGAGAGTGTGGCCTGACCAGGGTAATCCAGTGCCTTGGAGTCATTTCCAGCTTATTTTGACCCTATCATGGGGGCTTGCTTGGCAAGTTTCTCCAGAGGAGGGTTTCCATTACCATCTGGGGCTGAGAGTGTGTGACTTGTCCAGGGTAATCCAGTGCCTTGGAGTCATTTCTAATTTATGGCGACCCCTATCATGGGGGTTTTCTTGGCAAGTTTCTTCAGAGGAGAGTTGCCATGGTTGTCCTCTGAGGTTGAGAGAGTGTGGCCTGACCAGGGTAATCCAGTGCCTTGGAGTCATTTCCAGCTTATTTTGACCCTATCATGGGGGCTTGCTTGGCAAGTTTCTCCAGAGGAGGGTTTCCATTACCATCTGGGGCTGAGAGTGTGTGACTTGTTCAGGGTAATCCAGTGCCTTGGAGTCATTTCTAATTTATGGCGACCCCTATCATGGGGGTTTTCTTGGCAAGTTTCTTCAGAGGAGAGTTGCCATGGTTGTCCTCTGAGGTTGAGAGAGTGTGGCCTGACCAGGGTAATCCAGTGCCTTCGAGTCATTTCTGGCTTATTTTGAGCCTATCATGGGGGTTTTCTTGGCAAGTTTCTCCAGAGGAGGGTTTCCATTACCATCTGGGACTGAGAGAGTGTGACCTGCCCAGGATAATCTAGTGCCTTGGAGTCATTTCTAACTTATGGTGGCCCCTATCATGGGGGTTTTCTTGGCAAGTTTCTTCAGAGGAGAGTTGCCATGGTTATCCTCTGAGGCCGAGAGGGTGTGACTTGCTCAAGGTCATGTTTTTTGTTTTTCTTTTTTTACTCCAGCCTTCCAATGGTCTGAGGGACGGCGAACCAGCCCCCAGCTCAAAAAGTTTGAGGATCCCTGATCTAGATCAAGGGAAGTAATAGTGCCACTGTATTCTGCTTTGGTCAGGCCCCACCTGGAATACAGTGTCCAATTCTGGGCACCACAATTCAAAAAGGATGTTGAAAAACTGGAGCGTGTCCAGAGGAGGGCAACTAAAATGGTGAAGGGTCTGGAAACCATGCACTATGAGGAACGACTTAGAGAACTGTGTATGTTTAGTCAAGAGAAGAGACGGTTAAGAGAGGATATGATAGCCCTGTTTAAATATTTGAAGGGATGTCATATTGAGGAAGGTGCTAGCTTGTTTTCTGCTTCCCCAGAGAACAGGACCCAGAACAATGGATGCAAGCTGCAGGAAAAGAGATTCCACCTCAATATTAGGAGGAACTTCCTGACAGTGAGAGCTGTTCAACAGTGGAACACACTCCCTTGGAGTGTGATGGAGTCTCCTTCTTTGGAGAACTTTAAACAGAGGCTGGATGGCCAGCTGTCAGGGATCGTTTGATTTTGAGTTCCTGCATGCCAGGGGGTTGGACTGGATGGCCCTTATAGTCCTTCCAACTCTATGATTCTATGATTCTATGATTCTACGATACACAGAAATCATGAAGGTGGGACACAGGAATTTCATAACATATATTAAGAATTTGTTGTGTCTTGAAACCCACATCCTCCTGAAAATATGACATGCAATAATTTACCATATTTGTGTTTTACAGTTTGTTTTGGCAGTAAAATTTATACGCCAGTAATATTACAATTTTCAACTATTAATGGAGGTATTAGATTAAAGCCAATTGAAAGTCCTATGCAGAGTAGTCCCACTGAATCAACGGGAAATTGGTAAGTCAACAATCATGACACTATTTGGTCACAGGAAAAAGAGACACATTTCAAAGATGGCTCCTTTATTTTAGAAAAAGCCTAACACATTTCAGCCTATATATATTTATATGGATTTTTAGAGGCTACATAAAAACATAAAAATGAATATAAATTTAAAGGGACAACACATGAAATAAGCCATACATAATATATCACATCATATATTATTCTAATCTTTGTACATTGCTTAAAGCCTTTATGCACTGATATGAAATCTAACTGCAGAAATTTCTGAATCTGAGAATCTCAATCCATTTGCTGGACAAAAAAGAAACACATGAACTAGGCTCAAGGTTTTTTTAAGTTAGCAGATGGTTAGGAAGAAAATGGGGGGAGAAAGAAATGGAAAAAGGGGAATGAGAGAGTCTTTAGACTTCTTGATGCAACTGGTCTTGAAAAAAATCTGTGGGAATTTGCAAAAGTGACAGGCGATCAAGCTCTCCAATCTTCTCATCAGTATTACTCACTTTTTCTATAGCACAAAATCTGATGTCCATTGCAGGATGATGGTATTGCAAGAAAAGACTTACTAAGGGGGCACTTGTTTTATTTCTTATATTTCAAAGGTGTTCATATATATATATATATATATATATATATATATATATATTGTTGTCTTTCCCACATAAATATTTAAACACTTACATTGTATGGTATAGATGTCAAAACTGCTATTGTAAGTGGTAAAGTGGGCCAAAGTGTACCTCTATTTGTTAATGTGGTCTTTCAATGCATTCATTTTGGAACTATACCTGTAATGCCTGCAAAAATAAACATCTTTCTCAGAAAAAATGGACATTGTATTGATATATTGATGGACTCAGATTCTTTTCAGAGTGACTGGACAGGAATAAGAATGTTGTGAGCCACTGGCCAAGACAATGTAAATAATATAGATAATGTTGGTATGTTATGAAAAGCAAACTTAACAGAATTCTCACCAAAACTGAACAGACAGATCTCTACCACATACTTTCCTCTAGCTAGCCTCCATGGATGTGGTTTGCCTATGTCTAGTTGCAAAACATATAGTGACTATACACCACCTATTAGAACTGCAGTTAAACAGACATGGCACATTTTCATGAATGTCACTCAATTATCCCTTATATAAAAATGTAATATAAATAAGAAGCTTCAATTGTGCTCTTCACAAATAAAAATGTTGCTGTTCTGAAGAGGCATCTGGCATATTACAGAAATAGGCCTGTAAAAATATTAGTTAGGATCAAGTCCTGTGACTCTTCATTTTCTCCCAGAAGTACCCTCTGTAGTATTGGTTGGTTCAAGTGTTGATTTCAGATCAGGTAAAGCATGAAAAATGACCTGTTTCTTAAAGGGTAATTGAATGCTAAAATTCAACATATTAAAAATACAATATTGCTTTTCATGAACACAATGTGACCAGGGTCAAAAGAGATGTTAGAGATTCTATGAACTGCATACACAAGGGTGTGACTAAGGCTGTATCCACATTGGATTTCTGCAAGCCACATTGCAGAAATAATTCAGTTTGACACCATTTTAACTGCCTTGGCTCAATGCTAAGGAATTCTGGGAATTGTAGTTTTGTAAGACATTTAGATTTCTCTATCAGAGAGCTTGTGTGCCACAACAAACTACAATTCCCAGGATCCCATAGTATTGACCCCTGGCAATTGAAGTGGTGGTAACCTAGATTATTTCTACAGTGCAGATGCAGTCAGATATGTGTTGTACATTACCTTGTAGGGGGGATGCAGACCAGGGCGTCGGGGACGCCCTGGTCCGGAGCGCCGTGGGACCTCGGCAGCCGGACCGTGGCACTCCTGCAGTGTCCCTGGAAGGAGCGCAAAATCAGCGCTCCTTCCACAAGACAGGGAAAGTGCACCCTAAACACATAGGGCACACTTTCCCTGTCTTTTCCACCACAGCGTGTGAGGACGCTGCAGCGGGAGGTTGTCCCGGAAGCGCCGGCCATGCGGAGGGCTGGCAGCTCCCAGGGTGACCTCAGGAAGAGGAAGGAGCACCGCTCGTGCGGTGGCTCCTTCTCTTCCGGGTCTCGCAGATGACTCTTTTAGTCATCTGCCGAGGCCCGTAGATAACTTGCACAATAAAGTGACAGTAAATAAATAAAACATTATCTCATATATTTAGCAAAAACTAGAAATCAAAGTAAAAGGCAGACATGGTACTGTTTTTTTTTTTTAAATCAGCAATTGGCAATAGACATCTGACCACTCAAAACAGCACCACTGAAAAGCTTCTTGCAGATCCAATGCTAAAAGAAATGGGTAATGTCTTCCTGGCCTTCATTGCCATAGAGTAGGCCTTCACGTAGACTCTAGCCCATATTCGGTCAGGCTCATCCTGAGTTTTCCACCACATTGTTCTGGTCTCTCTCTCATTCACTTCCTCATTGCCATGTCCCTGGAAAATGAGGGAGCTGGTTTGGTTTCACTCCACAAGAAAGAACACACAGGTGCAACTACACCACTGCCCTGCTCTAAGGCTGCAATTCTTCACTAATTTTCATACTGAAGGAAGAAATGTGCAGTTTTAGCAATTTTCTTCTTGTTGTATGAATCTTTGAAAACACTGAAGTTTGTGAAGCCTAACTGAAATTCAGCACTTATTCTGTGCAAATTGTTTTGTGCAGAAAACAGCACAACAATACTTCTGTGCGGGAATATTCTTTCTATGCAGAAAATGCTGTTTCCTCCATAGAAATGCAGATTTTGTACAGAATGAGTCCTGAACAGTGAAGATTCGTCTCAATCCAGGATTCTTTTTGTCAGTTTCTTGACATTCCAGGAACACATTTATTGATCATTTTACAAATATTTTAAAATAATTCTTCTACCCCAATTTCTCATCTTTTAACCTTATAGAATTACAATTTCAAGCTATTTGATTTTTTTTTCAAGGAAACCCCCAAATTCCTAAACTTCTGAGACATTCCCTTCCCACCCTCCTTTGATGTCTTTAAAAAAATTCCACTGTGAATTTCATAGTGCAGAAGCATGTAAATCTCATCTTCTCAGGCGAATGTAGTTTATGCACCCAGTCATATTGGAGGAATGAAACAGTACTGGATCTGGTGCATCCAAGTTTACTCCTGATTAATTGCTGGAATGTTCTATTTGGTTCTCTTCTGCTGGTGTAGTTTTGTATGGGTACACTGGCATTCTAAAAGGTGAGTGTGCTAGGTTTTAGGGACAATAATTCCTGTAAGCCTGAATATTGATTTAATTTCAGTCTGGGAAATTGGGTAAATCTGCCTTTAAAATAAATATAGATGGAGTGCATTTCACACACCTTCCAAAGATCTTACATATATTGGATCCTCACATTAAATCTGAGATGTATATCTGTTGATTGGATGTTTCCTAAATGATGAATGATAAGGAACTATAGAGCTAATTTGGTGGTCAATGTGATAATCAGGCAATAATGAGAGTCACATGACTCTACTTGCTTGAACCTTTAAGTAATATGCTGCATCCTTGTGTTAAAAAAAAAGATGATTTATAATCCAGAGGACACCCTTGCTTCTTCACAAGTGGCAAGATTGTCTTTGTCTTTTTGAGCAATAACTTACGTGTCATGTGATTTCCTGTGCTGCTGCACTTTCCCATCACCTTTCTCTGAAATCACTTTTTCTTTTTTCTTCCTTATTTGACCTTTTGTCTTTTTCATCTTTTACTACATCATGCTGCTTTTACTGTATCTTTTGCTATAATCTACCAATCACGTCACTTTCCTTTCATTGCTTTCTGTTGGGTGGGCAAGGTTGGAGAAGGGGAAATGTTTCAAAGACAAGGCTGTTGTAATTGGATTTTTACACTTTTATTCAAAATAATGAAGCTTTTTTTTTTTTTTTGGAAGGCAAGAAAGAAAAGAAAAAAAATCTTAACTTGGAAAATGGATCACACTGTGAGTGACAGCCTACATTTACTAACAAATGAAATATGAGATACTATTGAAAGAATATAAGAAGATGAACACACTACTAACAAAGGGGGGGGGGAGAGTATGCCAATCCAGTATATTAATTAATCCAGACCTTCCATCAGTAAAAACAGATCTGATGTTATAGGTCACACCAAAGGATGCCTTCCACGGAAGCAAGCATTTTAGATGTTGGCTTCTAAATTATCATGATCACCATCACCATCCCACCTCTACCCCAGATTGAGACTCAAAGTGGTTTATGACAATTTAAAAACTTTGTAAAAACTCATGATACAAATGTAAAAATAAAAATAAAAAAATAAACAATCGGAAAAATTAAAATCAAATTAAAACATACATTAAAACACACCCCAGCAAAGCAATCAGCAATATATAGTGCATTGTGTAAGATGATGCATGTTGCCAGATGCCTGTTGGAACATAAAAGTTTCATCTTGTCTGTAAAAAGGAAGTAGGGAGGATGCGAGAGCCTGGAGACAGCCACTGAGAAGGACCTCTCCTCTGTTCCCACCAAATGTACCTGTGAGGGTTGTAGGACAGAGAGAAGGGCTTCCCCAGCAGATCTCAGAGCATGGGCAGATTCATAAAGGAGAGCATGGTCCTTCAAATAGATCTTTTCCAGTGCATAAATAATACTAGCACTCTTCAATGTCATTGACAAATCTTGAAGTTTGTTTTTTCCTCTGTTGAGACCTTCCTCTTGCTAATTGTTATCTCAATTGCTTTGATTTGCTACCTGATGCTTTTTGGCAAGGCAGCATTGATTTGGCCATGTGAAAGTGATTACAAATCAGAATGTGTATTTTTACCCATTTGACTCATGCTTTCTCATTTATTCATTTATAAACAACTTATAAAAACATTCCTGCATTTAATCCAGTTAAGCTCCAGAGCAAAAGTAGAATAATTATGCCTAAAGTTTTATGCAGTCTTGTTTCTGAGTGATTTCTTCATTTTTTTAAAAAAAATGTGTGTTTGGGGAGGGAGTGGGCAAAATGGCTTCAATGAGATAACTTGTAGAGTGCACCAGTCTCATTGTCAATGCTATTGCTTCAGTCTATTAGCTTTCTTTTTTTCTTTTGGACCCAATACACACAACTGCCCAGGAGGAGAAGGCAAGGTGAGCTGTAGCTCCTGTTCTGCCTTACTGCTACTTTTAGGGCCTTTACAGACTGCCAGAAATAGTGCAACTTGAGGCCACTTTAACTGTCCTGGGTCAGTGCTAGGGAATCATGTGAATGGTATTTTTTTCTGGGACACTGAGCCTTCTCTGTCAGAGAGCTCTGGTGCCACAATAAACTACAGTTCCTATGATTCCTTAGCACTGAGCCAGGACAGTTAAAGTGGTCTCAAGTTGCACTATTTCTGGCAGGCTGTAAAGATCCTTAATTTCCTTAGAACAGACAAGAAAGCAGGTGGTGACAGTTAGAAGCAGCAGCAGGGACACTGATTCCAGAGTATGGCAATGGGCCTCCTAGGAGGGATTTCATCATGTGTCCTGTGAGACCAACCTATAGCAAAGTTCCTGCTGAGAAGCAGGTCTCAATGAATTTATAGTAGCACTTTCTTCCAACAAATTTGCATAGTAGGAAGGCCTGTCAGGTGCAGGGCAATGCCCAGAACTTAGTCCAAGACCCAGTTTATGATCTCACCATTGTGGTCCTTATAGAACAACTGAACACTTAAGTCATGCTATTAGGTATACCCATATTTCATCTTTAAATTGGTTTATCTCATAGGAAATCAAGAATGCAATAACGTACTGTTTATGAACACAATGAAACAATTCTTCAGAACAACTCTTCTATGTGATGGAATTTTCTTAATTCAGAGATAATGTAGTTCCATTTTTGCATTTGGTTCAATCAAAGTTGATACATTAGTGGCCCAAGAATCACAGTTTCAGTTGCTGCCTCTTCCACTGATCTCTTTCTGTTAATGAAAAAACAGTTCAAAGGTCTGCATGCTTCTCTTAATATGACTTCCTAGCAAGTAGTTTTTCAACTTGATTTTAGAATCCCAGACACAGATGAACATTTTCCAGACATGATGATCAGATCACTCATCCTATGAACAGGAAAAAGACACAGCACAATACACAAGGCAGATGATAAGCTTAGATTTCAGCTACCAGACCTGACCCAGAGACAGATAAGAAGCTTGGTAAGACCTGAAATGAGAGAAAAAGTTTATACAAGCTTGAACTGTAAAGGCCAGATTACAAATCCATTATATGAGTTTATCGGACAAGATCTCTATCGAAGTATCAGTGTTGCTGCAACAAATATATATATATGCACTCATGATGTGAAAGAAAATAACTGGAAAGTTATTGGACGATCAATCCAAGGAGGAAACTGAAAACATTTGTTCCCAAGACCTCATATTCAGCTAAGGTACATGATATTTTCTCATGGCTTTTATAGGTTCATCAACTGCTGTTTAATGATGATAATTTCCATCGAACAGCACCCTTGGACTAACAAAGTGATTTTATATTTTCCTTCTTTAGGTTCCTTGAAATAATGAGGCAAGATGGTGATTATCTGAGGGAGGGTTTTTTCTTCATCATTGATTATGGATTGTTCACCCAAGAGAGGCACAGTTGACCATTTAAGGACCTTTACAGACTGTCAGAAATAATGCAGCTTGAGGCCACTTTAACTGTCCTGGCTCAGTGCTAAGGAATCATGGGAACTGTAGTTTATTGTGGCACCAGAGCTCTCTGACAGAGAAGGTTCAATGTCCCAGAAAAAAAAATACAATTCCCATGATTCCCTAGCACTGAGTCAGGACAGTTAAAGTGATCTCAAGCTGCATTATTTCTGGCAGTCTGTAAAGGCCCCATGTTAGGATCTTTGGGGCATCTGGCAAAGCCCTCCCTGCTCCGAGGTTTTTATAATTATGTTTAGATGCATGTTAGATTTTGGGATATCTCTTTCCGTGCTGAGTTGTAGCACTGTTTTGTACTGATTTCATGCTGTTCCCTGTTGATTTAGGTTTGTGCTGATTTATGATATCTAGATTATTTGATTATATTTTGTTGATTTTACAACCATGTGAACTGTCTAAAGGACTTGACTAATAGAGTGGTATAAAAATGGTCAATACATGTTACAATGGGCTCATACTACAGCAGCAGCAGCAAAATTAGCATGCTTTTATCTAATGTACGCATATGTTCTGACTTTGTTGTTGTTAAATGCCCTCAAGTCAGCCTTGACTCATGGTGACCCCATGGATGAGACAGCTCCAAGATCTCTGTCCTCCACTTATCTGCTCAGGTCCTGCAGGCTCAGGCCCATGGCCTCTCTGACTGAGTCTGACCATTTGGCATGTGGTCTCCTCTCTTTTTGCTCCTCTCTTTCTTTACCTTTCCTAGCATTATTGTTTTGTCTAATTATTCATGCCTTCTTATTTTGTAGATCTTCTGCAGCCCTCGGAGGACCACCTGAGTGGCTTGAGCTGCTGCACCTGTGGGCAGCAGGGGAGGAGCCCCGGTGGACATAAAGCCCCTGCTTGGTTCCATCTCCCGCCGGCATTCTCAAGCCGTGGAGGACTGTTTTGACTAGCCTGCAGCCCTCGGAAGATCATAATGGAACTGAAAAATTTATGTATTTTTAAACTGTATATTTTAATTATTGTCATTCAACTTGCTTAGTTTATTGTTTTGGGGGGATGGGAGGGTATGGGAAGGGGGGATGAGATTTGAATTTGATTTATTTTTGATATTTGTTCTGATGTTTTGAAATTCTGTACGCCACCCCAATTGCCTAGCAGAGGGGTGGGATATAAATAAAAATTATTATCATTATTATTATGTGGCCAAAGTATAGCAGCCTCAGTTTAGTCATCCTAGCTTCTAGGGAGAGTTCAGGCTTGATCTGTTCTAGAATCCATTTGTTTATCTTCCTGGCCATCCATGGTATTCGCAACACTCTTCTTCAACACCACATCTCAAATGAGGGCCTCGGCAGACAGCTTATTAAGGCGTACTGGAGGCAGGGAAGAGGAGGGGCAGCCGCACGCTCGGTGCCCCTTCCTCCTCCCGAGGTTGGCCTCGGAGCCGCCGGCCCTCCGCATGGCCGGCGCTCCGGGGACAACCTCCTGCCGCAGTGTCCGCAACACACTGCAGCGGATAAGTCAGTGAAAGTGTGCCTCACGCTTTTGGGCGCACTTTCACTGACTTGTGAAAGGAGCGCTATTTTAGTGCTTCTTTCAGGGACGGGGAAGGAGTGCCGCAGGATCGAGGCATGGGGCTACCTCGGTCCTGCGGCGCACCTTCCCGGGGCGGCGCAGAGCCGCCAGTCTGCTTCCCCCCTGAGTTTATTTTCTTTCTGTCAGCTTTCTTCCCTGTCCAGCTCTTGCATCCATACATGGTGATGGGGAATACAATGGCTTGGATGATCACCACTTTATTGTTCAGGGTTATATCCTTACATTTTAGGATCTTATCCTGTTCTTTCATAGCTACTCTTTCCAATCCTAGTCTTCTTCTAATTTCTTGAATGTCGTCTCTGTTTTGAATAATGTTGGATCCAAGATATGGGAACTCTTTGACTATTTCAATTTTCTTACTATCTAAGATTAATTTTTGTAGATCTTCTGTGGTCATTATTTTGTTTTCTTAATTCAAAGACATAGCTGTTTTAGTATGGAAAATCAGTATACAAAGGGATCTTTGGGATAAACTGGAAGATAGAAGTTGGTAGCATGAGCTTTAATAGTCTTGAACCTACTTCCTCAGATGCATTAGGTGGAGTGGAAAGCCCAGGGACAGACCTATATAACAGTCTATGGGCCTTTGCAGACCGGCCCAAAGGGCTGGCCTGGAGGCACAGTTGGGGCAGGGCAGCTGCACACCGGCCACCCCAATCTCACACTGATGCTGTTCTGATGCCGCACGCTGTTACCCACGGCGTGAGGCGTCAGGACGTTCTTCCGGCGCAGCCCTTTGACGTGCTGCACCAGAAGGGGCAAGGAAGAACTGCCCAACAGCTCTTAGGGGGGCCTTTTGCTGCCCCTGAAAGGAGTGGCATTTTGCCTCTCTTTTCAGGGCGTCAAAGGGAGGAGTGGGGCCGTGGCATGGAGTAGCCATGCCCCTGATCCACCACTTCCTGGGGTGGCCCAGAGCCACCCATCTGCACACCCCCTATGTGTGAGAATACTCATAGGAATGCAAAACTGTGTGGAGTTTTGGTGTGGAAATGACAAGTTGTTTTAGTGATGGTCACTGGGAGACAATGCAAGGATGTAGCCTAAAGCCCTTGACCTTTTTCAGTAATTGCTCTTTGTAGGTTTCTGCTAGTATTTTGGTTGGTAATGTTCTTTCCTCTGATCTTTACTTCTCCTTCCTCTGAGTCTATGCTGATCTGCTTATGATGTTTTCTGCATACAGGTTGAATAGTATGCAGTCTTACCTGACCCCTTTGCTGATTGGGGACCATTCTGTTTCCTTGTACTGAGTTCTTTTGTCCTGAGTATAAGTTTCACATCAGGACAATCAAATATAGTGGCACTTCCAGTTCTTTGAGAACATTCCATAGCTTCCAGTGGTCTATGCAGCCAAAGGCTTGGCTGTAGTCAAAAAATCACATGGAGATTTTCTTTTGGAATTTCCTGGTTTGCTCCATTATCAATTATATGTTTACATTGTGATCCTTAGTGCCTCTTCCTTTCCTGAACCTTGCTGGCATTTCTGGGATTTCTCACTCCATATATGATAGGAGTCTTTGCTGGAGAATTTTGAGCATGATTTTGCATGGAAAATTAGTGCGACAGTCTTGTAGTTACTACAGGCTTTTGTGTCTTATATTATTTAAATTGCTTAATTGGTTTTAGGTTATCTTAAGGGTTAAATAGCTTACTAATCTTTTAGTATTTCAAAATTATTGTTATTGTTTTAAACTGTTCTCAACTGATGGCCTGAAATCTTTTGAGATCTCCTTGGAGGAAGACACCACCACAATGAGGATTTTGTGCTTATCAGCTTTGGATAAACATATGTAATTTGAAAGACTTAAAATATGTACAAAAGGGAGACAAAAATGTGTTTAAAGTTTTACATTAAAATAGCCTGATATTTACTTTCAGGAGTGAAATAATATTCAAAATATTGAACCATTAAATAAGATACACACTTTAATGTTGGTGAAAACGGACAAAAGATTTTTAATGTATAGCTATGGTTTAAACAGAAATACTATTTAAATGGAAATATTATAGTGAAGATGATTAAGTCACTTGCCCAAGCTCATGTCTAGTTGGGCAGCTTTCGTATCCTTACTCTCCCTTCTTATGGTTCTTCATCTTTAAACAAATCTTCCACTGGACAAGCCTTCGAACAAACAATCCCTTCTAACAGAAGACTGTTCTCTGATAAGCCTTCAAGAGGAGGAGGAGGAAGACTCAAAATGGCCAGAGGGTAGAGCTGCTCATGTGCATCAGAAATGTGGAATTGTATCTTTTATTTGAAATAACCAGCTAAATAATCAGCAGGAGTCCAGTAGCTTAAAACTTGTATTGGACTAACTTTAGGATTCACCTGAGAGTTCTCATCATTTCTTATTTCATACTAGATTAAATTCCAAAGTATCTGGATAAGTATATATTCCAATGCAGATCTGTGTTCTGTAAAGAAGGTCACATGGAATGCCAACCAGATGGAGCATGAATTAGGCTGCTTGGATCTGTAACAGTTGGAACAGGAACATTGACTGGTAAATGTATGACAAGAGATTCAACAAGTCTCTCCCCACACACTATATGGATTGTTTTCAGGAGTCTGTAAAAAGGAAACAGACATTATTTTGCCCAGTTCTTCAGAAATTCTTGCCTTTTTCTTTACACATGCCACGTGTGTCTGTATGTGCATGTGCATATACACGCTTTCAAGTCACCTGTTGACTTATGGCATACCTGTGTAGAATTAGGTCAGGGTTTGGGGTTTCATTGTTGTATAGTATAGAATCTATAATGCAGTGTAACAGAAATGAGGCCCTTTCTCACTACACATTATAGTTCTATATTCCTCTTTAACCACCATTGCCATATCCTATGGAATCCTAGGGTCTGCAATTAAGGGAAAGGGCATTCAGAATTCTCAGCCAGAGTGTTCTAGTTTCAGCAACCTACAAACTCCAAGAGGGTTTCTAGGATGCATCCTTGGCAGTTAAACTGCCATTACAGTACTATATTTCTATAACATGAAAGTGTTCCATGCCACAAGCCCTGATTCTAATATAGTGATGGTGAGATTCAGTTTCTTATAGTGATAGTTTGAGTTAGCATAGAAGAGCAGGGCAGACAGAGTTTTAGTCCCATAACCTCCGTATGTCAGAGATGGAAACTGGGAAACATGTGAGCAACATCAGAGTGTGGTCAAGATGGCAAATGTTATCCATGAAGAGGCACTCACAAGCTTGAAGATGCTGCAGTAGTTTGCTTTTACCTGAACCTACTGAGAAGGGCAAGAATCCAACCTGTCCTACACTCTCTCCCTGCTAAATAAGTAAATAAAAAATACTTTCACAATTTGAACTCAGTTTGGAGCAATGGAAGAAATTTGAGGAAGGTTCATATTTATATATGTGGATTTCTTGTGATTATGACTATATTTACTTAAAGAACCATCCTTAACATTAATTCTGGTATCACTTCCCAAAATATTGTGTTTTGCTCAGCTTTAGTAATGTTATCATTTCTCATGGAGAACAATGTAAATCTAAAATATAAAGAATTAATCTCCTCCTTTTTAGCTAATACAAAAGTAGAGATAGCCCAAAATTTAAAATTAGGACAGTGGACTATAGATAAATGGTGGAATTGTTTATGGAATACTTAATTAATGAACAAAATTGGCAATGGAAATGAACACAATAAATAGATTATTTAAGGAAAAATGGTACCTGCTCCTAAATTATGTCCACAATCTATCTCAAAAAACATTACAACCATAGGACTATTACAATCTTAGGAAGATATTTTATGTGATTTAGAAACTCTTTAGCCCAAGATTATTTTCATCTTTATTCAACAATGTTTTAAATGTTTACATCTTTCTATATGCAAATGTTCAATAAAACATTCAGTTGTAGTAATACATTTATTTATTTATTCATTTTAAAAAAGTAAGGTGAGGGCAACAAGGTTAAGGCAGAGGAGGAAAGAGAAACTGGGACATTTTAAGAGTAGCTGAAAGAGTGGGATGACAGGAAAATAATTAGGACTGTCCCTGTTATATCAAGACGGTTGGAGAATATGCAGTCCAATTGTTATTGGCAATCCTCTTCAGATCCTGAAGACATGCAGTAAAAGCACTAAAAGGCCTAGGAAAAAAAGAGTAGTAGGCAAAATATGGAACCATAAAAGCAGAAGCAAAGGAGTTAAAAAACAGCCAGACAAGGTAAACAGTATTTGGAAAAGATGTTACTCCATGTGTGCAAAAGAAAGAAAATACTAGAATGAGGCATATGAGAAGAAAAGAATAGGGACTCAAAATGGTCAGAAGGGAGGGCTGCTCAGGTCTAATAACAGCAGAAATGTAGAATCACATCTTTTATTTGAAATAATCATCTACATACCCAGCAGGTGCCTTGTAGACTAAAACTTGCATTGGACTCACTTTAAGATTGACCTGAGAGTTCTCATCATTTGTTATTTCATGCTAGATTATATTTCAAAGTGTCTGGAGAAGTCAAGGGCAGGAATAATATATGCAGGTTTTTATATTGCTATATTCTTAGAGTGTTCAGAAGAACAATATATGGAATATATTCAAAGAACAATATATCACTCAAAAGTGAAGGCCCAATAGCTGGAATGTTCTCATTAGTTGCTCCCTGATGAAAGGACAGACAGTCAGCAATAACTTTCACAATGGCAAATAACAGTTAAAGGTTTTAAAATAGAAGTCTATTCAGAGCCCAAGTCATAGCCTTTCTTGACCTAAAATGAAATAATGGCATGGAATGAACACTAACTAAAATTGCAAGGGGTGGAGTTGGCATTTTATAAAAAGAGTTTTATCTTTTCTCTTAGCCTGGTGTTCCTAGTTTAAAGGTTTTAAAACAAAAGTCAGTTCTATTGACCTAAATGGTCAATTGATGTGATTTTTAAAATGAAAAATAAAAAAAAATTATCCATGGATTGAAAATATGAATGAGATTGTTGCACACCTTTTTTTCACCCAGTCCAGGCACGGGCTGGGCATGGGCTTAAATGGGTGAAAACAGACCTTATTGCATGCCTCCACAGCCAACTCAGCCACATTGCGAACCGGATCCAGATTCCTCTCATACTTTTCAAAAAATGATACTTTCCCATTCACCAGAAAAGTACTCCAGGAGTCTGGATCGGGTTTGCATTGTGGCTGAGTTGGGCACGGAGGTATGCAATAAGATCTGTTTTCACCCATTTAAGCCCGTGCCTAGCCTGTGCCCAGATTGGGCAAAAAAAGGCATGTGATAATCTCCTTAGTTAATACAAATCTCCATATCCCACTATTTCACTCTGGTCTGTATGTTTATCTTAAGGTAAATATAACATAATACATGGTCAATGAAAACAGATTACTTATCCTAATCTGATTTCCAATTATATAAGTCTGCAGTCCTAAATACACTTACCAGGGAATAAGCTCCACTAAACTCTGTAGGATTTACTGCTAAACAGCTGTTCCTAGGTTTGCACTGTAAATGTTTAAATGTTCTCCTGGCCATTTTGGATCCTTACTTGTGGTTTTGTAACCTCTGGGAGTTCTGAAAGCCTGTGTAACTTATTTAGCCATCTGCTCTAGGTGGGAAAGCATATGGAAAGAGACTATATTATGGAAAGGATGAAAATAAGCTTGTTTGGGAATGGTGTTGGTAGGCTGAGCTTAATACTTTTGTCATATTCTGAGACTGAAGACAATTTGTGTCCACAGAAAATTTAAATTTATTGTACTATGTGTGGTTTTAAACTTAATATTTTGTGTGTGTGTGCAGATGTGTACACACTGTGTTCTTGATATGTTCTTGTTATTTTTAGGAATATAAAGTTCTTTTTAAAAAATAAATTAAAAAAATAAAAGAATCCATGAATGTTAAATGAACACAGTCGGCCCTCTGTTTTCATGGGGGATCCATTGTAGAACACATATACACCCTGCAAAAACAGAAAATTGCCAATATTCAAGTCCTATTGGCTTCAATGGCAGTGTGCCCCCATTTTATCCCCCTCTGTTTTCCACTCGTGAACAGGTGAGGGACGTGGATTCCAAGTCCATGAAAACAGAGGGGCAACTGTATTACCAAAATCTCAGCCTAGGACTTATACTTTTCAATGGTCAAGAACGTAGATATAGTGGGATTTTTTGGCCCCCTCTCCTGAAACAACAGGCAAATTGCCTTTGCTGATCAGTGCCAGGCTGGTTTGTTATGCAGCACAGGCAAACTGCTATTGGATAGATGGAAGTTCAAATAGCATTGTATCTCACCTCTTCAAAGGTATGTGGTGACTCTAGGATACATCTAAGAGACTTTATACCTTCTCTTACCAGAATAATCCATGGAGTGGCTAGGTAAGCCATAATAAATGGATGAACTTTGCCATTAGGACTATAACCATTCATAAATATCCAAACAAGAACTGCCATCACATCCAGGGCTATTTACACAGTACAGCCTTTTAAAGTATTTCTGAAGACAATCCTGTATGGCACACTGATTTACAAACTGATTTACAAATAATTTAACTTTCCCTTATATTATGCTTCCAATTTACAAAGAAGGTCAACAAGCATTTTTGCATTCTGTAGGGCCCAGGCATCAACATGGGCTGACACAGGATGAGTTGGATGAGTTATTTAGAAGAACTCCTTATACCCGAAAACAAGCTTGCAGGCTTGTTAAGCAAGCAAAACATAAAGAAAATGAAATTATAGGCAGTGAATGTCTAAGGCAGGCCCTTACTGGCATAGTAGGAAAGCCAGCTATAGCTCATATGTTGTAAGACAAAATAATTTTGTCATTTTTTTTTAAAAAAGAGTCTTTTCTTCCCTCCTGCTGGCCCACACTACACATGTAACAATCCATTTTTCATGCAGCTACATTTTCTTATCACTCCTAGAAGAGCGAGTCACTATTAGAGTCAGCAGCAGGAAAAGGCTGTCTGTTTCCAAAATATTTGCCTTTCAGAATGATGGCAACCACATTTCTTGCTGTCTAAGCAGTTCTTCTCAAAGTCTCCCTTCCAGAATCCAGGCATTCTGGAAATTGTTGGTACTCAAGCAGCAGCCTTCTCCAACACCCCTTTTCCCCTACCTTCTCTGCTGGTTCATGGTTGTTTTCATCTTTTTGCCACCACCACTGCGACCACCTTGCTTCCACCAGCTTAATTATGCTGTTAATAGAGCCAACATAATTCTGTTGATAACTTCAGTGAAAGATCCTTTACACATAACTAGGTTGGACAATCCAAGTTACAAATTATATAAATTATCTACCACTAATCGTTTGCAACCAATTATTAGGGGGCTTACAGACATGGGCTTGAATGACCTGACCAGAGCAGTGGAAGATGGGGATTCTTGGAGATGTCTCATTCACAGGGTCACCAGGGGTTGGAATAGACTTGAGAGAAGCTAACAACAGCAACATTTGGTGTACCAATTAGTAGGATTGTGTTGCTTAGTTTATACTTTCATAAAAAGAACATGCCAGGGAATTGTCCAGGACTATGGTTCCCAACTTTGGTCCTCCAAGTGTTTTGGAGTTCAACTCCCAGAATCCCCAGCCACCTTGGCCAACACTCAGGAATTCTTAGAGCTGACATCTGTAGGAAGAAAGGGAACCACTGGTCTGGGAGATCTAGCTTGGAGCAGATGGGTCATCTAGCAGCCAGCACTAAGGCACAGAATGGTGAAATGAAGAAATACTTAAAATAATAATAATAATAATAATAATAAAATTTATTTATACCCCGCCCCTTTGAGATCAATCAGGGCGGCTTACAGTAAAATGCAGTACAACAGTAAAAACAAATTACCTCCCACCCACCCCTTAAAAAATTATTAAATCAATTACAAGTTAAAAATGAACAAAGTTAAAACAACAATCACCGGTGTGCAATAAAGCGACAGAGGACTGTGGTAATATAATAAATAATTTTCGGGGAGACAGATAGTGTTCCCCTAAAGAAAGGAGGGGACTGAGGCCGGGATATTCTATCCTGGAAAGGCTTGCCGGAAGAGATCCGTCTTGACAGCTTTTTTAAAAAAGCTGTCTAACGATGTTAATTGGTGGATCTCGTCCAGCAAGCCATTCCACAATTTGGGGGTGACAACAGAAAAAGCCCTCTGGGAGGTAGCTGAAAGCCTAGATTTTTGAGGCTGCAGCAAATTCCTCCCAGAGGACCGGAGAGCGTGGGAGAAGGCGGTCCCTAAGATAGTTTGGACCCAAGCCATTTAGGGCTTTAAAGGTGATAACCAACACCTTGTACTGAGCCCAGAAGCTGATAGGCTAGAACTAAAGAGCTAGAACTAAAGGATTTTATAGCTGGCTTAGCAGTTCTACCTTTCCTGGTGAACTGGTATGTCCAGCCCTGGTGTAATTTGGATTTTATTCAGACATGGAAGCTCCTGTTTATATGCAGAGAATGAATAGTTGGAAGGTTTCTGGTGTTAAGCATGTTTAAAGTTGATGCAGGTGTGATAAATGACCTTGGTTATTATAATTGGTTTTAATTAAGTACTGCTTAATTGCGGTTGTTTTAATTGTATTTGATTTAATAATGTTTTAGGGGGGGAGGAGGGATTGTTGTTATTTTAACTTGTTGTAATTTCTAAATTTTATTGTTCACCGCCTAGATTGGTTTTCCACTAGGGCGGTATATAAATAAATATTATTATTATTATTATTATTATTATTATTATCCACCTGTGCCTTTCTTTCCAGGAGTTACTTGGTGGGGGTCCCTAGCTTTGCCACATTCTTCTTTCATCACTCATGGAGTAGATAACACTTTATTGAGAACTGGAAATATACACTAATGTAACTTGTGGGTGTGTAAAAGAAAATATTCAGGAAAAATACAATTACTTTGATCCACAGCCTTATACATATTTAACAATGAATTTAAATCAAATGACATTATAGTTGCAATGATTGTCTGTACGTGTAGAGGGAAGTTAGTTTACTAACCAAATAACTCCCCATGCTATCAAACAATATAAAGAGCAAATAAGAATTAGGATGCTAGGAACCTGGATTTTAGGAAATGATTCTATAAAAAGCTTTGGTTTGAATCAGAATTAGTCATGAATTGAATTTTTATTGGTCATGGACTGAGACCATGGCCACTGACAATTCCACAACTAAAAATACTGGAACCAGATTTGATACAGTGGGCCCTTGATATTCACTGGGTCCATGTGGATAGCAAATTCCCTGGATGCTCAAGTCCAATTATATACTAAAATGGTGTTCCTTATATAAAAGAGCAGAATTGTGGTTTGCTTTTTGGAATATATATATATATATATATATATATATTCAAACTATGGATAGTTTAATCCATGAATGCAGAATCCATGGATACTGGGAAGAGTGTTGTATGTTAATTCAGAATTCTTCACAAAATTAGATGGAGAGGACAGCCCTAGTAAATCTCTTCCCTGTTTGGATGTTGTAATTGTCATCTACAAACCTACATTCTTGCTCTCCTGCTCTTTTAAAGGAAAATTTGAGGATAGCTTGAAATAGCCAGAATTGAAAAAAGCAACCCATAAAAATAGTTAAAAATAGGTCATGAAGAATCTGCTTTAGCCAAGACCTGCCTTATTTTACTGAAGGTCCAAATACTTCCAAATCATCCTGTTTCAATTCAATTTTTGGCCTTTGTCTTAAGCAAATCCATCCCTCAAGTAACAAGTCCTAAGCAATGAAACACCGGAGTTCAGCTTCAACCTGGGGACACAAAAGTGCCAGTGATCAATCCCCAGATTAGGTTGCTGGGGTTTATAACACTCTGAGGGGTGAAACAGATGGGCAAAATAAAGTGGCTTGCAGTCACTTCAAAGGGGTGTGTGTGTTTATAGATGCACACCTCTAAAGCAGGTGGAAACCAAAACAAAGCCACATTCTGGGGCTAAGAACCAGAGCAAAAAGAAGCTGGGATACTCCAGCTTAACTTAAGAAAATGCACATCTTCGTGCCTGGTGCCAGTGTAAGGCTGCAGCAAACGAAAAAAATGTCCAATGGATGTACCGGTAATTACTACATACACAAAGCAAGCAGTCCAACAGGGCAGCATGGGGTGAAGGGAGGTGAAGGGGCATGTATGGGGGCCCTCCATGATTGTACCTTGCCAATATATCACTTGCACACTGATGCACCGATGCTCTATACAGGCGGAGCATTGCATGTACAACTGTGTGGCCATTCAATGGCCCATGCAAAAGGATCGCATCTGGGCAGACGTGGGAGGTAGTTGGGGATTGCAGGCAGTGTGTTTGTGTGAAAGTGTGCATGCATGGTGGGGAGGCAACAAAAAAAATTACCCAGTGGTGTGGCTTGATGTTGTGTGTGGGTCCATCTGCGGGTATTTGGCTTGCCTTGAGAGTGGTCCATGTGGACAGTGGAGTTTCGATCTGCTTTTAGAAAAAAGCAGGATCAAAACTGCTCTTTCCTATCCTTTTGCTCTGGCCCCTACAAACTCAGCCCTTGATAGTCCTTTACTACATGGTCCATATAGTTCAGCTCACATTTAGAAGGCTGCCTTTAATGGTTTCTTTTTATTTTTAATGGCAGAAACACATTGGAATTAACATTGCCCCCATCCCCAAATAAGCATGTGTGTGTTTTACTGCAGTTTTACTGATTAAAATGTCTGCTTAATTAAAATTCCCATGCATGATCAGTTTGTGCAAACTGTTGTTGACAAATCTCTCAATAGAAGCTTTCCAATGTTTAGAATACTAATTTAAATCTTCCAGAAAAGTTCAAGAGAGGACAAACCCAGGTATGCTTTTTAATTCAAACAGTATTTCTAATTTTGGGTTTGGGACATTAACAGCATTAATTCTTTCACATTTTGTTAACCTCTGGTGATGAATTTTTATGCTACATTATTTTGGTGATACAATAAATTTCTTATTTGTAAAAATGAAATTTATCCACATAACTGAAATTATGAATAGGAATGACCACACTGATTCTGATTAAGTGTTAATTCTACATAACTTTCATGACGACTTAAATTTATTCTTAAACAGAATTCAGCTGCATTCAGTACAATTATTTATAGTTACAAAATACAGATTGAGTTTCACTTATTTGAAATGCTTGGGACCAAAAGTATTTTGGATTTTGAATGCTTTTGGATCTTGGAATACCTGTATTTGCATATACATACATAATGAAAACTCTTGGAGATGGGACCCAAGTATGAGTACAAAATACATTTGATGTTTCATATACCTTATCAACATGGTAATTTTATGTAAGACTTTCAGTAATTTTGTGCATGAAACAAATGTTGTGTACATTGAACCATCATAAAGAAAAAGTGTCACTATCTCAGCCACCCGTGGAAAAGGTTTTGGTTCTTGGAATATTTTGGATTTTGGAATTCTAAACCGTATAGGATTTTGTACCTTGTTTCATGTTGAGGATGTACATTTTAGCTTTTGAAATAGTGTTGAATTATAAACTGTTGGTTGTGCAGAGAATAACCTTAGGTTACATTTTGGAATATTATTTCCAGTTGTTCCCCTGCTGACTTAAATGCATTTTGTCAATGGTCCTACTGAAACAGTTGGGGGTCCCCACCACCATTCTTTATTCTGAAGGATTGATGGCTATTTGCCACCTGTCAGCTGAACTTATCAGTTTGAGGTCCCTTTCATCATTATATGTTCGCCTAGGCTCCCAAGTTGTGAACAGTAAAATCCAAACAGACAGTTAGCAACATGCCACTTAAGGATGTTTTAAATTTAGGCTCTCATGATAATATGGGAGAATGAACAAGATTTTTTTAAAAAAATTATAAACAGCCATAGATATACAAATCCAGTGGGCCCTTGGCAGTGGGGATCCTACACCGGGTCATCGGGTTTGGGTGACAGGGCTACTGGGGGATGGAACTTTCAGGCAGGACTTCCAGGGATGGGGAAATGGTTGCGCTGGTGGGAGAAACAGCTGTGCGGGCCTTGAAAATAGCTGCTCACTGCCCACCTGAGCCGGAAACCCCCCTGAGGCCCAGACTGGCACCTGTGAGGCCCAAGGAGTGCCTGCAGGGGTAGGGGACCATCCGGGTGCCCCCCCTTCTGGGGGGGTCACCCGGTGTGGCCCACACACCCTGCACACACACACACACCCGTGATGCCACTGGCCCTTGGTATCTGTTGGAGTTTGGTCTCAGGATCCCTCATGGATACCAAAATCTGTGGATGCTCAAGTCTCATTAAATACAGTGGTGTAGTGAAATGGTGTTGTTGTTTTTTATATAAAATGACAAAATCAAGGTTTGCTTTTTGGTAAGATATATATATATATATATATATATATATATATATATATAATTTTCAAATTGTGGATGGTTGGATCCATGGATAAAGAATCTGTGGATATGGAGGTCCAACTCTATGCACTCCCCTTAGGGAGGAACATAGACTTTGCAGTGTCTAGGCCAGGGCTAGGCAACCTTTCCTCGGCCCTTAAAGGGGAAAGGTTGCCTACCCCTGGTCTAGGCCAATTATACACATTAAATTACATTGCATCGGGGGGGGGGGGGAGCTAACTGATATAGCAGGGGTAGGCAACCTTTCCCCTTTAAGGGCCGAGGGACTTCAGCTCCCAGAATCCCAGGAGCTATTGGCCAACATGGGACTATTGGCCAACATGGCTGAGGCTTCTGGGAGCTGAAGTCCCTCGGCCCTTAAAGGGGAAAGGTTGCCTACCCCTGTGATATAGCATCTATGAACGAAGCACACAGGCATCCAGGAAGGTAATTTCACCTAACATTGCCACTTGATGTTGCAACATCCATATACACATGACAGGTATCATCATATTCATAGTGGGTATATTTCTGTTTAGTTAAGAATTTGTCTGTTTGACAGCAGAGGTTTTCTCTCATCAGCATTGTCTTGGTCTTATCAGCTAGAAAAAGGGTTATCAACATCAAAGCTGTTAAGGAGCATCTGTCTTCATACTTGAGAGATTGATCTTTGGCTTTTGTCTCTTCTTAGGCAGTTTTATATCTTTCCAGCCTTATGTTGTCTTTCTCAAGCTACTCTCTTCTGTTATGGGTTACTGTAACCATACATCAATAAATAAGAAACCATGTTTAAATTAATGTTGCTTTTTAGAGGTGGGAGGGGGTTCTAAAAATAGGTATTGCTAAATAAATTTTCTAATGAGTCAACACTCTTCAGAAACTGCAATTTTTTTCCCCCAGACTTGATCAGGAAGAGTCATTTTGTCAGGGTCCACAAGCCTCTGTCCTATATGCTCTGGCCCTGTCATCAGGATCATCAGGAGAAGCCCTTCCCTCAGTCCACCACAAGCAAAATTGGTGGGGACACAAAAGAGGGCCTTCTTGGCAGTTGCCCCTGGACTCTGGAACTCCCTTTCCAGGAAGGTCAGAATTGCACCCTCCTTGTTGGCCTTCTATTGTCAGGCTAAAACCTTTTTAATCAGAATGTCTTTTAAAATAATGTTTAAAGAAAATTCTAGGTAGTGCTGTATTGTTTTAAATTGATCTGTTTTACCTTTTGAATTTACTTTTTATTCTTTTAACTGGAAGCTTGAATTGTTTTAATACTATGAATAGTTTTATTCTATTTGAGTGTTCACTTTTGATATGTTTTTAATTGTATTATTATTTTAAATTGTAAGCTGCTTTAAATACCAGTTTTAGGAGAAAAGTAGGATTAATAATAATAATAATAATAATAATAGATAGATAGATAGATAGATAGATAAGAAATAAGGGCTGGACTCATTCTACATTTCCTGGTTACTTTTAATTTTTGCCAAAGATTACTGCAATTATGGAGACAGAAGGCCTAAGCAGACTGCCAGAAATAGTGCACATTAAATTGAGGCACTGCCCTGGCTCAGTGCTAGGGAATCATGAGAACTGTATTTTTTTCTGAGATATTGAGCCTTCTCTGTCAGAGAGCTCTGGTGGCACAATAAATTACAGTTCCCATGATTCCCTAGCACTGAGCCAGGGCAGTGCCTCAATTTAATGTGCACTATTTCTGGCAGTCTGCTTAGGCCCAGAGTGCCATAGGCAGACATTTAGTGATAGTTTAACTATATTTTAAAATAATATACGCTTTTGGTACTTTGGTGGTTTCCTCTGAAGAAGGAATTGCTAGTGCTGTTTATTGAGAAAAGCTTATGCTTAATTCAGTTAAGGCCAAGATAAGAATTCTCTGGAAAATGTTATGGTGTGAAGAAAGTATGAGAATGAAAAACGGGGACATGTTAGAAGGCCAAAAATTGTGAATATTTTTGACAAATATTACTATTTGGTAGTGGTGGAATCTGTGTTGTTGTTATTTTAAATTGCTTTTGATGACAATTTAACAGCAAATGGGAGAGCTTCTCATGACAGACACACCCTTTCCCACCTCACATGTTGCTGCTGGAACTATGTATATTCATATTAGCATGAAAGGACCCTGACTAAACTGAGGATGTCATACATTGAAGACATCACAAGATCACGTAACTCATTGGTAAAGTAGATAACGCTGGGTTAAGTGGAAGGCAGCAGGAAAAGAGGAAGATTACAGTACAAATGATTGATTCAATAAAGGGAGGCAGTTCAATAAAGGAAGACCTTTTAAGACCTGAGCAGGGCTGTTGATGACCAAGGATCTTGGTAAATCCAATAAAAAATCCACCAAACAGTGATACCTTTATTGGCCAACCAAAATGCACAATATAATGTTGCATTTGTTTGGCCAATAAAGGTAACATTATTTAGTGGATTTTTGACTGGATTTGCTAAATGGCCAACACGGCTACCCCTGGATGTTTTAAAGATCTTGGTGGTCTCTCATGCATAGGGTCATGATAGGTTGAAGCCAACTTGATGGCAAACATCAAATAAATTGTCCTATCATTGTGTAGTCATTGGCAAAGGGGTCGGACAAGGCTGTATCCTTTCACCCTATCTATTCAACTTGTATACAGAACATATAAGAAAAGCAGGCTTGGACACAGAAGAAGGAGTAGTGAAAATAGGAAGAAGGAATATCAGCAATCTAACATATGCAGATGACACAATAGTACTAGCAGAAAACCTCACAGACCTGACACACCTACTAAGGAAGATCAAAGAAGGAAGTGCAAAGGCAGACTTAATGCTGCACATAAAGAAAACAAAAATAAGGACCACCAAGGACCATCACAAATTCAACATAGGGCCTGTAAAGACTGCCAGAAATAATCCAGCTTGAAACCACTTTAACTGTCTTGGATCAATGCTAGGAAATCATGGGAACTATAGTTTATTGTGGCACCAGAGCTTTCTGACAGAGAAAGCTCAATGCCTCAGAAAAAATACAATTCCCATGACTCCCTAGCATCAAGCCAGGACAGTTAAAGTGGTATCAAGCTGGATTATTTCTGGCAGTCTGTAAAGGCCCATAGAAAATGAAAAAATAGAAATAGTAAAAGACTTCCCATACCTAGGATCAAACACTGATAGAAATGGGGAGTGCAGTAAGGAAATCAGAAGAAGACTAAAAATGGGGAGGGTGGTAATAAAAAACCAGAAAAGATTCGAAAATGCAAAGATATACAACTCAGCACAAAAGTTAGAATCATAGAAGCCATCATATTCCCTATTACCTTGTATGGAAGTGAGAGCTGGACAGTTAAGAAAGATGATAGGAAGAAAATCAATTCATTTGAGATGTGGTGCTGGAGAAGGGTGTTGAAGATTTCATGGACAGCCAAAAAGACAAACAAAGTCAGAAACCTCCCTGGAAGCCAAGATGGCTACACTGAGGTTGTTGTACTTTGGACACATCATGAGAAGGGAAGACTCATTGGAAAAGACTGTAATGCTAGGAAAGGCGGAGGGAAGTAGGAAGAGAGGAAGGCCACATGCCAGATGTATGGTCTCTGTTAAGGAGGGCACAAGTATGGGTCTACAGGAATTAAGCAGAGCAGTGGAGGACAGAGGGAGATATGTCATCCATAGGGTCATCATGGTTTGAGATTGACTTGAGGGCAGTTAACAACAACAAAATCATTGTGGACATTGGTTATGCAAGACTAAAAGGTGGCTCCATACCTATGGAGTGATGCCATGTCATAACATGAGATGGTTCCAAGGAACATTGGCTCAAATTCTTTTGTGAAAGAAGTGCTCTTATCAGTTGAATCAGGAAATGGAAAATATTTGTTCCTCACTGCACAACCCATACTCACATATCCCCAATTGTGGAGGATGGCTGAGATCACTCCAGTCAGTTTTTAGGGAGCACTAAATTTATATCATGAGACAAGGAAAGATAACTTCCAACATGCTAGCACTGCAATGCCTGTGTGCTATATTTGTTACCTCATATGAGCCAGGGACTTGCCTGGATTTCCTCTGCCAGTTCTTGTGGACTATAGGTGTGCTTACCTGGGTACTCATCAGCTTTAAACAGGACAGGCAGCTCCTGCAGTTTCTTGGAGTACCTGACAAATGAGCTATCATTCAGATGAGAGGGATCTCCCACAAAATAAAGAGGTACTGTTCATGTCTGGAAACTTGCACCACATGTCTTGGATCTAAATCAGGGGTAGGAAACCTTTCCCCTTTAAGGGCCGAGGGACTTCAGCTCCCAGAAGCCTCAGCCATGTTGGCCAATAGTCCCATGTCGGCCAATAGCTCCTGGGATTCTGGGAGCTGAAGTCCCTCGGCCCTTAAAGGGGAAAGGTTGCCTACCCCTGATCTAAACCATGAGTGGGAGTCAGGTTGTATTCCAGGTGTTCTTGGACTACTACTCCCAACATCACTAACTGTGCTAGTTAGGTTTCCTAGCTTGGGTAGTCCAACCACATCTGGAGATCTGCATGAGTTCCACATTCAGTCTAAACTTACATATTTGCCAAATGCTGTAAAATATGGTAACAATATGATTATTGTTGGACTGGATGGCCCTTGTGGTCTCTTCCAACTCTATGATTTTGTGATTACTCTCCATTCTGTCTGTCTTTACCTAATGCACAAGAGGCAATAATCTGGCACATATGTGTCTCTGTAGAGATGTGGAAATAAGTGGCAAGGCTATACCTGTTGAATTTCTCCCTACCTTTGCAAGTACAAAGATTAAAAGGGGGTGGTGGTTCTGCTGTAAATTTGCTATTAAAATGGATCACAATGTTGTTCTTTCAAAATCTTTCTCCTCACTGAGGAGTGCAACAAATTAGCACAATCTTTTACAATATGCAATGGCACACATACCTTGCATTCCTAGCCACACTTCTTTGTAACAATCTCTCATTAGTTGATAAAGTGCAGTTGTTAGAGACACTTTCTGCACCTTTAGCTCCTTTGTCTTCAATCACTACCCTGTGTGGCATTTCAAAAAGTCAAGTGGGGAGGATTAGACTCAGCTGGGGAAGAAAAATATCTCTGCAAAGATAACAAACACCAATCAGAATGGGAAGCACATTTACAAAGGCAGAAATCACTCTTCCCCTGATTAAGTTTTTGCATCAAGAATAAAAGCAGACTCTCCCAGCAAGCAAGCAACTGGTTATTCAGCCTTTTTACATTAAGAATTTCCTAATGCTGAAAGGAAAATAACCTTTTATATTCATTTGTAAAATTTCTAAGTTGAATGTTGATTTTAACATAAGGTATATTAGTGTGCTGTTGTTGTTATTCCATGCTGCCTCTTTCCTAGTTTGGGATGCAAGACAGCTTGCAACAGTTGAACACATATAGTTAAATAAAAAGTTGAAAAGTAATTAAAGTATCATAAATCAAGCCAGTTAAACATATTAAAACATCAACAGCAACAAATAAAAGTCCATCATATTATGCAAGGTCTGTTTCTCCTGAAAAATCAATTTTCAGAGGCTTTCAGGAATAAAAACAGTTTTTACCTGCTTGTAGAAAAACAAATAGGGAGGTGCCATTCTCTAAGAAGGGATTCCCAGAGCTTGGGAGCAGTCATAGAGAAGGTCCTCTTCTGTGTTCCTACCAAATGTATCTGTGAACATGGTGGGACAGAGAGCAGGACAGGTCTCAAAATGTGGACAGGGCAGGTCTGCATTAAAGAGTATGATCTTCAGATAACCTGGATCTGAACCATATAAGCTTTATTGGTTGTCACCAGCATTTTGAATTATGTCTGGAAATGGATGGGCACCCAGTGGAGCTGCTGCAACAAAGGAGTTGTGTGTCCTCTGTAAGGGGGGAGGAGGGAATTATACTATTTTAGCTGTATGTTGTTTTACTGTTGTACACCACCCGGATTGGCCACAGGGCGGTATATAAATAAAATTTATTATTATTATTATTATTATTAACCAGCTTGAGTTAACAATTTGGCTGCAGCTCTTTGGAAGTTTCTGAACACTTCAGAGGAAGCACACATAGGGCCTTATCACACGGGGGTCCCAAGCAGAAGGTATCCAAAGCTAATACGTATTTTTTTTCCGTGTGTTTACACATATCCAAAGGCAATCCAAAGCTAATACGTATTTTTTTTCCGTGTGTTTACACATATCCAAAGGCAATCCGGATCTAATACGTATTTTTTTTCCGTGATCCGAAGTGAAAGGGGATCTTTTGACATTCGGTTTTTTGGGGAAGTACAAGGGAGCTTTTGGAATCATTGCGCAATGGCCGCACAGGCGAAATTCAGTTCGTTTCGGTATAGAACTGAATTTATTCTTACTTCGGTTAGTTTTCACTTACTTTTTGCTTCGTGGCCAGCGTTTGATAAGGTCCATAGAGTGTGAGTAAGCACATGGGGAATTTCCATCTTACTATTTCAGTACACATTTTCCCCTTGGTTTCTTTTGTTTTTGCAAACTGGAAGTGTAAAGTGAAGTACCAGGAGAAAAAGGGCAGTGGGGCTGCGGTGTGTGTGCAGTGGTGAATGTGTGCTTGTAACAACATTTAATGAATTGGGAAGCCCTCCATCTAGATGGCTGTTGAACAACAAGTTTCCCAAGCACTAGCCAGCATAGCTAATAATGAGGAATACTGGAAGGTGCAACCCAACATCATCTGGAATATGGTTCAATTCCTGTTCCTGATCTAGTGAATGAGGAGCTGTGGCATGGCAGATTGTGGTAAGACAGAAGCCTGTTTTGTGGTGTGTGTGTTTTGTGTTTGCTGTTTTGTTTTTTGCTTTATTCTTGTTTTATCCTTTGGGTCTCCAAATAAGGTTGGTTGAGATCTTATAATCTGTCTACCATGAAGCCTACATTTAACACAACTCCTTGCACTGTAAATCCTGCAGAATGTGTACTTGTGTAAAGAGAGAAGGGAATAACATATACAACTTTCTGGAGCCTTGAAAAGGGACACTTCTGTGAGGACTGATGCTGAACCTGCAGTGATTTGCTGCATGCCATCTTATGTGCATAGAATGTAGCACTCAGGAGTATGTCCAAATTTTGAACATTTACATAGAGAGTGTGTAGCCAGTTTCAGGTTTCTATGAAGTCAACATTTAAGTCTGGTAACTTATATTATCAATAGCTTTCTCTTATGAACAGTTGCAATATCAGACTGTTATTACAACTCTTTGTCATATGTAGCCATTGAATTGCCCATTTGACTATTTTCAACCATTACAACAACTTGTGGTAAGACAGTTTCCAGGCAAGATACAAAGTGTTGGTTATTACCTTTAAAGCCCTAAATTGTTTGGGTCCAGATTACCTTCAGGATTGCTTCCTCCCATATAATCCATCCTGTATACTCAGATCCTCTGGTGGATGTTTACTCCAGCCATCCAGGACTAGGTTGGCAATTGTTAGCCAGAGGACACTTTCTTCAGCCACCCCTATACTGTGGAATGACCTGCCTGAAGAGACTTGACAGTTGAACATGCCATCTGAATTTTAAAAAGCACTGAAGACTAGTCTCTTCTGGCAGGGTTATCCAGATGATTTTTCAATTGTAAATTTTAATTGATGAATTTTAGATTTGGTTTTAATATATACATATCTTTTTTGTCCTTTTAGACTGATGTGTTTTTTTAACCAATGTTTTAACCAATGTTTTAACTGATGTTGTTGTTTGTTAATTGTTACTGTTCCCCACCTTGATCCATGAGGAAAAGCAGGTAAGAAATAAATATTATTATTGTATTATTATTATTACTATTAGTAGTAGTAGTAGTAGTAGCACTATGACCTGTTCCAGATGAAGATAATCTTCCCATTTTCACTATTGTTTAGTACTGACTTCATGTGGCACACAGATAAACATATCATAGTGAGAGAACTTTTTCTTATACTAGACAACATTGAAACCAAACCAATGTGCCTATTTTTTTCTTCAGGAATCTGTTGTTCTAAGGCAGGGGTAGGCAACCTTTTTGAGCTGGGGGCCGGGTTGCTGTCCCTCAGACAATTGGGGGGCCGAAGCACCAAAAATAAATAAATAAATAAATAAAATTTAAAATAAAAAAATAAAAATAAAAAATATGCATGCACACTCTCTCAGCCTCAGAAAAGCCATGGCAAACCCCCTGTGGAGATTTTGCCAAGAAAACCCCAAGAACAAGTAATAACAACAATAATCAATATCATCATGGCGGGGGGCGGCAGCAGCGGTGGCGACGGCAGGACCAGCCTGGGGCCGGTCCAAAGGCCTCGAGGGGCTGCATCCAGCCCCCGGGCCTTAGGTTGCCTACCCCTGTTCTAAGGCCTGGTGCTGGGGTATTGTGGCCCTGGAACTGCCCAAGATTCCCTCCATTACTTCTGAACACCCCAGTGACACAGGGTAGCTGTCTATACATGCGTCCCTCACAGAGGGGGGTTGCAGACTGCCAGAAATAGTGTGAATTCAGTCCACTTTTAGGGTTAGGGTTAGTGCTAGGGAATCATGGGAACTGTTATTTTTCTGAGAGATTGAGCCTTCTCTGTTAGACAACTCTGATGCCACAATAAAATACAGTTCCCATGGTTCCCTAACTCTAACCCTAACCCTAAAAGTGGACTGAATTCACACTATTTCTGGCAGTCTGCAACCCCCCAGAGTTGTCTTGTACAACCACCACTGGCTGGGCATGACATCAGAGGGAGTGACTCACAGCACTGGTGCCAGTGCCAGGTGACATGGTGGGGATGTGTGTGTAGACAGATGCTTGCCATTGTTGCAAAGTACTTTCTTGCAAAATCTGGAGCAAAAGATGAGTTTCTTTATACTGGTTTAAGGGAAGGAAAGGATAGATTCACTGTAGAACTGGCTTTTCTTCATGAACTCAAAAGTTGGGATTTGGCCCTGTATCATATAGACAGATCACGGGGAAACTGGTTTAATTGGCCCATGTATAAATTGGCCCATGCTGGTCTCAATTAGAGCAGATCTATTAAATTAGAATCATAGAATCATAGAATCATAGAGTTGGAAGAGACCACAAGGGCCATCCAGTCCAACCCCCTGCCATGCAGGAACTCCCAATCAAAGCATCCCCGACAGATGGCCATCCAGCCTCTGCTTAAAGACCTCCAAGGAAGGAGACTCCACTACTCTCCGAGGGAGTGTGTTCCACTGTCGAACCGCCCTTACTGTCAGGAAGTTCCTCCTAATGTTGAGGTGGAATCTCTTTTCTTGCAGCTTGTATCCATTGTTTCGGGTCCTAGTCTCTGGAGCAGCAGAAAACAAGCTTGTTCCCTCCTCGATATGACATCCCTTCAAATATTTAAACACGGCTATCATATCACCTCTCAGCCTTCTCTTCTCCAGGCTAAACATCCCCAGCTCCCTAAGTCGTTCCTCATAGGGCTTGGTTTCCAGACCCTTCACCATTTTAGTTGCCCTCCTTTGGATACGCTCCAGTTTCTCCACATCCTTTTTGAATTGTGGTGCCCAGAACTGGACACAGTATTCCAGGTGAGTCCGGACCAAAGCAGAATATAGTGGCACTATTACTTCTCTTGATCTAGACACTATACTTCTACTGATGCAGCCTAAAATTGCATTGGCCTTTTTAGCTGCTGCATCGCACTGTTGACTCATGTTCAACTTGTGGTCCACCTGGATTCCTAGATCCCTTTCACACGTAGTCTCATTCAGCCAAGTGTCCCCCATCGTATATCTGTACTTTTCGTTTTTCCGCCCTAAGTGTAGTACCTTACATTTCTCTGTGTTGAATTTCATTTTGTTAGCTTTGGCCCAACTTTCTAGTCTGCTCAAGTCATTTTGAATTTTGATCCTGTCCTCTGGGGTATTAGCTACTCCTCCTAATTTGGTGTCGTCTGCAAATTTGATAACTATGCCCCCAATACCGTCATCCAAGTCATTAATAAAGATATTGAATAGCACTGGGCCCAGGACAGAGCCCTGTGGCACCCCACAGGTCACTTCTTTCCAGGTTGAAAAGGAACCATTGTTGAGCACCCTTTGTGTTCGACCAGATAACCAATTACAAATCCATGTAACAGTTACTTTGTCTAGCCCACATTTTACCAACTTGCTTGCAAGAATGTCATGGGGAACCTTGTCAAAGGCCTTACTGAAATCAAGATATACTATATCCACAGCATTCCCTTCATCTACCAAGCTGGTAATTTTATCAAAAAAAGAGATCAGATTTGTCTGGCATGACCTGTTTCTCTGAAACCCATGTTGACTTTTTGTGATTATGAAATTATCTTCCAGATGTTCACAGACTCTCTGTTTAATGATCTGCTCCAGAATCTTTCCGGGTATTGATGTCAGACTAACTGGACGATAATTGTTGGGATCCTCTTTTTTCCCCTTTTTGAAGATGGGGACAACATTTGCCCTCCTCCAGTCCGCTGGGACCTCTCCTGTTTTCCAGGAATTCTCAAAGATTATTGCCAATGGTTCTGATATTACATTTGCCAGTTCTTTTAATACCCTTGGATGTAATTCATCTGGTCCTGGAGACTTATATTCATCTAGATTAACCAGATGTTTCTGTACTATCTCTTTACTTATTCTGTGATGAAATTCTCCTATTCTGTCCTCTGCTCCATTATCCTCAAGTTGAGCACCCTTTGCCTTTTCTGAGAAGACTGAAGCAAAGAAGGTGTTGAGTAATTCTGCCTTTTCTCTGTCCCCTGTTAACTTTTTGCCATCTTCTCCACACAGTGGCCCTACCATTTCCTTCTTTTTCCTTTTGCTACTGACATACCCCCAAAAGCCCTTTTTATTGTTCTTAACCGCTCCAGCAAGCCTGATTTCATTCTGCGCTTTAGCTTTTCTGACTTTAACCCTACACGTGCTAGCTATTTGTTTGAATTCCTCTTTGGTGATTTCCCCATTTTTCCATTTCTTATACATGTTCCGTTTAAAACATAGTTCAGTTGCAAGTTCCTTAGTCATCCATCCTGGTTTCTTGAGACACCTCCCATTCTTCCTCCTCATTGGCACGGTTTGAAATTGTGCCTTCAGTATCTCCCTTTTGAGAAACTCCCATCCGTCTTGAACTCCCTTCTCTTTTAGTATTCCTGTCCATGGGATCGCCCTCAGTATTTCTCTAAGTTTAGTAAAATCAGCTTTCCTAAAGTCTAGAATGCATGTCTGACTATGCCTGGCTTCTCCTTTCCACTGTATAATAAACTCCAGGAGGACATGATCACTCCCGCCTAAGGATCCAACCACTTGCACCCCATTAACTAGGTCTTCCCTGTTAGTTAGGATCAGATCCAAAATAGCTGACTCCCTCGTTGCCTCTTCCACCTTTTGAACAATGAAATTGTCTTCGAGGCAAGTGAGGAATTTGCTAGACCTCAAGGATTTTGCTGAGTTTGACTTCCAGCAAATATCCGGATAGTTGAAGTCACCCATCACTACTATATTTCTCCTTTCTGAGTGTGTGGTCATCTGTTCTAGAAAGGCATCATCCAGTTCTTCTGCCTGAGTCGGGGGTCTGTAGTAGACTCCCACAATAACATCCCTGTTGTTTCTTTCCCCTTTAATTTTTATCCAAATGCTCTCCACCTGGCTTCCAGGATTGTTGTCCTGGATTTCTTCACTGGTGTAAATATCCCTGACATATAGTGCTATTCCTCCTCCTCTCCTGTTTGGCCTGTTTCTCTTGAAGAGGTTATACCCCTGTATTTTTACATTCCAATCATGAGACTCATCCCACCAGGTTTCAGTGATGCCTATTATATCATATTTGCTTTGTTGCGCTAGGAGTTCAAGTTCATCTTGCTTATTTCCCATGCTCTGTGCATTAGTGTAGAGACATCTAAGACCATATGTCTCCTTTACTTGCTGCCTTAGCACGTTTTTTTGCCTCCCACTGTTGGGTCCCTCTACTGTTTTCTTTGTTTCCTCTATGACAGTTTGACTATTTTTTCCAGTCCTTTTGTCTTCCAGGGTGCTGTCTCCCTTCCCCACATAACTCAGTTTAAAGCCCTCCTGATCAAATTCTTCAGACTGTTGGCAAAAACGTTTCTTCCAACTGGTGTGAGATGCAGCCCATCCCTTGCCAGGAGTCCACCCTCATGGAATTAGTTTTTGAATGGCATGTCAACACTTATATAAGTGTTATCGTTCCAATGAGACTACTCCAGTTGGGACAAACAATTGCACTAGGTCTCAATGTCCCCCTCTCCAAAATACTAACATTAATGACAGTCACCTAAATGGACCACTGGCATTGGTGTAATTTGGTATTTTTACTAAAATTCAACTGTTTCAGCTAGTAGGGAGAGTATCAACCATTAGCAGTCTCTTAGCAACAGCACAAGCACACCTGTTTCACCACTGACCAGCTGCTAATGCTGTACATTATTTAGAGAGAAACGTGTGTTAATTATCAAGAGAGAAGCCAGTATAAAGAAAATGGATCACCACAATCTTGGCAAATGTCTCTCTGTTAAAATATTTAGAAAGGCATCTGCATTTTAAAAATTCAACTTAGGATCCCATTTTTTTTAAAAAATGTTAAAACCTCCAAAATAAAGAAATCCAAGTATTATTTAGTTATTGGCGTAGCTTTAGAATGAAGCATATGAGATGTTTGCATTTTGTGGTACACAGGCTTAAATGTATAAATACTACATAGTGTTTATTATAAGATATCCTATAGTGTTCAAGTAACATTATCTTGTTTTTGTGACAACAATCTGGTTAAACAAGGCTGGAGAAGATGTATCCCTCCAGATGTTTTGGCCCATGGTGAAGTATAATGGGAATCGTAGTCCATCGACATCTGGAGAGCCATAATTTCTTCAACTCTGCTAAAAGGTGAATCGACAGTATCACAGACAAAAGGGGAATTGAAGATTGGCATTTATGGTGAATGTGTTTGCAACAATGACACTTCATGCCACTTGCTCACCTATGGAGCCGAGCTACCTAAATCAGGGAAGATACCCTTGCCAATCAAGGTCCATTTGAGCTAGAGTGCTGTCAAAACATCTGGAACATGTGGAACCTTTAAGATGCATTTTCTACATTTTGGTTGACCCATAAAGGTACCGGTTGTCAAAATGAGTCCCACTCACCAAACTATTTTCCTATTGTGGCAGCTCCATGGGTTTTGTCATCCCACCGCTGTCACCAAATTGTCAAGAGCACTTTTACTGCTTCTATTGTGGCAGCCCAAAGGGGTTTTTCTATCGCTTCACTGCCACCAATATGTGATGGGCAAAACACAGCCACCTCACTACTTCTCCTTTGAGGACCACCAATTTGGCACAGATCCTTTTTTCTCTAGAATTTGTTTTAAAATGCTTTATATTAGTAGATGGATATATACTTAAACTGCACCTAAGCTTTTGTTAAAATTAAAATAAAACCTTATTTACAAGATAATTTAAACAATATTTTACAAGTAGATGATGGTATAGACAATTGTTACTTCATGCAATGGTATTACTTTACTTTTTGATTTTACTTTCTTAGTTTTTACTTTGTTTCAGTTACAGTTCTCTCACTCCACTCTCTTCAGAGAACAATAGTTACTGTTAATCAGGACTCTGTCCTTCTGAGTTACTTTCCTTAAAACCCTTTTAATGAACCAGCCTCTCTAGCTATCTCTATCCCACAGGATTCTCAACATTAATTCCCTCACTTGGAGTTCTGTATGGGTTTTAAGTCCCTAACTTCTGGACTTTTACCCTGTTCCTCTCTGGACTTAATTGAAACCCTACTTCACTCCCAACTGTCACTACCTGTCTCCTTATCCTCTCCAGCCTTCAGTTTGATTGGCTGTTGCCATCTTGAATTCTACTGGCTGTTGATAAGGCTTGTCCTATTCTGCCTTCTCTCCACACCAGTCATTAACACAATGTCAGCATTTGTCTTTTTTTATAGATCTAGAACCTGCTGGTTTCCAAAGTAAGTGCCATTGTTTCAGTGGATCTACTCTAGTTGGGCTGATCAATTGGACTGAAGCCCCTATCTCCACATCTCCAAAACCTCTGGTTCCAGACATAGGCTGACATCATGTTAATGACCAATATCTTTATTGGCCAATCAAAATGCAAGATTTCAATGATTCTCTGGCTTCTTCACCAGGTAAAGATGTCAAAAATCATACAGGGAAAAAGGGTGAAGATGTTAGAGTCACATTCTGCCTCTGTTGTCAGTTCAGATAGTATTGAGGGATTTCAGTGCAGGCAAAGGACATTCCTTCTTGGGCATATGAGGATAAAAGGGAAAGAGCAATAAAAACAGGCAGTAAAATTTCAACTTCATTAGAATCAGTAAAGTAACTTCCCTTGAGATCCAGCTGTCACTATCCCATGTGAAGCTAACTGCTCCTTTCTTAGGGAGAGAATATTGCATTTCTTAAAGAGTCTCTGTACTGTTACATTTGGAAAAAAAATGTTTATATGCTATATTTCAAGTTACAGTTTTGCTGCAATAGGGGAAATTTTATTTCTTTTGTTTCCGTTCTGGTGCTGTGTCACTGGAATGAACTTGA
This sequence comes from Phrynosoma blainvillii, assembly GCA_026167975.1. Lineage (NCBI taxonomy): Eukaryota > Metazoa > Chordata > Lepidosauria > Squamata > Phrynosomatidae > Phrynosoma > Phrynosoma blainvillii. The sequence goes on along the minus strand of JANUYF010000004.1, from coordinate 211,675,319 downwards.
GGGAGGATTGGTAGAGGCTGAACCTAGAAAAAGGGCAGTCTTCTGGCTTTTATAGTCACAGAAAACCTGAAATCAGAACATCTTTGTTGTGGGTTTTTGTGATATTACAAGAATGAGGCAAGTAATAATGAAAATGGGTGGAAAAAAAACTTAATTCTAACCTTGATAATATGGCAATCAAGATTTGGGACATTGGCACTCCTTTTCCTGCCTTGCAAATGCATGCATCTTCTACCTTTCTTCCCAGTCTCCTCTCCTTTCATCTTGAGTTTTTGTGTTCCAGGTTGCACAGCATAACACAAGTGGGCCAGAAAGCCCCAGTGCAAATAATGGGCAAATATTGGTTGCCAAGCTTTAAAGTCATGTCCATATACAAAAATATTTTCCCCACTTGCCTTCGAATTTGTCTTCCTGCCTGAACACCCAAGAAAAGATAGCAGTTCTTGGGATTTCAGATGCTTCCCTCAGATCTGGCGTTCCTAGTGATGGGACCTGCAGCCCAACAACATATGAATAGCCACAATTTCACAACCCTTGATAGATAGGGAACACAAGATTTGGTATGGACTGGTAGCTATACATTATGACTTATTCAAACAACAGTCAACTTCAAACAGTTGTGGATGCATCAACTTTGGTCATAGTATCCTTTAGACCATCTGAGAACCTGTTCTTCTTTTATTGCAAGTGACAAGAATGAAATAAATCTGAAGATACTTCGATTAATGGATAGGTCATCCCATACTGTCTAGGAAGAGCAATGGCTTCCTTGGTTTAAAATATTGTCATGATTACAATGAGGTGGGAAAGTGAGGTCATAATTTTCAGTCACACACAGCAGAGCATGTTCCATTAGCCTGAAATGGACTAAAGTGATTTATTGTAAATTTGTATTATTATTTGAGCCTTAGCTATATGTAAGAGACAGCAAGCAGATGAGCTTCCAGAGAAAAATGCTTGATTCAAAGGACTCTTTTTGCCCAAACATATTCACAACATCTTTCTACAGATGTCAATGGTGAAACTTTTAACGTATAAATGGAGTTCACATAAGTTTGTGTCCTTACACAACCTTGTTATCTCTGTTTATTATAGGAGAAACATTCTTTAAGGTGTTTTAACACATCCTCTGGACATTCCTCTTGCCTTCTACTCTTTCCCCAATCTTTCATTAAAAAGATATTGGAGATTGTCAGGTGACACATGCTTTAATTATATTCTGTTTAGCATAAAGTAGCACACTCTACATGAGACTGCCCTTGGAAAATATTCAGAAACTTTTATGGTCAAAATGTCAACCAGAGGTGGCTACAGAGAATATATTACTCTCATGTGGCAAAGGTGTCACTGGTTACCAGTATCTTCCTGGATACAATCCAAAGTGCTGGGGATGATCTATAAAATCCTATAAAGGTTGGGTCCAGACTATCTAAAAGACCCTATCTCCACTTTTAAGATTCTTGGAATGGGCTTTCCCTTGGTCCTACCACAGTCACTGACACTTTAGATCAGGGATTGGCATCCTTTTTTGCTGGCGGGCCAGGAGGGGGGGGGAATGGCACTGGGGGCTGGCGCATGTGCTTGTGCATGTGCGCATCCCCGTGCATGTGCACATGCACACGCACACAACTCGTCGTGTGGCTTATGCACAAGCCCCCAAGCCACTGGGAAGCTGGCTTCACACTGCCTGCCTGACCACATGGGGGGCAGCTTTGTGACACTCCGGTGGTGTGGCGTTTAGATGCCACAGGAGTGCCACAAAGCTGCCACAGCAGTGGAAAAGCCAGGTTTTTACCAGCTGAAAAAGGAGTGGCAATTTGCCACTTCTTTTTCTGCTGATAAAAAGCTGGATTGGGGCTGTGATGTGTGGTTGCTGCGGCCCTCTACCCACCTTTCTCAGGGGTGGTGTCAAGCCACTCCTTCAGGACAGTCTGTTTCACCCCTAAATTGTCTAATCTTACATTAAATTAACAACAACAACAACAACAACACATTCTGCATGTACCTGTTTTCCTTTTTCATAGTATACTTCATAACAAGTTAAATTGCACCTTGATAACGCCTCCCTTATTGAATAAATTAACTTATATTCATCTTTGTCTCTATCAGTTGACTTCTTTATGAATATCTGTCTTCCTCATGTTTCAATTATAACCTAAATTCATAATCCTATCTATATTTATTTAAGTGTATCTAAGCCTGACTGAATGTGTATGCATTAGGTGAGTCCAAGGAAAAAGTTAACTAGACTTGTTCTAAGCTATAATAATAATAATAATTTATTTATAGCCCACCCAATCACAAAGAATCCAGGTGGGTTATAACAATAAAAATACATAGAATATGATAGAATTAAAAAATTAATCCCTTCCCAACCCCAACCCCCCAAACCCAATGCTAAAATTACAATGAAACAAACATTATTTAAAAACAAAAATACAAAAGTTTAAAAAGGAATATAATTGGTAGACAAAGCGATGTAGATAACCTTGTGCAGGGAAAGGAACTAAGCTGGGAAGTTCTGCGGGAAGAGATCCATCTTAAGAGCCTTTTTGAAGGCTGTGAGAGTGGAGATGTGACGGATCTCCTCCGGCAGGTCATTCCACAGCTTTGGAAAAGGCCCTCTGGGTGACCGATGTAAGCCTAGATTGTTTGGCTGTAGAAGATTCTTCCCTGAGGACCTTAGTGTGCAATACGGACAATACGGAAGAAGGCACTCCTTTAAGTATTCTGGTCCCAAGCCATGTAGGGCTTTAAAGGTAATAACCAACACCTTGTACCTTGCCCGGAAACTAATTGGCAGCCAGTGAAGGGACTTCAGGACTGGTGTTATATGCTCATTATGGGAAGTACCCATAATCAATCTGGCTGCCATATTTTGTACAAGCTGAAGTCTCTGAACTTGGCCCAAGGGTAGCACCACGTAGAGCGCATTGCAGAAGTCTAATCGAGAGGTTACCAGTGCATGTACTACTGTTTCAAGGTGTCCCTCCTCCAGGAAGGGGTGCAGCTGGTGTATTAGCTGAAGCTGATAACAGGAGCTCCTGACTGTTGCATCCAACTGAGCTGTCAAGTAGAGTGACGAGTCAAGGAACACCACCAAGCTGCGGACAGAGTCTTTCAGGGGAAGTGTGACCGCGTCCAGAACTGGCTGACATAACTCCATTCCCGGGTTCGGGTTTCCTATGACAAGTACCTCTGTCTTACCTGGATTCAGCTTGAGTCGGTTTTTCCTAATCCAGTCCATTACCGCTCCAAGACAGGCATTCAGAGGAGAGATGTCATCCTTAGTCACTGCATCAGTCCGAGACATAGAGAAATATATTTGGGTGTCATCAGCGTACTGATAACACCCCCCCCCCCCCATGCCTCTGGATGATCTCACCCAGTGGCTTCATGTAAATCAGGGGTAGGCAACCTTTCCCCTTTAAGGGCCAAGGGACTTCAGCTCCCAGAAGCCTCAGCCATGTTGGCCAATAGTCCCATGTTGGCCAATAGCTCCTGGGATTCTGGGAGCTGAAGTCCCTCGGCCCTTAAAGGGGAAAGGTTGCCTACCCCTGATGTAAATGTTGAATAGCATTGGAGACAGAATCTCACCTTGAGGGACACCCGATTTGAGTTCCCTCTTGGCCGAACAGCTGTCCCCAAGTGACACCATCTGGAACCTACCCGAGAGGTAGGACTGGAACCACTGCAAAGCAGTGGCGCTGATGCCCAACTCTCTCAGCCGGTCCAGAAGGATACCATGGTCTATGGCAGGGATAGGCAACCTTTCCCCTTTAAGGGCCGAGGGACTTCAGCTCCCAGAAGCCTCAGCCATGTTGGCTAATAGTCCCATGTTGGCCAATAGCTCCTGGGATTCTGGGAGCTGAAGTCCCTCGGTCCTTAAAGGGGAAAGGTTGCCTACCCCTGGTCTATGGTATCGAAGGCCTCTGAGAGGTCCAAGAGCACCAACAGGTTCACACTTCCCCTGTCAATGCCCAGATGGAGATCATCAACTAAGGCAACCATGGCAGTTGTCCTGAATCCAGTTTGAAATGGTTCCAGAAAATCGGTTTCCTCCAAGACAACTTGTAGTTGGTTGGCAACCGCCTTTTCAATCACCTTGCTCAAAAATGGCAACAGCGAAACAGGTCTATAGTTGTTTCTATCCAGGGGGTCCAGGGAGGGCTTTTTTAAGCGTGGTCTCACCACTGCCTCCTTAAGACAAGAGGGGAGGAACCCCTCCCTGAAGGATGCATTAATTATGTTTTTCAACAGCAACTTGATGGTATCACTCCCCTGGACCACCAGCCAAGCTGGGCAAGGGTCGAGAGGGCAGGTTGTCTTTTTCAAACTACTAAAAAGCTGGTCCACATCCTCAGTACTTACCAACTCAAATTGATCCAGTCTAACAGTAATGGCTGAGGTGCTGGATACCCCTCTAGTTACTACTGACTTAAAGTTGGCATCCAGGTCAGCTCTTATCCAAGAGATTTTATCTTTACCAAAATGTATAATGTCTTCAAATGATTGCCACTCTTTCTACAATATGATTTATTGTTAATTTATCCAGATCTTTTATTTCACTAACCTTAAATGTCCAGTCTTTTATTTTTGGAGGTTCTTCATCTTTCTGACCTCTGGCAATGATTAATCTAGACACAGTTACCAAATACAATAAGATTCTCCAGTATTTTTTTGTTTTTGTTTTGTTTTTGTTAAATTTTGATGTTATACTTAGCAAGTAAAACTTAGGGGTGAGAGAGGGAATTGTATGTTTAGGTTTTTTTAAAATATATGTATTTTGAACCAGAATTTCTTGCCGTGAGGGCATGACAGGAGTGCTTATTTAATTATTTTTCACTTTTGTAATGTAAATTGTTTTAGCTGTATTTTGTTTTAATCTATATTGTCAGCTTTACTTGCTTTGAACTTTTTCAGACTATACAGTTATATCACTTTGATACTGCTTTAACTGCTAGTTTCATCCTGTGGAATTCTGTGATTTGTAATTTGGTACAGTATTTAGAATTCTCTGCTAGAGAACTTTAGTGTCTAATCAAACTACAAATCCCAGGATACCATAGAATGTAGTTATGGCTATTAAAGGGATATCAGAGCATTATAACTCTGTATTGGGATATAGGACTTTGGGGGGGGTTGCAGACTGCCAGAAATAGTGCAAATTGAGTCTACTTTTAGGGTTAGTGCTAGGGAATCATGGGAATTTTTTTTCTGAGACATTGAGCCTTCTCTGTCAGAGAGCTCTGGTGCCACAATAAAATACAGTTCCCATGATTCCCTAACCCTAACCCTAACCCTAAAAGTGGACTCAATTTGCACTATTTCTGGCAGTCTGCAACCCCCCTTAGTTATTTGATATCTGGACAAATCAGCCACACGTTTCTAGTGTGTGTGTGTGTGTGTACACACTTGTATATGTATACTGGTTGATTTCCATCCATCATTCTTCACCCAGCTATCTCTCAGATGCTAATTCATCACATCCTGCTAAAGCTAGTAATAAGCCTTCTATTGTTGCTTTCCATCAACCACCTAATCTAAAGAAGATGCTGGTGACAGATGGAATAGAAGTACCAGCTGAAAATCCTGGATGACACTATGCATCCAAGCATTGCATCACTTGTGCATATCTGTGTAAAACAACAACTTTTAAAAAGGTAAAACAGATCATGTTAAACAAAGAAATAAATAAATGACATGCTATTCTACCAATATTATATCTGTGACTGTATGCCAGCATCCTGGGTGCAACATGCAATACACAGGGGGGAAACAACAACAACAGGCTGCACACAATATCTAGAAAACACAACTCAGTGATCACCATGAAAGACTTGGAACAACTTGTTGCTAAACATTTCAATTCTGATGGGCCTAATCTTTCCATCATGGCTATTTTTTAATTAGATAAACCTTCTGATCCAACCATGCTGGAGAAAAGAAAAAACTTCTAAATCTATGTATTTGACACCTCGATGCTATATGTCCATAATCTGGATGACAATATCACCATCTTTTGAAATGAACGTCTGGACCTTGGGGATTCTGTAACTGCCATGGGATACTGTGTACCTCATCCAAGGAAGGCACAAACTGAAATGTCGTATGTTTTTTTTTTAATATAAACAACTGTTTTCAATAATTTTACTGAATCATATTCAAATTGCATCTATCTACTATCTTTTGTGGGATGCAGGTTATATCCAAAAGCAGTGCTGTATGTTGCTTTTTTTCTGGTATCTCTCTCCCTCCTCCTCCTCCTCCTTCTTCTTCTCTCTCTCTTTTTCACACACACACACACACACACAGAAAATGAATAAATATTGGACCACAAAAACAGACTGTGAGTTCAGTTTAAAACTCACCAGATGGCATTCAAAATGGCATACTGTCATATCAGACATCATAATTAAGTTCCATAAGGTGTCGATTCCACATCAATTCATCTGCCTTGCCCATGGGAATTTTCCTGTTCAGGGGATAATATGCCAATTGTATAAAATAATATGGCTTTTTGGCTGTAAACCAAACTTTCGCCCATGGAGTGCGTACTGGTAGACTGAAAAAAAAAAAAGAGAGATTCATGTGGGTCCAGTGAGTAGAAAGATCACTTCAGTTTTATAACTGACAATGCAAGTCTTATGCATTCATGATTTTTGTGCACTTGTTTCAATCTTAGGTCATTGTATTTTTCACATTAAAAAATTAAATCCAGTTAACAACTGATTATTTCAGCCTTTATCAGAATGAAATGCATTATGTATTTTCTTACCAGCATTTGTTGCTGTTACTGCCATCTTTGAGAGGCAGTGTGGTGTAGTGGTTTGAGTGTTGAATTATGACTCTGGAGACCAGACTTTGAATAAAGATTCAAAGCTATAGAAACCCACTGGCTGACCTTGGGCGAGTCACACTCTCTCACCCTCAGAGGAAGGCAAGGCAAACACCCTCTGAACAAATCTGGCCAAGAAAACCCTGTTATAGGGTCACATTAGGATCGCCACAAATTGGAAATGACCTGAAGGCACACAGCAATAACAAAAAATACTGTCATCTTTAAAATATTTTAGGTTACAGTCCAGCTAGTTTTGTTTATAATGATATCTTCTAGCACAGTGTCAAAACAGGCATGTAGAGGTGTAAGCCCCAGTGAATGCAGTAAGATTTACTTCTGTGATCAAGTTTCCTAGGACAACTAGGAAACTAAAAGAGATTTGAGTCAGTGGGGTGTTGTATAGGAACTGGTCATGACTAGTGTGATGCTTCATTTCATTTCTCTTGCCCTTTTGCAAGCTGTTTGCAATACAGATAATCATTTTTCCCTGCACTTCTGTGAGGACATTGAAAAATTCTGGGGGAAATTACCTTATTTTAACATGGTGGGCATGTACTGCTCTTTATTTAGCACCATGTATGCCATTTTCCTCTGTTTTGCAGCCTTCCTGGAATCCTGGGAAGCACTCTTAATCACTGGTTTTCAGATATTTTACCCTTGTGACCCCCTTTCCATTTACATGTGGATTTCACTCACCCCACTTGACATAGTATATGAATACACATATTTTGTTTGTTTAGTGTGTGCATTTTTGTTCACACAATCATGTACCATCATTTTAAACATTTTATAAAGCAATAGCTCTTGTACTCCTTCTCCTCAACCCTTGACAGAGGCTCCGGGCATATAAATGCCATAAATAAAGGATGAAGAATTAGAGGGGGGAAGAAAGAAAAAAGTGACCCAAGGATGTATGTCTTTTAGTACCAGCCATCTGTCATGCATAACATGTGGTTCTGCTTAAGACAGAGCAGAAAGCTGAAGCTGTTTCTCTCCAATATTATTTCGGTTTGAGTTTGCTTCTGCTCATACTTTGAAGTAAATAAAAGTAAAGAATGGCATAGGAATCTATGAAATCCTAAAGAAAGAGATACTGTGAAATCTTCCTTTAAAAATAGGTGATTATCTCATCTCCTGCTCCTCCTCCCTCTGGCACTGATACTCAAGACAGAGAATATAAATTCCTGCATCATACTAATTGAATTGGACAGAGAGGAAGGTTGGCATTTGGCTTCCTGGCCCAATCAAAACACACAATGGGAGGTAGGGTGTCAAGTGGTTTCTTGTATTGCATTGATTGGGACCTGTTGGCTTTCTGCCCATGTGCCCAATTAAGGCTCACTCTCCAGGTTAAGACCAATTGAGTAGTGCATCCAACTCTTCAGGTTTGCTTTTGTTGTGAAAAGGAAGAGCTTGGAAGGGGGGAGGAATCAGATTTTAGCGGCATTGTGGTGATAGCCACAGTATCAGGAATATGGGGGGAGAGTAATTAAATTTAAGAGACAAAAGAGCAAAAACAGTTGAATAAAAAGCCTATGGAATGTATCTGGGTAGAACTCTATGAATATTCCATTTATAGAAACAATGTAATTTTCTATGGACAGCTTTTAAAAAGTCACTTCTCATTGTATTGCTGAACAACTTTTATTTGGTGTTTGGACAGTATAAGAGAAATATAAATACATTTTACAGGGTGAGCCCTTTAAATGTGGGATCAGTAGACTTTGGAGTGCATTGCCTTGTAATTTGTAATTGACAGGTGTTGTACCTTTAGAGCTTCTGTGCCAAATCAAGAGATTGTTCTCCAAAGATAGTCAGATGGGTAAATGTCAGGAGCTCAAAAAGTAAATTATAGTGCAAACAGCTTTGATATTTCTATGAAATGAAAGTAAAGCATATTTATTTCTAAAATACAGAATTTTATTTAAAACAAGTGGAAGGAGGGTGGAAACTTCTCGTGTGACCTTTATGAGATTCCAAACAGTGACGAATTTGGTCATTACAAATAACCTTTTCCCAGCAAGTGATTTACCAAGTGGGACTTTCCTTAGAGTAATATGTGAATTCATTTCCTTTCAGTAAAACAGCAGAAAAAAATAAATAAAATCCCTCTAAGTTATTTAATCTCAAAAGAGCTTTAACAGGAGCAAAAGTAAAAGAAAAGGAATATCTAGGAAAAGGTGAGAAGACAGTACTTTCTTCAAAAGTACTGATGATACCTTTGTTTTTCAGGCAAATGGCAGGTGGCACGCACGCCCAGGCAAAGATACAATACAAAGGGCCATTTCAAAAGGTTTTACCATCTCTGGATAAACCTTATTACTCAGAAGCCAAAAAGGAGAAGGCAATGCTTTAGAACAAATCAAGATTAGACATTCTGGTAGTATATTAATTATGGGTCTCACTGAAGCTTTAGATATCTTAGTGGCCAATCTAATATGGATTTATCGTACTTTTACATCAATAAAACTCATCCATTGAAAAATATGTTCTCCTCCTTTAACACTTTTGCTTTCTAGTCTTTCTTCCCTTCTTCTAATGTGTTTGACTTCTTCTCATTATAAATCACTGAAAAGATAAAGGTAAAGGTAGTCCCTTGACATGAATGTCTAGTCATAACCGACTGTAGGGAGTGGTGCTCATCCCTGTTTCTAAGCCGAAGAGCCAGCGTTGTCCAAGGACTGCTCTGGTGGTCATGCGGCCAGCATGACTGCATTGAACACTGTTATCTTCCCACTGAGAAGTGGTACCTATCTATCTGCTTGCATTTTGCATGCTTTTGAACTGCAAGGTTGGCAGAAGCTGGGACTTGTGACAAGAGCTCACCCTATCATGCAGCACTCGGGCCTCGAACTGCCAACCTTCCGATTTGATCATCAGAATTGGCATCTTAACCACTAAGCCACTGAAACCCTTTATAAATCCCTTTATAAATCATTGAATATACTTTAAATTGTGCTACTCATGTCTACATGTTGTAGATAATGTAATGTGCTACTCATATCTACATGTTGTAGATAACAATCCTAAAGTGTACCTCCCTTTGTCCCCATAACATACACCCCACTGTCATCCCTGTATCACTTACTCATTTTGGGCAAAGAATACAGCCTTTTAAAAAAAAGTACCCTACATTTTGGGTTTACTGATTTGCATTTGTTGGTCCACTCTGGCAGTAAATCATCACTGCTCATTATTTAGCACACAAGTGCCAAATGCCATATCTACAATATTTCCTAGAATCTTGTGCTGATTTTACTATGCACTCAGACCTTTGTTATCAGATCTGTATCCCCGACCTATGTTGTGTATACATATATGTGTTGGGACTTGTACATCTAATCAGCAGTGATACTCATGATTCTCCAATACTATGATAGCCCTACACTATTTTTGCCTTCCAGATACTTTTGGCTCTTCCTGCCTACACATAGAAATGCTACTATTTCTCTGGAACATGCCATTCCTAAGAGACTCTGGAACATACCATTCCTAGAGAACATAGCATCTGGAGGGGGGGGGGCAATATTTTTCACTATTTGTCAATCAATTCTGTAATTAAATGTAATCTTCCTCTGTCTATCTCTTTTTATGTATTATACCCTCCCTCATACCCTTTCTCTTCCTCCTTCTAGAGTAGTGCCTAGACTAGCTCTTCAGCCCAACTGGATACCACAGGTTTCTATACTCCATATAGATTACAGGCTGCAGTTTTGCATAAACATTCACAAGTGTGATATAGGCTTATCCTCAGTTTTCATCACCGTAATGCACTCATCGTCTAGCAATGCCTGATTGGGATACTAGCATGATAGAGAAAGGGTGGGTTTGCTTTGCCTACCTATGGTCACCTACGTGGCAGAATGGTAACCAGTGCTAATCTCTCTGTTGCTCTCTTCCCTAGCCTTCAATCTGTATTCATTTTAATGTTAACATTTATATAAACCAATCTCATACATATTTACTAAGATATAAGTCCTGCTGAGTTCTTTGGGTCATATTTCTATTCTTAGAAAGTATGCATATGATGCAGCCTCCCTTTCAGAGCCCTCCACCATTTGAGCTCTTCTTGCTCCTTTTATTTTTCTTATGTTGCAGTCTGCATTTTTGCTCTTTAGACTTTTTCTTCTTAAGCCTAGGATCATTTCTTCTATCAGCTGCATGCATCCTCCCTCCCTCTAGCTCCTCTTCATGGATGAAATGTTTTTCCTTTAAATATTTCATCTTTTTTTCTTTCTTCTTCAGAAAAGTTCAGTCCCTTCAGTGCTATATTAACATACTTTCATGTTCTCTGATAATATTTAGCATTTCTATAGTACTTCTTGAATGTTCACAGCATTTCACATACATCAGTTTAGTAATTTTTATAACATCCAGGAAGATAAGTCTCTATTTTATGGCGTCAGGCTGACCCTTCCATATTTATTTTTAAGCCCATATGGCTGGTTAATGACATAACATGGTTTGGATTACCTGCCATCCCACTTCATGCATATAATTTTGTGAATCATGGGGGGAAAAGTTCTGTTTTAATTCTGAAATTCATTTTCTACATTACTAATATTACACCATACCCCTATAGTGGGACTGAAAAGTATCTGCTCTTTTATTTAATAACCTGTCTGAACAAGAGGAACTATTTTCTAAACTTTTAGTCCTAATGAAGACTTAATTCTGTCAATGTTTAGAATTCTTTTTTATTTCAATAGTTGGACATGGCTGCAAATACAGTATAAATAAACCACTTCCTTTTACCTTTATATTTATTAGGGTGTTTTTTAAAAAAAAAAAATTTAGCTGTTTTCCCCCCAGCCTTATTCACCATGAATTGTCTCCCCAAAATCCACTTCTCTTGCAAGCTGACACAGAACAGACAAAATAGCTAGCTGGCTTAACCATTCTTGTTGCATTGTGAACAATGTTTTGATGAGCTTTAGCTTGCAGAAACTTCATT